>CM053614.1:79198069-79232210 GCA_028646535.1 Procyon lotor
CCTTATTTTCTCTTTCTTCTCTCTTGCTGTTGGTGTATAGAAATGCAACTGATTTCTGTGCGTTAATTTTATATTCTGACACTTGACTGAATTCCTGGATGAGTTCTAGCAGTCTTGGAGTGGAGTCTTTTGGATTTTCCACATAAAGTATCATATCATCTGCAAAGAGTGAGAGTTTGACTTCTTCTTTGACAATTTGGATGCCTTTTATTTCTTTTTGTTGTCTGATTGCTGAGGCCAGGACTTCTACTACTATTTTGAATAGCAGTGGAGATAGTGGGCATCCCTGCCGTTAAACTTTATCAAACTTATTTTACTATTTTTAAATAAAGAATTCATCCCTGTGGAGCATCTGGGTGGCTCAATCTGTTGAGTGTCTCCTTTAAAAAAAAAAAAAAGATTTTATTTATTTGTCAGAGAGAGAGTGCAAGCACAGGGAGTGGCAGGCAGAGGGAGAAGCAGGCTCCCCACTCTGCAAGGAGCCCAATGGGGGACTCGATCCCAGAACCCCAGGATCATGAACTAAGCCAAAGGCAGATGCTTAACTGACTGAGCCACACAGGCATCCCAAGTATCTGACTCTTGATCTCAGCTCAGATCTTGATTTCAGGGTCATGAGTTCAAACCCTGCATTGGACATGGAGCCTACTTTAAAAAAAGAAGAAAAAAAATACATTCATGTATTACTTACATGGTTGAAACTAATTTTTTAAGTATATTATTACACATATCCAACAAAGGCCTTATATCAAGAATTTATAAAGAACTCTCAAAACTCCACAGTGATAAATTCCAGTTAGGATACAGACAAAAGGCATAAACAGGTATTATGATAGCTGGCAAATAAACATATGAAAAGATGTTCAGTATCATTAACCATTAGAAAAATGCAAGTTAAAGACCCTGTCAAGATAATGAAAAGACAAGTCACAGACTAGGAGAAAATATTTGCAAAAGACTCATCTGTTAAAAGAACTGTTATCCAAAAATATGCAAAGAACACTTAAAAAATTCAACCATAAGAAAAACAACTCAGTTTAAGAATGGGCCAAAGACCTTAACAGATACTTCATCAAAATAGACATAGAAGACATAATCTGGCAAATAAGCATATGAAAAGATGCTGCACAAGATAAGCCATCAAGGAAATGCAAATTAAAACAACTGAGATCCCACTAACCACCTATCAGAATGGCCAAAATCCAAAACACTGAAAACACCAAATGCTGGTGAGGATGTGGAGAAAAAGAACCCTCCTTTATTGCTGGTGGGAATGCAAAATGGAACAGCCACTTTGCAGAACAATGTGGTGGTTCCTAGAAAACTAAACATATTCTTGCCATAGAACCCAACAATTGTGTTCCTTGGTATTTGCCCAAAGAAGTTGAAAACTTATATCTACACAAAAACCTGCACTTGGATATTTATAGCAGCTTAGTTTTTAATTGCCAAAACTTGGAAGCAACCATGATGTCTCTTGGTAGGGGAATGGATAAATTGTGGTACATCCAATAATGGAATGTTGTTCAATTCTGAAGAATTAAATGCGTCTCATGAAGAGAAAGGAGCCAACCTGATAAGAGTCCATATTGTATAATTCCAACTAAATGACACTCCAGAAGAGGCAAAATTATGGAAATAGTTAAAAGATGGGTGGTTGCCAGGGCTTAGAGAGGAGGGATAAATCAACAAGCAGAGCACAGAGGATTTTTAGGGCAGTGAAAATATTCCATGTGATACTATAATGATGGTATTATAAATTTGTTCAAACCCAGAGAATGTCCAACTCCAGGAGTGAGCCCTAATGTAGATAATGGTTTCTGGGTGATAACGATGTGTCTGTAGAGGTTCACCAATTGTAATCAATGTACCCCACACTCTTGTGGGGCATGTCAATAATGAAGGAAGCTACACATGTGTAAGGGCATGTGTATGTCTCTTAATTTTGGTGTGAACATAAAACTGCTCTAAAAATGGCTCAGTTAGTTGAGCAACTGTGGTCAGCTCAAGTCATGATCCTGGAGTCCAGGGATTGAGTCCCACATCAAGCTCCCTGCTCAGCAGGGGGTCTGTCTGCTTCTCCCTCATACCCTCCCCCTCTCATGCTTGTGCTCTCTCTCATTCTTTCTCTCTCTCAAATAAATAAATAAAATCTTAAAAAAATAATAAAGTCTATTTTAATAAACACGGAGGGTCACCTGGGTGGCGGAGTCGGTTAAGTGTCCGACTCTTGGTTTCAGCTCAGGTCATGATCTCAGGGTCAGGAGATTGAGCCCCATGATGGGCTCCGTGGTCAGTGCGGAGTCTGCTTGAGGTTCTCTCTCTCCCTCTGCCCCTCCCCCACACTACCCCCCACTTACATGCACGCTCTCTCTCTCAAATAAATAAAACTTTAAAAATAAATAAATAAAAAAACAAAAATGCATGCAAAAAAAACCTTCTCTATTTGCAGACATATTGATTTTGTATATAGAAAATCCTAAGGAGGGGGTCCCTGGTGGCTCTATCGGTTGGGTGTCTGTCTGCCTTTGGCTCAGGTCATGATCCCATGGTCCTGGGATGGAGCCCACAGTCAGGCTGCCTGTTCAGAGGGGAGCCTGCTTCTCCCTCTCCCTCTACCCTTCTCCACTGCTCATGATTGCTCTCTCGCATGCTCTCTC
This sequence comes from Procyon lotor, assembly GCA_028646535.1. Lineage (NCBI taxonomy): Eukaryota > Metazoa > Chordata > Mammalia > Carnivora > Procyonidae > Procyon > Procyon lotor. Next base: position 79,200,730 of record CM053614.1, read on the forward strand.
TCATTCGAATAAATAAATAAAATCTTTTTTTAAAAAAAGAAAAAAACAACAAAAGAAACATATATAGATAAATTGGACTTCATCAAAATTAAAATCGTTTGTGCTTCAAAGAATACCACCAAGAAAGCATAAAGAATGGTAGAAAATATTTGCAAATCATAAATCTAAGGGACTTGTATCTAGATTACACAAGAAAATTCTTACAACAAATAGCCCAATTTAAAAATGGACAAAGGATTCATGTAGACATTTTTTCCAAAGAAGATATGCAAAAGGCCATAGAGCACATGAAAAGATGGTCAATATCTCTAGTCATTAGAGAAATTCAAATCAAAACCACAGTGAGGGGTGTCTGGCTGGCTCTGTTGGTGGAGCGTGTGACTCTTGATCTCTAGATTGTGAGTTTGAGCCCCACATTGGGGGTAGGGGTTCCTTAAAAATAAAATTTTTAGGGGCACCTGGGTGGGTCAGTTGGTTAAGCATCTGCCTTCAGCGTCCTAGGATCAAGCCCCACACTGGGCTCCCTGCTCAGTGGGGAGCCTGCTTCTCCCTCTCCTCCTTGCTTATGCTCTCTCCCTCTTTCTCCCAAATAGATAAAGAAAATCTTTTAAAAATAAATAAATAAAAATAAAATCTTTTTCTAAAAAAGCCATAATGAGATCCTAATCCTCACCCACCAGGATGGCTGGAATAAAAAAGACAGACAATCACAGGTGTTGGGGATGTGGAGAGATCAGAACCCTCCTCCACCACTGGTGGGAACATAAACTAGCACAGCTGCTTGGGAAAACAGCTTGGCAGTGTTACAGGATTCCCTTTCCTACAGTGCCCGGGATTCATGGTCACGCAGCTTTGAAGAATGAAGAGGTAGACCAGACAAAGAGTGGTGGGCAGCAAAGCAAAGTTTATTGAGCAATAGAGTAAAGTTTATCCAGCGATAATACAAACTCTTTGGAAGAGGGAGGGGACCCCAGAGGGTTGCCTCTGGATTTTCTCTGTCTAGGGGGTTTATGGGCTTGTGGGCGGTCTCTTTTAATCTGATTAACCATTCATGCACAACCAATCAGGTTTTTGTCATCTATCAAGTGGGAAAGGAGGGCCGGCTCCTTCCAGGGTGGTGTCAAATCCTTTCAAGGATGGTTTCCTCTTGGGGTGGGGGGAGGGGGTCCCCTTGTCCCTGCCTGCCTTTCTTCCAACTATCCTTCATTAGCAGCTCCTGAAAAGGTTAAACATAGAGTTACCATAAAATCTGGCAATTCCATTCCTAGGTATACGTAATAAAAAAAAATAAAAACCTAGATCCACACAAAAAGTTGTATGTAAATGTTCCTAGTAATATTATGCATAACGGCCACAAGTAGAAACAATCGATCAATTCATAAGAGTGAATCAATTATCAGTAAAATAACCAACCAATTCAATGAGTTCATTGTAGCCCAAAGTGGAAACAACAGATAAATGAGGAAACAAAAGTGCTACATCCATTCCATCGACTATGAGTTAGCAGTAAAAAAGAATAAAGTCCTGGGCACCTAGTTGGCTCAGTTGGTTAAGCGACTGCCTTTGGCTCAGGTCATGACCCTGGAGTTCCAGGATCGAGCGACCTTGGAGTTCCAGGATTGAGTCCTGCACTGGGCTCCCTGTTCAGTCTGCGGCTCCCTCTGACCCCACCCCCTCTCATGCTCTCTCTCATTCTCTCTCTTTCAAATAAGTAAATAAGATCTTTTAAAAAAATGAATAAAGTCCTGATTTCTGCTGCCGCTGGGATGAAACTTAATGACATCATCCTCGGTGAAAGAAGCCAGACTACAAAAGGCTAAATAGATACGATTATAGATATTAGATGATTCTGTTTGTAGGAAATGTCCAGAACTGGCAAATCTCTACAAACAGAAAGCAGATCGGTGGTTGCCTGGGGCTGAGAGTTGGGGAGAAATCAGGAGCGAGCGCTGACTGGAGGAAAATCTCTTTTTGGGGTGACGGAAAGGTTCTGACTTGACTATGCTGATATTTGGAGAAGTCTTTTACTACATTAAGAGCCACTGAACTGTGCACTTTAAATGAATGGTATGTGAATTACATATCCCTCAAGCTGTTACTCTTCAAATGAAGACTGCGTACTGTACAAGACCATTTATAGAACATTCCTCATCTAGAAAGGGGTGGGTGTGAACACAAAGAGGCCGCAGGAAGGAGTTCTGTTTCAGTGATGAAACAAATCTGTATCTTAAATACAGGAATTTCTATGCAGATCTATACAAGTTGCAAACACAAATGAATGCAGGGTTTTTGGTTGTTTTTTTTTTTTTTTTTAATTTAAAAAGGGATGAAAGTGGGATGTCTGGGTGGCTCAGTCGGTAAAGTGTCTGCTTTCAGCTCAGGTCATGATCCCAGGGTTCTGGAATCAAGCCCCGCATCCTGCTCCGTGCTTAGTGGGGATCCTGCTTCTCCCCCTCCCTCTGCTGCTCCTCTTGCTTGTGTTCTCTCTCTCTGACAAACAAATAAATAACATCTTTAAAAAAAAAGTGAGGAAGCGTGAAAAAGGCCTGTAGTCTAGAACAGTGTTGTGCCAATGTCAATTTCCTGGTTTTGAAACTGTCCTACCCCCAAATAAAATGTCACTGGTGGGGGGAGTGAGGTGAAGGGGACGCAGGACTCTGTACTAATTGTGCCGTGTCCTGTGAGCCTATAATTATTTCAAGATAAAAATTTTAAGATAAAATAGAATTTTCCAAAATTAGAATGCTCTTTTTCCTGAGAAATGATGATTTCTCCATTGCTAGAGTTTGAAAAAGGTTGTGTGACTCTGTATCAGGATAGCAAAAAAAACAACAGTTAGTTTGTCCAAGGGCTGGCAATCAGAAAAGCTTTTCTAGAGCAAAACTTGACTCTGCGGCTCCACAAGCCGAGGGACCCCCCCAACTTAACCCCCCCACTGGATTCCCCAGTCCTGAGTGTGTGATCTGGAATGTGGAATTCTCCCAGAAGTGCCTGAAAGGGCCAGCTGCCCTCAAGGGCTCCAGGTGACCCAAAGCTCTTTATCTTCCGAGGCTGACACAATACCTCAGTTCAGCGCTCCTGAACAAACCCGGCTGCAGCCCAGCTCTTACGTAATGAGGCTGGGGGTGTAGACAGGGAGTGGGGATAGGCTCTTTCCCGAAACATCTCTGATAAGAAACAGGGCAACCTCCAGCTCCAGGAACCATTTGAAGATCAAGACCAAGTCTTACTTTTTAATTTCTCCCCCAGTGCCTTGCCCAAAATAAGAGAAACGCCTTCTGGATGAAGACCTCATATTGTTCCCTTTCAGTCCCAGCGGGTCTCAACTCTGGCTACGCATTAGAGCTTTTAAAACATCTGCCATGCCCAGTTCCACACCACAGCAGTTAAATCAGATTTTGCTCTTGTTTTCTTGCTTTCCAATTTCACAGCACCCTCAATGTCCTTCTTACATCGCCCTCAAGGGTGAGCTTCTGAGGGACGTTTCTTATGATGACCTTCAAGAGGACAGCAGCTATCAATCCCCGGGAGGATTTAGTCAACTCGATATCCAGTTTGGGGCTTATCTAAGCGTCCATCAATTTTTTTTGTCTTTATTTTAATACATGTGTTGGCAAACCCTCTTGCTCAACTATAGACCCCAACCATTAAAATCAGAAACAGACAAGACAGCTCACCTCACGCTCTCACTGAAACCCATCATTCTTATTTCTCATTGCAACTTCTTGAAGCGCAGAAGATGGTTTGCAATGACCAGAACATTCCAGTTGCCAGGTCCGAAAAGTTCAAGAGCAATGGAATGCCTTAGAAGACCACCCCCCACAGATCCCCTTCCCTGCCCGGGATCACATGCTAAACACACCTCCACCACCCTCACCTGGGATCACTGGCTCTCTGCTTGCTCTGTCACATCTGCCCTGGCTGCCAGCACCCAAAATAAGTCTCCCCCTTTCTCTTTTCCAAAAACTTTGTCTCTTGAGTTATGGGCTTCTCTTGCTACAGGTCTATCTGGGTTTGGTTGGCAACAGTGTTGGCAAACCCAGCCGGGAGCTATGTTTTTGATTTGTCCAGCACCATCACCCCACTCCCGACGTGGGTTCTGGGCTCACTCACTCATTTTCCAAGTTAGCACCTGTTCCAGATTGTTGGGTAACACCTGCACATAGAAAGCATAAACCCTAAAGAGCAAAAGTTGTACAATGAAAGGGAAGTCAACTTCCCACCTTGGATCACCAGAGGCCACCCTATGTAGCAGCTTGTGTTTTCCCCCAGAAAGAGCACAAGGAGGGAGACAGGCAGAGGGAGAGAGAGGAACAGACTCCCCGCTGAGCAGGGAGCCTGATGTGGGGCTCCATCCCAGGACCCTGGGATCATGACCTGAGCCAAAAGCAGACACTTCACTGACTGAGTCACCCAGGCGCCCCTGAGGGTAGATTCTTAAAGATAGCGTCCAGTACTGGCACTTTCTGACTCCACATGGAAGTGAAGGCTCATATTTGATAAATTAGCTAGCATGTCCTCATTCCTGGTCATTCCTGGGCCTTCATGGTTTTTCCCCTATGAGGGTATAAGCTATAGTTTTCTGGACTCTCAACCCCAGGGAAAGGAAGGGTACAGCCACACAAAAATGTCCATTCTGGATTTCTGGCTTTCAGATTACATCTTGAGACAACAGGATGAGAGATAAAGGTTTTGAGTTTCAAAAGTCAAAGCCCCAAGGGACTCAGAGCAGGCAGTTTATGGCAGAAAACAGATTTGGGTGAATGCAAGGGAGTAATTTTTTCCCTGCCCAAGGAGACTCTCTGAATGGAGGAAGGGAGAAAAAATTCAGAGGAGCAGAGAGAGATGAGGAACTGGTGAGTGCTCCATGAATGGGAGGACGTGACAGAATCCCCAAGTTAGTTTGAAAATCGAAAAGCAAAAAGACCTGTGCTCACTTTGCTGTGGTAACTCCGAGCGGGAACCCATCCCCACAGTGAAATCCCAAGCCCAGGATGGCACAAAGTGTAGTAGTTGGAACTGGGCTCTGCCACTATGGGTAGAATCTCCACCATAAAGGATTTATACACTTTGAAATTTCTTTCTTTTAAAAAAAAAAATTTATTTTAATTCCAGTGTAGTTAATATACACTGTTACATTGGTTTCAGGTGTGCAACATGGTGACCCAGCATTTCCATACATCCCCCGGTGCTCATTGCTGACAGGTGTGCTCCTTAGTCCCCATCACCTGTTACCCTCCCCCACCCCCCCATAACCATCAGACTGTTCCTAGAGTTAAGAGTCTGTTTCTTGGTTCTTCTCTCTGGGTTCTTTTTTTCCCCTTTGCTCATTTGTTTTGTTTTTTAAATTGCACATATGAGTGAAGTCATACAACATTTGTCTTTCTCTGACTGGCTTATTTCACTAAGCATGATATCTTCTAGATCCATCCATAAGAATATAGAACACTTCATGAATTTGCATGTCGTCTGAGGGCCACCTGTGTGTGGACCGACATGACTACGTAACTTTCTGCGTGATCACTGGCCCCTATAAAACTGTTACGTCCTTTAACCTAAGGGTCCAAGTCCTGACCCCGCTATGTCGGATATACTTGGGCCCAAGCTCGAGCTTGCAAATAAACCCTCTTGCGTTTGCATCGGTATCGGCTCCTTGGTGGTCTCTTGGATTCGAAATCGGGGGCATTACATCGTCCTGGCTCAGGCACCATGCTAATCTTCTCTGTATCATTTCCAATATTTAGTATATCAAAGTGAGCACTGAACTTTTTTTTTTTTTAAAGATTTTATTTATTTGAGAGAGAGAGAGAGCACAAGAACACAAAAGCAGAATGAGGGGCAGAGAGAGAAGCAGACTTCCCTGCTGAGAAGGGAGCCCAATGTGGGGCTCAAACCCAGGACCCTGAGATCATGACCTGAGCTGAAGGCAGACGCTTCACTGATAGAGCCACCCAGGTGCCCCACTCTTGCATATTTCTATCACAGTCACTTAACAGGAGATTAGTCACCTGGTATTACGGGTTGAATTACGTCCCTCAAAAAGATATGTTGAAGTCCTAATCTCCATCCCTATGAGTATGACCTCATGTGGAAATAAGATCTTTGCAGATATAATCAGGTTAAGATGAGGTCATCAAGGATGGGCCCTAATCCAACATGACCCACGGCCCTGTAAGAAGAGAGAGACAGACACTGGGAGACACGTAGGGAGAAGACAGCATGTGATGCAGGGGGCAGACATTCCTCTGTAAGGCAAAGAACTCGCGGAATGTCAGCAAGCAGCAGAAGCTGGAAGAAGCAAGAGAGGATTCCTCTCCTAGCGCCTCCAGAAACAGATGATCCTGTGACACATTGATTTCAGAACTCTAACTTCCAGAACTATGACACAATAAAGTTCTATTGTTTGAGGACACCCAGTCTGTGGGACAAAATGGATAACAGGGAGTCACTGTGGCTTCCAAGTGGGATAATGACGTGAGGAAAGTTGTTCTAAGGAGACTCTCTCCCCATTGTGCCATTACGATACTTAGCAACTGGTATAGGAGCCAGCAGGGGCCAGATATTGAAGGGTCTTGAAGGACATTCTCTTTGGCGTCCTCTGAGGATGGAAAATACCCACTATGAGATGCCCGCATTTACTCTTTGAGAGAGACGAGGTCATGTGCAGAGGAAAGGCCATTAGCAGAACTTTCTAGACTCCTGCAGTCCGTGTCTTACATAATTGAGCCAAAGATGGTCTCCATGTATCAGTCCCTAGGCTGTTCATTCCTTCACTGTGGGCTGAGACCTATCAGCCCAAAAGCACTCCACCCCCAGGGCAAAACTCGAATTTTTAACATATCCACTTATTTAAAAAGTAGCTCTAACAAACAGATTTTTACCCATTTAGAGCCTGCCTGCTTCACATACCTTGCAAGGCACAGCTCCCCCCATATCTGCAAGCCAGAGATAAGATAGAGTATAATAGTTAAAAGACTCCAAGCTGCCCTTTGACTCAGACACTCCCCCTTTGCCGCTAAGCAACGGTAGCTAGACTGTAAGCCCCTCTTCGAGTCCCACCTCCCTGGAGGTTCCCTTGCCTCCCTCTGCTGGGTGGTGGCTCCTTCGGCTCACTTTAAGCTTCTGATGGTCTCAGACCATGAAAGACTTCCCTTGGAGTGCACTCTTGTTTAAGCACAACCTTGTTAAAGCTTGTGTGTGTGTTACTGCCCCTCACAGTCATATGTTTTTCCTTGGCTGGCCCCCAAATCCCTCGAACCTTGACACCGTACCCCTCTCACTCCTTCCTGAGACTGAAGCTCAGGATAGGACTGAGGCTCAAACCCAGGCCCTACTCTTCCTGGGTGAATCTTTTGATCTGAGACCAAAGGGGAGAGAACGTACTGTGGCCAAGGGGATGGATACTACCCAGGGCCCTGGAGAGTTGGCCCTGAGGCCTCCATCCTTAGCACGAGGGAAGGGAAGTTTTGGAGATATGGTTGGGATGCCATCAAGAAAGGATACACTCCTTAGTGAAAAGCCAGACAATGAAAAACACATACTGGGGGATGCCTGGGTGGCTCAGTCGTTAAGCATCTGCCTTTGGTTCAGGTCGTGACCCCAGAGTCCTGGGATCGAGCCCCACATCAGGCTCTCTGCTCAGAAGGAAGCCTGCTTCTCCCTCTCTCACTCCCCCTGCTTGTGTTTCCTCTCTAGCTGTGTCTCTGTCAAATAATTAAAAAAAAGAAAGAAAGAAAAGAAAAACACATACTGCATGGGATCAATTATATGCGGAATCTTAAAAAAAGAAAGCCAAATTCATAGAAACACAGAGTAGAAAAATGGTTGACAGAAGCTGGTGTGTGGGGGAAATAGGGACAGTTGGTAAAGGGGTATAAAATTTCAGCTGCAAGATGAATGAGATCTGAAGAGCTGATGTAAAACATAGTGACTGCAGTTGAAAACACAGTATTGTATAACTGCTGAGAATAGACGGTAGATGTTCTCACACAAACACACAAAGAAGGAGGAAAAGGAGGAGAAAGAGGAGGGGGGAAGGAGGAGGAGAAGGAGAAGAAGAAGCCGAAGGAGGCACCTGGGTGGCTCAGTGGGTTGAAGCCTCTGCCTTTGGCTCAGGTCATGATCTCAGGGTCCTGGGATGGAGCCCCGCATCAGGCTCTCTGCTCGGCAGGGAGCCTGCTTCTCCCACTACCATTCCCTCTGCTTGTGTTCCCTCTCTAGCTGTGTTTCTCTCTGTCAAATAAATAAAATCTTAAAAAAAAAAAAAGGAGGAGGAGGAGAAAGACAGACATGTGAGGTGATGAATGTGTTAATTAACTAGTTGGGGGAATCCTTCCACAATGTATACATATATCAAATCACTATGATGTACCCTTCAAATATCTTTTTTTTTTTTTTAAAGATTTTATTTATTTATTTGCCAGAGAGAGCTCACGCAGGTGAGAGAGAGCACAAGCATGGGGAGTGACAGGCAGAGGGAGAAGCAGGCTCCCTGTTGAGCACGGAGCCCACTGCAGGACTGGATCCTATCCAGGATCTATCCTAAGATCCTGGGCGAAGGCAAACGCTTAATCGACTGAGCCACCCAGGCGTCCCTACCCTTCAAATACCATATAATTGTATATGCTGCTTATACCTCAACAAAACTGAAGTTTAAAAAAGGGGGGGTACCCTCTTTTAGGGCCTTGTGTGGCCATGATCTCTTCGCTGCATTCACACAAATGATCACTTTCAGAGCAGAGTCTGAGGTCTAGCATCTAGAAGGCAGGCTCGAATGCACCCTAGAATGCCATCTCCTGGAGGGCCTGAACCTTGTGTGGTCTGTACTACTCTATCTCCAGTCCTTGAAACAGGGCCTGGCTCACAGTTGGCCCTTAATGCTCACTGAGAAAGGGAGGGAGGGAGGAATAATGGACTTCCCTCCAGGGACCATCTCTAAGCTGGGAGGAGCCTTCTAAGGAACAGCCCCGGAACCTTCTGGGCCCAGAGAATCCTTGACAAAGACACCCCGCTTCCTCACCCCAACAGCAAATACCAGTGAGTAGATTCTTGCCACACAGGAATGTCCCCTCTGGCCACTGCAGCTTACAGACCCACGTTTTTCACTGTCTGCCAGCCACCTCCAGCAGGAGGGAGTGGAGGAGGCTGGCATTCAGGCTCCGTACAATTCAGCTTGGGCCAGTCCCCTCTGTCCCCCATGTACACCTCAGTTAGCTCAGCTGACTTCTGTTTCCAGGGTGGCATGTCCCTCCTCCACCCTCCCCAGTCATGAAAAGCCTTCCTCATCCGTACCTCCCATCGCTGCCTGCACCCCATTCAACCTTTCCAGGAAAGTCAACCACCAGATTCCCTGGCGAAGCCGCCTCTGACCATGCTCCTCTCCCGTCCTCCCCCACCCAGGGGCCACGAGCTTGGAAACTGGACTCAGGAGGAGGATCAAGTGGGAGGGGGGCGAGAAGGCAAGCGAATCTGGGGAGATCACGAGGGGAGGTGCCCGTGGGACATCCAGGAGGAGAGGAAACTGTGACTCTTGGATTCCCACCTTAATTCCTCACCCAGCACCATCCTTCCAACCCCAGCCAGAGGCTCCAGGCTCCCGGCTCAGCTCTTGGCCAACGCCCACCTAGCTACCGTCGACGTCACAGGACTCCTGCTATCTCATTGGTCGAAACCTGTCTCTTCCCTCCCCCCCTTGCGTGGGAAGGAGGGGGAGCTGCGGTTCCCGGTGACGCGAGAGGCGGTTTCCGTGGCGACTGCAGGAAGGAACCAAGTTGGGCTGCCCGCGGCCGCCTCTTCGAGACGGGATCCCGCAGGGCAGAGGTGGCTACGTCCGTAGTGCCTGGAAGCCGGAAGCCGGATCCTCCCAGCTCCGGCTCGGCCGCACCTGCGCGGAAGGGAGGACCCGAGGGAGGCGGACGCCGGGGCTCCGGCAGGACTGCGGGAGCGCTCGCCTCCAGCGTCGTTCTTCTCCGGCCGGCGAGTCCCCTGGGCGTGTTCTCCTGTGGAACCGGCGAGAAGGCACTGTCCGCACTGCTCGGCGAGCGGCTGCAGCGTGACAAGGAGAGGTTCTTGTTAACCCGGAGGCCTGCATTCTACGCCTGGCGTTGTCTCTGGCCTCCGCTTCCTCGTCTGTAACATAGGGACGTTGAGACTCGCACCGCGGAGCGCAGTGCAGGCATTAGAGCCCCTCCAGACTGGGGGTTCCAAGCCCGGAGAGACGTCTCTCAACCGCCAGGTGTCTTTAAGGGGTTCAAGATGAAGGGCCTTGCCCCAGGTCCCACAGTTAGACAGACGGTGGCTGAGTCAGAACGTAGGTCATTTCCAGCGCTTCTAACCAGCAAGGCCCTGGGTGACCTTTCAGAGCCCGCGTTTCCTCATTAACACAGGACTGTGAATCCCTCTTCACGGGGCTGTCCCTAGAATTAAGTGAAATCGCGGAGAAAAGATGCCAAGCACATGGCTCTTAATGAGTGGTCATTATACTGTTTTAAGTTAATATTTAGTAAAGAAAATGGATTTTTGTTAAATGTGTATTCTGTGTTGGATCCCCATGAGCATTCTGTTAACTATTTCCCCCTTTGGCGAGTCTGGCTTCCCGAGCTTCTCCCTCCCCAACCCTCAACTCTGTAAATTCCCAGGGACTCAGCTTGCTTCTCTCTTCTGATCACTTCACTGTCCCTCCCCCACCATTCCCAACCTGCTGTACCCCAATCTGCTGAGATCTCCTAGGTTTACTATCTCCAAAGACAAGGCTATAGACTTTGCCATAATTAATAGTTTTGTAGTTTTTAGCACAGGAACACATTTGGGTGTTAAGAAAAATAATGAAAATGTAAAATAATGAACCAATGCAATTATGAAGGTTAAAGAAATGATACCAAGATATAATGTAACTGCTCTGCTAAGCACTTAAATATTAGCATCCCTCTGGCCTAGGGATCCCTGGGGATCCTAGCATCCCTCTGGCTAAGCACTTAAATATTATCATCCCTACTGGCCTAGGCTCATTTTCCATCTCAAGCACATCTCTGTTCCCAAATCTCTTTTGCCAGCTCATATCTCTCAGGACCTGTGGACTGAGCTGTTCTGTGTACTGTGCAATGTCCTCATTCTTCCATTCAAGAACATGGACCTCCCCATTTCTCTGAGTGGGTTTCAGGAGGAATAAGTCAGTGAAAGAGGAGCCTCCATTTCTGATCTAACAGCCTGGAAGGGGGTGGACCAGGCAGGAGCCCACCTATCTTGTCGGGCAGGAATGGGGGATGCTGTCTGAGAGAACTGAGCCCTTGTACACATTTTGCTTAGCCTGATGCTTTCAGACCCATGAGATTCTAGATTCCTCAATTCAGGCAGGAACTGAAAGTGGACCCCAGTGGAGTGAAGTTACAGAGAGCTCGTGGGCTAGGGAACTCTTTTGATACACCATTTCCTCCTTTCTCCTCTAGTTAACTTAGATCTGGAGCTCAAGGTTCACAAAACCTTTTATGGATCCCTTTCTCCTCGAAATGTACTTAGCGCATGCTCTTCTTGTCTACAACATTCCTGACTCCTTGTTCCAGCCCTGCTACCTGTGTCCTCGCCAGATTATTTGTTACCTGTCCTTCTGATCTCAACTTAGATGTCACTTCTTCTAGGAAGCCTTCCTACACCTCAAAAATTGGTTAAATATAATTAACAATATGCATATCACAGTATGTAGGAGTGAAGTGACACAATGTCTCAGATTTGTCTCAAAATATGTTGAAAAAATAAAGAGGGTTACATGATCAAGAGTGGCCAAATTTTGATACTTAATGAAATTGAAGGATTGTATATGAGGATTCATTATACTATTCTCTCTTACTTTGCATATATTTGAAATGCTACCAACTAAAAAGAGAGAGAAGAAAAGCACATATATACATCTATACAAAATCTTGGTTAGGAGTGACAAGGCCAGACATAGACCCTTTGTCCTTTGGTCAACATCCTATTCTTTGTCTCATCAGTAATTGGCTTAGAACTGTTTGTCCCCTTGTAGACAAAGGGGCACCTGGGTTTCTCAGTCAGTTAGGCAGCTTCCTTTTGCTCAGCTCATGATCTCAGGGGCCTGGGATCAAGCCCTGCTTCTCCCTCTCCCTCTGTAGCTCCCTCTGCTTGTGCTCGCTTGCTCTCTCTCTCTCAAATAAACGAACAAAATCTTTTTGAAAAATTAAAAAATAATAATGAAGTTAAAGAAAAAGAAACTAGGTAGATACAGAGATAAACATTCCCCACTGACTGAGACTTCCCCTAACTGCAAAACAATCCCACTGTTAAGTCCTCCACACCTGTAACCTGTCTACTCATCCCTACAAAAGTCTCAGGCAAAACCGCCCTGTCTAGGGGCACCTGGGTGGCTCAGTCGTTAGGTGTCTGCCTTCGGCCCAGGTCAGATCCCAGAGTTGTGGGATCGAGCCCCGCATCGGGCTCTCTGCTCTGCAGGAAGCCTGCTTCTCCCACTGCCATTCCCTCTGCTTGTGTTCCCTCTCTCGCTGTGTTTCTCTCTGTCAGATAAATAAAATCTTAAAAAAAAAAAAAACCGCCCTGTCTAGACTGACCTTCAGGTCTGGGGAGCTATCTCTAGTGCAACTGACTGATTGACAAGCTTTTATCTTTGTACTGTGGTTTCAGAGTATTCCTCTCCATCATAGATATTGTGCTGAACTCTAATTGCCTGCCTGTCCTCCCCAGCATCAAGCACAATGCATGACATAGGGTCGATATTCAATAAATATTTGTTAAAGTGGTCATTCTGTGACTGTTCTTTCTAGTCTAGCCAAGAGGGTTCTTCTATTCAGAACTTTCTAGTTTGAAGGAATAATGTGTACCATGTGTTTATAACAGAATGCTTAACTTTCTGTTCTCTGTATCAGGAAAATGAATTCTAGCCCACTTAGAAGCTTTATACTTTTAGTAAACAAACTGAAAAGAAGGGAGAGCCAGATCATAGTTCTGTATTGGGTTTTCCAACAGTTTAGTTCCAAGACCATTTTCCTGGAGATCTTGTCTTCTCCTTTCCAGTCAGTGACAGCTGACAGTAGAGCTCACCTGGGAGTTTTAAAAAATACTGATGCCAGGGCCCCTGGGTGGCTCAGTCGTTAAGCGTCTGCCTTCCGCTTGGGTCATGATCCCAGGGTCCTGGGATCGAACCCCACATCGGGCTCCCTGCTCGACAGGAAGCCTGCTTCTCCTTCTACCATTCCCTCTGCTTGTGTTCTCTCTCTTGCTTCGTTTCTCTCTGTCAAATAAATTTTTTTAAAAAATCTAAAAAAAAAAAAATACTGATGCCTGATCCCCATCCCCAGAGATTCTGGTGCAGCTAGTCCAGGGTATGGCCGGCCATTGGATTCTTAGAAGTTCCCCAGCTGATTCCAGTGTGCCACCCCCAAACTAAGAATCACTGTTGGATCCGAGGCATCATCAAGGTCCCCTCCTGCCCAGCTGGTGGGAAGCAGCCTCAGTGGGACTATGTAGTGAGACCGTACTTGGGTGGCACAGCCCGGGGATTGGCAATACGACCAGCAATCTCAGTAATGGCAGCCCTAGTCAACTACAGACAACCGGCATCACCAATCTCGACAAGTGACAAGGAGCCATCTCTGGGGTGGATCAAGGTCTGGCAGCTCCGATCTGATCACCAAGAGGCCTGGTTGGGGGAGATTGGTCTTTAGCCAGACCAAAAAAGTGGCTGAGAGAGCTGGATGATGAAGAAGAGTAGCAAGGCTCTCGTTGCCTAATCTCATGGGCTGACAAACCTCAGTGTTCTCACCAGAAAGTTACCTGCCTATTAAGTCATGATGGGGAATAAACGAGTCAGTCTACTGAAGTGTTATCAAGTGGGGTCTAAGTCTTAGCTACGATGACTATGGCTTGGAGAGGGGAGGAAAGGAGGTAGCTATTTCAGTGGATAAACCAGGAGGATCCCCCTCCCCTACCAGTGGGGTCTCCTTACAGGAAAGTATTCACAGCCATCTTTGTCTCTAGTTCCTATCTTAATGAAATGTGGCAATGGAGTGACGTTTGGGAAGGACCCCACGTCTCCCTGCATCACCCATAAATGCTGGGCTTATACCTGTGGCCTGATGTCCTGGTCTAGATTACTGGGAACAAGACACTTAGGAGGCTGACGCTCTAGCGCCAGGGACCCTTGGGTGTGCCATGCCCTGTCTGTGTGAATTCACTGGGTCATGGATCCTGAATATAGAGATCCCGTCAAGAAGCCCACCTGCTCTGGCCCAGGGATCCTGACCTCTGCTGGCTCAGGGCTGCTGAGTCACCAGAGCTCCTCCCAAGTCCTCTGGGCTGCTGACCCTGCTACATCAAACTTGGAGCACAAGTGTAGCAACTCCACCTGCTGTCGGGGTTGAACAAGAATATTCTGCCCTCACCTGGTAATCACGTTTCTTTCCACCTCCTGAAGGAAAAGGATCCAGGAACTGTCAACAATTTTGATCAAAAGCTGCTAACACAAGGTAAAAAACGACTTCATAAGAACAAAAGAGACCATAGACAATTTTCTAATTCCCTGGGAAACTGAACAGCTGTTGAAAGGAATGTTGTATCTGAAATCCAAATTCTGGTATTAAGAGCCTTGACCATAGCAGAAGCAAGGCGGTGACATTTAGGAGTGTCTCTGGTGTGTCAGCCAATGAAAAATGCTTTACATACAATGAAATATTTCAAATCCTGTAAACACAATTACCTTCGTTTTTGTTGGTCTGGAAAAGGAGACCAGGCAACACCCCCAAAGTAGCGTGGCTGATAAGTGGTTGAGTCTGGAACGCCATTCTGGATCTAACCATAGAATCTAAGTTCTTAGGGGAGGCAAGTCAGCTGTTTACTAACAGCTGGACTGTCTTGATGTGAGTGAAATAATGAAATGTATTTTTAAAGATATGGGTTTTATGGGACACCTGGGGGCTCTGTCAATCAAGCATCTGATCTCAGCTCAGGTCTTCATCTCAGGGTTGTGAGTTCAAGCCCCACGTCGGGCTCCATGCTGGGCATAGAGCCTCCTTAAAAATACATACAAACATACATACATAAATTTTAAAAAAGAAAAATATGGGTCTTATAGGAAAGGTAGAAAATATATTGAGGCAAATACAAAAGCAATTAATCAATCCTCTATCCAAAGTTACTGTAGAAAACATTTTAGGGTTATATCTGAAAATGTCAGTATATCCACCTGCTTTTGTCATCTGAGCCTGTGTAGTGAGCCTTTTTCTAGGTCAATAAATATAGATCTGTGTCATCTACGCTTGGCTGGATAGTATCTCAGTGTATGCCTTCTGAATTAATCATCTGATTCCCCTACTATTAGGCAATTAGATTGTTTCTTATTTTTCTTTTTTATGAATAGTGCTCTGATACATTTCTTTGTACATCTTTGGGTAATTTTATTATTGCTTCCTTAGGAAAAAAATCATAAAAGTGAAACTACAAGATCAAAGGGAAGCCACCTGCTTCATAAAAGACAAACTTAGAGATTAAAGGCTATCTCTTATACAGAAAGTGCACACATGAGAAGTGGACAGTTTGATCACGTATCTCAAAGGGAACACATTGTGTAAATACTACCCAAAGCAAGAAATAAGAAAATGTGAACAACCAGAACCCCTCTCGTCCCTCCTCCCATCCTTCCCACCCACAAGTTTCCAGATGTAACTGCTCTTCTGAATTTTAATAAGTGATTCTGGCCGTCTTTTTGCTTTGCTTACATGGACCCATACAAGTGTGCACTCATCTGTGTCTGATTTCTTTCACTCACTATTATCTTTGTGCACTTAATCGTGTTGTTGGTTCAGCAGTAGTTCATTCATTTTCACTGATGTGTTTTTTGGGTATATTCTAATAGTGAACTTTTTAAAAGTCTGTGTTCCAAGCACCTGGCTGGCTCAGCTGGTGAAGCATGTGACCCCTGATCTCAAGGTTGTAAGTTTGAGTCCCACCTTGGGTATAGAGATCACCTAATAAAATCTTTGATAATAATAATAATAAAAAAGTGTAACAGCATGTCAGAAGCCTCTCTCGTGCCCTCTACCAGTCACTGTTTTCACAAGGTGACCTGGTTCTGATCACGCTTAGTTTGTTTCGTCTATTTTTGAACTTTCTGTATAAGTAGATCATACAGTATGTGTATTCTTTGATGACTGCCTTATTTCCCTCATCGTTATATCTCTCAAAGGCAACCACATTGCTGGGTGCAGCTGGAGATCATTCTCTATTGCTGTAAATAAATTTTATGAATATACACGGTTTGCTTATCCATTCTACTGCTGATCAGCACTAGGATTTCATCTAATTTCGGCTATTAGCAATAATTCTACATGAACATTCTTGTACATGTCTTTAATATTTGGAGGAGAAATGTCCCCATCCCTTATTTTTCATTTTCAGAATTCTTGGGCTATTTTTGAATGTAATTATTCCACATAGATGTTCTTTAGTACCATTTGGTAAAAACCTCAGAAAAGCGAACGTTAGCATTTTGGTTTGGGTAATGCAAAACACATAGATTAATTTAATACCTTAATTTTGAGAATTCTCATTGTTTATTTTATTTAAAGATTTTATTTTTAAGTAATCTTTATACACAACATGGAGCTCGAACTCATAACCCCGAGCTCTACCAGCTGAGCCAGCCAGGCACCCCTCATTTAGTGTTTAGTTATCAAAATCTTTATGTCTCTTGGCAAAGTTTTATAGTTTTCTTCACATCATTTGATGCATTTATTTATTTATTTATAAGATTTTATTTATTTGACAGAGAGAAACACAGTGAGAGAGGGAACACAAGCAGAGGGAATGGTAGCGGGAGAAGCAGGCTTCCTGCTGAGCAGAGAGCCCGATGTGGGGCTCGATCCCAGGACTCTGGGATCATGACCCGGGCCGAAGGCAGACGCCCAACGACTGAGCCACCCAGGCGCCCCTGATGCATTTATTTTTAAGTTAATTCCTCCGTAGTTTATTTCTTTGGTTGCCTTTGTAAATAGGATCTTCTTCCAGGGAGGCCTTTAAATGACACTGTGCAAAAGAAATAAATGAGTACTGCTTAGAAATTCAGTTATCTTACAGAAATTTTGCTTGTCTCTTTTGTTTGTAAACAATCGTTTAGAATGTTCACAGTGACTTAATAACATGTCCCCTTGGCTTTTAATTGCATGGTGGCGAAAGATAACATAGAATTCCAGAGAAATCCAAAGTTACATAGTGGTGTTGGAAGCATTCCCAGTTGGGGAGTCGCTGCAGAATTTCTACTCCAGCTGACGGGGGAACATCTGCAGACAGAGTCATTTCTCCCGTCCTTGCGACGTGCCAGGGACTAAGTGCTACGTGCTAAGGAGAGTCATCAACCAGACAGATGATGTGAAAGGCACGTAGAGAGCTTTCAGTTTCCACAGACGGAGAGATTCCACAAGTTACCAGTAAGAGCAAGAACTTTCCAGACAAGACCACCACCTGGGAAAAGGCCCTGTGGTGAGAAGAAGCTGAGCACAGTAGGAGAAAGGAATAGAAGCTGGGGGCCCAGCTGTAGTGGGTAAGGGGCGTGTCCTGAAAAGAGTCCCCGCCCTCCCCCTCCCCCTCTCCGCATCCTGTGTGGGGGAGCACCTGCGGGATCACCTGTGGAGGACACAGCACTCAGGTGCTCTTCACCACTCCGGCTGACCGGAAAAGACCCAAGGAAGTGGCTGGAAGCGGGAAGTGAGTGGTGAGGCGGCCCTCGCTGAGAGGTGGTGTGGGCCTGGGGAGACTGAGTCATGGTCCAGGGTTGGCCTCCTCTGGGTGCGTGAGCGCCAGTCACCTAACTCCCCCTGCGTTCAACATTGAGTCGAACATTTGGCATTTTAGCTTCCTTCCCAGTGAAGTAAAAACCATAACAAGTGAAATGACCATTGAGAGAGAAACATATAAAAATACTTTTTTAGGGGCGCCTGGGTGGCTCAGTGGGTTAAAGCCTCTGCCTTCAACTCAGGTCATGATCCCAGGGTCCTGGGATCAAGCCCCACATCGGGCTCTCTGCTCGGGGGGAGCCTACTTCCCCCCCTCTCTCTGCCTGCCTCTCTGCTTACTTGTGATCTCAATATCTCTCTCTTTCTCTCTCTCCCCCCCGTCAAATAAATAAATAAATCTTAAAAAAAAAATACTTTTTTAGGCATGATCATGGCAGATTTATCTCAGTTTTTAATTCTGTTTAATCAGCAGCAAGCTGGAACACCTCAGCTTTTGGGTTCAGTGTGTAACAATCTGCAAGTGTATACACGAGAAGCTGCTTCTTAGAAGGACCCTTCTGAAACATGGGGAACCCTTTTGTCGGTGGAATAACTTTCCCCTCTAATTCGATGCAGTAAGATAGGAAGTGGTTAATGTTCTGTTTAATCAGGTAATGACTGCCCTGTGTGGTTATGTGTATATACACACGTAATGCCCCCGATTTCGAATCCGAGAGACCACCAAGGAGCCGATACCGATGCAAACGCATGAGGGTTTATTTGCAAGCTTGAGCTTGGGCCCAAGTATATCCGACACAGCGGAGTCGGGACTTGGACCCCTAGGTTAAAGGGCGTAACAGTTTTATAGGGGCCAGTGGCCAATGAGATTGTCACACACACAGAAAGTTGCATAGTCATGTTGGTCCACACGCAGGTGGTCAATTGAATTACAATTTACCCTGTAGTGACGGTTTGAACTAGCCTATTACTCTGGTCCGAATTGGTGCTCAAGTTTGGCGGGCAAAGTAACTGTTTGAACTAGCCTATCACTCTGTTCATAATTGGCGCACAAGATCGGCGGGCAAAAGGCGGGGTTTACATTCTTTGGCGTTTAGGGGTTCCGCATTCCTATATGAGCTGGTTTCTAGTAAGGGTGTGCTCAGCGGCTTGACTAGGGTGGGGGAGTGCCCTAAGCAATATGCGGGTCATGTGGGGGTTATACATGAGATGGTGGGCGTAGCACAAAATGGAGTTAGTCTTGCTCAGCTTGTCCAGGGGTAGGGGATTTTTGTTAAATTCCCTGAGGCCACACACGGAATCCCTTTTATTCACACTCTGCTGTGTCCTGTGTTTCTATAACAGACACCCTCTCATCCTACTCACCCCTCCCCATCTCTCAGGAAGCCATTGTGGCCCCAAAGAGATTTAGTGTGTGAAAGGGCTTGTTCACTGAAGAGCTAGGCAGGTTGGGGGTTATAAGTAAATTAGATGACCTCCTGGGGTCCCTGAGCATCTGCAAAACCAGGGAAGAGGTAGCCTGATTAGAAAGAAGAGGAAATGCCAAAAACAAAGGGATACCCAAGGCAGCTGGAGGTCAAATCAGGCCTTTGAAATGTACTTTTCTTTCTTTTCTTTTTTTAATTTTTAAAATTTACTTATTTGAGAGCCAGGGCAGGGGGATGGAGAGGGGCAGAGGGAGAAGGAGAATCAGCCTCCCCCGCCCCCAGCAGAGAGCCCAAGGCAGGACTCATCCTGGGACCCCAGGACCATGACCTGAGCCAAAGGCAGACACTTAACTGGCTGAGCCACCCAGGCGCCCCCAAATGTAATTTTCATTCCAAGCTGGCCTGCTCACAGTTCAAAATTAGGCACTAGTTTCCATGGGAAAATGCTGTTTGCCTCAGCCCTGAGATCCCTTTCACGGCTCCCAGTCCAGCTGCCACATGGACCCAGCCCAGCCAAACCCGGGTCCTGAGTGCCAGGGGACAGAGCAGTCACATGGCTCAGAGAGGGGGTGATCACATCTCTTGGCTTGCCTGCCACACGCCCCATGTACGCCTTTGTCCTGGTGTCACGACTCATCCTGCTGCTTTCTCTCTCCAGAGTGCCCTAATATGAGGGATAAGTGACAGGTTTTCCTTACTGGGAACCCGACTGGGGTCCATTCCTTCAACAGTTAGCAAGACTTGGAAGCCCAGGTTTGGAGAAAGGGTCCAGGGTCACGGTGCTGTCTCCCCAAGAAGTGAAAGGAATGGAGAGTGCACGAGAGGGTCTACTGTTCAGCCTCATACAGGACAGACCCAGACGGCAAGGACAGGTGCTCTGGTTCACCTCCATGTCTGCCTCCTCCTCGTTTATGTGAGCGCCCACACCTGGGCTCCACGTTCTAGGAACCTGCATGCAGAAAGCAAGGTATACTGATTGCAGTCTGTGCTTGGGAAAAAATCAAACATCCATTCCAGCTAGCTTTTGGATCATCTAGTATGTTCCGTTGAACACTTACTGGGCCAGGAAGAGGCACAGATCCTGGGAATCCAAAAAGGATTTGAGGGGGATACACAGTACGGTAAGTGCTGGAGGTGAGCTCCAGGTGCCCCAGGAGCCCAGAGGAGGAACCGGTTCACTTTTCTTGGAAAGGAGCTGGGGTGGTGGGGTGGGTCCCAGGAAAGCTGGCACAAAGGAGTCGTTTGAGCCTGGGCTGCAGACAAGAAGAAGTATCAGCCCTCTCCACGTAGGAGGCAGGGAATTCTCAGCTTTCAAGAGCCAAACAGTCTGACTGGAGAGAAGAACGAGCCAGCAGCAGGACGCAGGCAGCCCGAAGAAGAGGACGCATCTGTTCCCGGAGGGTGGGCTGGCGCTCCTTCCAGACTTCCCTCTCGGGGCATAGTGCCAGGACTCGAGCTGGGGCCGGGCTAAAGGTCCGTGGCATCCAGATGGCCTGCGGGAGGGAAGGGCGAGGCCAAGAACAGGCGGGCTCTGATAAAGTGTATCTGATATCTGATAGTCTTCCTGGGGAGCAGGGTGGAACTGTGGGCAGAAGGTGGCCATTCAGAGAAGCAGAAGAAAATGGAGGAACCCCAGGCACCAGGTTACGCTCAACCAGACAGAAAGGTTTAGCAACAGACCTTCCCTCACCAACACCCCCAACCCCCTGCACCTTCCATGATCCCTCCAAGGATGGATTCGCTCAGCAGTGTGGTGGAGGATCTGGACACGGTGGATGCCATTAAATTTTAGGGTCTAGTTGAGGTCGCTCAGTGATTCTCAAGCATCAGCATCCCCTCAAGAGGCCCGTTAAAGCACAGATTGCTGGGCCCCCCTCCAGAGGTTCCCAAACCATAGGTCTGGGGTGGGGTGCACAAAAGTGCACTTGTAACAGGTTCCCAGGGGATCTGGACTCAGGTTTGGAGAACTACCCAGGTAACCCATACGTGGTCTGGCTTTGACCTGGGCCCCGGTGTGGAGGGGGCAGGGGGGCATTTGCCTGGAACTCCTAAGCTAAGGAACAGGCACGTGCATTGCACACCAAGGGCTCTGGTGGTAGGCTGGCCTGACTCCTCCGGTTCCCCCTTTTTGAAAGGGTAATTCTGAGTCTCAAATGAGATTCAATTTTGGTTATCAATGTGCTCAAACCTGAAGCTGCAAAACATGCTGGTTTCTTCCAAGACCATGAGAGCCGGACCTTAGGACCACGCCCACATCAGGCTCTCCGAGCTGCTGCTTACAATGCACATGTTGTTGGTCTGAATCTTGGGTTGGGGTCCATTGACATTTTGTGCACCGCTAGCTGATGCTGGGGAGTGAGTGGGCGATGCAAGAAGTCATTCTTCAGTTTTCTGGTCTGCTGTTGCGTCACTAAGATCGTCCCCTGTCCTTCCTGGGGTTCTGTTTCCAGGAGGCCACACCACTAGAGGAGCCTCTTTCCTCTAGAAGGCTCCCTCTGGGCCGCCAGGCTCCCAGCTGAGTGCCGGGCGCCACCTCCTGGTCTCACTATTTTGTTACTCCTCTTCCCCACTTGCATTCATCAGATCCTCCCATGTGAGTATTCAGAACCTCTTGAATGTCAGAAGGAAATGTGGTTCTCTTGCATTGGAGAAGTTTCAGGCAATCTTTAAATGTCTCAAATGCTTGTGATTTTGCCGTTCCGCGGTTTTGGCATGAGCTGTCCAGGTAAGGAGGTTCGGGCGTTTAGGTTGCACGAGTGAAATGCAAATCGGGTGGATCCCTTCTTGCGTGAGTGTGGGAGTGTAACATTTCTTCAGAAGTGCTATGTCCCCCGCATGGGTGCGGCTTGCTGCCCAGCAGCCCCTGGAGGGTCTCTGCGCTGTGGACCCGTGCTTGGCTCACAGATCCTTCTGTGGCTCAGTTCAGCAGCGAGCAGTTTTCCGTGTCACCTAGCATTTCCGGAACAAGAAATCACGCAGAAGCCAATGTGAAATTCCCATTATGCTCAGATAGTCCCCTGATGTATGGATTGTGCGGACTAAGCTGGGTGCTTTCTTGCAGCAAAACTGTCGGTGCTGCTCTAAGACTTGAATGCAGTTGTGAAGAATATGCTGATACGGGAATGCCTCTAAAATTTATTGGGGAGGGAAAAACGCCAAGGTGCAAAAAAAGAAAGTGCCACATCTCAATAGGTGGGCAGAAAAGGTGTCTGTGGAGATCTGAGAGCCCCAGACTTCCTCGGAGACTCTGCTGAATTGTCTGGTCGCCTTCATCACAGCATCCCAGAGCTGGAGGACATTTTAGAGCTGTTCTTCCCAACATAATGTGCACACCAGCACGTGGTGATTAATAAAAGGTAAACCGAGGCACATTGAAAATCTGAGGCTATTTGAGCAAGCATCATTTGAATCAGGCAGTCCCAACAAAAAGGGGTCAGGAGCACTCTGGACAGGAGCTGGCAGAAAGGTTTTTATGCAGAAGATACGGAAGCCAAGCAATAATGTGATTGGTTGTCGCTTGGGGGTTGCCTTATTTGGGATAGCCTACTTGGCTGTTCGTCCTTATATTCTGTTTTCTGGGATTTCAGGGCACTGACTCTGGCTTAGATTTTGGTTTATTTACACAGACTACCAAGCCTTTAGAGGCACCTCAGTCCATGGCTTACACTGGGGTTCACTCTTGCCGTTGTCATTCTGTGGGTTTGGACGTATTTATAATGATGTGTGTCCACCATTATAGTGTCCTACAGAGCAATTTTGCTGCCCTGAAAATCCTCCGTGCTCCACTGAGCCGTTGCTCCCTCCTCCCTGACAACCAGAATGTCCTAGAGCTACAATCATACCATGCACAGCCTGCCCAGATGGGCTTTTTCACTTTGTAACACGCACTTCAGTTTCCTCCATGCCTTTTTATGGCTTGATAGTTCATTGCTTTTTAGCACTAAATAACATTCTATGTTTTAACCGGGGTTTATTTATCCATTCATCCACTGAAGATTCCAGAATCTTTTCATCTCCTCAGAGGGAAACCCTGTACCCATTAAGCACCCCCTCCCCAAACCCTCCTCTCCCCAACTCCTGGCCACTACCGAGCTACTTTTGGTCTCTGTAGATTTGCCAATTCTAGACATTTCGTACAAAGGGAATCTCATGACTTCCTTTGCCTTCCTTACACTCTTATCTTTATTTTTTTTTAAAGATTTTATTTATTCATTTGTCAGAGAGAGAGAGAGCACAAGCAGGGGGAGTGGCAGGCAGAGAGAGAAATAGGCTCCCTGCTGAGCAAGGAGCCCGATGCGGGACTCGATCCCAGGACCCAGGGACCATGACCTGAGCCGAAGGTAGATGCTTAACCTACTGAGCCACCCAGGTGTCCCTACACTCTTGCCTTTAATTCATTTGTTCCTCGTGGTCAGCTTCTTCTCTAGCTTCTCAACACTTCCCTCTACAAAGTGTGAGACTGTTAATATCCCTTGGAGTCTCTGTGTTTTAAATCAATATGAATGCAGCAGGTGTAAGGCAAGAAGCAGGTA
The DNA here is from genome assembly GCA_028646535.1 of Procyon lotor. Classification (NCBI taxonomy): domain Eukaryota; kingdom Metazoa; phylum Chordata; class Mammalia; order Carnivora; family Procyonidae; genus Procyon; species Procyon lotor. Next base: position 79,224,439 of record CM053614.1, read on the forward strand.
TAATTTTGAATCCTATTTCTGGGCCTGCCTGGGATCCCCTTCTACCAACACCACCTGGTTCATCCTTCAAGTCACCCGGAGAGTTTCATGAAATGCACCGTTTACCTGCCCGCTGGGGAACTCTTATCCAGGGTGTCTTTGGTATGGTTTGTAGATATGTCTTTTTGTTTGTGCACCCTTGTGAGTGCGCTGGGGCGCCACTGAAGGTGGTGGAAGGGCAGGCCCCGGGGTGCAGCATTTAGGGAACAACTCATACCGCACTTTACCCTCCCCTACTCAGGGCCCTGCTCTGGTGTCTCCTAAAATCGTGTGAGGAAAATGGGTCTTCCTAGGGAAATAGCACCAGTGTCCTGCATCCAAATGTCATATCTACAAAGCCTCCTGATTTAAATGACGTGAGTTTGCACTGTTACCTTTTAAAAACTGATCTCTTTAATTACTGGTCACAGCCACAGGGCAATGTTTCTAGAGAATACATACCTTCAGGCCTAGAGATGTCCCAGAACTATTCATAACTCTTACTGTTATATTTTCTCACACGGAAGGTTTGTAAGATGCTGTCTTCATTTCCTAAGGCTGCTTTAACCAGGTTCCATAAACTGGGAGGCTTTGAACAATGAATTCAGTGTTGGAGGCTGGAATTTCAAAACAGGTGTCAGCAGGCGCATGCTCCCTTGGAAACCTAGAGGCAAACCTTCCTTGCTTCTTCTAGCTTCTGGTAGCTGGCAATCCTCCGTGCTTCTCAGCATGCAGCTGCGTCCCTCCAGACTCTGCCTCCACAGCCACGTGACCTTCTCTCTGTGTCTGAGTCTCTGTGTCTTGGTCTCCAAATATCCCACTCTTCAGAAGGCCACCAGGTCACTGAATTTAGGACCTCCCTGGATCAGGTACAAGTTCATCTTAACTTGATTCCATCTGCAAAGACTTTTCCTTCCATAGAAAGTCACATTCAAGGCGCCTGGGTGGCTCAGTCGTTAAGCATCTGCCTTTGGCTCAGGTCATGATGCCAGAGTCTTAGGATCAAGCCCCACATTGGGCTTCCTGCTTAGTGGGAAGCCTGCTTCTCTCTCTCCCACTTTCCTTGCTTGTGCTCCTCTCTCTCTCTCTCTCAAACAAATAAATACATAATCTTAAAAAAAAAAAAAGTCACATTCATAGGTTTTGGATGGACATGAATTTGGCAGAGTGGGGGCCCCATTCAACATGAGAGAGATGCTTTCTCTCCTCAGTTGTACACCTCTTGGTTTTTCATTTGATTCTGATTCTTCACTTCCCCCAGCTCCAAATAAACTGGAGTCTTTTGTAAAGATTTAAATGATTGTTGCCGACCATCTGGCAGCAGTTTATAAAGAACAGAAAAGGATATTCTTTTGCCCAGGTGAATTGGCACAGCAAATTATCCTTGTGCTCTGCTCCCCGATAGAAAGGCACGTGGCTAGGGGAGCATCCTTTAGGGTTTCACCGCCCGTGCCCACTGCTACCTTTCCAGATGTAGGAGACAGTACACCTTTGAAGGGTTGTCTGTTTCGAGGGATGTTGGGGAAAATAAGCAAAACTCCTGATATTTTTTTGAATTTGGCAAGGAACGAAGGCTCTTCCACAAAGGTAGTGAAGGAATGACAGGAGTGCCAGGGACACCTGACCAGTAGGTGAACGTTAGGTTCACCTCAGTTTACAGTCAGTTGAGCCCCATGGAGGCTGAGTGATTTCCCAGGACCACACAGCTCATCAGTCACCAACAAAATAAGTTACTGATCCCCTACTACATGAAAATCTCTATGCTCGGTAGTATAGAGAGCAGACTAGAACCCTTGACTGCTTGATTCCTGGTCTTCGCTTCTTCTTGTTTAAAATGCTATTTCAAGGGGTGCCTGGGTGGCTCAGTTGGTTAAGCGTCCGACTCCTGATTTTGGCTCAGGTCATGATCTCATGGGTTGTGGGATCAAGCCCCACATCGGGACTCCACGATCAGCGAGGAGTCTACTTGAGATTCTCTCCCTCTCCCCTTCTCCCCACTCATGCTCTCTTTCTCAAATAAATAAATCTTTAAACAACAAGACTCTGTTTCAGCTCACAACCTCCTGTCCCCTGCCTCTGAACATCAGATATTATTTGCCTTTATACCATGTTGAGTTATGGTGAAGAGCAGTGGCAGTAAATCTGTTGGTGCCTCGGAGTCAGTGAAGGCAATGGCGCCAAATTGTATAAGTCATAGTGGCATTCTTCATCTCCATGCCCTGCCAATTGTTTTAAAAGCCAATATCATTTAAGAACATTATTAATAAAGCAGTAAAAGTCCCTCATTATATCAAATCTTGTTCCTTACATACACATCTTTTTAATATCTTGTGTAAAAATAAATATGCATAAAGCACTCTGCTGCAAACTGAAGTCCAATAGTTGTCCAAGAAGAGCACTGGAACCACTGTTTGAGTTGCAGACTGAACTAACTGCAGTGTTCATGGAGCATCATTTTTACTTTCTGAAAGAATACCAAACAGACAAACTAGATTTATTCACCCTTGACTATTTGGCAGGCATTTCCTCGAAAATGAATGAAGGGAGCCTGCCACTTTAAAGACAACAATTGAAAGCATTTGTTGGCAGTGTTACAATTTGAGTTTTCAGGTAAAAATTAGAATTTTGGATAACTTGTATCCACCAGTATGAACTTGATGGCTTTCCAACATGTGATGATCTTTTTTTTTTTTTTAAGATTCTATTTACTTATTTGACAGAGAGAGAGAGAGAGAGAGAGATCACAAGCAGGCAGAGAGGGAGGCAGAGAGAGAGGGGGAAGCAGGCTCCCCGCTGAGCACAGAGCCCGATGTGGGCGGGGCTCAATCCCAGGACCCTGAGATCATGACCTGAGCTGAAGGCAGAGGCTTAACCCACTGAGCCACCCAGGCGCCCCCCACAACAGGTAATGATCTTTTGGAAAAGGCCGATAGTCATATTAACAAAGGTGATTTTTTTAATATCACATAATGAAATGTGTCACCTTTTGTAAGATTTGTATAATTCGATTAATCATTATTTTCCAAATGATCAATGCATGATGTTGAAAAAAAAAACATGCATGGGTAAAAGATTGATTCAAAATGCAGGATGGATTTTATTTTATTTATTTATTTTTAAAAAGATTTTATTTATTTATCTGAGAGAGAGAGAGAGAGAGATCACAAGTAGGCAGAGAGGCAGGCAGAGAGAGAGGGGGAAGCAGGCTCCCTGCTGAGCAGAGAGCCTGATGCCGGGCTCGATCTCAGGACCCTGAGACCATGACCTGAGCTGAAAGTAGAGGCTTTAACCCACTGAGCCACCCAGGTGCCCCTGCAGGATGGATTTTAATGTAGCAGAGTATGAAAAGTGTGTTGATATGGTTTCAGGTTTCACACTGCAACTTAGGAAACTACCACTTATCAAGCCTGGGGCAGTAGCAGAAATAGCCATGGTTATCCAAAGATGTTATTAAAATACTTTTCCTGGGCGCCTGGGTGGCTCAGTGGATTAAAGCCTCTGTCTTCCGCTCAAGTCATGATCTCAGGGTCCTGGGATTGAACTCTGCGTTGGGCTCTCCGCTCAGCAGGGATCCTGCTTCCTCCTCTCTCTCAGTCTACTTATGATCTCTCTCTGTCAAATAAATAAATGAAATCTTTAAAAATAAAATAAAGGGCACCTGGGTGGCTCAGTCGTTAAGTGTCTGCCTTTGGCTCAGGTCATGATCCCAGAGTCCTGGGATGGAGTCCCACATCGGGCTCCTTGCTTGGCAGGAAGGCTGCTTCTCCTGCTACCATTCCCTCTGCTTGTATTCCCTCTCTCGCTGTGTTTCCCTCTGTCAAATAAATAAAATCTTAAAAAATATATATATATAAAATAAAATAAAATAAAATACTTTTCCTCTTTCTAATTACATAACAGTGAGGATGAATGTTCTTCAAATACTTTAACCAGAGAAGCACATTGCAATAAACTAAATGAAGAATATGAGAATCAAAGTGTCTTCTATTAAACTAGGCATCAAAGAGATTTCTCCCCAAAAATGTAAAAAATGCCATTCTCCTCACTGAATGTTTTCTTGTTTTAAAAAGTATTTGCTTAACTTTTTTTTTTTTTTTTTACTTAACACGTAAAGGGTTTGTTATTGTTATTGTTGTGGTCACCCCTTGGAGCTATATGGACCCCACACCCAAAATTTGGCTCAGCTTTTTAGACTGGTACATCCCATATACACCAAGAGGGCATAAAGCAATTTATTACTCACATAATGAGGCTTTCTGAGAAGAGCAGAGAAGGCTCCCGAGATGGTCCATGAATGGCTTGAGAAAGCAGGAAGAGGTGACTGGCTTAAAGTTTTATGATGGTTAGGAGGTGGGTTAGGAGCAAGGGTTCTCTCGTACGGATCAGATCTTATGTGGTCTGAATTTTTTGTTGGCGCCAAAGAAAGGAGCTCATGAGTTTTCTTGTAGCCTTCCGAGATGTGGGCAAGAGGGAAACGTGAGGAGTAGAGGTTGAAATATGTCAGCGCCCCAATATATAAAATAGAGTCAGACTAATTATTAAAATTCACTCCTGATATTTGACTGATGACTGAAAATGCCACGGTTCCTTTAACTGAATGTGAACTTGTAACCAATAAGCTACCACAGTGCTCGATGAAACCTGTAGTCCGAGTCTGGTTAGGGAGCTCAGTTGAAGACCTTGTTCAAGGGCCCAGCACTGTGCATTTTGCAAAGTGAAATGTGTGCCTTGGTCACTATCAGTAAAGTTTAGAACTGCAAAGAAGTGTCTGGACGAACCCTTACATTGTGGTTTTAGTATATACAGAGATATGTGTGACCTTGGTTTATAATTTGGGTGTCTGTTAGCAATAGATTTCCAGAGTTCTTTATCCATAAGGATGTGACCTTGGATAAGGAATTGTTGCTGCCATTGGCTGGATCAGATGGTTGAGCACTGGCAACAAATGACCCCAGTACATGTAAAAATGTGCAAATGGGGTTAGTTGTTGGCCAGGGACCGGTGCTAAGCTGACTGCCTGTAGTGCAGCTAATCGTACTCACCCTTGTGTTCCATCTTTTTTTTTTTTTTAAAGATTTTATTTATTTGACAGAGAGAAACACAGCGAGAGAGGGAACACAAGCAGAGGGAATGGTAGCGGGAGAAGCAGGCTTCCTGCAGAGCAGAGAGCCCGATGCGGGGCTCGACCCCAGGCCCCTGGGATTTGACCTGGGCCGAAGGCAGACGCTTAACGACTGAGCCCCCCAGGCACCCTGTGTTCCATCTTTAATAAGGGATTTCCCAGTAAAGAGATGGAAACCAGCAACTCTCCGGCAAGCTCCCTCATGTGTGATGATGGCAATACTGTCATAAATTAGCAAAGTCCTATTGCTATTCACTCTATTGATCCCCAGTGGCCCCCCATGTAACCAACGGGTCCTCTAGAATGATAGCATCTGGCAAAGGCTGAGACATGTGACCCAGGGCTACTTTAAAGAGGGTCTCAGGGCACCTGGGTGGCTCAGATGGTTAAGCGTCTGCTTTTTGCTCATGTCATGATCTCCAGGTCCTACAGTTGAGCCCCATGTCTGTCTCCCTGCTGAGCGAGGAGTCCACTTCTCCCTCTCTCCTTACTTGTGCTCTTTCTGTCTCTCTCTCTCAAATGATTAAATAAAATCTTTATTAAAAAATAAAAAATAGGGGCGCCTAGGTGGCTCAGTGGGTTAAAGCCTCTGCCTTGGGCTCAGGTCATGATCTCAGGGTCCTGGGATCAAGCCCCGCATCGGGCTCTCTGCTCAGCTGAGAGCCTGCTTACCCCCCTCTCTCTGCCTGCCTCTCTGTGTACTTGTGATCTCTCTCTCTCTCTGTCAAATAAATAAATAAAATCTTAAAAAAAAATTTAAAAAATAAAAATAAAAAATAAAGAAAGAAGATCTCCATCCAGGTCCTAAACATTAATTCTTGCAACTTTCCACTTGGGTTGGTTGCATCTCTAACAGAGGCTTGGTAGGACATGGCAAATGCAGCTCAAAGTAGCACAGTTCAAAGTGCAGCGTCCCCAGCAGGTAGCAGGACAGCTTAAAGAACACTCTGGCTGGCAGGCAGCAGCTCAAAATACACGCTCAGTTGTAGGCAGCAGAGCCAGTTAGCAAGCCAAAGCAAGAGAAGAGGGACTCTTGGTGATGGTCACCACTGAAACACCCTGTTCACTGTGACAACTGTTGGGCTCATCCTGCTTCCTTGGGGTGACCGCAACAGTTATTAATATAAAAATTGATAAATTAGTATGTTTTCTGCTGGTCTGAAGGTAGTGAGTTATCTCTATTGATTGTTCACAATCAATTACAGATTGAATGCCCTGTTCTACGCTTTCCCCCTTCTCATCAACTGCGCTTGACTAGTCTAAAATATATATATAATTAATATATATTATATTTTATATATTAATCACATATAATTTAATTACATATAATTTAATATAAAATATATGTAATTAATATATAATTTATAATTAATATGTATTTTTAAATTCTCAGTTTTAATTCTAATAAGCAAATATCAATAGATGTATCCCACACAAGCAAAAAACTTTGGGAGGTCCTGCCTATATTTTAAGGCTATGAAGAGATCCTGAGAACCAGTGGCGTTTTAAGTGTAAAACTGAAACAAAAGTCTCATAGAAAATTTTTTCCTGATATGTGATGTACCCTGATATTTTCTTCTCTCTCCTATTCTATTTCATCCTTTAAAAAGTGCCAGTCATCCCCATGAATAGTTCTTTAGCTAAAGTCTAAAAACACTGAAGTAAAGCATGAAGATGGTATAAAATAATATTCTAAGGGACACCATTTACTTAAACATGGTTGTTGTTGGAGAAAGAAGTGTCTAAGCTCACATTGCCAACTTCTAGGTGGAGTTGAAGTTACCATAAAGTTAATGAAGCTCAGGCTTTAAGTCTCCTTCCCTACATGGGTCTCCTCTTGTAGGGTCCTCTACCTATTTTTTATGGGTAACTTGGCATTCTTTTTTTTTTTTAAGATTCTATTTATTTATTTGATGTAGAGAGATCACAAGTAGGCAGAGAGGCCGGCAGAGAGAGAGGGGGAAGCAGGCTCCCCGCTGAGCAGAGAGCCCAATGCGGGGCTCAATCCCAGGACCCTGAGATCATGACCTGAGCTGAAGGCAGAGGATTTAACCCACTGAGCCACCCAGGTGCCCCGATTTCTTAGTGTTTATTTATTTATTTGACAGAGAGACAGAGAGAGATCATACAAGCAGGCAGAGAGGCAGGCAGAGAGAGAAGGGGAAGCAGGTTCCCTGCTGAGCAGAGAGCCCGATGTGGGGCTTGACCCCAGGCCCCTGAGATCACGACCTGAATGGAAGGCAGAGGCTTCACCCACTGAGTCACCCAGGCGCCCCTTAACTTGATTTTTTAAAAAAATATTTATTTATATATTTATTTTAAAGAGAGAGAAAGAGGGTGCGTGAGTGGGGGGAGGGGCAGAGGGGGAGGGAGAGAGAGAGGATCTCAAGCAGACTCCCCACTGAGTACAGAGCCTGATGCGGGGCTCTATCCCACAAACCTGAGATCATGCCCTGGGCTGAAATCAAGGGTCGAGAGCTTAACTGACTGAGCCACCCAGGCACCCCTTAACTTGATTACTTTTGAAGTGCCGTTTCCAAATACATATGGGTGTTTCACGTCACTTTTCACTCTTTAATTCTGGAACACAAAGGAGAATTTTTATTTTTGGTATTTTCCATTAAAAAAAAAA
>CM053614.1:79232710-79272893 GCA_028646535.1 Procyon lotor
GTTTTTTTCAGGAGGGCACACATTGTCACTTTTGGGGGAATTATGACTTTTAATTAAATTCTGAAGGCTTTGGTTTTTTGTACTTTTTTGTACTTTTTTGTGCTTTTTTTATAGCCTCCAGAAAATACCTGTGGCTTGGCTGTGGTTACACAGGCATCCTGCGTCCATCTCCCAGGGCTCATGCCCCTTCCCTGCAGCCTCCAACACATCCCTAAAACACTCCCCTGTGTTTTTCTCCTTTGGATCCACATGAAAGAAAAGATGCAGAAAAAAAAAAAAAGAAAAGAAAAGATGCAGGCTAGATCATCACTGGGTTTCCTCTGTTTAGTATTTGTCTAATTATTAAGAATGGAGAAAGACTGATTTAAGTTGGATTTTTTTTTTTAAAGATGTTTCTGGATTCTACTCAGTGGAAAATACGAGGAAAAACGAATACATTCCTACATCAAGGAATGATGGTTTGATTACTACAGGAATAAAATGTGTGTTCTTCAAAGTACACTAAGCATTTAGGTTCAGAAAACATTTTCCCTAATACTCTTTGGAGGTAAAACAAGAGATCCATTTGTCCTGGCACAGACACATCTGGGAGGGTCAATGCCTCTGGGCTTAAAGAAAATGCCCTAGGGGAACACAACTGCCATAGGGTCTGTTGTGATGGCAGTTAATCACTTAGAAGCTTTACAGTTCGAATAAATACAAGCATGAGAAGCGTGCAACAGCCACAGATCATCACCCTACATCAAGAGCCCTCCAGTTTCTGTGCAAGATGAAAATTCTCTGTCATTTGAAAAGGCAGGAAAATAAACATTCTAACAATGACAGTTTGTTTGTGAAACTGAGGGGAAAGTAGCCGCCAAGTTCTTTTAGACAGATCACAGTCTCAAAAGACCTATAGGTTAGAACAACAATGAAAGGAAAAACTGGCCTTACATTTATTACTTGAGTAACATTTAGTGAAATTATTTCAGAGGACATACTTTTATTTTTTTAGTACATACTTTGCGAAAGTAGGATAAATATGCAATTTCCTGCTGCTATCTAGAGCTGAGAGTTGGTTCAATTGAAAAATAAAACAAAATTAGACCCAAATATCTCTCAGAATAAGTGGTACTACAAATAAAAAAAGTGATTAAAATATTTATTGCACGAAAATGAAAAATTAGGTTGGGGGGTCTATCTACCTTCTGATTTTGGTATCTCTCACTTTTGCCACACATAGTAGGCATGTATTGTTTTGGTATGTGTAACTGTCAGGCACCCATTATGGGGAGAATATACTGGATATTTGTTGTTTCTGTTGCTTTCATTCATTTCTCTTCTGTAGAAATAGTATTCCAATTCTGCTGTGGAAGACCAGACCTCTCGCCAGTCTGAGGCCAGCAGATGAACCTGAATCCAGCCCTTCCTTTCCAGGGAGTGGCATGTGACCCAGGCTAAGCTAATCAGCACTGTCTATTTTGCTTGACAACGGTAATTGGTTCAGGAAAGAACACATGACCCAAATTGGACCAATCAGGGCATAAAAGACTCAATTCAAAAAAATTGATGAGTGACCTGCACCTTGTGGGATTCTTCCTCCAAAGATGTGAATGGATAAAGAGGTGATTATAGATAGATGGATGATAGATATAGATATAGATATAGATATAGATATAGATATAGATAGATATGCAGTAGAATATTACTCAGCCATCAGAAAGGATGACTACTTACCATTTACATCAACATGGATGGAACTGGAGGGTGTTACATTGAATGAAATAAGTCAATCAGAGAAAGACAATTATATCATATACTTTCACTCATATGTGGAATATAAGAAACAGGACAGAGGATCATAGGGGAAGGGAGGGAAAACTGAATGATAAGAAATCAGAGAGAGAGACAAACCATGAGATATTCTTAACTGTAGGAAACAAACTGATGGTTGCTGGAGGGGATGTGGATGGGGGGATGGGGTAACTGGGAGATGGACATTAAGGAGGGCATCTGATATGATGAGCACTGGGTGTTATATGCAACTGATGAGTTCTTGAACTCTACATCCAAAACTAATGATGTACTATGTTGGTTAATTGAATTTAAATGATAAAAAAAATGAATGTAATCATGCATTACTGGGGAGAAAGCAAAATGTTACAGCCTTTCAGAGGGGAATTCAGCAATATCTAAAGAGGCTGACAACAGAACACGATTTATAATCTGTGGTCTTCTTTGCCTTTAAAAGGGAGCTCCTAGGTGGCTCAGCTGGTTAAACATCTACCTTCTGCTCAGAGTCCTGAGTCGGGCTCCCTGCTCCACAGGGAGTCTGCTTTTCCCTCTGCCCCATCCCCTACTCATTCTCTCTCTCAAATAAATAAAATCTTTAAAATTTTTTTTTACCAAGACAATTAGTGAAATTGGAATAAGGGGTGTGGATTAGCTGGCACTGTATCAACTTTAATATCTGGATTCTGATCATCGTATTTTGATAACTGTATTGTGGTTGATATCCTTATTTTTAGATGATATATACTGAAGTATTTAGACATAAAACATCAGATCTGCAACTCACTCACCATGGTTCGGGATAAATTACATTACACACACACTCGCACACACGCAGAGATAATACATTAAAGTAGGGGACAAGAAAAAGAATGGTAGAGCAGGGGCGCCTGGGTGGCTCAGTTGTTGGGCGTCTGCCTTTGGCCCAGGTCAGATCCCAGGGGCCTGGGATCAAGCCCCTCATCGGGCTCTCTGCTCTGCAGGAAGCCTGCTTTGCTACCAGTCCCTCTGCTTGTGTTCCCTCTCTCGCTGTGTTTCTCTCTGTCAAATAAATAAAATCTTTAAAAAAAAAAAAAGAATGGTAGAGCAAATATTCTAAAAGTTTAGCAATGGAGAAACCTGGTTAAAGGGTGTGATGTAATAAGAGATGCATTTGGTTTTTTTATTTTAAGATTTTTTAAATTTGTTTGACAGAGAGAGACACAGCAAGAGAGGGAACACAAGCAGGGGGGAGGGCGAGAGGGAGAAGAAGGTTCCTCACAGAGTAGGAAGCATGATGTGGCGCTTGATCCCAGGACTCTGGAATCATGACCTGAGCTGAAGGCAGACGCTTAACAGCTGAGCCATCCAGGTGCCCCAAGAGATACATCTGGTCTTTGTCCATGATTCCTGGGACAAAGTTCTGAAAACCCTTAGCGTTTTGTCATTCATAACAGGCTCCTCTTGAGCACATCTGGGTTTAAATGCTAATGAGGTGACTTAGGCTGGGCCCCAAAGCTAGCCTCAGGATGGGGCTGATTACCAGAGAGATCAAGTAATTAGAGAGTTGGAAATTTCAGCCACACCCACCAGCCTCTGGAAAGATGAAGGGGCTGAAGATTAAGCTCTATAAAAACTCTTGAACAACAAGGTTTGATAAGCATTATGGTTGGTGAAAACATCCATGGTTTTGCATCCCAGTTTCATGGGGACAGAACCTCTTATCCTTGGGACTCTTCCAGATACCCCCCCATACCTCTTCATCCAACTATTCATCTGTTCCTTTATAATATCCTTTATAATAAACCAATAAATGGAAGTAAATATTTCTCTGAGTTTTTTGAGTGACTCTAACAAGGTGATTAAACTTGATAAGGGGGTCCTGGGAACCTTGGATTTATAGCCAGTTGGTCAGAAACAGGTGAATTGTGATTGCCATGTGAAAACAGGGAAACAGCCCTTCACTGTGGGATCTGACACTAGGTCCAGTTAGACAGTGTCAGAACTGAGTTGACTTGCAGGACCCCCAGGTGGTATTGCAGAATTGCCTAACGTATGTAAAAACTAGCACACCGTTGGTGTCGGGAGTGAAGTGTGGGAATGGTGTTTCGAGTAAAGGAGACATACAGGAAGTGAGTTTTCCTTTACAGAGGATATAAAGGGATTCTTTCTTATTCTCATAACTCTTCTGTAATCTAATTATGTCAAAATAAAATTTATTGAAGAAAAAGCAGGAGGGAGAGGAGGAAGTGGCAGAAGAGGAGGAGGAGTTGCTGTTGGCAATCATCTTAAAACCACACTGGGAAAGGCTGTTTCAGAATGGAACAGACCCAGAGGAAGCAGAGTCAAGAGGTGGACCAGGGTGACTTTGCTGGAGCCCTACGTTAAACTTTAAATTAGTGAATCAGCTCTTCCCCTATACTTTTCAGCTTACCTGAGTCAAAAAATTCCTTTTTCATAAGACTTGATCATGAGATACGTAATAATTCACCAGGTTCCAGTTGGAAGCTACTACATTTCTTTTGCTTTCTTCTATTTTTACTGTTTAAGCTGTTTTCATTCCTAAATAAACACTGAAACTACACAACAGAGCTCAGAGAAGCTACATGCTTTGCTGGCAAAATATGAAAAACCAAAAGAAGGAAGAGGAGGACAGAAACTGCTTAGAGAAACACAACAATCAAGAATTATGTGGACAAGTTAACAACAACAAAAAAGCAAATGACCTGATTTAAAAATAAGCTAAGGACTTGACTAGAAATTTCTCCAAAGAAGAACAGCCAACAAATATATGAAAAGATACTCAACATCACTAATCATTAGGGAAATGCACATCAAAACCACAATGAGATGTCACCTCACACCTATTAAGATGGTGACTATTAAAAAGGCAAACAAATAAACAAAATAACAAGTGTTGGTGAGGATGTGGAGAAATTGGAAATTTTGTGCACTGTGGGTGGGAATATAAAATGGTGCAGCCACTACAGAAAATAGATTGGCGGCTCACCCTCCAACCCCAAAAAAGCCACATAGAATTACCATATGACCCAGCATATACTCCCAAATAATTGAAGAGGTATTGAGTAGTTGAAGAGTATACACCCCAGCATCTTGAAGAGGTATTTATACACCTTTGTCGATAGCAACATTGTTTACAATAGCCAGAAAGTGAAAGTAATGTAAGTATTCAACGACAGATGAATGGACAAACACAATGTGTCATATCCATACAATGGACTGTTATTTAGCCTTAAAAAAGAAGGAAAGTCTGACACAGCTACAACCTGGACGAACCTGGAGGACATGATGCTGAGTGAAGTAAGGTAGTCACAGAAGGACAAATACTGTGTGAGTCCACTTAGATGAAGTACCTAAAGTTATCAAGTTCATAGAAAGTAGAATGGTGGTTGCCAGGGGCCAAGGGGAAGGGAGAATGGGGAGTTGGTGTTTAATAGGTATAGGTTTCAGTTTTGCAAGATGAAAAGGGTTCTGAGGATGGATGATGGTGATGGCTTCACAATAACATGAATAAACTTAATGCCACTGAAATTTCAGTACGTTTTTTAATGGCTAAGATGGTAAATTTTATGCTATGTATACTTTACCACAATTTTAAAAAAAGAGTTATAAAGACAAAGAACTTGTAAGATGGACTAAATAGCTTACATGGTTTGGGCAGAAAATGGCTACAGTAAGAAAAAAAAATAGGTTACCTAAAGGAAGTGAAAATTTGTCAATCCGGAGGAAAAGTTAAATTCATTGTAAAAATCTAAGATAAATCTATGTAGAAAATGTAGCAGAAAATCAGGAAAACTTCAACTAGGAGGGAATTTGACCCTGACATTGGTGTTTTAAGATTACAAGCAAAGGATGGGGCGCCTAGATGGCTCAGTTGTTACCCTTCTGCCTTTGGCTCAGGTCAAGATTCCAGGGTCCTGGGATTGAGCCTCAAATCAAGCTCCCTGCTTGTTAGGAAGCCTGCTTCTCCCTCTGTGACTCCCCCTGCTTGTGTTCCCTCTCTTGCTATGTCTCTCTCTGTCAAATAAATAAATAAAATCTTAAAAAAGAAAGATTACAAGCAAAGGATTACTAAATAGGGACCACTGGGCTTGGACTCTCTCTTCTTATTCCAGAAGTTCTAAGAAAGAGCACCTCCACCAACATACTGCTCAGACCTTCTCACTGATGCCTTCCATCTCTTTGAGGCTTATTACTTTGGCTTAAGGCTTTTTACCTCTGTCCTAACCTTGGCCCTAAACTCCAGCACCACATTACAAAAGCCTATTAAACATTCTCCACCAGTTTTGCAAACCAGCATGTTCAAATGTATGATCTTCTCAACATCCACTCCTTTAGATCTTGCCAATCACTGCTCCCTTGCCTCCAAATCTTGGAGTAAATTTTCCCTCCCCCACCTTCTGTGCCCCTGTATCCATGTGGTGATTCTGTCCTGGCATGTATCCCTCCCTGATTCTCCTCTCTGTCTCTTCTTTCCCCCCTCACGGCCCCTACCCTATGCTCTGTCTATTCACTCCTAGGTTGTTGTAGCAAATCCAAACTGGCTCTCCTCCTCCAGCCTCTCCCCAGTCCCAGAGGAAAAAGACTAAATACTTGTTGACAAGCCTCAAGAAAGCAGGAAGGAAGGGAGGGAAGGAGTGAGGAATGGTAGTAGGAAAACAATACTGGAAAAATTTTAAGAATTTGAAGATAAAATCAAAAGACATCATGGGACACCTGGGTGGCTCAGTTTGTTAAGCTGCTGCCTTCAGCTCAGGTCATGATCCCAGGGTCCTGGGATCAAGTCCTGCATTGGGCTCCCTGCTCAGCGGGGTGCCTGCTTCTTGCTCTGCCTGCAGCTCCCCCTGCTTGTGCTCTCTCTCTCTCTCTCTCTCTCTCTGACAAATAAATAAATAAAAATCTTAAACAAAAAAAAGACACCCCCCCTTTTTTTTCCCCACGGTTCGTGTGGCCCAAGGGTCAGACTATAGGTCTCCTGGACCTGGCAGCTCCAGAGAGCAGAGTACAAACTGCAGAGGCTGGAGTCAGGGCAGAACAGGCATTTAGAAAGTTTCTTCCCCTCTTTGACTAAGTTTGAGTTGAAAACAGTGCAGCCAAAATTGTAACCAGAGGAGGCATTGTATTTCCTGAAAAACCCCAAGGAGAAGCAATGCAAGCAAAAGTAATAGCCATTGGGTCAGGCTCTGAAGAAAAAAGCGGAGACATTCAACCAGTTAGCATGGAAGTTGGAGATAAAGTTCTTTTTTCAGAACATGGAGGCACCAAAGTAGTTCTAGGCGACAATGATTATTTCTTATTTGGAGATGGTGACATCCTCGGAAAGTGTGTAGACTGAAATAAACTGCTGAAATGACATCAAGTGAAGCTGCACATTAAAGTTGTGAAATCCTTCTTCATATAAATAATTCTTATGGCTCTCCTTTACAATAAATTAATGGTATCCAAATGAAGGAACAAACAGAAAGATTCATCTTGAGAAAAATACAAAAGCTACCTTCCTGAACAAATTCCATTCCTCAAACACAATCCTTGTACATATATTTTTACACATTTTTCCCCAAAATTTCCTAAATCATGCATACTTCCTAGGAGTCCAGCCAGACCACAGTTTATGAATCATCAGGATTAAATAAAGCATATAAGAATCAGTCCCAGTATACAGAACATAGCATGTTGAGTCTGGGATTTTGTGCCAAAAAAATCTCTGCAAAAATTACCAGCCTTTTAGAAGACAGGGTGTCTTAAGAGGGTTACCAGACAAATATCATCATTTAATAATAATTTTCCAAGTTCTTATCTAAATTTGTTCTCTTTATCAACAGATTGACCCTTAGGTAAAATCTGAGGGAAAGGGAGTTCAGCTCAATATAAGAAAAAAAAATCAACAATAGTGTCTACAATAGAATGGACTGACTCAGAGCAAAGTAATCCACCCCTCACTGGGGAAGTCAGGCTAACACAGGGTGAGTGTTTGTCAGGAAATTGTAGAATGGATTTAAGCATTAATTGATGGAGAGAAATAAAGGAACTCCTCAATCAATGGTTCTCAAAACAGCCAATCATCAGTATCACTTGGAGAGCATATTGAAATTCAGATTCCTTGGTCTCACTTGTGGAAATTCTAATTTAGTAGGTCTGGGATAGAGCCTGGCTTGTGTATTTTTGCAAACATCCCCAGAAGACTCTAACAGAAAGCCAGCTTTGGGATCCCTTACCTTATGTCAGTTTTTCAAACTGGGGAATACTTAGTCTCCTCTAAATATGTACTCCTCACCCCTGAATCTGTAGACCTCTTTTTAAGAAATGTTGTACTTAATGTCAAACCAAAACAATCACCCTGCATTTGTGATTTTTTTTTTGTGGAATTATTTTATCAGTTATAAAGATAAAACATATTTTAGTAATAATACATAACTGAAAGTTTTATAGATTGCCTTTGATTTCTTGACATACTGTTTTCCCAGCATGAGTATTCTTAGCTTCATTCTACATAGCTACATTCTAATTTTTTTTTTAAGATTTTATTTATTTATTTGAGAGACAGAGCATGAGTAGGCGTAGAGGGAGAGGGAGAAGCAGACTCCCTTGTTGAGCAGGGAGTCATACGTGGGGCTTGATCCCAGGACCCTGGGATCATGACCTGAACTGAAGGCAGATGCTTAGCTGACTGAGCCACCCAGGTGCCCCTAGAGCATATTCTTATTAGTGAATATATTCGCTATCTTCAGAACCCAAGAATATAGTTGCAGAAGGTACATTGAGGAACATTGTACTAGAAGTTATCCAAAGATCTTAAGATTCAACAATCTGGTAACTGGAGTTTCTGCTTTGGGCTCAATTAACTCCTAAAAAAATTTCTTAGTTGGGAGCTGGGAGTGGGAGTGCAAGAGGGGACAGGGAAGGGGGCAGGTGACCCATCAGTCCTTAAGGACAGGACCTGTGGCTTTTAATAGCCCTCTGCCATGGCCCTGAGTAGCTCCTGGCACATAGTAGGCAGTCAATAGATATTTGTCGAATGAAGGAAGGAAGGCAGGAGAGGAGGAGCTAGCCACATAAGCTTATAAAAAAAGCCGTATTTGACATATCAAGGAAATTTAAATATGGTTGGAGTATTTCCTGTTATTAATTTATTATAAATATTATTAATATTAGTTTATTTGCTTAGATGTTACTAATTTATTATTACTTTTGTTAGGTGCAATAATGGCAGAGTAATTAAATTTTATTTATTTTTTGTTTTTATTTTATATATACATTTAAAAGATTTTATTTATTTATTTGACAGAGAGAGACACAGCGAAAGAGGGAACACAAGCAGGGGGAGTGTGAGAGGGAGAAGCAGGTTTCCCACTGAGCAGGGAGCCTGATTGATGCGGGGCTGGATCCTAGGACCTGGGGATCATTACCCAAGCTGAAGGCAGGCACTTAACCGACTCAGCCACCCAGGCGCTCCTTATTTTTATTTTTTTAAGGAATTTGAAAGCATTCTTTCCTGTTTCCTTTTTTTGGGAATAATTATTTTATTTTATATTACATTTTATTTATTTTATATTGTATTGTATTGTATTGTATTGTATTGTATTGTATTGTATTGTATTGTATCATTTGACACAGAGAGAGCACAAGCAGGTGGAGCTGCAGGCAGAGGGAAAGGGAAAAGCAAGGTCCCAACTGAGCAGAGAGCCTGACTCAGGGCTTGATCCCAGGATCCCAGGATCATGACCTGAGCCAAAGGCAGATGCTTAATAAGCAGAGCCACCCATGTGCCCCAGGTGATTATGTTTTAAAACATAAGCACTGTATATCTCCAGTGAGAGATGTATATTTAAGTATTTACAGGTGAAATTTCACCAGGTCTCAGGGAAGAGATGAAACAAAATTGACAAACTGTTGCTCATTGTTGAAGATGGGTGGGTGTGCATACAGGGTTTCCTTCTAGTTAGTCTACATCGTTCTATTTCTGTGAGTGTAACAAAAAAGTGAGTAGTCTCTTTCCTGAGTGAATCCAGGATATTTCGGATACCTCATTGTCTGCAGGCATGTGTGTGTAATGAATTAATTTTGCTGCTATGTATCCAGCATGGGACTAGTTACGTAGCATCCTGGGATCATTGAGAAAACAGTCCCTCAAAATACACAAGGTACTTTCGGTGTGGTTTCTGTGTTTCCTCCTTTTTGGCCTGAGAATGTTTTAGAAAGTTCTAAGGCCTGTAATCAAGTAGGGACATGCCGTTAGGAGATGGGGAAGCAGAGTCAGAGCTGACTTACCCTCTCATGGCCTCAGTTTGCTCACATGTGAAATGTAAGGGATAATAGTCCATACCTTCTAGGTGGTTGCCATGAACCACCTGCCCTCCTTGTTGTCCTGGACAATTGTTTTTGCACCATCTAAGCTTGGTGGCTATCGACCAAGGCCAAACTGGGGGTGAGGGACCAGGAAGCAATGGAAGTGAGAATGCTAAGGGCCACTCTCTGCATGCCTCTCCAGCTTCTCTGCTCTCTCACCCGAGGTCCCCATAGAACTAAGACTCATCTCCCCTCTTCTCCCCTGACCCTACAGCAGTGCGTATGCATTTGAAGATTTCCTAACTGTGACTTGGGGAATTGAAGGGCAGGTTTTGCAGTGGAAAGTGTTGGCTAGAACTGTGCAGCCACCACGGACCTGCTTTCCTACCCTTGGCCCCATGGCTGTGAGATCTTGGGCAATTACTAACCTCTCTTGGCCTCAACTACTTCTGCTGTGAAACTAGGGCGGTATCACGCAATACGCTGGAAGGACTGAAGGAAGCATTTATATGCACTGTGCCCACTGGACTGCATGGAGCCCAACAAGCCAATAGTAATGGCAGGAAAATGCTCCCATGGCTGCCTCCCTACATACGACCCCAGCCACGGCCACTCAGACCTCACAGGATGATATGCAGCTTGGATTTTAGATGCTGATGATTGGCTACTGTGAAAGTCGGGGCAGAGAAAATCCAGGGAAGCATTGGTATGCTGCTCAAGCACGGATGGCAGGGTTTTAAGGAGGGAGATGGGATTGCTTACACACCAGCCAAGAGCAAATGTGGGGAGGGGAGGCAGAGGAGAAGGAAGTTCCAAGAGGCACAGGTTACCTGTGAATGAATATACCCTACAAATAAATAGAAGAAATTTAGATGGTGCTGCGTGTATGCTGCAGATTATTCTAGGAGCTTTACACATATTAACTCCCATAAACCTCCCAGTGACCGACGAGGTAGGTGCTATTATCCTCTTCATTTTATGCGCAAGTGACGCGGGGCAAAGAGGGTTAAATCATTTGCTAAGGTCCTTCAGCAGGTAAGTGGTTGGGCTGGGCTCAGACCAGGCAGCCCCCACTAACATCCTCCCACCAAACCATGAAATTGGTTTTTATGTGGCCCTGTGTTGAGGACCGTACAAAAAGTTAGGATTACCACATCTGGTTCATCCTTCTTACCCCCAAAATCGAGTCATCCTAACAATCCCTTGGTTCACTCAGTGGGGACACGTTGAGGCTCCAGGATTTTTTTTCCTCCCAGAACCCGAGTTCCTGCATCCCTCCCAGCTTGTCGCTCTCTGTTCTTAGATGGGGCGTCTTCGTGTTCCAGCCTATCAGTCAGAATTCAGTTGGAGAAAAAACACCACCACTCGGAGTGATCTATAATAGGGGACTTCTTCCTGCCACTAGATACTTTGGAAGCTAGTTAAACAATCTGTGTAGGGCTGGTCCTGGGGCCTGAAGTCGGCAAGACAGCTACTCCAGAGGTAAAGAGGAAGATGGAGATGAAGTGGGCAAGGGCCAGGACAAACAAACTTATAACCACAAAGCTGGAACCAAAGGACAGGTCAGAACCCACATATGTCTTTCAAAACAGCTTCAGATGCAAGAAACTGGGTGTCCTATAGGAACAGCGAAGCTCTCCACTCTGGAAGTAAGCACACGCCTGACCCAAGAGCCAGAAGCTGGAAGAGGCTCCCATGGGGGTGGAAGGGGGCGTTGAGCCCAGGGGCTGCCGGCACCAAAGTCAGCCAGCAGATCAGGGCAAGGGGCAAGCCCCATCATCTCTTCTCTGGCTGCCCAAAAAGCTCAGGGGGGAAATTGCCTACAGAATTCCCTCTCTTTAATATTTACTTTGTGTTTTATTGTAAAATGAAGGCGTATTCCCTGCTGCCAGCCGGTGGTCTGAAGACCTGCATGGGTCCTTCGCTTCTCTTGGGAACCACCCACAACCTCTGTCCTTGGACCTCTTCTCCCCAAAGTCAAAACTCAGTCATGATAAACAGAAAATCCCATAGAGTCCCCAGGGCTCTTGAGGAGTTAGTTTGGCAAATGCGGCTTTTTTTTTTTTTTTTTAGGGTTTTAGTTATATAAGCATTATGTTCAAAAAAATATTTTTACTTAATTCCAGGACAGTGTCATAATTACATGAAGTGACACACATGACAGTGTAATTGTGTCTATCATTCTGATCTCCAGGGGAGGTCGAGGCTCAGAGTTGCTTTTGTAAAATATTCTAACATTTGGAGGTAGTAGTGGATCTGGGTTTGTCAAACTTTGACCTGTGGCAGAATGCCCTGGAAGACTAGTTAAAATTCTGGTGGTTTCCATCCTCCTGATTGGGAAACTCTGGGCTGGGATCTGAGAACTTGTGTTTCTATCAAGTTTCCAGGTAATGATGATGGTACTGCTGGTCTGGGGGCCACAGTTTGAGAATCATTTGGCTTTTTGGTTAAGGTCACAGGCTTCCAGGTCTGACTCAGTGGGGTGGGCTCCCAGCTCACCAACTGTTGTGTGACCTTGGCATATTCAGTAAACCATGCCTCCATCTCTTTCTATGTAAAATGAGGATAATAATGGCATCTACTTTGGGGGGGCTTATGGTGAGGATTAAATAAATTAATCCACATGAAGTATGGGTACTGTCCATATCCACAAAATACTGTCTCTGCATAAAAAATGGATACGGCATAAAGTAAATACTCAAATGTTTGCTATTATTTTAATTCAGAATATGTTTTGTGAGTCAGTGATTATACTGCAAATGCCCATTATAAAATATGCCAGATCTACAGATATTTCACACTTGTAAAGGCTGAGTCTAGAAGAAATTGAGGTTTTTAAATTTAATTTCTTAGTTATTAGTTTTGAAATTTTCATGTCTCTTCGTATTAGTCTTTTCGTATCTCTTTAGTGACAGTCATGGAGCTTGCAAATACCAGGCGCATGCATTAGGAAAACAGTATTACGAAAGAGATATAGCAAAGCAAGTGTCAGCTATTTTACAAAATACAATTTTAATGGAAAAACTCTTAACAGATAGTGCGAGTTTAATTCCTTAGTTGAACAGAAGGTGGCAGCACGACATGGGAATTTTGCCGGAGACCAACGCTCTGAGCGGCCTGCCCCGCCCCCCACCCCCTACTACTCCCCCCACCCCCCCACCCCCCGGCCAGCTTTTTGCCCTTTGAACTCCGTTTCCTGGGTCTCGGACTCTTTCTTATCTTTGTTTAGGCTTTAGAACATCAGCAGACCGAGACCCTTCCTAGTGGGGACCCAAGTGTCCGTTCATGGGTTAAAAAAAGTTTCACCTCGACCGCAAGACTAACCCGAGCAGGTCCCTGTGCCCCTCTGAGCCTCAGTTTCCCCTGTGTGCAACGGTAACAGTAGAAGTGGGGCTCTCCGAGGTCATCAGCCCGACAGCCGGGGGTTCCAAGTTCAGGGTCAGAGTTGGCAGGAGGTGACCAGCAGGTGGGTGGGTTCACGCTCCCCAGCGAGTCTGGGCTGCAGGAATCCAGGCTAGCGAGTAGGCGCCAGTGTGTGCCGGAGACCAGCGTCCTCTGGTGCATCCTGTTTACTGGGCGTGAGGAATGTAAAACATCGTGTGCTGTATTAAGACAAACCAGGAGATTCAGTGGAAAGTTACATCAATTTTTAACATAAAACTGACGACATCAACAAAATTGCATGCTCTCAGGAGACTCTTTAAAGGGCCACTTGTCCGCTCTCTTCTGTCTTTAGGGTTATTTCCGTGGAGACTGTCGCTTTGGGCAAGTATTTTATTTAATCGAAGCCTGAGGGGTTTTAGGCAACAAATTTCTTTTGGAGAAGGATGCTCTAGCGCCCTCTGGTGACGCGCCTCCGGTAAGGCATCACTCGCCTTGACACCAAATAATTCAGTGTTTGCCTGTTGAGCTCTATGTCACTGGGATTCTAGATTATTAATTTTACAGCTAACTCTATGATCCTCCAAGATTCCAGTTTGGTAATATGGACTGCAAGCAGCTTAGAGCAGAAACACTCATGAAGTACCTTGGAGGAACTGCCAAGTCTTTGGGGTTGGCTCGTTTCATAGAAACATATGCTTTCCAAAGCTGGTTGTCAGTCCTGGCAGCGAGAGGGCACGTGTGAGAGGACCCTCACATTTTCTGTACTTGTGGTTTTGATAGCTGCTCTCCGGAATCCCCTTGCCCTTACCCCTACCTCCCATCTCTGGGCTCACCAGAACAAGTAGGCATCCGCCTGACCCAATGTTTGAGATCCCAGTGCCTCACGGAATGGTTCTCTTGGGCCCTAACAGCTTTCCTTGCAATGTTGATGAGTAAGGAGCCAGACCCTGTTCCTTGTACCTGGAATCGTTGCTAGCAATACCAGTATTTGTCCAGGGACCAAATGATCCAGAGTCTTCTGGGCTGCTGCTTACGATCAGACTCCTCAGGCCCAGCTCGGGATTTGCTGCATTAGTCTCTCTGAAGGGAGAGGGGCACCTAAGTGGCCCTGTCGGTTATGTGTCCAACTCTTGGTTTCAGCTCAGGTCCTGATCTCAGGTTTGTGACTTTGAGCCCGGTGTGGGGCTCTTGGGTAAGCACGGAGTCTGCTTGAGATTCTCTCTCCCTCTTCCCTCTTCCCCCCTCGATCATGTTCTCCCTCTAAAACAAAACAAAGAATCTCTGAAGGTAGAGATGAGAATTAAGCATTTTAAACCAGATCCTGAAGTGATCATTGGGCAAGCCAAGGTTTAGGAATTGCTTAATCAATTTTGACTCATCGTCATGATGTCCTCTGTCCACATAACAAATGTGTGCATTTCGGCTACCACCTCCCCACCCTGCTGCCAAGAGGATTGTACCTCCTTGGATCTGAGCCCCAGCCAAGTTGCAAAAGCCTGGACCTCCTGGCTCCCATCAAAGTAAATGTTCTTGCTCTTTCCTGGACCCCTCTTCCCCTTCATCAAGCTAGTGAGTCTAAGGTGGTAACAAGACGCTTTGCTGAGCAATTTGAATTTATATGTTACAATAAAGTGTGAAGGATGAAGAGGTTACAAAAGCATAGGTAGTCTGAAATGTACACAGACACAGAATCATTCACATTTCCGTGAAACAAAGTTACCTACCAAAATAATGTGGTACTCTGTCTGATAGCTTTGCTCAGCTGAGGCACCTTTGGTCTCTATTTGTGTCTATGTCTATCTTTCTATCCGTGGGAGGTATGGCACTGAGTTCATGCACTTGACATTAACAGAAATACCTTGACATTGAGCATCTGCTATTTCTGTTAGAAGCAGGGGCCTGAAACCCAGCCTTGGCTCAGGGACTCGCCGTCAGGAAGGACAAAGCCCAGCTTCTTTCCCAGGGCAGCAGTCCCTTCTGCACACACTCACTCAGGGGATGTTATCTTAAACGTCCACAGCTGTCTCCCCTCGGACCTGTTTTCAGCTATACTTCTCCTCTAGCCCAAGTGCTTCCTTGCCTCACAAATGAGGCAGAGAACAAAACAGCCTACCAGTTCACAAAGGCTGGTCACTAGGTCCATGAGTGCTAATGCCCACATCTCAGATGCTAGAGCAACACAGTAGCCACAGGCCACATGTGGCCATTGAGACCTTGAAATGTGTCTCAAGTGATATTTTGAATCTACTGGCTTAGATAAAATACATTATTAAAATTAATTTCAGCTAATTTGTCCTTTTCAAATTTGGCTATAAGAACATTTGAAATTACGTCACATGGCTCATACCCTGCTGGTCTAAGCCTGTGGTATTTCTCTGATGGTCCCTACTGTCACTAACATTTTGGGGCTTAACCACTACCCTAAGCTATGTGATCCATCTGGTTCCTTCTAGTTCTTGCCCTTCTGGCCAGCCCTATCCTATTGTCCACAGAGCTGTGTGATGCTTGCCAGGGAACCTTGCTGGAATGCCTACGGTGGCTTCATGAACAAGTCTAGCTGCCAGAAGTTTCTTTCATAGATAAGCCAAAATACGGTTCTTTTTTTTTTTTTTTTAAGATTTTATTTATTTGACAGATAGAAACACAGTGAGAGAGGGAACACAAGCAGAGGGAATGGTAGCGGGAGAAGCAGGCTTCCTGCTGAGCAGGGAATCTGATGCGGGGCTCGATCCCAGGACCCTGGGATCATGACCTGAGCCGAAGGCAGATGCTTCATGACTGAGCCACCCAGGCGCCCCCAAAATATGGTTCTTTAGGACAAATTTCTTTCTTTCTTTCTTTTTCTTTCTTTCTTTCTTTCTTTCTTTCTTTCTTTCTTTCTTTCTTTCTTTCTTTCTTTCTTTCTTTCTCTTTCTCTCTATCTCTCTTTCTTTTTTAGGATTCTCTTTATTTATTTGACAGAGAGCGTGAGTGAGCACAAGCGGGGGAAGCAGCAGAGGGAGAGGGAAAAACAGGTTTCCCCGCTCAGCAGGGAGCCTAACACAGACTGGATCCCAGAAGCCCAGAATCATGATCTGAGCCAAAGGCAGACGCTTAATCAACTGAGCCACCCCTGCGTCCCCTGGGACAGCTTTCTATGAGAATAAATGAGTCATGCTTAATGACTACATAGTAACAATTTATGCCATTTCTTTAATCAATTCCCTATTGCGAATTATTTAGTTATTTTCCAGTTTCTAAAAGTTGTGTTATGACAATCATCTTTACAGTTAAATCTTTATACACGCTAGATGATTTCCTTTGGATCAATTCATACTAATACAATCTTTAAAGCTTTTGACACTGTTCTGTATCATACAAACACCATTGGGAATTATGATTTTTAAATCTTTGTAATTCTTATAAAATGGTCATTTTGTTAAAAATGTTACGTGAAAATGGTTTAAAATGAGTTTAAAATGGTAAATGTTTTCCTTTGCTTTAGTGGCGTGGTATTTTACCCTTGTTAGTTTGTTTCAACTTCATTTCTTCTCAAGCTCCCTTTCTGTTGATGGTAGAAATGAGATAGAATTCAAATGTCAGTTTCTGTGTGCATGATTTCTTCTAGAACGTTCTACACATTCCACACAAAGCTACCGTCTAATACACATTTTTCTACGCCCTTCATTTCCATATTTCTTTTTTTTTACCCTTCTTTAACAAATGTCACCTGTTACTTTCAGTCTTACAACCACCACAGGAATCACTTTAAGAAGTGATTTCCTGGGGGGCCTGGGTGGCTCAGTCGTTAAGCGTCTGCCTTCGGCTCAGGTCATGATCCCAGGGTTCTGGGATCGAGCCCCACATCGGGCTCCCTGCTCTGCAGGAAGCCTGCTTCTCCCACTACCATTCCCTCTGCTTGTGTTCCCTCTCTCGCTGTGTTTCTCTCTGACAAATAAAATAAAAAATCTTTAAAAAAAAAGGTAATTTCCTTTCCTTATTTTTTTATATTTTATTTTTCTTTCCTTTATTTTCATTTGTCTTTTCTTCAGGTGGAAGAGGAAGCAGTCGGATCCTGAGTATCTGGGGGACCCACGATGCACAAGTTTGCTCAGCCTAGAAATGGTGGACACTGAGTCCCTGGATGGGGCTGCAGACCCCTCTCCTCTAAGACCCGCTGCAGGAGGCAACAGATGAGAAATGACCAATTTCTCTTTCTTTTTCTTTCTTTCTTTTTTTTTAAGATTTTATTATTTATTTGACAGAGAGAGAGAGAGAGAGATCACAAGTAGGCAGAGAGGCAGGCAGAGAGAGAGGGGGAAGCAGGATCCCCGTTGAGCAGAGAGCCTGATGCGGGACTCGATCCCAGGACCCTGAGACCACGACCCGAGCCGATGGCAGAGGCCTCAACCCACTGAGCCACCCAAGCACCCCCTAATTTCTCTTTCTTAGAAGGAAATCCCAGTTTCTCCTCCACGAGCTCCCAGGTCCATTTCTTTCTTTTATATCTCTATCTCGGTTTAACAATGCTTTTCGTGTAATTGGCACCATAAGAATGCTTATTGAACGAACGAACGAACGAACGAATGAATGAATGAATGAAAATATCAGTGGGTAAACACTAACCCTGGAGACCCCTGGGTAAACTTACTCAAACCGAAGACTGTCATCCACGTGAATGGCTTACTGTGAAGGACCAATGAAGGCGTAGCACAAACACTGTTGGGATATTACAGAATCATACATGGTTAGAGATGGAAGAGGCCCTTGAGCTTTTCATGTCCCGAGGTCCCAAACTGATAAATATCATTAGACTTCAGCTGGCAGATTGTTTATTTCTCCTGCTTAGTCTTGTTGTTGCTGATGTTGGTTGCCAACCTATAAATGTTGGGAGATTTCACAGAAAGTGTTTTGGGGCTTTTTGAATTTTTTTTTTTAAAGATTTTATTTATTTATTTGACACAGAGAGAGAGAGAGATCACAAGTAGACAGAGAGGCAGGCAGAGGCAGAAGCAGGCTCCCTGCAGAGCAAGGAGCCCGATGTGGGACTCGATCCCAGGACCCTGGGATCATGACCTGAGCCGAAGGCAGCCGCTTAACCAACTGAGCCACCCAGGCGTCCCAGCTTTTTGAATTTTTTAACCAGAAAATCTGGCACCCCTGGGTCTGTAGCTACACGTAGCCTGGGCTGAGTAGTTGCTGCTGTCTCTGAGACGGGATGTGGTCCAGCCATCCTGTGCGGCCCCTGACACACAGGGTTTGTCCAGTCTTGTCTAATCTAGTGCGATGCCACTCTGCCACTCACTGAATTTACCTCCTTAAACCATTCGCTTGATTTGGGCTTCATCCCTACAGTCTCTGGCCAGAGTAATCTCTGTAAGATACAAACCGGACTAGGTCATGCTCCTCCTTAAACTCCCTCAGTGGCTCCTTACTGCCTGAGGATCCCAATCTTCTGGTTACGAGACCTTTCTGTGCCAAGCTGCTTTACCAATCTTAACTCTGACAATCCTACTCACCAGGCTTTGCTGAATATCCTCATGTTCTGCTGTTCTGCCATATCCTCAATGCCCCAGTGTCTCCACACATGCTGTTCCCTTTGACTCCAATGCTCTTCCTTATCCTCATTTGTCTGGCAAAGTCTTATTCCTGTTTCCTGTTCACTATTTAGCTCAGGCACCTGTGGCTCCTGCCTGTGAATCCCTCCACCCTCACCTCATTATCTCTGCCACGGGACTCAGTTCACACTCCTGTTGATAGTTCTTAGGACAGTCTGTGAAGACTCCTCTAACCAGAGTATGTGATCCTTGAAGGAAGGGACCACAAATCATGAATTTTTATCCTTAGCATTTATCCCAGGGCTCAATAAATGTTGAATGAGTGAATGACTGAATGAATGGCAGCCTTGCTCCAGGTGATTTTGTTAGGGATATAGCTGTGACAAGTTGTGGTCTTCTCCTGGTTCCTTGTAGGGTTATGGCCAGAGTTCTCTGCAAATTTGAGACAGTACAGAGACAAGCGACAACCTTATAGTCCCACACTACCTCAGGAACTTTGGTCTTCACCGCATGTTGCTTCTAGCTCTCCTCTTTTGTCTCCCGCACAAACTGTATACCTCATTTTGGCTTTAGCTTTCCAGTTATAAAGTTGGCTCTCAAACATCCGTTTGACTCCAGGTAATTAGCATAAGCCAATTGTGCAGATTCTATACTCCTTGCTAGTGTTTGCTTGTCACCCAAACTGGGTTAGTGAGATGTGAGGAGAATCCTGCTGGATGGGAGAGGGCTCTGAGAAATGTTCCTCCATCCATGGGAACAGACGTTTCCCCCTTTTATCATCTGGACATTGTCATTTCAGAATATGATGTATGGAAGGGCACCTGGGTGGCTCAGTAGGTTAAGCGTCTGTGTTCAGCTCGGGTCATGATCCCTGGGTCCTGGGATCGAGCCTGGCATCAGGCTCCCTGCTCAATGGGGAACAACCCTCTCCTCCCCGAATACATATATATATATGAAGAATTTCTTTATATATGTATATTCTTTATATACATATAAAGGATATATATAAATATATAATATGATGTATGGAAACGTGGAAAGTATCTTGCCATGAACCTGGAAATGAAGTCAATACACAGGGATGGAATAAAGCCTAGAACGAAGGCATCATTGAACATGAGTTCAATGATGAACAGCTGAATCAAGATTAATTTATAATTTATAACTGATGCATTAGATAATGAATTTTCTTCTTGTTAAACAGTTTAAGTCATGTTTCTACATCAGAATTTAGAACCAAAATATACCACTTGATATAGTCATCCACTTTCCACTATCATTCCTAAAATAACCGCATACAAGCTTCCATATTCTGATCCCATTGTTAGTCTATGAGTGGTCTAATTAGATAAGCTTTGCATAATCTAAAATTGAGCACCATAAAAGGAGAAGTAACATGACCAGGAGTGTTTTGTTTTGTTTTATCAGTCTTACACATGGCTCTCAGTGATTGATAAAGCACATCTTGGAAGTGGCCATGAGTGAGCCTCATGGATCATTCCCTACTGTGGGGCACACAGTCAGCTTGCATCCAGACTAAAGCCAAGGTCCTTCCTTCCTAACGGCACCCAGATGTTGTTTATAAGGCTATCCCCCTCCTTGTGGTCCCAATACTCTCAGTTCTAAGAACAGACATGAGTCTTCCACAGATAGTCACGCTGTGCCTTGTCAATGATAGTTATGAATGACCCTGAGACTCCGTTCTGGCCAATGAGACATGAAGGGAAGTCCATGAGGAGGCTTCTGGAGAAACTTCCCTCAATCCTGAGGGGCAGCTATAAGAGAACCCATCCCCATTTCACCTGACAATTGCTTGTGAGAATGTGGATACAAGTATTGCTGCTGATGTCTTATAACGAGCATGAGGATGACGCCAACACCAAGAACTTCAGAAGAGAACGATGGAAAGAATCCAGGTCCTTGACTGCACACTGAGCTGTTGAACTGACCAATCCTGGATCATTCCTTACCTTAGTAGAGACTTTTAGTAATGCAAGATAATGCATCTTCTTATTTTCAGTCCAATTTGATTTAGACTTTCTGACATCTGCAACTTAAAACATGATACATCTCCAAAGCGGGAAAGATACTTAGCCATTTATTCCTTTCTTTATAACCCTAAGATATTTTCGATTATTGTTTTTTATGGTTAAAGATCAGCTTTTCCTTAATTGTCTGACATGGGGGTGACTTGAAAATGACATTTTAGGAATCAGCTACTCTTCAGTTCTCTTCCCCAACATGAATCCACTGGTACATAATTGTATTAGGCTAGGCTAGGACAAGCTATAGCAACAAACCCTGAAATTTCAGTGACACATTAAAAAGTTTATTTCTCACCAGCACAAAATTTGATGCAGGTGAGCCAAAGCTGTCTTCCACCTGGTTAGTCAAGAATTCAGGCTTTTTCTATGTAGAAATGCTGCCTTCTCAATTGGGGGCTTCTAAAGTCACCACAACGGGCAAGACAGTACATAGAGATAGCACACTAGCTCTTAAACATCTTCATCCAGAAGGGACACATCCTACCTTACATTCACATTTCACTGGTGAGAACAGGTAGGGAGTATAGCTTCTCCTGATGCCTGGAAAGGAGAGGAGAACCAGGTGTGAAGAAGTCCCTTCAGTCTCTGTCACTGTATACATACACTTGCGTGTAAAATATGTATGTCTGTGTAATCAGGCCAGCAATGCTTATTCTGTTCAATGTGTAAGTAAAGGAAACAATCCTGTTATACAAAAGGGATCTCTAATTGATTTGTTAAAGTGGCCTTCTCGGTTCTGAGAAGGAAAACTTATTACAAAAATTGCCTTTAGTTGCATCCACTTTTTAAAAACTAGATATGGGAATTCAGCAGTACTGTCGTTTCACACTAAAATAGCATTCTTTAAAAAGAGGGACTATGAAAGGGAAAAAAAGGGGGGTATAGTCTCCAAAAATATCAATGTCATAAAAGACAAAAGACAATGTCATAAAAGAAAATGTCACAGAAGACAAAAGACATAAAAGCTAATGATGAATGGTTCCAGATTAAAGGAGACTAAAGACACATGACAACTAATAGGACATGTGATCCTGATCTGGAATCGGTACTAGAGGAAATAATGTTATAAAGGACATTATGGGATCAGTTGGAATAATTGGAATGTAGACAATGGATAAGGTAAAACAATTATGTTAAATTCACTGAAGCTGACAGTGGTACTATGAAACTGTAAGAGAATATTCTTATTCTTGGGAAATACACCAAAGAATTTAGGGATAAAGATTCATGAAGTATGCAACTTGCAAAAGAAGTGTATCATGCTCATGAGTTGTAACACTCAATTTTGTTAAATGTCAGTTGTTGCCAAATGGATCTATGGATTCAATGCAATTCTGATAAAAAATCCCAATAAGCTCTTCTGTAGAAAGTGCCAAGATGATTCTAAAATTTATCCAAAAATGCATACAATATAGAATATATAAAAATAAATTTGAAAAAGAGAACAAAATTGGAAGACTTACACTAGCTGACTTCAGTACTTAGTCCAAAGCTTCAAGAAGGAAGATCATGTGGTAGGGATGGAGGGGTAGACATTGGGACAGAACGGAGACTTTGGCTATAGACCTGTATGCGTACAGTCATTTGATTTTCACCAAGGCAATTCGGTTCTACCGAGATTGAGTAGGGGCAGGCATGGAGGGAGTACAGAGTCATGTAAAATAGGAACTTTCCAGGGTCCCAATGGGAAATAGAGGACACATACAAATTTGGATCCTTTTAGATTGGCTTAATAAAGTGACTTCTTAAAAAATGATGGAAGTGACTCTCTGCCAATTCCAGGCTTTAAACCTTAAGAAAGTCTGTTAGCGGGGCACCTGGGTGGCTCAGTCGTTAAGTGTCTGCCTTTGGCTCAGGTCATGATCCCAGGGTCCTGGGATCGAGCCCCACATCGGGCTCCCTGCTCTGCAGGAAGCCTGCTTCTCCTGCTACCATTCCCTCTGCTTGTGTTCCCTCTCTTGCTGTGTTTCTCTCTGTCAAATAAATAAAATCTTAAAAAAAAAAAGAAAATTAAAAAAAAAAAACAAAAACAAAAAAAGAAAGTCTGTTAGCTTCTGTCCTTGCAATTTTGGGAGCCCTTGAGTCATCAGGTCCAGCTCCTCTCCTGGAGAGACCACAGGGAAAGACCTTATGGTGGGCTGTACAGAAAGGGGCTCTTGACTGGTTGGGAAGAGAGAGAAGTCTTGCCTTCCCAGAACCCCAGCTGGGCCCAGCCTTCCTGCTGTCTCCCACCCGACATGAGGAGAAAGACATATTGGGCGTTCCAACCCCAGCCATTGTGTGACTGCAGCTTTGTGAGAGACAACTTGGGACACCAGGGGAAGAATCATTCAGTGGAGCTTTGGTCAACCCATAGAATGATGGGAAACAATAAAATGGTGATGATTCTAAGTCAGTTGTGTTTTTTATAGGGATTTATTTATTTATTTGAGGGAGAGAGAGAGAGCACGAGTGGGGAGAGGGGAGAGAATCACAAGCCAACTCCCTTCTGAGTGTGGAGTCCAGTGTGGGGCTCCATCTCACCACACCGAGGTCATGACCTCAGGTGAAACCAAGAGTCTGACACTTAATTGACAGAGCTACCCAGGAACCCCTAAGTCAGTCAAGTTTCTTTTTAAAATAAAATATTTATTTGAGAGAGAGAGTGAGCATGAGCAAGGGGAGAGGTGGAGGGAGAGCAAGAAGCAAGGCTCAGCAGGGAGCCTGACATGGGGCTTGATCCCAGGACCCTAGAATCATGACCTGACCTGAAGGCAGACGCTTAACTGACTGAACCACCCAGGCACCCCAGTCAGTCAGTTTTTCGATAACCACTAGGTAATGGCTGTTCTGAGCACAAGAACAACATCAAGAGAGGGAGCCTGGAAATAAACATTATTTACTTTACTCTAATCTCCCTATAGGTGTTCCCTATAATTTGAACTAAGTCAGAAACAGAAGGCAAGGGAGCCTTTTATATTTTCCATAAATGTTAGCCTCTTAGAGCACAGAACAGAGGAGAGGAGAATGGAGATTGGATATGGAGACGCGAACAGAAGATATTCAGAAAGGTCCAACCTCTTCCCTCTTTAGCATCAACTCTTGCTCTTAGCCCAGGTGAAAATCTGTCTTCCTGTTACAGGAGATACTCAAAGTCTTTCAACTTCCATGTTATGGGAAAATATCTGTTCAGTCGTGGTTCCATCTGAAACCTGAGACATTAGCTAACACTGGTGTTCTCCATATCAGATGGCTAGGATAAGAGTGTGGAAAAGTAACTAATTAACATGAAACGTAGCTACTACCATCCTTGCTTCTGTGACAGGACATGAAGTCTAAGTAGGTGGTGCTCATATCTGTTTTCTTCCACATTCACTTCATGTTTCTCTTATCCTCTGAGAGTGGATGGAGTTCTTTTCCTGGCGGGCCGGGGCAGGGGGGGTTGTCTCAAAACCTTCATTCTTATGGGATTTGAGTCCTTTGTTGTCTGGTTTTATTCTGTGGCTACCACTTCCCATTGGCAAGAACAACTGGACAGTTGAGTACTAGGAGGCATCCAGGATATCTTCTGAGTCCCTCACAGAGTTCTCAGCCATCCTCACGGAGCAGCAACCCAATTTCTCTCTGGTCATCAGGATCAATGACCCCAGTCCGCACGAGAGCCCCATTCTTCACTTTGCTCCCTTGGGCACCAGGATCTTTAAACCCACAGAGACCAAGGTCACAGGGCAAAGAGCAAATATTCTTCAGTAATGAGAGAGACCACTTCCAGCCCCAACCCTTGGTTCTCAGGCCCGTGTATTCTGGCTAGGAAAAAGAAGACACCATATATTAGTCACTGGTTAAAAGTATACCTTAATTCATTGGTCAGCAGCCCAACCTCACGGGGTCTCCCAGCTGGTGTCAGAACTCAGCCTTCAGCAGGCCATTCCACTGTTCTGTCACACCAACTGCTTCCATGTCACGGGGCATTTGGCAAGACTGTGAAGTTCATGGATGCTGAGCCCATTGCTCCACTTCTTTTGCCATAAAATGCCCTACCTGCCTAGTCTTACGCAATTGCTGTGTGGGATTTGATGGTGCTGGATAAGGTGTCCTAAGAATCCAAAAACTGGTGGAACTGGCAAAAGCATTGAGCTCTTACCACTGATTTTACCAAAATCAATCTTTCCAAGTCCCTGACCAATAGAGTTATTATCCATGTATCACCATAGTTCTGCATGTCAGGCTGCCTCTTCTTCCATGTGAAATGGACAGTGGGGTGCAGCTTCTAGAGTTCTGCTCCTGGGGATTCCCCTCTACCATTGTCTTTCTGGGCCACCCTTTGGGCAGAGGTCAGTGTGACAGCCACCCACTTCCAGTTAGTGATGGTGTAACAGGTAGATCCAGCAACAAATCTAGCTTATTTTTTTCCCTCTGTTAACTGGTCACAGGGACCTGCTCACAGTGCCCTGGTGGAGGCTGAGAAAGAGGCAACCAGGCAGGAATCATAGCTTGGGAGTCTGTGTCACCTGCTTATGCAGGTGACTTGTGTCTTCCAGACCTACTTGTGAGACCAAGTACACCTCTTTTATTTTGTAAGAGATCTGCTGTACATGTCTTATTTTGATGTTTGATGGAATGTATAACACCCAGTTTGTGATGGGCAGTTTGGGTCATAGTTGTTTGTTTGTTTTTTTTTAAATAGAGAAGAATTGAAGGCTTTTCCTGAGCTGAGTCCTTCCAATGAGGGATGCAGCCTACCACTCCCTTTGATCTCTTTCTGGGTTTACCAGGCTGAGCCCCAGTGGAATCCAGAGAATGAGGGGTTCGTTGAAAACTGTAGGCCATCTATGTCTGGATCTAGAGGGGCAAATAAAAGCTATCCTGCATCAGGAGATGATAGGAAAGGAGGAGCAAGGGAATTAAGAATAAAGTGACATGGGGCGCCTGGGTGGCTCAGTGGGTTAAAGCCTCTGCTTTTGGCTCAGGTCGTGATCTCAGGGTCCTGGGATCGAGCCCCGCATCGGGCTCTCTGCTCAGCAGGGAGCCTGCTTCTCCCTCTCTCTCTGCCTGTCTCTCTGCCTACTTGTGATCTCTCTCTCTCTCTGTCAAATAAATAAATAAAATCTTTAAAAAAAAAAGAATAAAGTGACATATTATGACACTTAAGCAGGGTCAGAGTTGGGGTGGGATTGGGATGCTTGGGTGGTTCAGTCTATTTAACATCTGCCTTCATCTCAGGTCATGGTCCCAGGGTTCTGGGATCAAGCTCCTCATCGGGCTCCTCGCTCAGTGAGGAGTCTGCTTCTCTGTCCTCCCTCCTGTTCTCATGCTCTCTCTCAAATAAATCAATAAAATCAAAAAAAAAAAAAAAAAGCATGGTAAGGGGGTTGATGAGGCCACACAAAAGGGAGGAAAGCAGGGAGAGAAGGCAGGACCCATATCTATGGGCCCAAATGCAGGTAACAGGGTAATTTAGTGAGGTTACTAGAGTAAGTTGGAAAGATAGAAGGTGCCTGTCCAAGGAAGGAATTGCTCAAAATAGAAATTTTATGTGAAATATTGATTACACTTCAATGGAACATTCTGCAATGATGGAAGTATTTTGTATCTGTATCTGACTTTAGCTTTCAAACACTCTGAGAAAAGCGATATGGGAGGGACTTTACTTCAGGTGCTCTCCTGCACCTGAAGTGTGACTAACGTGATGGAGACCCTGAGTTTTAAGTTTTATTTAATTTTGATTGACTTACATTTAAATAGCCATACAAGGCTAGAAGCTGCTGAATTGGACAGTACAAGTCTACAGTAAGATCATAGCAACTGTTTTATAGGGGGAGGTGCACTCCTAGGGCAACAAAGAGTGATGGAAAGAAAAAAGGAAGGAGGGGACGCACATATAATGTGGAGAATAACGGAGCTGGTCACAGCTTCACAAACAAACACACTTCCACATGGGAAGTCTCTGGTGGTGCTGTGTAGCACTGTCGAATGTGGGGACAGCCCATCCTGGGGAAGAAGGGAGAGGCACTCATCTACTGGCCCCTTGCCATCTGCTGCCTTCTACCGTCCAGTGCCCTTCACACAGCATTAACTACCCCACTATGAGTTGGGCAGGGAAAACGATGCCCGGCTTCCTCTAATCTGCAGGTGGCGGGAGGAGCCAGGTCTATTTGGACCTGGGTGCTGAAGCTGCTACTCCTTCATGAGCTGGTATGAGGGAGGTCAGACTAAAGCTAGGCCCTCACCCCGGGGGCGTCTGAGTCAGCTGGGATGTTAGATGAGGTGGGCCCATTGAGCAAGAGGCCAAGGCTGAGGTGTGGGGTCAGAGGGAGCCTGATCTGAGGCCTGGGGTGGTGCATAAAGTCAGTTTGGGATCTTGGAAGGGACCTAGGGATGTCAGTTGGCACTTCAAACCTTATGCCCTCCTCTACACAATGGGTAACATTGTGACTTATGTCACACGCTGGCTCACATTGTTCCTACACATCACCCGGTATCATCACAAGAACTTTGTAACAGTAGGTGAGGAAGCAGTCATTCTCGTCATATCACAGGAATGAAAACGGAGGCTGAGAGGGAGTAGATGAAAATACTTATTAAGGCAGAATCACAGTCCATCTGACTCAGCCTCTTACTCCTGCCACCATACTCCACTTCCCCTTGAGATTTCATCAAGAGACTGGATTTCAAAACTCTGAGAGAGAGAAAATGGTTCCAGCATGAAAGTGAGTTAAAAGTTATACACAGGTGCATATACGATAAAGGGTAAAATGTGGGGGGGCGCAACATGCAATCCTACAATTTCTCAACTGATTTTAACAAAGTAAAATGTGCCTTGAAAGCAGTTTACTGCTATAGTTTTAGAAGGACTCTAGAAAGCGTTTGTTTTGAATTAATTTCTTTCTGTTGCATTGCTGCAACCTGTTGAAATGTAAAATAGAAGACTCAGTGTTCCAAACAGTTTTCAGAGGTCTCATTTGTCAGGCGAGCAGCAGGGGAGCAGCTATGCGTGAGATCACACGCAGACTTGTCAAGACCTACCCTCGTGCTTCCTCCTGCCAAGTGACAGGCTCGGCTGTTGTGACCTCTAATCCCTGGGACCCAGCTGCCTTTCAGACAGCCAGAGCCTCGGTCGCACAACTCCCACCGCAGCAAACCTCTTGCAGATCTTAGTTCCGAGCAAAAGCAAACCAGAGGGAAGGTTAATTGTGGAAAAAAAAAATCCTCCAGACTGCTCTGGGTAAAAGCCAGTAGTGACAATGAGCTGCGAAGGGTTTCTTTTTCTTTTTCTTTTTTTTTTTTTTTTGCACTTCATGTAAATACAGAGGGAAATCGGGACTCTTAAAAACAGGGCTGCTGCTTTCTAGCTTTCAAACACTCTGAGAAAAGCGATATGGGAGGGACTTTACTGAGGTAGAGCTAGTCAGAGCTCTTAAAGAATCCTGCCGGTCCCCTGAGGTGCACAGCAGAGAGGAGCTCTTCCGTAACTGAAGATGTCTGTACCTTGTAAGGATTTCATAAGGCGAGGGATGCAGAAGCTGGCCCCTGTCAACACAGGCTCCTGCCCTGAGAAGCTGTTGTCGGAAGGGATGAGAAGGTCATCCAAATATTCGACTGAATCAGGCGTCCTGGACACCTAGCGGCTCCTGATCATGAGAGAGACAAATGGGAATTCTGTGTCTCCAAACTTACTCCCCTAGCCCTAGACCAGAACGTGGTGGCAGAGCCCAAAGGTACAGTGATAGTCACTTGGATAAGAGGTACAATGATGACCAGTCAGCTTTGTGAGGAGCTGAACGCTGGGCTCCCATGGAGGTGAACACTCACAGGAACTATCCCCAAGGCTGTTTCTCATGATAGAGAAGAAGAGTCTCAGTGATGCTATATTGTGGGATGGTGGAATGCTATATAAACAAATTTCAGGTCAACCTTCCACCAAAAGAGAAGTACAACTCAACAAATCTTTGTCATCAATGCTGATAGTAAAAAAAGGCTTGATTGAATTAAAAAAATCAGTCCTGGGCTTTCCAAAGTAATTATCTGTTTGCCTTTCCCTATTGATGGTCAGGGGGATGAAAACACATATGCTTTGACTTCACATTTTGTTGCGAGGCATCAGCAGACTGTCATTTCACAAACAGCTGTGAAAAAATGTTTCAAAACTATTCGTCCTCTTTAGTCTAATTCTCATTTCATCTCTTCTCCTTTATCCAGCATTTGCAAATGTCACTTAGAGGTTCTGCTCCTTGCTGGGTGTGTGACATTGAGAAAATGGCATTATTTCTTTGATCTTACATTTCTACAGTTGTGAAATATAATAATAATAATAATAATAATAATACCTACGTCCCAGGAGTGTTCTGAAAAATGAATGAGCTATTGTCTGTGAATGTCCTTAGCAAGGTGCTTATGCACCGTACCTATTCATAGCACTGTCGAATTAACCAATGTGTAAAAATGACAGTTAAGTTTTACTGACAATATAAAATTTCTCTTTGGACTCTGCTGTGACTATCCTCAGGAAAAGAGAATGGGGCAGAAAATGTTTGGAAAGTACATTTGAGGAAAGTCGATGGTGTAGGACTGAAAATTTTTCTCAGATTTAGGCCAGCTCTGCCTTTTCTGAAATATGGGCAGTTAAATTTTCTTTTATTTTTGGAGACTTCTGTGTAAATCAAAGACCTTCATACATCTGGCTTATTTTCAGAGAAAATACCAAAAACTCATCAGAAAAGAAAAAAACCTGCAGAATTTCTGGTTCTACTTGGATCTAAATTGATAAATTCTTATCATCTGTTGTATATGTTTTTGTAAAATGGGGCAAACTGTTTAACTTTCATGAATCTTGTCATTCTTGATTAAAATTTTGTGTAACAAAACAAAACAAACACTCTTCATGCCACGTTTGTGCTAATAAGTCCAGAGATGGATGGAAATTAGGTCGTTTGAAAGATCATCATCAGCCAGAAATATTTAGTGATTGCCTCCCATTTAATGCGATATACTACACAATAGGACATGATTCAAGCTTCCAGGAAACACATTCAAATCATTCAAAAGGAAAGTTAGGGGAGCTGATTAGGAATGCATTACACTATGAGAAAACAATCTTCTTTCTTTTCCTTTTTGACTAATTTTTTCTCTTTGAATTTTTATAATTCTGGTATTAAACTGGGACCCTCCCATGGGGAGTGGGAAGAGGACAACTGGATGTGCAGGGATCTGGGGGTCAGATTAGGCAGGACAGGCAGGGCTGCATTATTCATCTGACTTGAGATTTGTCTTTTTTATACATGAGCTAAGAACTAAAGTCATTATTTAGAAATAAGAGAAGAAACTTCCTCATCAAACCCAACTCTTATGGTCATAAGGTGACAAGTCCACTAATGAAATTAAGGTCAGGAGAGAGGGGGTAAACACCAAACTATGATGAATTATCCAGTAAGGTCTTGTGGAAATACCCAGGATAGCATATGACCCAGGTGTGGAGGGATGAAGAAAGCCCCTACTTGGAGGAGGGGGAGACCTAACTTGAATCTTCATGGGTAAGTAGGAGTTGATCATAAAAAAGAGAATGGAGAGGGGAAGGAACTATGCGTGTCCAGGAGCTCAGATCCAAGGACCAGCAACCCCCACCTTAGGACTGGTTGGAGAGCTAAGAGATGAGGCCAGAAAGGTTGAGCAGAGGTCAACTTACAAAAGACCTTAACTGTCATGAAGGCAATGGAGATTTAGTAAAGGATTTAGGTTGGGGTAAAGGCCTTAAACAGTTTTGCCCTTGTTAAGGACCTTTGAGACTAGTGTGAAGAGATTGAGGTTCATATTCTGGCTTATTGTCCCAGTTTTCCTGCAGTGTGTCAGAGGGAAGAAAGTGACATATAATAAATCTATTTCTCATGTTTAATATAATTTTAATTCCCTAATGTTGTTCTTAGAAGCAACTCAGAGATCTCAAATAACCACCTAACTCTATAAATTCAATTTGTGAATTTCATATAAATATATACTGGAGATGTGTTGGTAGATTTTTATAGAAACAAGAATTTCAAGACAAGCTGGGTGTAGTTCTAGAGATGATTTTCCCCTTGTGCAATCGCTATGGTTTGGTTCCTTTGATTTACCATTTAAAACCATTAGTCATGTCAGATGTCATGAACAGCTGTATAAATAGGGATCTATACTCCCTCTTTGAAGGGCACAAACACCTCCATGAAACACAGATGGCACCTCCAAGATTTTTCTTAGGTGATTCAAAAATGAAGTCAGAATGGGGCACCAGGGTGGGTCAGTCAGCTGAGTGGCCAACTCTTAGTTGCCTTTCAGGTGATGATCTCAGGGTCCTGAGATTGAGCCCCACACTGAACTCCATGCTTAGTCGGGCTCTGCACTCAGTGGGGAGTCTGCTTGTGGATTCTCTCTCTCCTTCTCCTTCTGGCTCTCACCCAGCTCACTCTCTCTCTAAAATAAATAGGTAAGTCTTTTAAAAAATGAAATCAGAATATATTTTTAATTATTTAGTTTCCCAATATTGTAAAATGTGACAGATTACATTACTCAGTGGTTTCATTTCCATAGTTCAAAGTGTGGAAACATATGAGTTCTTTCTGTTCTTTCAAAAGTGCTAAGACCTATTTTTCTTCAGAGAGAGACGGTGTCTTTAGTTACAACTCCAAACTTTTCTCAGCCAGTGGCTCCTTCTTTTTTTTTTTTCCTTTTTTCTTTCTTTCTTTTTATTTATTTGTTTGTTTGTTTGTTTATTTATTTATATTAACATATAATGTATTATTTGCCCCAGGGTATATGCCTCTGAATCGTCAGGCTTACACATTTCACAGCACTTAACCTAGCACATACCCTCCCCAATGTCCACAGCACAGCCACCCTATCCCTACCCCCTCCCCCCCACCGCCTCCCAGCCACCCTTAGTTCGTTTCGTGAGTCTAGGAGTCTCTTATGGTTTGTCTCCCTCCCCATCCCCTCCCGTTACATTTCTCTCCCCCCCCCACCACAAATCCCCACCTTGCCTCTCAAATTCTTCATATCAGAGAGATCATGTGATAATTGTCTTTCTCTGACTGACTTATTTCACTTAGCATAATACCCTCCAGTTCCATCCAGCGGCCCCTTCTATTATTACTGGCAGAAAAATTGACTCCTTCACTTCTAGACCAACTTCCTAGCATGCCTAATACCAAACTTTCAAAATCAAAGAATATAAAAGAATTTACAACAAAAAGAAGTCACTTGCCCAAACTCAGGTACATTTCCAGTGGCGACGACTTTGCATCATTTTCTTACTGTGTCCTGATTAATCAACTTTAGACATTTTTTTTTTTACTTCCTGTTATGGCAGGTGAAGATTTAGCACATCTCAGTGCCACATCTCAGTTCATTTACCTTCCTTCTCATGCTTGTTAGTCATACCTCTTCTCTGTGTTTAGTTTCTTTTTTGTAGAAGTTGCAAATGGACGGCCCAGAAGTGACGTCAGACTACAAATGTGTTTTGTTTGGATTACCATTAGTTAAAAAACAAAGAAACATCACGGTATTGAAAAATTGTTAAGATTTAATATTAAAAAAAAAAATCCTGTAGTTGGTGGGGCAGAATATCAAAGGGAGGGAGAGATGCAGAGAAAGAGATCCAAACCTTTGCATGCGGATTCCCTTATTATTTGACAGAATAGTAATCTGAACTCGTGTAAGGTGAAACTACATGGGCTGAGCAAAGAACACAACCTGGGAGCTATTAGCTAAATAATCCTGCAGCTCAAACAGGGCTAAGAGACACTATCACCTCCTAACCATGTGAAGAAAACATAAAAAACTTGAGGTATTCAATACAGAACCAAGAAGTGTTATGTCTTGTAGAGGGACTAAATAAGCATTAGAATAAAAGCTACTTTATTTATTTATTTACTTACTTATTTTTTTAAAGATTTTATTTATTTATTTCACAGAGAGAGATCACAAGTAGGCAGAGAGGCAGGCAGAGGGAGAGGGGGAAGCAGGCTCCCCACCGAGCAGAGAGCCCTATGCGGGGCTTGATCCCAGGACCCTGAGATCATGACCTGAGCTGAAGGCAGAGGCTTTAATCCACTGAGCCACCCAGGCGCCCCACTACTTTATTTATTTTAAGATTGATTTATTTATTTGGGAGAGGGAGAGAGCACAAATGAGGGGAGAGGCAGAGAGAGACACTCCCCAAGCAGACAATCATTGATCCCACAACTCTGAGATCATGACCTGAGCTGAAACCACGAGTCAGATATTCAACCAACTGAGCTACTCTGGCTCCCCAGAATAAAAGCTACTTTAGATCTGCCTGGAAAAAGCTTTATCTTTTTAAAAAGATTTTATTTATTTATTTGTCAGAGAGAGAGGGAGAGAGAGCACACAAGCAGAGGGAGTGGCAGAGGGAGAAGGAGCAGGCTCCCTGCTGAGGAAGGAGCCCAATTCAGTACTTGATCCTAGGACCCCGGGAACATAACCTGAGCTGATGGCAGACACATAACAACTGAGCCACCCAGGCGTCCCTGAACAAAGCTTTAAACTAGTTCTTGAAATAATTAAGCTGATCCTCAAGTAACTAAATTGCTTGCCAAGCAAATTTAACATTTATTAAAAGAATACAGCAAAACTTAAATATTCAACATAATATTCATAATGTTCACAATAAAAAATCACTAGACAAGTGAAGAAGATAAATATAAGACCTCTAAATAGGAGAAAAATGAGCCAATGTTACTTTCTTTCTTTTTAAAGATTTTAATTATTTATTAGAGAGAGAGAGAGATCAGGGGGAGAAGCAAAGGGAGAGGGACAAGCAGACTCTGTGCTGACTGTGGAGTCTGACACAGGGCTCCATCCCTTGACCCATGAGATCATGACCTGAGCTGAAATCACAAGTAAGACACTTAACTGACTGAACCACCCAGGTGCTCCAAAGCCAGTGTTTCTAAGAGTTGTTGTCTGTTTCTAGACTCAGAAATGACAAGTGTGATGGAATTAATAGGCAAGGAATTGAAAACAGCTATTAGAAATATGTTCAAATGTTTAAAGGAGAAGAAAAGTAATAAATAAAAAATGGAGTGTATAAAAAGAACTAAATGGGTACGTCCAGAGGTGAAATAAAATACAATATGTGAATTGAAAATTTCACTAGATGAACTTAATAACAGTTTAGATATTGCAGATGGAAAGATCAGTGAACTTGAAGACACAGCAATAAACATCATCTGTATGGAAAAAGAGGAAAAAACAAAAATAACTAATGGAGCCTCAGTGACCTATGAGACAATTTCAAGAGGCCAAACATATGGAAGTCCCAAAGGAGAAGAAAGATGTGGAGAAAATAGCTGAAGTAATGGTAAAAAAAAAAAAAAACAAACAAACAAAAAAAAAAAACAAATGTGATTAAATTTATTAAAAATCCATAGATCCAAAAAGATAAATGAAAGTTGAGTGAGAAAACACAAAGAAAACCACAGCAAGGCACATAATAATTAAATTGTTAAGGCCAATGACAAACAAAACACTTAGTTTTTTAAAAGATTTTATTTCTTTATTTGAGAGAAAAGGAGAAAGAGAAAGAGAGCATAAGCAGGGGGAGGGGTAGAGGGAGAAGGGGAAGCAGACTCCCCACTGAGCAGAGAGCCAGACATAGGGCTCAATCCCAGGACCCTGGGATTATGACCAGAGCTAAAGGCAGATACTTAACCAACTGAGCCACCCAGGCACCTCAAAGAGAAAACTTATAAAGTAGCCAGAAAAAAAGAAAAAAAATTATCACGGAATGCTGACTGGAAACTGTGTAAGGCAGAAGACAGTGAAACATTTTTCAAAATGGTAAAAGAAAAAGACTGTCAATCTAGAATTCTATATGTAAAAAAAAAATGCCTTTCAAAATAAAGAAAAAAATCAAAACTTCGAGATAAACAAAGCTAAATGAATTTGTTGTTTCACTGACCTGTACTACAAGAAAGGGTGAATAATATTCTTCAGGCGGAATAATATTCTTTAGGCTGAAGGAAATGATATCAAATAATCTTGGATCTACACAAAGGAGTGACAAACTTCATAAATGATAAATATATGGGTAATTATAACAGATCTTTTAATTTCTTTTAAGAATGTTGATTGTTGGGTGTCTGGGTGGTTCAGATGGTTAAGCATCTGCCTTTGGCTCATGTCATGATCCTGGGGTCCTGGGAATGAGTCCCACATTCTCTTCCTCTGCCTCTGCTTCTGCCTCTCTTTCTCTCTCTGTCTCTCATGAATAAATAAATAAAATCTTTAAAAAAAAAAGAATGTTGATTGTTTACAACAAAAGATAAAATTTGGGTTCTGTAATATATGTAGAATTAAAATCTTGACAAAAATAGCACAAAGGATGGGAGGGGGAAATGGAAGTATATTGTGGTAAAGCTATTTAAAAAAAAAGATTTTAGTTATTTAAGAGAGAGAGAGGACATGTGCATGCACGAGTGGGGGCAGCAGGTAAGGAGTGAGGGAGAGGGATAAGCAGACTCCACGCAGAGCACAGAGCCCGGGGTGGAGCTGGAATCCAGTACCCTGAGATCATGAACTGAGCCAAAATCAAGAGTTGGATGCTTAACTGACTGAGCCACCCAGGTGCCCCTTGTGGTAAGGTTCTTAACTTAAGCTTGAAGTAGTGTAATATTATTTGAAGGTAGCTTCTGCTAAGTTAAAAGTGCATATTACAAGATCTAGAGCAAGAACACACACACACACATACACAAAAGAGGTACAGTTAATAAGTAAATAATGGAGATAAAATGGAATACTTGAAATAGAAATAGACTGAACACTGTAATTAAAAAGTAGGGATGGTTGAACTGGATTTCTTAAAAAATAAAAGCAAGACCCAAATAGATGCTATATCTATCTACAGATATATAATACTTATATATAAACATGAAACTTACTTTAAATATAAAGACACATATAGATTAAAAGGATAGAAAAAGATAAAACATGCAAAAAAATAATCGTAAGAGAGCTGAAATGGCTCTAGTAAAAAAGTAAACATCAGAACAATGAATATGCCAGATATAAAGAGGGACATTTCAGTATGAGAAAGGGTGGAGGGTTAAATTAATCAGAATGATATAATTTCTAAATGTATATGCACTAATAACAGCATTTCAAAATACATAAAGCACAATTTGATAGAATTAAAGGAGAAACAGAACAATCCATAATTGCAGTGGAAAGATTCCACTCAGCTCAGTAACTGATAGATTAAGTAGGGAATCTGTAAGAATATGCAAGACGTCTAAGCCACATGGACCCACTGACATTTACAGAATGCTTTTTCCTTATCACAGAACATTATGCCCAACAACTGAAGAATACACATTCTTTCTAACTGACTTAGAGTAATCACTAAAATAGGCCATATATTGGACCACAAAACAAGTTTTGATAAATTCAGATGTACTGAAATCATAGTGAGTAAGTCCTCTGACCATAATAGAACTAAATTAGATAGCCAAAATATATATTAGAAGAGTCTAATTATCTAGGTAATCAACACATTTGTCATTAATTAATGCATTAAAAAAGAAATCACACACACAAAAAGAAATCACAAAAG
The DNA here is from genome assembly GCA_028646535.1 of Procyon lotor. Lineage (NCBI taxonomy): Eukaryota > Metazoa > Chordata > Mammalia > Carnivora > Procyonidae > Procyon > Procyon lotor. The sequence goes on from CM053614.1 coordinate 79,269,313, forward strand.
GAATTTTAAAATGTTTTGAACTAACTGATAACAAAATCACAACATATCAAAATTTGCGGGATGCAGCTAAAACAGAGGTTGGGGGGAATGTGTAGTTTTTATGTTTGTATTTTTTTAAAATGAGGTCTAAAATCAATAATCTATGCTTTAGGGGCGCCTGGGTGGCTCAGTGGGTTAAAGCCTCTGCCTTCAGCTCAGGTCATGGTCTCAGGGTCCTGGGATCTAGCCCTGCACTGGGCTCTCTGCTCAGCAGGGAGTCTGCTTCCCCTTCTCTTTCTCTGCCTGCCTCTCTGCCTACTTGTGATCTCTTTCTCTCCATCAAATAAATAAATAAAATCTTTAAAAAAATAATCTATGCTTCATCTCAAGAAATTAGTAAAAAATGAATAAATTAAATCCAAGGTAAGTAGAAGGAAAGAAATAGTAAAGAGTAGAAGTCAATGAAATAGAAAATGAATAAACAGATATGAATAACCAAAAGCTGGCTTTTTGTAAAATATCAATAAAAATAATAAGCTACTTGCTAAACAGATAAAAAACATAGAGACAACATAAATTAAAAATAACAGTTGAAAGCGGGGAGATTATAAAACACACTGAAAGATAATAACGTGATACTATGAAGAACTTTATGCCAATAAATCCCATAACTCAGATGAAATGGACAATTCCTTGAAGGACAAAAATAATGAAAATTGGTGTAAGACTTAATAACTATTAAAGAAATTGAATTTTTAATTTAAAAACTTCCCACAAAAAAAGCTCTAGTCCCAGATGGCTTCCCTAGTCAATCCTATCAAATATTTAAGGAAAAAAACAATACAAGTTCCCAGAATGGAGAATGAGGGGTTAATTCCCCACATTTTAAGAAGCTAGTGTGGGGGCACCTGGGTATCTCAGTCAAGTCATGATCCCAGGCCTGCTTCTCCCTCTCCCACTCCCCCTGCTTGTGTTCCCTCTCTTGTTGTCTCTCTCTTTCTGTCAAATAAATAAATAAAATCTTAAAAAAAAAAAAAAGAAGCTAGTGTATATATGATACCAAAACCTAAAAAAGACATTAAAAAATAGACGTTTTTAGACCAATATCTCTCATTTACTTAAGTGCAAAAATCTTTAACAAAATACTAGCAAGTCAAATGATGATATATAAGAATGATAATATATGCTGACCAAACAGGGTTTATTCAAGGAATGCAAGGTTGGCTTACCATATTAAGAGACTAAAAAAGAAAAACTATATGATCATCTCAATCAGTGTATTTCACCATGTTAGTGAAATTAATGACAGAAAGCACACTGTTCTGCCAATAGATGCAGAAAAAGCATTGAGAAAATTTGCACTCATTAATGATAAAAACACGTAGCAACTCAGGATTAAAATGGAACTTCATCCAATGTATAAAGGTATCTGTGAAAAATATACACCTAATGTTACAACTTAATAATGAAAGACTGAATGTTCTTTCCCTAAGATTGGGAACAAGGTAAGGATTTGGCTCTTACCACTTCTACTCAACACTAGAGGTCCAAGCTTATCAAAAACATTAAAAAAGACAATAAAAAGCAACACAGATTGAAAAGAAAGATGTAAAACACTTTATTAGTGATAGCATAATCATATTTGTGTTAAGTCCTAAAGAATCTGCAAAGAACCTAATAGAACTAACATGTGAATTTAGTAAGCTAAAAGAATAGCAGGCCAGTATACAAAAATCAGCTGTAATTCAGATATTACCAATAAACTGAGAAAAATGAAGTATTAAAAAAATTTATATACCTTTCATGAAAATTAAAAATCAATCACTGACCAAATATTAAACTGCAAAACTATAAAATTTCCAGTTGAAACATAGGAGAAAATATATTTGACTTTGGGTTTGGTGATGAATTTTTAGATACACCAAAAGCATGACCTATGGAGAAAAATTTGGTAAGTTGTACTTCATAAAAATTAAAAACATCTGTCCTGGGAAGACAATCAAAATCAAGCTTCAGACAGGCAGAAAAATATTTGGAAAACACATATCTGATAAAAGACTTGTATGAAAAACATACAAAGAATGCTTAAAGCTCAACAATAAGAAAACAACCCAAATTGTAAAAAGCTGCACCAGATCTAAAAAACAAAACAAAACGAAAAACTCCCCACACACATCAAAGAAGATATACAGATGGCAAGTAAGCATATGAAAAATGCTCAATAACATTTGACATAAGGGATCTTCAAATTAAAACAACAATAAGATACTACTATGGACCTGTTAGAATTGCTAAAATCCCCAAATTGACAATACCTGTTGCTGGTGAGCATGTGAAGAACAGAAACTGTCATTCATTGCTGGTGGACATGGAAAATGGTACAAACATTTTGACAGTTTCTTACAAAGCTAAAAATAGTTTAGACATAATATTATTATATGATCCAGCAATTGCACTCTGAGGTTTTTACTCAATTGATTTGAAAAATCATGTTTACACAGAAACCTGCACAAAAATCATTATCTCAGCTTTATTCATAATCACTCAAAATCGGAAGCAACAAAGATACCCTTTGATAGGTAAGCAAATTGTGGCACATACATACACTGGAATATTTTTCAGTGATAAAAAGAAATTAGTTATCAAACCACAAAAAGACATGAATGAATCTTCAGTACATACTGCTAAGTGAAAGATGCCTGTCTGAAAAGACTACTGTATAACAACAATTACAATTACATTATGGAAAAGGTAAACTACAGCAGCATTAAAAAGATTAGTGAGTGACCAGAGGCTTGAGGGGAATAGGAGAGGGTTAAATAGGTGAATCACCAGAGATTGTTTAGGGCTGTGAAACCATTCTGTATGAGACTCTAATAGTGGATATGTGAATGTAATAGTTTTTACACAAAATAGCTATCAACTGGAAACAACCTCAACATCCAACATGAAATGGATAAACAATGTGGTACTTCCATACAATGTAGTACTGCTCAGCAATAGGAAGAAAGGAGTTCTAATAAAAGCTACAACATGACAAATCTCAAAAACATTACATCCAGCAAGAGAAGCCAGTACTGTATACTTTCTGATACAATTCATCAGAGATTCTAGAATATGAAAACTCGTCTGGGAGGGGTGCTGGTGACAGTGGGGATTGATTGCAAAAGGGGCAGGAGGAAACTTTTTGTTTTTGCAAATGAAGAATATTTATTCTTTATGTGGTGATTACATGCCCTATACATTTGCCTCTATATCTTACCTAAATTGATTTTACAGTACAGTTGATTTCAGGTGTTGTTGTTGTTGTTTTAATTAATTTTTATTAACATATAATGTATTATTTGCCCCAGGGTACATGTCTGTGAATCGTCAGGCTTACACATTTCACAGCACTTACCATAGCACGTACCCTCCCCAATGTCCACAACCCAGCCACCCTATCCCTACCCCCCCACACCCCCCCCACCACCCTCAGTTCGTTTCGTGAGTCTAGGAGTCTCTTATGGTTTGTCTCCCTCCCCATCCCTTCCTGTTTCATTTCTCTCCCCCACCTCCCCCCCAAACTCCTTCCTTGCCTCTCAAATTCTTCATATCAGAGA
>CM053614.1:79273393-79303175 GCA_028646535.1 Procyon lotor
AATACTTTATCTTTTTATGTTTAAGAGAGTTTTAAGTATATTTTAAAAAATAAAAATGTTGAGTTATATAGAGAAATCACATAAATTAAAGCTATTAAATTTTATTGAAAGTAATTAAATAAAAGATTTTATATATTATGTATCAAGTTCTAGACAGCATTTAGAACACATCTTTAGCAGCTAAAATTAAGACTAGTTTAATTTTTTAATTCTTTTATCAAATCCAGAAGTGAACATATTTAGTACATTATCAAAAATGATTAAACGCACAACTAGATGAAATATACTTCTAAGTATATGGTAAAAGCATTTCATGTATACCAATTAACTTTTTCAAATATTTCTAAATTCTTAGTTTCTGTCACAAGAAGTAGGTAAAGACAGAAAAACATTCAACTGTAAAATATGACATAGAAAGTTCAATTTTATTCATTCATAGAAAGATTTATTTATTTATTTGAGAGAGAGAGAGAGAGCGAGAGGGAGGAAGGGAGGGAGAGAGAGAACACACATACAAGCAGGGGAAGCAGCAGGCAGAGGGAGAGAGAAGCAGGCTTCCCCACCCTGAGCCGGGAACCCACTGCAGGACTCGATCCCAGGACTCCTGGGATCATCCTGGGATCATGACCTGAGCCAAAGGAAGACATTCAACCAACTGAGCCACCCAGGTGCACTGGAGGTTCAATTTTAAAACACGAATATCTCAAAACTGTGGAAATGCTTTCATTGTAAAGTGAATAAAATATTCAGGTTGATATGTACTTTTAATAAAACAAAGTACCATCACTGAATTTTCATTGAATTTTTCTTTACATTCAATGGCATATCAACAGAGATCAATGATGGATCTCAATACTCTACCCCTTAGATAATCCCAGGAATTCAAAAGACTGGGGTGGATCAGGGGTGATGAGAAACAGTTATGGTCTTCCTTACCTTTATCCCAACAAACAAAAGCACCACCTTAAGGGTGCGTCCCCAGGCTGGCAGGCCACTGAGACTGCCATCTGGTCTAAATAGATAAAAGGCAAAAAGCAAATGCTCAGAGCAAGATCTTAAGCCCTTGAGGAACTTGGGAGGTTCTGGATAATTAAAATATACAAACCAGAGTTGCTAACTTTCTTAAGGACCCTTATAAGAAATAAAAAGAGAATTATATAAAAGGAAATACCTAAACTGCTCTAAAAGGCTTCATTTTTTCAACATATGTAATAGCCTATACTTTATAGACTATATTTTTGAGAAAAACATGGGAGAGCCTTCAGCTAACAAAATTCATCATATGCACAAATGCCATATCTCCCCTCAGGAACTACTGCAGAAACCCCTACCAAACACCTACTACTGCTGAAACACCTACCAGACCAAAAAGAAATGGGGTCTGATTTTTAACAACTGTGCTTCAGAAGTCAAAAATCTTCTGTCATTCTTCATTCATTCTCTTTCCTTCAAATCTCACATCTGATCTGTCAACAACTTCTGTCATTTCTACATCCAAACAGACCCTAAATCCAACAATTTCCCATAATTTCAGAAAGTGTAAGACAAGACTATCTTTTGGTCTGAGCCATCATTATCTTTTCATTGGTACTAGTTTCTCTGCCGTATCTATCCCTAGCCTTCCTTCCCCACTTTTTTTTTTTAAAGGTTTTTTTTAAAAGCATAGAAGCAGCTCATATTACTATAACTACATAACATTTAGACTTTATCTCAGTTGGTAAGACCATATTCCTGAGTGTCTCACTTCCTATTTTTACAGTGGGCAAATTTTTGGCTCTTAAACTTTCCAAGTCTTTGCAGTTGCTGAGTTCCTTCTACTTGCAATGTTCGTGGCCTGTGCCTTCATTAAGTTATCCCATTCTCATCACTCAGGTAGGTCCTAGCTCAATTTTACTTCTTCAAAGGTCTACGCTAACTACCTCAGCTAAAAATAACCCACATGCCCAGACTGTCCTTACAGTCACTATCTTATTTGCTTTGTAGCATTTATGTATTTTAAATTCTTTATTTCATAGGTTTGTTGTCTACCTCCTCCTCTCACCACCATGTAAACGCGACCAGAGAACCAGTCTGTCTTTCATAGCTGTATCTCTAATACTTAACCTGTAGGCATTACTAGGTTGGTGTTTGGCACAGAGTAATAAGCACTTATTAATATTTTTAATCGAACTGACATATGCCATAAATGTTATATAACACATTTTTCTCTCATGCCCTTTTTCTCTGTTATCTTCCATTTTCACTCCCACTTTCCTCCTTTTGATATTTTCCATGAAAAGTAACTCTGAAATTTCTGTATTATAACATTGCTAAAGAGAAACTAAAGTAATTTTCTCCCAACTGAGATCATTTTATAATCACTTTTCTGTTTTTACTACACATGTAAATTTAGAAGTCCTGTAAGTACCTGAATCTAAACACATCCAAAAGGACACTTACCATTTTTTGCCACCCACTTGCTGCCTATTTCCTGTCTCAGGAAACATCATCACCACTTATGGCAGAGACTACTACCTATCTTCCAAAATCTGTTCTTTTCTTCAATGGTAGCTGCCCACCTACACTACACTCCCAACCTCACTGCACTGGTGTGATCACATGACCAAGTTCTCACCAATGGAACATGAATGTAAGTGATAAATGCCATTTCTAGGTTTGGCTCATAACACTCCTCCCTCCTTTTTTCTAGTTTCTGGCTGACAAGAGGTGGTGACAGCCCTGGAAGGCATATGAAGATGGCAGATATTCCAACCTGGATCCCTGAATAACTGTATGAAGTATACATCCCCTATCTAATGATAATGAGATGGTTAAATACTCTTAATTGTCCACAGAGGTAAGCAACAACCACTCCTGATCATTAAGTGAGAACTACATATAAATTTTGTATTCCTTAAGCCACTGAATTTTGAGGTTTTGTTTGTTGTAAAAGCTAAGCTTACCCTGACAAACTATTTAGCCAGTTGCTTAAGGAGAAATCTTACAGTAGGGGTACAGGCAGGGATGTATTTAACAATACATATTCAACCATCAAGTTCTAACAAGTTTCTATCTTATGATATAATTCACCTGTCTTTCTAACATCTATGCCTCTTCCCTAATTCTAACCATAATCATCCTACCTAGGTTTACTGCAACAGCTTTCTAACTGATTGCCCTTACTTCCACACTTACAAGGTCAATCCACTTTCCAAAATATAATCAAGGTGATAGTATAAAATGTCAATATCTTACACCTTTAATACACACTGCTGCCTCCTAGAGAATTGCACATAAGGCCCATAAAAATCTTTATAACTTGGTTCTTGCTCCAACCACAATGAACCATCAGTTCCCTCAGAAGGTTGAGCAAATGTTCATTTTCTTTTTTTTTTTTTTTAAGGGCAAATCATTCATTTATTGTTTAAACAAATGTTCATTTTCTACAGCTAGGAGAAAAAGCCAAGGAGAGAGCAGAGCTGGCAGAAAAACTTCCAAGAAGATAGTGGTGCTATAATTATGTTTTAAATATTTGAGATAAGCATTTTTTAAATAAACATTTGAAATAAGCTTTTTAATAAACTAGTTTATAACAAACTTTTAAAAGTTAGCATTGATAAAAGATAATGAAAATGATGGTTTTATTGAAGTCAAGAAAACACGTTATTTACTCAAGAATTTTGCAAAACAGGTGTCCTGCCTTACTTTCCACCTTTGTATTAAATGAAAAGGAAGTAAACACTGAGAAAGCATACAGACAGAAAAAGACTTTTTTTTTTTTTTTTTTAAGATAGAGAGATCACGGCAGGCAGAGAGAGAGGCAGAAGCAGGCTCCCCACTGAGCAGAAGGCCCGATGCGAGGCTCGATCGCAGGACCGTGAGATCATGACCTGAGCTGAAGGCAGAGGCTTTAACCCACTGACCCACCCAGGTGCCCTCCAGACAGAAAAAGACTTTAAACATAAAAGCAATTCCAAGGTAGATGGAGTTAGCAAATAAAGCCAATTTCAAATCACCTAATCCATTAATTTACATGATTATTAACAAACGAGTATTAAACAAAATATTCCATGTTATGATCATGAAACTGTTTTTACAAACATAATGACAAAGGTAAAAGTAACTTAAAACTATGTTCTGAAACTAGGACATTTGGGGCACCTGTTGCCCCAAATTGCATCAAATTCGGCACCATTTCATAGCAACAATATTGTTGTTTTTTTTCTCTGACCTTCCTAAAATAATCTCCTTTAATACGGATAGAAATTGTCATTGGAAGAGAATCCAGTGCCTCTATTTCATTATTCCCACGTATGAATTATTACCAATTTTATGAATACTATATAGAGTTCATATGCTGACTCCATGGATATGTACAATTGAGAAGAAAGTAATCATTATTTTGCCATTCGTTTAAAATAATGTCACTGCAGTCTGCATAAGTTATACATATTTAAAATAAAATCTCTGAAAAGATTAAGCATACTTAAATGCTATTAAAGTGCAGAGCGATAGGGCTTGAGCATTTCACACCAGTTAATACACACATTTAGATGATGGTTTTCTTTGCTAATATATTATTGTTAAATATTGTTTTCAGACATACTGTAATTTAAGATTAGTTTGAGCATCTTGTAAATTCACAAAAAAATTCAATAATGTTCAAATTCTCAGGAATTAAGGACTAACCATAACTTTGTCAATTCTAATTAAGTTTTGTAAAGGATGGCAAATTTGTTACCTCACTTGAGTGGGGCTTCCCCCTCCCCTAATTCTAAGAAAATATAATATGTATAATAAAACATTAATAAATATAATTTCAAAAATTTAAAAAAAAAAACAAAAACAAAAAAACAGGGGTGGTTCAGTCGTTAAGTATCTGCCTTCAGCTTGGGTCTGTATTATGGAAATACTGGGTAGAGATCTCCAGAATGTGAATCTCCAGGATCCTGGGATCCAGCCCTGCACAAGAAGCCTGCTTCTTCCTCTCCCACTCCCCCTGCTTGTATTCCCTCTCTCTCTGTCTCTCTGTCAAATAAATAAACAAAATATTTAAAAAACAAAAAACTAGGATGTTTAAATTCCAAGAAAACTAAAGTACTGTTGTAATATAAAAATAGATCATCCAAAGTTAGACAAGTAAGTGAAAATCCAGAATCCCCAAAAATGAACCTGTCAGATTTGGTCACTAGATTTAACTACCATTATCAACATCCTAAGGATGGTCTTGCTTAGATCACAAAAAGAAAATGCAACTGATGTGACACCTCATATATGATGCTTTATTTTTTTCATGGGTTTTTTTTTTTAAATCACATTCTGGAGATCTCTACCCAGTATTTCCATAAAAAGTGAACTTACTCCTATGAAAAAAGAAACAAGATTGAAAAACAAATAGATGGTACAGAATAAATACACTTTAAAAAAGACAACCTGGGTGGCTCAACTGGTTGAGCGTCTGACTCTTGGTTTTGATTCAGGTTATGATCTTGGGGTCCTGGGATTGAGCCCTGTATTGGGCTCCCCAGTCACTGGGAAGAGTCTGCTTGAGATTCTCTCCCCCCCCACTGCCCCTCCCCCACCACTTGCAAACTCTAAAATAAGTCTTTAAAAAAAAAGAAAACCAAGAAACAGAAAATAAACCACCCCATTTACTCCCATAATTAAGTTAAACTCCAAGTAATAAATTCCATAACCTGGCAAAACACACACACACACACACACGCACGCACGTGCGCGCGAAATCCCTCTGCCATTAAGTTAAAAAACCAAACAATAATCCTAATAAGCTATTATTCTTAGTAAAAACTAAACTCTGTAAAGATCCAGAAATAATGATCTCAGCATTAAATATTCTAAATTTCAATTTCTACTGAGTATCTTCACCTATAAATCTCATTAACAGTTTTTGAAAAGAAAACACTCTTTTACGCTACAGGGGAAAAAAAAAACCAAAAAACCACAACACTCTAAAAACAAGAATATTTCCTTTGTTTTTCAAAACTACCTTAATATGGTCGACAAGATATTAAAATGTAAGTCATCAGGTTTGTATATAATAAAACTTTCATGTGAAATCTCAGGTTATTTAAAATATCTCATGTTACCAAAATATTTCTCAATTATAGCCTTCTCATTTGGTATTTAAGGAGCTTTACGGGGGATTCAGAAATGGAAATATGATACAACTTGCTGGAAGACTAAATGAGTATCCTTCACTGGGCAAAATAAAATATATTATCTGAACGCCAAGAGAACAGAGACAGTAAAATTCAGCGACTATTTGTTACAACTGTGAAAACCTGCCATCAGCTTAACAGTACGTCCAAAGCAGACTCTAGATGCCCCTAGAGCTCTGCGCCTAGAAGATACTTTCAGAGGTGAGAGATTTAAAAAGAACACACTTCTAGGAAATCAAGGTTAGATCCAGAGTCTTACCGAAGAAGCATTCCAGTAAAATGAAAATAAAAAGGCTTTATGTCAAAAGATTCAAGTTTGATTCTTACCTTTACCACTAATATCTTGAAAATATACTAAAACTTTGTAAATTTCAGTTTCATTATCTTTAAAATGTACATAAGACTGATATCTACACCACCTGTTTCAGAAAAACTGCTGCTTTCCCTGAAAATAATTCTTGTGAAAAGGGACTATAAAATAAACTACCATGCACAAATGCCAGTTAAGTTTGTTCCTTCTTCATAAACAACAAATATTTACTGAAGCTCTGAATTCAGTACTGCATTAAGCACCAAGAGATAGTTGGAGCTGTTTAAAGCCTTAAAATCTGGTAGTCATATAAATTATAATAATTTTAATTTTTATAATTAAAAATTATAAAAAAAATTATAAAAAAGATTCAGGGTAAATTTTTCAAGGGAGGTAGTGACTGAACTGAAGAAAAAATAAAATTTGTCAGACTGAGATAATGGAGAGTATAATCCACACAAAAGGAAATAACTTCTGTAGATTCACAGAGGCACTTAACTTGTTTAGGGAACAACAGATAGTTCAACATTGCTGGGGAGGAGGGGGAGCAGCAGGCAGGGGAGAGTAGTAAGAATGGCAGAAGAAAAGAATGTTAGGGAAAAGGTCCAGAGGCATGAAAACCAATATAATTCTATCTACAGTGGTCTATGGAAGACAAATCTATATGTGAGAGTGACTGGTATCTTCAACTAAAATAGGAAATAAAGGAAAAAGAGTATACTTTTTTCTGGGGAATGTGAAGACAGGCTTTGTAGCAAGATGTTTAATTTAAAGTACCTACATAAAAAAAAAATAAAAACATAAATGAATGAATGAATGAATGAATGAATAAAGTGCCTACATCATCTGGGTGGAGCTGTCCAGTAAAACACAAGAGGTCAAAAGAAAGATGAAGTCTTGAAATTGAGAATGGTAAATTTTCAGCATTAAGGGAATGGGTGAGATTTCCCCTACATAAAGAGGGGGTACACCATACCCTAGAGAATTAAATTGCCTTTCCCATTTTATATGCTCAAAAATGTAAGCTACTCCATTAGGGCCAAAAGAAGTACAATTTAACCTTGATCTTATGATTAGGTCAGCAATCTAAATGAGATTTCTAAAGCTTGTTTAGTCACATTATTTATTATTATTAATATGTTATTAATGATCTTATTACTATGGCTCTAATACTGGCCCAGAAGATCCTCTGTATTATCTACAATCCCCAAAGCTCCTCGCACTAATCTGTATCAGGAGGGTCCTCCAGAATTACTTTCTCTTGGATCAGAATTGATCAAGCAATTACTGTTAATGTTTTTTAAACTTTAGGGCATAAAAAAATAGATATTTAAAATATTGTCCCTGTCTTTAAATTGACTAGAATTCTAGCTTGAGGTTAAGGACATGACACAGGTAATAAGTCCTGGATATAATTTTATCTAGTCCTTGGATAAGCTGCAAGAGGTAATACTCTCTCCCTCTTCCACTGATACCTATATATAGCTTTCCTATATATAGGAAAAAATTTAGTTTTGCTTTTAATGGCAATTTTATGAAAAGCCACTAGGTGGTGATATTGCCTTAAAAATGTTCAAGAAACTTCTTTTGATCATAGTAACTTAGAGAACTGTTGAGAGATAGGTTTTCTAATGTTTTTAAATAAGGATTTTAGAGATTTTAAATCCTTCATCTTAAAGTTGAGAATGATAAGACAGAGGTCAAGTGACTTGCCCAAGATTCCACAATTGCTTAAATAAAGGACAATGCCAGGACTACAAAGTCTCCCTGATTGAGCCCTAAGGGTGTTATGTTCTTTCATTAAAAAATGTGCTAAAAGTTATAGTTTCTTCTCTAGAAAATATTATCTTCAGTTTATGTGGAAAGCACATATTTACTCATATAGGATGGTCAACATAAAGAGAAAAAAGATTCTGTCATTTGGGAAAGCACTGGAACAATGACTTGGTAAAATAAAAACTCAGAAGTGGGTACATTATTGTGGCTAAAAGTTTCAGGAAAAGTTGATTTTAAAATAGCTACTGAAAAGAACGAACAGGTGTAGAGAAATGGGCAAAAACCTCTGTTCTCCAGTCCTGTATTTCCCAAAAAGCCAAATGGGACAATGTGTAAATACTAATATACAAAATACGAAAATGATTACTGAAGTTTAAAGAAATCATTTCTTCCCTAAATTTAACCCAGTGGTTCTCCTTTCTTCCACTTAGCACACATGACAGAGGAGATCCACATCAGTCACACAACCCCCCAACCTCAATTCTTAAGTATGGACTATCACTCCACCCAGTTCTCAAATTCAAAAAAGATATCTGAAACCAAGTAAGTGAGAATGTAGTTGAAGCTATTATAGCAGTTAGCTGAAATGTGTTCTGTTTGGGAACAAACAAAAAACACTGCAATAATTTCTTGAACACTTTATTCTATCTGTAATAGCTAATTACTTAAAAAATATCTCAGAGTGACTTAACATTTGGATGGGTGTTATTACGGTAAAGGCATACCTTTCTTCCAGCTTATAATAACAAAGAAATATGAATGAAAAATCATGTCACATGTTTATTTCAAGAAATACCTAGAAAAGTTGGGACAATATTAAATCTGCTAAAGGCAGTATGGTAAAAATTGGTATGTCATTAAAATTTACTAGAACAGGGACGCCTGGGTGGCTCAGTTGGTTAACTCGGGGATCAAGTCCCACATCGGCTCCTTGCTCAGCAGGGAAACTGCTTCTCTCTCGGCCTGCTGCTCCCCCTGTTCATGCTCTCTCTCTCTCTCTCTCTCTCCTCTTTCTGACAAATAAGTCTTTAAAAAAAATTTACTAGAACAATGTACGTATTTTTAAAGTCATTCCATTAAAATTAAGCCTACTTCTCTGATTTAAAAAAAACTGGAATTATTCAAATCTGAAAAAGAAAAGTTTTAAGGGAGTACATAAGCCCCAAAGCCAGGATATCTGCTTACAAAACAAAATAATACACCAAGTTTTTATCTTACAAATTTGGTTAAGCAGGAAAATTTGGTATACATTACCTGAGGTGCAAATTTTAAATTTCCTACTTTTGTAAGCTCAAAATTCCTGTATCAATTCAGTAAAGCAATGCGGACCATGGCTCAATGAACATACCATAGCCTTGGCACTCCACTGAAACCCAACATTCCATCTTAAAAAAAGGTAAAATAAATAGGCAAATGGAGTTTGACAGGTAAAATTTGACATCACAGTCAGTTATTCTGGAACATATCTATTCTAATGTGAATAAATATCAGCAAAAAAAGAATCTCTAAGATGAAAATGGTAATTTAGCTCTTCTCCATCTCCACTGAAACCTAACATGAAAACAAGAAGAAAGGGATTTACATTCAAGTATGACAAACACATACACCTGTATTAAGAAAGGATGATCTAAACTACAGTGAAATCTAAATTAACCAGTACGCAGACAGAATCCTTAATTAAGCAGAATTCCCGCCCCCCTAAAGAACAGTCACTAAAATTTAGTTATTCAAATATACAAATATACATCAAGAGAAGTTTTGGAGTAAGTGCATATTTGGCCAGTCTGTTTTTTCCCTCAATTTCTACCAAGAGGCATTATTATATAGCATGGAAAAAAAAAAAGGCGTGGGAGCTAGAAACTTAAAATTATACACTCTCGATTCTGCCAACAAATATTTTCTCATCTTTAAAGTCACTCAACCCTTTCTGGGTCTCAGTTTTCTCAAATACAAAATGAAGGTTACAGCTTTTATGCTTTAAAATATATTTCTTAAATTAACATATAATGTATTAACTATTTCATGGGTACAGGTCTGTGATTCTCAGTCTTACACAATTCACAGTGTTCGCTATAGCACATACTTTTCCCAAGGTGCATCACCCAGCCACCTAAACAGTTTTAAACTTCAAAAAAGACCCACACACAATGCTTTCTTTAAGTATCAGTTAGAAATGTAGCAAGTAAAACAAATAGAAGTGGAAAACTCTGGCTAAAGGAAGTATACAGGACTGGAGCCCTGTCTGAAAGAACTGTCTACACCACAGTTTCTGACAGGTTTAATGAATTCTAATGGATCTTAAACACACCATTTAAAAACCTCTCCACACTAAATAATGAAAATAATTTTCAGAATGACATGATGACATGGCAAGATTCAACAATAAACAAATTTTCACTGTAAAAAATTCTAACAAGAGGATTTTATCAGCTAATCAGAAACTGGCCAACATTCAGTGAAAGTGAATACCTATTTCTAAGAATTCCAATTAACTGATGCAACATATTAGATTATGGTTACACTGAAGAAATTACAGAACTGACAAACATAAATATTTCAGAATATGTATATGAAAATAAACAGTACTGTCTGACAGGAAAGAAATGGGCCACACTAGAGATATATTAAACCCAGTTAATTCTGCAGTATATTTACATAAAACCCATTACATCACAGAAATGTTTTATTTTGAAATTCTGTATTAGTTCTTTTGTTTTTTTGTTTTTTTTTAAAGACTTTATTTTTAAGTAATCTGTATACTCAACGAGGGGCTCGAACTTACAACCCCAAGATCAAGAGTCGCATGCTCTACCGACTGAGCCAGCCAGGGTACGTATCCTCATATTAGTTCTAATGAGACAAGTCATATTTCACTACCACCATGTCCAAAGGAGCCAAATGGGATATACATCCCAACTGTAGCCACATAAGCTCCACGAAGAAAAGTTAGACAATGGAACTTCTTCACAATAGTTTGTTTAAATAAAAGGCTCTAATGAGATTAAAGCAAACATAACTGTAGATAAAACTATAGTTTTAAAAAAGCAGAGGTCCAAAAGAATAACTAAAAGTGTGTATGTTTAAACACGCAATATAAAAAGCATATACTAAGATTTTTCACCAAACACAAAAATCATAAATATCTTAATATCTGAGTCTGCATTAGAAATTTAAGTATGAGTTTTTTAAAAAATTACATTTACCTCTAAATGCCAAAAAACAATTATTTTTAAGTTGAGATAAATGCATAAAATCTGTAATTAAAACAGTTAATCCAATATGGTACAAAATTACTTTATTTCACGACGAAAAGTAAATTTCCCTTTTCTTAAAAAAAAAAAAAACCTATCAATAAGGTATTCTTAAAACTTGTCTCTACTGTCTATAATAGTCACTTGAAAGTACTCTTACCTTTCTTCTGAGCTATACAATCGAGCAAGTCCAAAATCTGCAAGTTTTATTTGCCCTCTGGTAGAAGACAAAATGAACAAAAAGTATTAGTCTACTCTGAAATCATACATATTTGTATCCATTCATAGATATCTAATCACACACACACACATATTTATTCCTAAAACTAATAAAAAATATATGAACTTTAACTTTGATCACACAGCACTACCCTAAGTCCTACAAGAAAAGACAAATAGATAAACTCACAACAAAGTAAAAAAGGAATACTTTTCCTTTGGTGACTTTAGCTACTATTATTCTATCTAGTACTACCACCACTGCCACCATTACTGCTATTTTCTTGTACTAGTATTAACAGTATTTTAGTACTACTTAGTTCCTATTTAGAAAAGTACACGTCAATGAAAATAAACTGAGATCATTTCTGCTACTTAGTAATTAGACATATTACTTGTTCAATTCAAATCAATAATGCGTAAGACTAAAGTACATCATTTTAAATTGATGTTTAATCTTCCAATTCTTAGAGGGGCTATGTATATAAAACTCTTTCACATACTAAAATCAGAACCAGGCATCCTCACTTAAACTAACAAGTAACGCCAACTCCAATAGAATTATCAGAGCTCAAATTATGCTGTCAGTAAAATGTTTTTAACATACACTTTAAATATACATTTACGCAGGGGCACCTGGGTGGCTCAGTCAATTAAGTGTCCAACTCTTGATTTCAGCTCAGGTCATGGTCTCAGGGTCATGAGATCGAGTCCCTTGTCGGGCTCTGCACTGGGTATGAAGACTGCCGAAGATTCTCTCTCTCCCCCTCCTCCCCCCACCCTCCACTTGCACTTTCTCTTTAAAAAAAAAAAAATCTACTTATGCATATGTGTGTATATATACACCTCAAAAAAGCTCACTTTAAAACTGTGATACTGGCGTAAAAATAATTTCTAAATAAAAAAAATTCTTAGATCTATTCTTAACCTAAAGCTGAAATCATATTATTACTAGAATATCCATTCACATTATTCGAAAGAGTATCAAATGAGAAAATCAATTAAACTATATTTAACACAAGTTCAGATACACCTCAAGAGGTAATATTGCTGATTATGTTAAAACAGTTTGAGCAATAAAATAAATTTTAAGTCTTTTTTTTTTTTTTTTTAAAGATTCTATTTATTCATTTGAGAGAAAGAGAGTGAGAGAGAGCATGAGAGGGGAGAAGGTCAGAGGGAGAAGCAAACCCCCCACGGAGCCAGGAGCCCAATGCGGGACTCAATCCCGGGACTCCGGGACCATGACCCAAGCTGAAGGCAGTCGCTTAACCAACTGAGCCACCCAGGTGCCCCAATTTTAAGTCTTTTTAACAGAATCAAGGCATGTATTACACAACACTCATTTTAAACACATATATCAAACTCACATCATACCTATTATTTAGAAGAATATTTGAACATTTAATATCTCTATGCAAAAAGTTCTTCTTATGACAATAATCCAGACCTTCCATGAGCTGTCTCATGAATGACTTTATGTGATTTTCATTAAAATGAACCAAGCCTGATTCCAGTAGTCCCATCAGATCATGGTCCATATATTCAAACACCAGATAAAATGCACCTAAGAACAAGAATAATTAATTCATTAAAATTTTTTATTCTTACAACTTTTCTATAGGTTCAAACTTTTTAAAAATAAAATGCGATGGAGAAAATTACTCCTTGAAAAGAAGTCCTACTTTGTCACTTCAACAACATTCAACTTATTCTCTGAATTTAGTATCAATAAATGCATCCCAAGGAAACATCTAACTAAAAAGAAGAAGAAGAACTTTCTTCTTCTTTTAAAGAAGAAGAAAACTGTTAAGATATCAAATCTACTCTACAGTGCATAGTTTCTGGGTGGTGATTAATGTAAAATAAATTCTTAACTGTTTTATATATTGAACAAACTGTCTCTCAGCAGAAGCTGAATAAAATCAGTGTAGTTCATCAAAGAAAATTTTAAAGTGTTAAAAGAATTGTGTTTAATTAAAAAAAAAAAAAAAAAGAGTCTGGGTCCAGTTGGGACTTTAGATGATTTCTATTAAGCCTTCAATAAACATGTAATTTAATTCTGTTTATACAGCTCCAGAGCATTTGAAAGCACACAAACTGCAACTTTGTTTTATAAGACCAGCTTAATCTTGCTACCAAAACCTAAAATAGCACATAGTACATACACAACAACGGGTACATGGTACTTATAAGAGATTCAAAAATCCTAACTAAAGCTCATACAAACTGAAACCAAAGTGTATATAAAAATATTCCAATCAGACTAAATCTATCAATTCAAGAATGGAAAAACTGATAAAATTCAATATATCTATCAAAGAAAAAAACTACTTAATTAAGAACAATCACTTCTTAATTAAAAACAAACACCTCACTCATAGTAAACTTAGAATGATTCTTGAAAGTTGGGGATCAGCAATGGGTGTTGTATAAAGTGTTGAATCACTAAATTCCACACCTGAAACACCTGTATGTTAACTAACTGTAATTCAAAACGTGCTTTTTTTTTAAGTTTATAATGGTACCTCTCTCGAATCAACAACCAAGTCTTACTGAACAGTAAAATGCCAGTAAAACATGACAAAAACATTCATTACTAATAACTGCTCTAAAAGTAAAATTAATATTATTTTCTTGGAAGTTAGTAAGTAAAATTAAAGACAACATATAAACACTGAAATAGAGAAAAATATAATTATTGATAAAGACGACTTTTTCCTTAAGAATCCAACAGAATAAAAAGAGAGTACCTGGGTTAGAGAAAATCATATATAAAAAGGAAAAGACTTCATACACGCAAGTAACAACTCACTAGAAAATAAAATTTAAAAAACTCCACAAAGGAGAAAAAAATTACTATGAAGGATTAGGAATAAACTTTAAAAAGGACTATACAAATTCATTAAATACCAAACTGTAAAATTCTTTATTTTAAAACAATTTCAATAAAAGAACCAAGGATTTGCTTCTATTTTCTTTCACTGAGAGGATATTTATCTTCACAAAATAATTCTAAAGTTCACTTTAAAGATTTTTTTTTTTTAAGACTTTATTTATTTGACAGAGGGAGAGAGATCACAAGTAGGCAGAGAGAGGAGGGGAAGCAGGCTCCCCACCGAGCAGAGAGCCCGATGTGGGGCTCGATCCCAGGACCCTGAGATCATGACCTGAGCTGAAGGCAGAGGCTTTAACCCACCCAGGTGCCCCTAAAGTTCACTTTAAACAAGAACCAATGTACCAGCTAAAATGTTTCTAAAAATTAATCTGCCAGAGATTAATATGACCGGTAGAGACAGATATAAAAGTATAACACAATATATACCAGAAAACAGAGCCTAAATATACATCTAATAATTATGAAAGCAACCATCAGTGAAAATAAAAAAAGAGGCAAAACTGGTAATGGGATGAATGTGTAACACCATAAGAAGATGGGGAGTTATACCAAAGACAAAACAAAACCCCATTAAAAACCAACAGATTCTACTAAATGATTCAGAATCACGTACATAAGTAAACAATATGGAAGAGAGAGAAAGGTAAATGATAAACTGGAGAAACACATTTGCTACAAAATGGGTTAATGTCCTTACTATAAGACAAAATCTTAAAAGATAAGTACAAAAGATCAATCCCACAAGAGAAAATGAGAAAAAAAATGGAACTGTCAACATGCAAAAGATATTTTTGTCCAAAATACAGGAAAACATGTTTAATCCCACTATTAACTAAAATATACAAAGTAATATAACACTTTTAACTAAAAGGTAAAGATTTCAAAAAGAAAGACAGTATACAGTATTTACAAATACTGTAAAGTAAACAGATGTTATATAGTGCTAGTAAATCAGAAGATTTGTAAAAGTAGGCAATATACACGAAAGCTTTAAAAATTACATATCCTTTTACAGAGCAAGTGCATTAATAGATATTTAGCATAAGGTAATAAAGATTGCAAAGATTTAGCTATAAGCATGTTCACTAAAAGCAATGTAGTATTAACTATTTAAAAGCAAAACAATAGGGACACCTGGGTGGCTCAGTGGGTTAAGCCACTGCCTTCAGCTCAGGTCCAGATCGTAGGGTCCTGGGATGGAGCCCTGCATTGGGCTCTCTGCTCAGCAGGGAGCCTGTTTCCCCCGTCCCTCTGCCTGCCTCTCTGCCTACTTGTGATCTCTTTCTCTCTGTCAAATAAATAAATAAAATCTTTTAATAAATAAATAAATAAAAGCAAAACAATAAGCAAATAAAAAACAAAAAACCTGGTTATTATGGTACATCTACACCATACCATGCACTTTGAAAATTATTGTAGAGGTATAATATTAATGTGGAAATGTATTACTGATGTTGAGTTAAAGTAAGTAGATTATAAAATAATCAGTATTTGATAGATCTATGTTTAACAGTATTAAATAAAAGAGAAAGTATTTAGAGTCTACACAGTGCAACAGAGTTGCTACTGAATACTTGAAATGTGGCTAGACCAATGTTCTGGAAGTGTAAAGCATACACTAGATTTCAAAGACTTACTACAGCAACAACAAAAAGAATATAAATTACCTCAATAATTTGTTATACTGATCTATTAGATATACTGGGTTAAATATAAATACTTAAATTAACAACTGATTATTATTATTTTTTTAAAGATTTTATTTATTTGATAGAGAGAAACACAGCGAGAGAGGGAACACAAGCAGAGGGAGTGGTAGCGGGAGAAGCAGGCTCCCTGCCACGCAGAGAGCCTGATGTGGGGCTCGATCCCAGGACCCTGGGATCATGACCTGAGCCGAAGGCAGACGCTTAACGACTGAGCCACCCAGGCGCCTCAACAACTGATTATTTTTAATGAGGCTAAGAGATTATTTTAAAATAAAACAGAATGGCTTGCATTCTATTTCTGTTAGAAGTGATTATAGGTATAAGAATTGAAATAGGAGAACTAAAATTATCTCTCTCTGCAGATAACATGATCTTTTGATCCCTGAAAAAGACATAAACATGCAATGAAAAAAATTATTAAAAACAGTAACACAATTTCGAAAAACAGCAGAAAATATATGGTAGTCATTAATATAAATACCAATTAAAAGAAAAAGGGAAGACTCCATTTCTAATAAGACATTAATTTTTTTAACTTAAGAAATGTACCAAATCCTTCAAAGATAAACTAATAAGACACCCTTCTAAGACAGAAAGCTTTACACAAAAAAATGTATAAAATCTTAGACAGGAAGCCTCAACCTGATAAAGATGTCAAAAAATTTCCCCTAAATAATTTATAAATTGAGCACAAGCTCAATTTTTACTTATTTATTTAGGATTTTATCTATTTATTCAGAGAGAGAGAAAAAAAAACAAAACCCAAGCAGGGGGGAGAGGCAGAGAAAGGGACAGCGAATCTCAAGTAGACTCTGTGCTGAGTACGGAGCCCCACGCAGGGCTCACTCAATCTCAAGACCCCAAGATCATGACTTGAGCTGAAAGAGTCAGATGCTTAACCAACTAAGCCCCCCGGGTACCCCTACAGCTCAATTTTTAAAAATACAGGGTTTTTTCCCCCCTACAATCAAACATGAAGTTGATGTTATATCCACACAGAAAAATAAATAAGAATAGCAATGAAAACACCTAATGGAGAAAAGGGGATCTAGGTATGAGGCTCTACCAGGTATTAATTAGGGTCTATAACTAAAAAGTGTAATACTGCTAAGTGAACATGAAATAAAACAGAAATCCAAAAATATATCCAAGCACGTATAGAACTTTGATATAAAGATGACATATCAATTCAATGGGACAAAAGATGGACTTATTATTTAGCAATATTTGAGCAACTGAATAGGCAGATAGAAACAGATAAAACTGTTTCTCACAACATATATCAGCATAAAAAACACATGAACCAGTGCTAAATATAAAAAAATAGAATCATGAAAACATTTGTTAAAAAACATGAATTTCTTCATAACCTCATAATGAGAAATATTTTCCTAACAACGAATCAAATCAAGAAAAAAGAGGAAAACACTTTGATGTAACTAGGTAAAAATAAAAATCTAACGCATGGCTAAAAATACTACAAACAAATTTAGAAGAGTAAAGCAAACTGCAAATATTCATTTGCAACTTATATTCTAGATAACTAATTAATATCCATTATAAAAGTCCTTGTAAGTTGGAAAGAAAAAGATAAATAAACAACCTTACAGAAAAGTGGGCAAAAGAAGATAGAAACCTCACGGGGTGGCAGGAGGGGGTGAAGGGAGGGAAAGAATAGTAAATTGCCATTAAATCAATGGAAAGTGCTTAACCTTGCTCATAAAAAAAAATTATTTTTCACACTGAAACTTCACCACAATAACAAACTGACAATAATCCAAAAGAATGACACCAGACTGTACTGCAGAAGCTGTGAGAAACACTCTCTTACACTGCTAGGAATTTGGCAATATCTAGTTTAATCACATTTAGCATTTCGCTTTGATTTAAGCCCAATTCTAGGAACCTGTCCCAAAATTCACTGACAAAAATACAAAATGATGTAGGCACAGAGCTATTCAATGCAGCATTCTTTTTTTTTTTCCCTTAAGATTCATTTATTTGAGAGAGTGATAGAGCGAGAGCACCAGCAGGGGGAGGGGGAGTAGACTCCCTGAAAAGCAGGGAGCCTGACAGAGCTGGCTCCAGGAACCTGGGTTCATGACCCGAAGGCAGATGCTTAACCGACTGAGCCACCCAAGTGTCCCCAGCATTACTTCTAATAGTAACATACTGAAAACAATGCAAATGTCTATCGTGGGAGACTGAATAAACTGGCACATCCACACAGTACAGCAATGTATAGCCATAAAAAGGGATGATGACAATCTCTACTGACATGGAGTAATCCCCAGGATACATGATTAAATGTGAAGTACCAGGCACAGTACAGCATTTACTATTATGCTCCTTTTATATACAGAGGGGAGGGTGAATATATAGAAAAGAAACTAAAATGATGAACTGAACATTTTAAAAATAAAACCCAGTTGCCCATAGGTAAGGGACAGAACAAGAACAAGAGAAATGAAGTGTGACTATTTTGAATGCGGCCTATTACAAAGTTTTGAATTTGGAACCATGTAATATTTTGCATGATTAATATATATCATTAAACCAAAAAGGGTAAAAAAATAAATGCCTAAAAATTGGAAAAGATGAACCTAAATGTGTATCAAACTGGCTGCATATGGTCTATATCATAATATTTTGACTATCCCCAGTGGGGTATATTCTAAGAACAAAAAGAAACACTAAGAAATCGGGGCACCTGGGTGGCTCAGTGGGTTAAAGCCTCTGCCTTCAGCTCAGGTCATGATCTCAGGGTCCTGGGATTGAGCCCCGCATGGGGCTCCCTGCTCAGCGGGGAGCCTGCTTCCCTTTCTCTCTTTGCCTGCCTCTCGGCCCACTTGTGATCTCTCTCTGTGTCAAATAAATAAAATATTTAAAAAAAAAAAGAAACACTAAGAATCTAAAACTTTATTCAGTAGTCTTATTAATCAACTACATTGATATCTTGGAATCAAGATTTTTAGTATAAAGGTAAGTATAAGATCAAAAAAATATAAACCCCGTTCTTTTAAATTAAAATCATCTATGGGAGGCGCCTGGGTGGCTCAGTGGTTAAAGCCTCTGCCTTTGGCTCAGGTCATGATCTCAAGGTCCTGGGATCGAGCCCCGCATCAGGCTCTCTGCTCAGGAGGGAGCCTGCTTCCCCCTCTCTCTCTGCCTGCCTCTCTGCCTACTTGTGATCTCTCTCTGTCAAATAAATAAATATTTTTAAAAATAAAATAAAATAATCTATGGTAGGGGTGGCTGGCTGGCTCAGTCAATAGAGCGTGCAACTCTTGATCTTAGGGTCATGAGTCTAAGCCCACGTTGCATGTGTAACATACTTAAAAGAAAAAATAACAGTTTCTTTTTTTTTTTTTTTTAAGATTTTATTTATTTGACATAGAGAAACACAGTGAGAGAGGGAACACAAGCAGAGGGAATGGTAGCGGGAGAAGCAGGCCTCCCGCAGAGCAGAGAGTCCGATGCGGGGCTCGATCCCAGGCTCCTGGGATCTGACCTGGGCCGAAGGCAGACGCCCAACGACTGAGCCACCCAGGTGCCCCAAAATAAGAGTTTCTTAAAAAAAAAATTATCTATAATAGCAGGTCACTAAGATGGCCCCAATGCTTATCTCCCAGTATCTATATCCTCACACAGTGATTTAAGGAGTCTGTGTGACCAACGAAGTATCGCAGAAGTGATGTCCTTGGCTACCAAGGCAAGGTCACATAAACACTGCAGGTTCCATTTTACTTTCTTGGATAATTTGCCCTGGAAAAAGCCAGCCACCAACCTGTCAAGATAGTCAAGCAACTCTACTGAAAGGCCCATATGAAGAACTGATACCTCCCACCAATAATGGAACTACAACTTGCCAGCCATATGAGAGTGGTTGATTCTCCAACTCAGTCAAGCCTTCTTGTGACTACAGCCCTAATCAACATCTCAGGGCAACCTCATGAGAGAACCTGAGCAAAACAAAACTGCCCAGCCAAGATGCTCCCAAATCCCTGCCCATAGAAACCGTAAGAGATAATGGCTTCTAGCAACATCTTTGAAGTATAACTGCCAAACAACTGGATTATATATAAAGATGCTTCTAGATTTAATTACCATTTATAGAAAATATGCAAGTTAGAACAAGCTCAAAACACTAAAAGGAAGCATTTAGCCAAATCCAAAATGTGGCCCATTCTTCAATGAATAAGTGGAATGAAATTTCTAAAAAGCAAGAGAAGATACTACAGATTCTAGGAGACCTAAAATGATAATTAACCACATACGATATAGATCTTGTTTGTACCCAGATTCAAACAAAGCTCCTATAAAAATATTTCTAAGATAACTGGGTAAATGTAAACATTGTTAGATAATATTATAAAATTGTCTATTTTGTTAGGTATAAGGCCTCTTTTTTAACTTAAACACAATTTCATTATCATAGACAGATGATTAATCAAGTGTTTATGTTTATAATGATGCCTGGGATTTACTTAAAAATAGTCAAGCAAAATGAAAACAAGTAGGGAGAGATAAATAAAACAAGACTGGTAAAATGTGGTAACAGATAAATGTGAGAAATGGTGACACTGGGATTCATCATCCCATTTTCTTTATTTTAAGGTATGTTTGAGTACTTCAATAATATTGTTTTGAATGTCTGAAGTGAATAAAAATTTTAGTAGGCTTTTTTAATAGATAAATTGTTCCCATATTTTAACTTTGGTTTTATTTTTATCAAGGTTATATATTTATATAGTTTTAAGCAATGTTTCAAAGTCAATGTTTCTAATCATTTCAAACTGTGTCATGAAATCAACTTAGTAGGTCACAACCCGCATTTTAATTTTATTTATTTTTAAAGATTTTATTTTTAAGTAGTTTGTACATGTAATGTGGGGCCCAAACCCACAATCCCAAGATCAAGAGTTGCACGCTCCACTGACTGAACCAGCCAGGCATCTCACAACCTGCATTTTTAAAAAGCCTTTTCTGTTGCATGTTACTTTCTCTTATACTGTATTTAAACATTAGTAAAATCATATGTAATAATATTTTTTATAATACAGCATGGCAAGTAAACTTTCATCTTGGTAGGAACTTACATACATACATAGAGTTAGAAAAATGTCCAATATCAAAATTCTAAGAGCAGTTTATCTCTATGTGAGCAGATAGGTGATTTTTACTTTTCTCTTACACTGCCATTTTCTAACTTTTCTCCAAGGAACACAGTGATTTTTAAATATATTAGCAACTATGTCTAATATGTAATTTGGTAAGGAAAAAACAAATAACCCAACTGAAAGAAATGGCAATGTCATAAAGAATGCACATGGGAGGGGCGCCTGGGTGGCTCAGTGGTTTAAAGCCTCTGCCTTCAGCTCGGGTCATGATCCCAGAGTCCTGGGATCGAGTCCCGCATCGGGCTCTCTTCTCAGCGAAGAGCCTGCTTCCCCCCTCTCTGCCTGCCTCTCTGCCTACTTATAATCTTTCTCTCTGTCAAATAAATAAATAGAAAAAAAATATTTAAAAAAAAAAAAAAAGAATGCACATGGGAAATAAAAATGATAAACATATATTAAGATGCTCCATACCTCACTAGTAATCAGGAAAGTACATTTTCACCTTTCAGACTGACAACATCCAGGGATTTCCAGATGAAATTCATATACTACTACAACTTTTTGGCAAAATAATTATCTACTAATTAAAAATACAAATATCTGTTGACTTAGCTACCCCACATTTGAGAATAAATCAAAGGAAATTATAGCACCAGTCTGCAAGTATACATGTTTAAGGCCATTTCTAGTAATATTGTTTGTAATGGAAAAAACAATGGGAAAAATTGAATGCTCATAAAGAAATGATCAAATAAATCTGTATATCCAGACTGTGGCACATTATACAGCTATGTGAAAAAATTTTATCACCTAGAGATGTGCTGTGCTCTTTAATAAGAAAAGTAAAATACGAGACACCTGGGGGGCTCATTTGGTTAAGTGTCTGCCTTTGGCTCAGGTCATGATCCCACAGTCCTGGGATGGAATCCCACCACTGGGCTCTGCTCAGCGGGGAGTGTGTTTCTCTCTCTCTCTCTCTCTCTCTCTCTCTCCAGTTCTCACTCTCTCTCAAATAAATAAAATCTTTAAAAATAAAAAAAAAAAAAGGAAGAAAGACAGAAAAAGAAAAGAAAATACAGAGTAAAAAACAATTAGCAGCAGGACTTCCTGATTCTGGTCAGACACACAGGGAATCTGGAAGTTACTATACTCATCATCACGACAAGAAAACAGGAGAATAAACTGAAAATCAACAACTCTTCTTAGATCCACAGAGAACTGAGGTCACAGAGCAAACCATTACCCCCCAAATTAGTAAGTGAGACAGGCGGATACAGAGTCACAACTCATAAAAGCAGAAGCCCAGGAACAGAAATTTCCATAGGAACTATTTCCAGCGTAGGAAAGCCCAAATTATAACTGACAATTCCTGGATACCTTTTGTGAACAAGTCTGACAGTTAAAAACTCCAGGGGAATCCAGCCTTTGATAGGCTCAGTGACTCCCATACTTCTGCAAGTTTTACCACCAGGTAACCTACTAGGTTATCACAGTGATGATGAGAGAAAAATCATACTGTGTTTCTGGCAAGGGGAGGGGAAAAACAATCAAGATGAAATATACCCAGAGCATTCTGTTCTTAACACAGCCTGCTCTTAAGAGAAATTTTATTACCAGAGACTAACCGACTGGGGTTCCACAAGAGTCTTTGTGATCTGGCAGGAAAAAAAAATCCAACTCCAGAACATTCTAGCCTTTGACTCAAAGGAAGGAAATACTCAACTGCAGTGTTCTTTAGCATTCCTCTCTTACTTAAGGGGGAAGTAACAGCAAGAAAACTGAGAAACACTTTTGAAGGAAACAGCCCAACACTATAGGCTCACTAAAAAACAAACCAAATCATAGGAGTATAAAATACTTTCCCTCCCCCTCCATGACTTACAACCATATAAATAGGGCTCTTGTATAATAAAAAAAGAATATAACTAAAAGAACTACACATCCCAGACATTTTCTTTTTTTAAAGATTTTATTTGACAGAGAGAAACACAGCGAGAGAGGGAACACAAGCAGAGGAAGTGGTAGTGGGAGAAGCAGGCTTCCCGCCGAGCAGGGAGCCCGATGCGGGGCTTGATCCCAGGACCCCGGGACCATGACCTGAGCCGAAGGCAGACGCTCAACGACTGAGCCACCCAGGCGCCCAAAACATCCCAGACATTTTAAGAAGTCTCCAGAGAACCCAAAAGACAACAGGGGAGAACTTAGCCGCTGACAGAGCTTCCACTAATAATAAGCACAGCCTGGCCACTATGCAGATAAACATAAAACCTAACACAAGAAGCCAATCTACCGTAGTATCTTCTATTGAATACATTGTGTCTGGCTTTCAACCAAAAATTACAAGGTATTCTATAATACAGTCTTAGGAGAAAATGCAGGCATCAGAGTCAGATTCATATACAGCAGAGAAATTGGAATGAGCACACCAGGAATATTAAAAACTATGATTAATATTCTCAGGGCTCTCATGGGAAAAGTAGACAACATGCAAAAACAAATGGATACTATAAGCAGAGAAACAGAAATTCTAAGAGAACCAACAGGAAATACTAGAAATCAGAAACACTGTAACAAAAATAGAGAATGCCTTTGAGGGAGTAATCAGTGCATGGGACATGGTGGAGCAAAGAATCTATGAGCCTGAAGTCATCAAAAGAGACTTCCAAAACAGAAACTTCCAAAACAGAAAAAGAACAAAAAATACAAAATGCCCAAAACATGGGACAATTACAAGAGATGTTAACACACATGTAAAGAGAATACTAGAAACAGACAAAAGAAGGGAAAACAAGAAATAGCTCTAGTAATAATGGCTGAAATTGCCCCAAATTAATGATAACTCCAAACCACAGTTCCAGGAAACAAAAAATATCCAGGAAGACAAATACAAAAACATCTACATCTAGATATACCACATTCTAACTACTGAGAATCAAAGAAAAAAAGAGAAAAATCCTGACGGAAGCCAAAGGAAAAAAAACACCTTACCTATAAAGTAGCAAAGCTAATAAAGATCATATCAAATTTCTCCTCAGAAAGGAAAGATACTACTAAGAATGAAATTATAGCACTGAATGCATACATTAGAAAAGAAGATCTAAAATCAGTAACCTAAGCATCCACCTCAGGAAAAAGGGCAAATTGAAGTCAAAGTAAGCAAAAAAGAAATAATAAAAATCAGAAGATGATTTTGAATGGGTAAAAAAAAAAAAAAAATTAGTAAAACCTAATTAAATTAGTAAAAACTAATTAAAAATCAGTAAAACCACTAGCCAGGTTAATTAGGGGAAAAAAAAGAAAAGGTGCAAATTACTAATATCAGAAATGAAAGAGAAGACATCACTATTTCTTTCAAAAACATTTAAAGGATAGTAAAGGAACAGATGAACAATTCTATGCCCATCAATTTGATAATGGAGATGAAATGGGCCAATATTTTGAAAGACACAATATACCAAAAGTCACACAAGGAAAAATAGATAATCTAAATAGGCCTAATGTTTTTTTAAAGATTTTATTTTTAAATAATCTCTACACCCAATGAGGGGCTTGAACCCAAAACCCTAAGATCAAGGGTTGCACACTCTGGGGTGCTTGAGTGGCTCAGTTTATTAAACATCAGCCTTTGGCTCACATCATGATCCCAGCATCCTAGGATCAAGCCCCACGTCAGGCTTCCTGCTCAGCAGGAAGTGAGCTTCTCCCTCTCCCTTTGCTCTCCCTTTCCCCAACTCCTGCTCACCTGCTCTCTCTCTCTTGCTCACTCGCTCTGCTGTCTCTTTATCTCAAATAAATAAAATCTTAAAAAAAAAAAAGTTGCATGCCCTGCCAGCTAAGTCAGCCAGGCACCTTTAAACAGACCTATATCTATTAAAGACAATGAATTAATAACCTTCCCAGCACCAGGCCCTGATAGGTTTACTGAATTTTACCAACAACTTAAGAAAGAAATTATATCAATGCTCTACAATCTTTTCCAAAAAATACAGAGAGACAGACTACTTCCTAACTCATATTTTATAAAGCCAGCATTACTTTAATACCAAAACCAAAGTCATCATAGGAAAGAAAAACCACAGACCAGTATCTGTCATGAACACAGATGTATAAATCCTCACCAGGGCACCTGGGTGGCTCAGTTGGTTGAGTGTCTGCCTTTGTCTCAGGTCATGATCCCAAGGTCCTGCGATAGAGTCCCATGTTGGCCTACCTGCTCCATGGGGAGTCTAATTCTCCCTCTGCCCCTCCCCCTAATCATTCTCTTGATCGCTCTCTCAAAAAAGTCTTAAAAAAAATCCTCACCAAATTTAAGCAAATCGAATCCAACAATGTATGAAAAAATATATACACCATGACCAAGTGGGATTTAGTTCAGACGTGTAAGCCAGGTTCATCATTCAAAAATCAATTAATTTAACCATGACATCAAGGCTAACAAAGAAAAATCATATGATCATAGCAACAGAGGCAGGAATAACATCTGACCATATCCAGCACTCACTCATGATTTAAAAGAACCAAAACTCAGCAAACCCAAAATAGAGAACTTTTTCTATGAAAGTGTATCTACAAAACCTAGAGCTAACATCATACTTAATGGTGAGAGATTTCCCACCAATCAAGAACAAGCCAAGGATAGCCCCTCTTATCACTTCTATTCACTGCCGTACTGTAAGACCCAGCTAAAGCAGTGAGATGAGAAAAGGAAATAAAAGATATACACTATTAGGAAAAAACAAAATGTCTTTGTTCACAAATTACATGACTGTCTATGCAAAAAATCCCAAAGAATCACCAAAAAAAAGTCCTGGAAATAATAAGTAATTATAACAAGGCTGCAAGATATAGAATTGATGTACAAAGTTAGCTCCTTTCTTATATACCAGCAATGAACTGGAATTTCCAATTAAAAACATTATATGATTCACATTAGGAACAAAAATAATTATACTTAAGTTATAAATCTAATAAAATATTATTATTTATCTCATGATCTACATAAGAAAAACTACAAACCTCAATGAAAGATGCAAAAATCTAAATCAATGGAGACATTCCGTGTACTTGCACAGAAGACACAAGATTGTCAAGATGTCATTTCTTCCTAGCCACATCTATGCATTCATTTATCGCAATCCCAATTAAATCCTAGCAAGTAACTTTATGAATACTGACAAAGTGATTCCACAGTTCATAGGGAAAGGCATATCTGATAAAGGACTGGTATACAACATGTACAAAAAAGTTGTTAAACTCACAATAAAAAACAAAGAGACCAATTAAAAAATGGGCAAAAAATGTGAACAGATACTTCATCCAGAAAAAGAAAAAACCCACACACAGATGGCACATAAGCATATGAAAAGATACTCAACATCTTATCTCATTAAAGAATGGCAAACTGAAACAACAATGTGGTACCATACATATCTATTACAAAGGCAAAAATCCAGAACACTGACAACACCAAATGCTGGTGAGGATACGGAACAACAGAACTCTCATTCATTACTTGTGGAAACACAAAATGATACAGCTAACCTCTGAAGATAGAGGAGGAGCTAAAATAGCAGGGAGGACCCTAGGCTGGTCTTATCAGTGAAACACAAAGAGATAACTATCAAATCATCCTCAGTACCCCAGAAATAGGCCTGAAGACTGACAGAACAAACTCCACAACTAACGGAGAGAAGAAACCTCACTGAAGAGGGTAGGAAGGGCAGAGGCATGGTTTGGGGGAGGAAGTGATCATGACTGCTGTGGAGGAGTGGGGGCCTTGGTTGAAGAAAAGAAGAGGGGGAGAGAGAGAGAGAGAGAGAGAGATACAGAGACAGAGACAGAGACAAGGCAAGCAAGAGAGACAGAAGAGCACACAGGGGAACCCACAAGGAGAACATTTCCCCAAAGTCATTTGCTGGGGAAAAGAGATAGGCTGAGTTTTGTGAGTTCTTTCAGCCAGCAGGGCTTCAAGCCTGGAATCTGAAAGGTCGGTGGGCCTGGCTGGCCCAGAGCTCTGAGGGTGCTGCCCTGATCCTGGAGAGAAGACAGGCAAACACCCCGGGGCAGAGGGCATAGGAAAAGCCATCTGAAGAGAGATGATTTGCCCTTCCTAGAGGAGTTGAAGAGAGGTAGTATTTCTGGAGAGGCTTCAGTGGACACACAGGAGACGGCTGGCACCATTTCTCTCCCCGCCCTTCAGCAGAAACACAGATGCACCAGCAGGAGGTGGCACTGAGACAAAAGAGGCTGCCTCACTTGCTTCCAACAAACCCCACTTCCCGGCACTCTGGTGAGATTGTCTTTCCAGGTCAAGCTCACCTCAGTCCTAGCACAGTGAGAGCCTCCCCCAGAAGACCAGCACAGACCCCTGCCCACATCACATCCCTGAAGGCCGGAATTTGAGAAGTCAGCAGGCCTGGCTGGGATAGAACCCACAAGGCACTGCGCCACTCCTGGTCAGGAAGCAGGCCAGCAAACCACGGCCATATGGCTTGGAAAGAGCGAGCCTTCTTCAGAGGCCGACTGCTCTCTGGAGACAAAAGAGGTGGTCGGTGCCATTTTTCTCCACAACCACAGAGCCACCTGAGGTGGTAAGCAGCACAGCAAGGACTCGGGCCAAGTGGGAGTCCGTGGAACTGATGATGCCAAGTCCCACACCCTGGTGCTCTGGCCGTGCTGTCCTTCTCCGTCAAGCTTGCCTCAGTCCCAGAGTGGCAGGCCCCCTGCCAAGAAGAGCAGCAAGAGCCCCCCAAACATATGGCATCCCCACTAGAGTTCTGCAGGGCTGCAATTCTAGTGCAAGTAGCTTCAGGTCCCATTTCACAAGCAAAGCAGAGCACACCTAGTGTAAACTTACCACATTCCAGCCAAGGACCAAACACTGTCCACAGATGGCCAGGAGAGCCTCTGCAGATGACCGGCCTGAAGGCCAGAGCAGCCAAACCCCAGAGGCAGAGTGCACACAGCGCACATACGGATGCTCCCTCAGCTGCCAGACACAGGGCGCTATGTACCCTCTGCTTCAGAAAGCCATTTCTCTCTTAAGTGGGGAAACAAACAAACTTTTCTTGTACCCAGAAGGCAGAGACTCAGAGAAATTGCGAAGACAGAAGAATTCGTCCCAAATGAAAGAACAAGAGAAAGCCATGGCCAGAGATCTAAGCAAGACAGTAACATACCTGATGGGGAGAATTTAAAACAACAATCCTAAGGATACTTGCTGGGATTAAGAAAAGAACAGAGGATTTCAGGGAAGCCCTTACCACAGAGATAAGAGAGTTTAAAAAAAAAAATCAGTCAGAAATGAAAAATACAGTAACTGAGACAAGAAATACTTGATGCAATGAACATGAAGATGGAAGGAACAGATCTCTCCACAGACACATGGCAGGCCAGAAAGGAGTGGCATGATGTATTCAACGTGCTGAATGGGAAGAAAACTGATGGCAAATGGTAAGATTTCACTTTATTGATGGCTGAGGAATATTCCATAATCCATATATCCATACGCACACACACACAGACATATATATACACACATGTATACACACACACACGTGCACCACATCTTTATCCATTCATCTGTCAATGGATATTTGGGCTCTTTTCATAGTTTGGCTATTGTGGACAATGCTGCTCTAAACAGTGGAGTACAAGTGCCCCTTCTGATCACTGTGTTTGTATCCTTTGGGTAAATAAATACCTCGTAGTGCAGTTGCTGGCTTATCGGGTAGCTCAGCTTTTCACTTTTGGAGGAACCTCCACACTGTTTTCCAGACAAGTGTGGACATTAAGAAACAAAAGAGAGGATCACAGGGAAAGGAGGGAAAAATAGATGAAATCAGAGATGGAGACAAACCATATGAGACTCTCAACTATAGGAAACAAACGGGTTGCTGGAGGGGGAGTGGGTGGGGAAATGAGGTAACTGGGTGATGGGCATCAAGGACGATGCTTGATGTAATGAGCACTGGGTGTTATACACAACTAATGAGAATCACTAAACTCTACCTATGAAACTAATAATATACTATAATTAACTGAATTAAGAAAAAAAAAAAAGGAAAGATGTCTACAGCCAAGAAGACTCTATCCAGGAAGGGCACCATTCAGAATCGAAAGAGAGATCAAGAGTGTCCCAGACAGGGGCGCCTGGGTGGCTCAGTCGTTAAGCGTCTGCCTTCGGCCCAGGTCAGATCCCAGGGTCCTGGGATCGAGCCCCACATCGGGCTCTCTGCTCTGTAGGAAGCCTGCTTCTCCCGCTACCATTCCCTCTGCTTGTGTTCCCTCTCTCGCTGTGTTTCTCTCTGTCAAATAAATAAAATCTTTAAAAAAAAAAAA
>CM053614.1:79303675-79320348 GCA_028646535.1 Procyon lotor
AAAAAAAAAAAAAAAAAAAAGAGTGTCCCAGACAAACAAGCACTAACAGAGTCTGAGACTAATAAACCAGATTTTAATTATCATTGTCAAGTGGTGTTCTTGTGAGATGTCATTTCCCAGTCTTTTTTGGGTGGTAATTATTTCATAGAATGCCATCTTTTTTTATTTTGTAGAATCTATTTATTTTTCTGTTACCTAATGAATTTTTTTCTCTCTCTAAAAAAAAAAAATACAGTTTGAAAGTTTCTCACAAAACCAAATATCCTCTTACTACATGATCCAGCAATCGTGCTCCTTGGTATTTAATCAAAGAAACTGAAAACTTACATCCAAACAGAAACGTGCATGTGAATGTTTACAGCAGCTTTATTCATAATTATCCAAAACTTGGAAGCAACCAATATGTCCTTCAGTGGATGAATGGAAAAAAAAAAATGCGGTACAACCACACAATAGAATATTAATTATCACTAAAAAGGAAGTGAGGTCTGAAACCATGAAAATCCATGGAGCAAACTTAAATGTATATTACTAAGTGAAAGTAGCCAATCTGAAAAGGCTATATACCATATGTTTCCAATTATAATGATGTTCTGGAAAAGGTAAAACTATGGAGACAATAGAAAAAAAAATCAGTATCTGCCAGAATTTCAAAAGGTAGCTATGAACAGGTGGAACACAAACGTAAATTTTTAGGACACTAAAAGTATTCTGTGCATGGGCATGGCAGATTCACTGTCTGTGAGATTTTCTGTGCCTCTTTGTCTCTCTTCCTGTGTCTCTATTAGTCTCTCTTAGACTCTATCAAAACTGCTGAATTCTCTGTGTCTCTGCTTCACTGACTCTTTCTGACTCTGTCTCTCAATTTACACATTTAAATATATTTTTCTATTATTTCTATTTCCATTTTTAAGCACAAAGGTCTTGAAGGATATGTAACATGCTATTAACCCTGGATTGAGAAGTAGCAAGAAAAAAAAAAGGGGGGGGGTAATTAAAATCACTTTTACTTTTATACTTATTACAGAACTTTATTTTCAAAAAAATATTAAAAAATAAAGAATTTATAGTTAAATACAAGAGATTTTAAATTCAGTAAAAGCTAATCACAAAAAAATACAATAAGGAGAACAAATAAATTGGGGGGACTAAATTATGTATTACTTGCACTTCTGATCGCTTTCCATGAATAGATAGTTGCGTCATTGCTGTTCACTGTAATTAGATTAAATCCTTAAATGTCTGCCACACCAGATCTGGAACAACTCTATATAAGAAGTCAAGTCAGGAATTTGAGGTCTGAGGCCTGGGAATCACAACTTGACCTGAATTATAATTGATGGAATCCCTCCAATTAATCCCAGAACAACCGTGTGCTACTATGGCATTCTAAAACCACAGGCTATTTTAAGATGGACCTCCCTAATTCACACCTACAAGCCAATATTCACTGATCTGAACAAAAAAGATAATTTATCAATCTTCTAAACATTCTTCATTTCAGGTACAGAATGAAACAGAGCTCTCAAAGTCATATGGCAGAAGTCTAGGTTCCCTTTTTCTACCTCTCAGTGCAAATTCTATACTCAGAACCCAGACTGTCACAAGGTGGTTGTTGTAGCAAGAGCTCCTTCTTGCTCTCAGGCTTACACCTCACAGGTAAGAGGACCCCACTATATGCATGAAATCTTTGGACTAAGTCTCAATCTCATGGACAAGAAAACCTTACTGGAACTGGCCAGTGATGTGCCCCTAAGGTGCTGCAAGTGGAGTCAGTTCTACAGCTACATGAATAGGTAAGAAGTGGATCCTCAAAAACAAAAAGCCTACGGCTATTATAGGAAGTAAGGCAGATAAGAAGTAGGGTAAATTAGTGGTAGGAGACACCAAAACTGTCAAACACAGTATCAACCCCAAAGTAAAGCCAATATCAAGCTATATTCCAGAACTATATTGTCCATTCAAATACATCAATCACAAGTGCCTATGGAGCAACTGAAATGTGGCTAGACTCAATGAGACGAGATGTACCATGGATTTTGAAGACAGTACAAAAACATGTAAAATGTTTCAATTTTTAAATATTCATTACATGTTGAAATGATAGTACTTGAGGATATTTTATTTTTATTTGTTTTTAGAGAGAGTGTGTGTGGGAGAGAGGGAGAGGCTCTTTTTTAAAAAAGATTTATCTATTTATTTATTTATTTTATTTATTTAAAAGAGAGTGAGAGAGTACCTACGAGTGGGGGGAGAGTGAGAGAGTGTGTGTGAGAAAGAGAGACATTGACTCCTTGCTGAGAGCAGAGCCTGACGGGGGCTTGATCCCATGACCCTGAGATCATGACCTGGCTGAAATCAAGAGTCTAGGCTTACCCGACTGAGCCATCAAGGCACCAGAGCACCTGGGAGTGTTTTAGATAAAATAAAGTATTATTTCAAATAATTGGTTGGGCGCCAATTATCTCAGAGTCCAGAGATTCAGCCCCTGCCTCACTCTACTGAGCATGGAGACTGCTTAAGATTCTTTCCCTCTCCCTCTGCTCCTCCCCTGCCCGGCTCATACACACACTCTCTCTCTCAAAAAAAAAAAAAAAAAAAATCACATCTAGCACAATTTATAAAAATGTTTTAAAATTCTTAAAGTAAGATCATTCCTAATAGGGAAAACTATTCAAGAAAGAATGTGAAAGACCAATCTACTTTCAATTATCCATTCTAGAAATCATCTACATTAACCTAGATCTTACCTGTTCAAGGCTAATAAATCAGTAATGCCTGGAAGTAAACACAAGGAATACAAGTAAAAAGTGAATATGAACGAGAAACTACAAGTTTCCATTTGTAAATCATAATCTATTTTTTAGATTACATATTTTATGTAAGCTCTTTATACAATCTCAATCATTTTATAATTTTACCGGAGACATTTTTGAATAAAACAGTCAATAGAAGTTTATTGCTTAGAAGTACAAAGATGACTAGGAGCTGCTGACATCAAGAGCCTAATAAGGTAGCACTACAGACATTAAGTAAATAAAATAATATTACAATACTTTAACTGATAGGCCTAAAATGCAGCTGGTATCCTGATTAGGGAATCAAGAAGAAACATTTTAAGTTGGGCTTAAAATTAGGGCTAGGAGCAAGCAGGCTGATGGGCCCAAGAGATATGCTCAGTTTGAGAAATGCATAAGAAATGTCAATATGGAGATATCTAGTGAATAGTTTGTAACTTTCTGGAGCTCAGATGTAGAAATATTTTTACAAGGTAAAGAATGGCATAGAGTCAGTGATGATAACAATCTTAGCCAACAAGAGTATCTGGGGATAAGAGAGAAGACCACCAAGGAAATAACCCCGAGGAACACCAATATTTAAGAATAAGGAAAATAAAGGGCCAACAATTAAGACATGAAGCCATAAAGAAGAACAGTAAATCTGACTAGAATTTTTCAGACAAGCCAAGAAGATGCTCAAGAAGCAAATCAACATAATAAATGTTGCCCACGTAAAGAAAAGAATGAAAAATTACCACTGGTTTGGCAAGAGATCTTTAGTGACCTTATCTTAATAAAGCGGTAGGAAAATTCAGACCCAATTTGGGAATGAAAAAGTAAGGAAGTACAGACAGCAATTGCTGATTACTCTTTCCAAAAGTCTGGCAACACAGGAAAGGAACAAGACAGAATAATGGAGTCATAAGTAGACTCAAATCAGAGATTTTTTGTTTTGTTCAAGATAGGAAAGATCTCAGTAGGTTTAGTGCTGAAAGAAAGGAACCAAAGAGGGAAAAGGATGAAATAACAGAAGAAATAACAAGCAACCAAGATCCTAGGAACTTGAAGGAATCAGCTTTGCTATGCAGACGTGAAGAAGGAGCTAAAGATTGTCTAATGAGCCCTGAAGTCACAGTAATACAAACCAAAATCTAGGGGGGGAAAAAACCTTACAGTTGTGTGATTTTTCTCAAGCCAGTTTAGTATCAGATGACAACATCAGAAATAATCAAGGAAGAAAAGTTAATGGACATGATTTAACCGTTCTTTTTTTTTTTTTTAAGATTTTATTTATTTATTTGACAGAGAGAGAGATCACAAGTAGGCAGAGAGGCAGGCAGAGAGAGGAGGAAGCAAGCTTTCTGCCGAGCAGAGAGCCCGATGCGGGGCTTGATCCCAGGACCCTGAGATCATGACCTGAGCCGAAGGCAGAGGCTTTAACCCACTGAGCCACCCAGGCGTCCCTGATTTAACGGTTCTGATTGTAAAACTAAGGACTGCAAGAAGTGCATTGTCCTTTTTTTTTTTTTTTTTATCTTTTTTAAAAGATTTTACTTATTTATTTGACAGACAGATTGAGGTCACAAGGAGGCAGGGCAGCAGACAGAGGTAGAGGGAGAAGCAGGCTCTCCACTGAGCAGAGAGCCCGTTGTGGGGCTTGATCTTAGGACCCTGGGATCCTGACCTGAGCTGAAGGCAGATGCTTACCTGAATGACCTACCCAGACACCTGAAGTGCATTGTTCTTTACTTAAAACAAGTAAAAGAATTATACAGACTCAAAATTTGTAATGTATAAATTTTCAAGACATTCATATAAAATTAAAAAACATTTCTGCCTGAAATCTGCAAAGAAAGAAAAAGAAAGCAAAAATATTTCTTCTTGGGGCGCCTGGGTGGCTCAGTGGTTAAAGCCTCTGCCTTTGGCTCAGGTCATGATCTCAGGGTCCTGGGATAGAGCCCCGCATCAGACTCTCTGCTCAGTAGGGAGTCTGCTTCCTCCTCTCCCCTGTCTGCCTCTCTGCCTACTTGTGATCTCTCTCTCTATGTCAAAGAAATCAAATCTTAAAAAAAAAAATTTCTTCTTGTGGTCATCTTTGCCTTTATTCTGTAATTGCCAGAAAACATTTCTAGCTTTTTTTTTTTTTAAAGATTTTATTTATTTGACAGAGAGAAACATAGGGAGAGAGGGAACACAAGCAGAGGGAATGGTAGCAGGAGAAGCAGGCTTCCTGCTCAGCAGGGAGCCCGATGTGGGGCTCGATCCCAGGACTCTGGGATCATGACCTGAGCCGAAGGCAGACACTTAACGACTGAGCCACCCAGGCACCCAAAACATTTCTAGCTTTAACAAGAGGAACTGATTAACCTAACACCAGCATGCCAAGCCACATAGTATCACTGGGGGTGGATGGGGGTATTCCTAAACTCTCCTTTGATTCTGTCATTCTGTTCAAGCTCGAGCAGAGAAAAACAACTTTTCATTTCCATTAAATCCTCCCCAGCCTAATCCCAATCCTCAGTTCTTATGGTAGAATATCCAAGACCGCTTGAGTCTTACTCAACTAGAATGTAAGCACTATAAGATAGGAATCTTGTCTATCTAATTTACTGCCTATTCCTAGCATCTAGAACAATGCACAGTATATGACTCAACAAATACTTAAGTAATCTCTTCTACAAGTATCCAGACAATCTTATTTCAGCATTTTTATTTACCTGAAAGTCACCTTTGTAACTCACATTTCTCACAGGCCAAAAAGACAGAAAACTGTATCTGAGGGTAAGGGGCTGAGGTTTGGGTACTGACACAGAAGGAAGAAATCTCTCTCCCCTCTTCTCACTGGTATTAGTGGTAGAAAACAAAAAAAACAGATCATACACATTATACAAGAAGTTGTGGCTTAGAGTGGCAGTCAGTAGCAATCAAAAGAGAAATAGATCAATTCAGAAATGGCAGAAGAGAGAGTTTGTGCCAGCCTGAAACATATTACCTCAAATCCAGAGATATTTCTATGAAAAAAGAGGCCCAAAGCTTCCAACTCTGAAAACCTGAGAGCTCCTGGCTCGTCACCTGAAGTTCTCCATTACCAGTAACAGTGAGCTGGGTTAGGAAACGTGCTCCCACAATGTGAAAGGTAATAAAAGCAGAAAAAAGAGAAATCCATTTAATGCCACCAAAACTGGGAATGGGAAGAAACAGGTATATATCTGGCCTCAATATTTGTATTCCTAATAATTTTCCCCACAAATATACTGTGATACATCGCAGTTAGATTTTCCCACATCCTACTAAAATCAAACAAACTGAAATTTAAATGGCTATCTGCTTGAAAAGAAGTATTTCTAGTCACTATTTTTCATGTATCAGGTTTTGTGTATATCAGAGAGTGGTTCTGACTTTTCTTGTATCTCATTTCCTTCTCTCTTCCTCACAGATTTTTTATGAGGATTAAATGAGTTAATATTTGTAAATTTCTTAGGATAGTGTCTGGCCCACAGTAAGCATTATTATTATCATTATTATTATTTTACTAAATAAAACACTACTTCATCTTCATATATGTTAAATTAATTTTCTAATTAATTTTCAAAAAAATATTATTTGGCTCTACTTTTTTTTTAAGTAGGCTTCAGCCCAGCATGGAGCCCAAGGCGGGGCTTGAACTCATGACCCTGAGATCAAGACCTGAGCAGACTAAGCTACCCAGGCACCCTTTCGTTCTACTTTTTTAGTGGTGTTTTCATAATTAATTTTTTTTATCTACCTTGAAGAGAATTGTCTTGTGTTCACATAGTCAAAATTATCATTTCTGAAGACTAGCATATCAACTACTCTTTGGGAATTTCAGATTAATGTAATTTATAACTTTATCATTTATAACTTCTCAGTATGCTTAATCTTTTTTAAAGTTACCTTGCTTTTTAAAAAATGTTACCTACAACCTGTTTTACCTACAACCATTTTGTTACCCCCTTAAAAGTATCTTTGTTATGTTTAAGCAACTTTTATTTACCTTAATCATAAGTGTTCCATTAAACTGCCAGCATTTAATGCAGCTTTTGCTGTAAGAGTTGGATGGACAGTGAGAAGTCTGTGCAACCTCAATTGCATTCTGGGACAAATAACGTAACATTTTAGGGATAGCATGCCAGTCCAGGCTTTCTTATGCAACTGAATATGCTGGGGGGAAAGGAACAGCTTTAAAATAAACAGTAAAAGTGTGTAGACATATCAGTGAAGATTGGAATCCAGGCTGGCCAAGTGGTTGCTGCAGAAATAACAT
Organism: Procyon lotor; assembly: GCA_028646535.1. Classification (NCBI taxonomy): domain Eukaryota; kingdom Metazoa; phylum Chordata; class Mammalia; order Carnivora; family Procyonidae; genus Procyon; species Procyon lotor. The sequence goes on from CM053614.1 coordinate 79,310,741, forward strand.
GAGGTGGTAAAACAATCTGAACTTGTGTAATTTAAAAGTTCATTTGTTATACTAAATCTAGAACATACTGTAAAATTCCAATTCACTTTCAGAAAACTCATTTATACCCAGAAACAAATAACAAAAAAGCTGTCGAGAAGTGCAAAACTGATTCAATTCCTGTTACCCCAAATATCTGTAATAATGGACAAATCTTATGATTATACAAAACATTTGTTAGAAAATCTCATTATACACAAAAATGACCCCAAATCCCCAAATTAAAAGTCTGGTACCTGAAAAACCAAGAGTAAAATGAACATAAACCCTACTGAACAAGCCCAGTGATAGGAGCACCAGTCAGGAAATAATTACTACATTCTACTACTAAAATAAAGCACTTAAGTCGGAACATTAAAAGAAGATATCAATGCAACTTTCCATATCCTAAATTAAAAATAGTCAATAATTCCATTAACTTTATGATTCAGCATTTTGGCTGCCAGTTCCCACCTGTCCTAGAGACACAGAGCAACTTGAACAGAAAAAAGTTTGAGTAACTTTTGCTTGCATGACAGAGTAGGTATTTCTTAACCTTCTTCTACAATACTGCAGTGTCTTCAGATCTCATGTGAAGTCAAGAATCAGCTTCTGTCTGACTCAGCTATCTCCCTTCCTCCTAACAAATCCTGAGTACTGAAAGTGGTACTTTTCTTTCTTTTTTTTTTTTTTTTTTTAAAGATTTTATTTATTTGACAGAGAGAGAGAGATCACAAGTAGGCAGAGAAGCAGGCAGAGAGAGAGAGAGGGGGAAGCAGGCTCCCTGCTGAGCAGAGAGCCTGATGCGGGGCTCCATCCCAGGATCTTGAGATCATGACTGAGCTGAAGGCAGAGGCTTTAACCCACTGAGCCACCCAGGCGCCCCGAAAGTGGTACTTTTCTTAAGTTTCTTTTCTTTTAATCATTTTCTAATTCCATTACATTTTATGGTAAGTAGATTTTTTAAAAAAGATTTCTATTTATTTGTTTGTTTGGGGGGGAGAGAATGTGTGGGGAGAAGGGCAGGAGGAGAGGGAGAAGCAAGCTCCCTGCTGAGCAGGGAGCCCAAGGCAGGCTCAAAGCAAGGCTTGATCTCAGGACCCCAGGATTGTGACCTAAGCCAAAGGAAGGCGCTTAACTGACTGAGCCACCCAAGCGCCCCTAAGTAGATTCTTAATAACCTTCCTGCACGGCAAGTAGTTCACAGATTTGCAGGCACAGCACAGATTTGGGCCTACTGAGGCACTTGAGGAAAGCCCCTAACTTTCATGGACTTTAGAAAGCCATGGGAAGCCAGGCTCCCCCTCACCAGATAGGAACAACCGCCTCTTCCTGCTATCCAACAGTGAGAATGAAACAAACACTGCAGATGGTGTAACTTGAGCCTTTGATGACATCCCTAAACTACTGAATCAACTAACCCTGCCTGCCCTATCTCTGGACCACTGCTTATGCAAGCTAATACATTCCCATAGGATTGAAACCATTTCAAATGAACTTCCTGTCACTCTGCTAAAATCCCTTGATACAAGTTTGATGGTTAATTTGATGTGTTACCTTGACTAGGCTATACTGACCAGTGTGAAGTTATTTTTAGATGAGATTAACACTCAAGTCTGCAGACTCTGAGGACAGATTACTTGCAGCAATGTGGGTAGGCTTTATTCAATTAGCTGAAGGCCTCAAGAGAAAAGACTGAGGTCCTTTAAAGAAATTCTACCTTCATTCTGAAGGTAGCATTCTGCCTTTGAACTCAAGACTGCATGCAACACACACTCTTGCCAAAATTTCCAGCTTAGTAGCTGCTCTTACAAATTTCAGACTTGCCAGCCTCAACAATTTTATGACCCAGTTTCTTAAAATAAATCTCTCTATATATGCATATATTCTATTGGTTTTATTTCTGAATTAATAAACTCAATAGTTTTCCTTGAGCTTATTACATTTTAATAGAACAAGAATGTTTTATAGTTTCAATATGTTAATTAACAGTAATAAATTAGAAGGTACCATTTAAGTAGTTTTCATATAGGTATGCACCTGTGAGACTATGGCTACAACTAAGATACCTAGCACCCTCAAAAGGTTTCCTTGGAGTATACTTTTAATACAAAAAATGGTTTAAACTTAATATATTCCTTTGTAAACTTTTTCCAGTTCATAATATATAGAGTGAACAATTTTCCTTATCGTTGAACATTTACACAATTTTAATGGCTACACAGTACTCCACAGTAACAATATGCCATAATTCTATTCAATAATCTTCTGTTGTAAGATATTTAAATTGTTTCTAACGTTTTAGTATTATAAGCAATACTATGAAAAACATTCTCATAACTATATTTATGTGAACACATGATTACTTCTATGTTTCTATTAATGGAACTGCTAAGTTAAAGGACACATTACATTTTAAGAAATAATTATTATATTGACATTAAATACTTTTACATTTTAAAAAAGGTTTTATTTATTTATTTGACAGAGAGAGAGAGAGACACACACACACACACACACACACACACACACACACACAGTGAGAGAGGGAACACAAGCAGGAGGAGCAGAAGAGGGAGAAGCAGGCTTCTTGCCTAGCAGGGAGCCCAATGCGGAGCTCAATCCCAGAACCCTGGGATCATGACCTGAACCAAAGGCAGACACATAAGGACTAAGCCACCCAGGTGCCCCCTTTTACAACACTTAATATGTGCAAGGCACATACATACCCTTACTTTATGAAAACTGTACCAATTTTCACTCTCAAGCATTACATGAGTTTACCTATGATCTCATGCACTGATAATTTTTTAAAAAAATCCTATCCTTCCTCAAATAAACCTCAACATCATTCCAGTCAAATCTGCACTGTTATGTTTTCACACTTCATAAACATCTAAAATGAATAAAAATAAGCAATATCTTTTTTAAGTGGCATTAGGAAGGAGATCTTTATCTAACAGTAATTAAAATGTAAATAAGGCTGCAATAATTAAAACAACGTATGCTAACAGGACATGCAAAGGATCTACAGAACAAGAAAGCCTAGAACATGTGCAAATTTTATACAGGATAGACATGACAGAATAGCATTAGAAAGACTTATATATCGAAATATTTTAAAAACTAAAATAGAAATTTTTTTTAAAAAATCAGAAGATAGAACTACTCTACAACCCCGCAATTGCACTACTAAGTTTTTACCCTAAGACAATATACTAACTCGAAGGGATCCATGCACCCTGATGTTTGTAGCAGCATCATCTACAATAACCAAATAATGGAAACAGCTCAAGTGCCCATCGACAGATGAATAAAGATGTGATTGATATATTATATATATATATATATATATACACATATATATTAATACTCAGCCATTAAAAGGAATGAAATCTTGCCATTTGCAACAACACAGATGGAGCTAAAGAGTATTATGCTAAGTGAAATAAGTCAGAGAAAGGCTAACACCATATGATTGCACTCATATGTGGAATTTAAGAAACAAAACAACTAAACAAAGGGGAAAAAAAGAGAAAGAGGCAAACCAAAAAACTCTTTACAGAGAACAAACTGATGGTTACTAGAGGGGAGGGGTGGGGGAGGAGGAATTGGTGTAGGGAATTAAGGAGTGCACTTGTTGTGATGAGCACTAGGTACTGTAGGGAAGTAGTGAATCACTATATTGTACACCTGAAACTAGTATTACACTGTATGTTAACTAACTGGAAATTTAAATAAAAACTTAAAAAAATTGTTTTAATACCTAAAAATTAATCAATTAAAAAACTAAAAAACATTCTTACAATCTTCCAGAGGGTTGAGCCTTCCTAAGCATGAGACAAATAACCTTCCCTCAATAAAATCCCCAAATAGGGGCCCCTGGGTGGCTCAGTGGGTTAAAGCCTCTGCCTTCGGCTCAGGTCATGATCTCAGGATCCTGGGATCGAGCCCCACATCAGGCTCTCTGCTCAGCAGGGAGCCTGCTTCCCCCCCTCTCTCTGCCTGCCTCTCTGCCTACTTGTGATCTCTCTGTCAAATAAATAAAATCTTAAAAAAAAATTTTTTTTAAATAAAAAAAAATAAAATCCTCCAAACTGACAGACATGACCACATCCAAGTTTCAGAATAACAAAGAACAGAGAAAAACAAAGTTAAGGGTAAACAATGGAAATGGGAAAAATTATCTACATGTGAAACACAACACATTTATATTTTCATAAACCTTCCCAGTTAGTAATAAGCAAATGCCAAAGAAATAGGCAGTTCACAGGAGAAATGGCAAAAACATTTAAAATCTTGAGCCTTTTGTTTACTGCTGTAATGGTGATGATGCCCTAAATGGTGGTCTGCTACTTTCAATCCTCACCACCCCCACTGCAGAATCCAAGTGCAGAATTCTTTCTCTTTATTAATGGCCACAGTATTCTCAATGTCAGATCACCTGCTTCTTCACTTCCCCCTCTACTCTCCATTTCAAACGATACCACAGCCTATGCACTTGGCATTTGTCTTACAAGCCTCATTGCCGAGTTTCTTCTTATAACTTCATTTTCTAGGCCTGGGTTTGATCCGACCGAGGAGCTCACTTTAGTCATATATGGCAAGTTTTTGACTCTTCTTGACAAATTTTACTATTAATAATTAGAGACTACTTCTAAGCTTTTAGAAAAAAAGTTTCTTTTTCTTAATTTCTAGGTCTGCTCTCCACATAATAAAATTCCACTAGAGGACTAAAACTATTTAGTTCTCCCAAACCTCCATCTTCTCTGCTCAATTATAAACAATTACTGTATTACTGATCTATTTCTGCCCTCACAATCAATAGATTACTAAACTATAATAAATGCAAACTTGACTGTGTGCTTACTGTTTGCAATATTCTTAAGTGCTTCACATGCATTATTTCACATAATACAATACACATGGAATTAGGCATTATTACTCCATTTCCCAGATGAGGAAACCAAAAAGTACATAATGATGGAAGAAGCATGGATTCAAAGTACACTCTTAACCATTACACATATTTCTCATTACTATTACCTTATAACATTTACCCTAAAAGAATATACTTCTTGTTCGGGATATATTGCCAAGAGAAAGGCATTTCCCACTTTTACGCCCATCTATTCCTTCCCAACATTCCCACAGATTTCTTGTCCCTTAAACTCCACAATCCTTTTGCCATAAATCATCTCCTGGTGGGCACCTACACATTCTGACTTCACTATGTTCTTTAAACACTGAATTTGAGGGGTGCCTGACTGGCTCAGTCAGTAGAGTTCACAACTCTTGATATCAGGATCATGAGTTCAAGCCCCCACCTTGGACCTAGAGCTTACTTAATTAAAAAACAAATAAATGAAAGTAAACTATAAATTTTTATTTTATTTTTTTTTAAAGATTTTATTTATTTGACAGAGAGAAACACAGTGAGAGAGGGAATACAAGCAGAGGGAATGGTAGCAGGAGAAGCAGGCTTCCCAACGAGCAGGGAGACCGATGCAGGGCTTGATCCCAGGACCCTGGGATCATGACCTGAGCCGAAGGCAGACGCTTAACGACTGAGCCACCCAGGCGCCCCAAAAGTAAACTATAAATTTCAACACAAGATGCTAACTCTATATTTCACTGTGATCCAGAGAAGAGTCATTCCTAATTAAGATTTTACATTTTTTCCTTTAAAAACATTACAGGCTATATTTAACTAAATACTTTCCTATATCTTTTAACTGATTATGCAAAACTTACAATAATTTAAGGTTCATTTGGTTATTCTGGAACAGACTACAATCTGTTTTATAAATATTTTCCTCCTCAATTCAACTCAAACACTTACTGAACACTAACATAAGAAACAGGAGAGAAAGGAAACCAAATGTCTGGATAGTTTTTATACAAATCACTCCCGAGACAAACATTCTTCCTTATTTTACAAATATATTCAAAATGAATTAAGAAAAACACTAACACTAGAAATGTAATCCCCTAAAATAGGCAAAGGACATAAATAGGCAATATATGGATAAAGAAATATAAATGGACTGTAAAAACAGGAAACCGTCTAACCTCTATAGTAATAAAAAATAATTATTAAAAAGACAAGATTTCATTTTTTACCTATCCAAATTGTCAAAGATCTATCGAAATCATTGCTCCATGCTGTTTTTTCTGAAAAAAGTAAAAAACATTTTGGTGTCTTGGCATTCAAGCACCATTTTTGGTCCTAGCCTACCTTTCCAGCCTCATCTTCTGTACTGACCCACCCTATCCACTACACTTAACCCCTCTCAACTTACACAGTATTTTCATCATCAAAACAAAGAATTTGGAGGAGCTCTTTGGGCTTTTGTCTTAAGTAACAGATTTATTAAGATCTAATTCGTACACCATACATTCACCCGTTTGAAGTATACAATTCGATTGGTTTTAATGTATTCCCAGAGTTATGCAACCATATCCACAATGAATCACCTCAAAAAGAACCTCATACCCATTAGTAGTCACTCCCCTTTCTCAGCCCCTCCCCAAGCCTCTGGCAACTGCCAATCTATTTTTTCCTACAGATCTGCCTATTCTGGACATTTTATATATATGGAATAATAGTCCTTTTTTTAATTAGCTTATTTCACTTAGCATATTGTTTTTAAGGTTCATCCATGTTATAACATTTATCAGTTCATTTCTTTTTTTTTTAAATTGTGGTAAAATATATATAAATCAACCAGGGTAACTACTCTTAGGTGTACAGTGCAGTGGCATTAAGCTCATTCACACTGTGCACAACCAATCACCACTATCCATTTCCAGAATTCTTTTCATCTTGCAAAACTGAAATTCTGTATCTATTAAACAGTAACTCCCCATTCTGCCACCCCACCCACCTCTACTCCCTGGTAACCACCATTCTATTTTCTGTCTCTATAAATTTGACTACATCAGGTATTTCCCATAAGTAATATCATCCAATATTTCTCCTTTTGTGACTGGCTTATTTAATTTAGCATAATGTCCTCAAAGTCTATCCATGTTGTAACTGCATCAGAATTACCTTTGCTCTTAAGACTGAATAGTATTTCATTGCATGTATATACCACATTTTGCTCATCCATTCAGCCATCTGAGGACATTTGGGTTGCTTCCACCTTTTGGCTATTGTGTATAATGCTATGACCATAAGGTACAAATATCTCTTCAAGATGCTGCTTTCAGTTCCTTTGAGTATACAAGCAGAAGTGGAAATGTTGGCTCAAATGGGAATTCTACTTTTAACTTTTTGAGGAATCACAGTATCATTTTCCGCAGTAGTTTTACCATTATACATTCCCACTGGCAAACAACAAGGGCTCCAATTTCTCCACATCTTTCGCATGACTTGTTATTTTCTGTTGTTTTTGTTTTTGTTCTTTTGATAATAGCCTTTTTAATGAGTATGAAGTGGTAACTCATTGTTGTTTTAATTTGCATTTCTCTACCAGTGATGTTGAATGTCATTAAGCATATGTCATTTCATATGCTTAAAATCCCTTCAAGTACCTTGCCCTTTTATTTGTGCTGAGTTGTAGGAGTTCTTAGACTGAATATGAAACCTTATCAGATATGTGATTAGCAGATATTTTCTCTTATCTCCTGAGTTGTATTTTTACTCTCTTGATTATGTCCTTTGATACATAAAAAATTTTAATGGCGTGGGGGTGCCTGGCTGGCTTAGTAGGTAGAGCCTGTGACTCCTGATGTCAGGGTCATGAATTTGAGCCTCATGTTACATTTGGTGTAGAGTTTAAAGGTCTTTTTTTAAATTTTCACACAATCCAATTTTTTGTTTGTTTGGGTTTGTTGCCTGTGATTTTGATGTCCTACCCAAGAAATGGCTGCCAAACCCAATGTAGTAAAGTTTCCCCATAGGTTTTTTTGTAAAAGTATTCTAGTTTTAGCTTACATATTTACGTCTTTGAATCATTTTGGGTTTGTTACTTTTTATTTTTTTTAATATGGTGTTAGGTAAGAGTCCAACTTCATTGTTTCACATATGGATATCCAGTTATCCAATATGATCTGTTGAGAAAACTGCCTTTCCCCATTTTAGCACCCTTGTCAAAAATCTTTTGTCCATATACGTCAGGGTTTATTTCTGAGCTCTCAATTCTGTTCTACCAGTATATATGTCTGTCTTTATGCCAGTACTACTATCTGATTACTGTAGCTCTCTAACAAGTTTTGAAATCAGGAAGTTGAGACCTCCAATTTCGTTCTTTTTCAAGACTGCTTTTTCAAGACTGCTTTCGTTATATGGGGGTCCTTTGAAATTCCATATGAATTTCAGGGTGAATTTTTCCATTTCTGCAACAATCACTGTTGGGATTTTCATTAGAATTGCATTAAACTTTAGATTACTTTGGGTAGTATTGACATCTTAACAATATTAAGTCTTCTAACACAGGAACACAGATGTCTAATTTATGGAGTCTTTAACTTCTTTAAGCAATATTTTGTAATTTTCAGTGTACAAGTCTTTCATCTCCTTGGTTTATTTATTCCTAAATATTTTTATTCTTTTTTAATGCTATTGTAAATGAACTTGTTTTCTTCATGTACTTTTCAGATTTTTTGCTGTTAGAATTCAGAAACTCATGTCTTTTGCATTGATTTTGTACCCTTCCATTTGCTGAATTCACTTATTAATTCAACATTTGGCTTGGTAGAATCTTTAGGGCTTTCTACATTAATATTATACTGTCTATAAACAAAAATAATATTTTTCTTCCTTTCCGATTTCGATGACTTTATTTCTTTTTCTTGCTTAATTACTCTGATTAGGACTTCCAGCAGTATGCTGAATAGAAGTGACAAAAGCGAGTATCCTTGTTTCCTTTCTGGTTTAGAAGAAAAGCTTTCCATCTTTCACCAGTGAGTATGATATTGACTGTGGACTTTTCATACATGGGGCTTTAATATGTTGACATAGTTTCCTTCTATTCCTAGTTTGTTAAGTGTTATTAAAATGAAAGAGTGCTGAACTCTGTCAAATGGATCTGGATCTACTAAGATAATGGTGTGAATTTTTTTCCTTCATTCTGTTGAAGTAATGTATTACACTGACTGGTTTTCATATGTTGAAGTATCTTAGCATTCCAGGAATAAATCTCATTTGGTCATAGTGTATAATCCTTTTAATATGCTGCTGAATCAAGTTTGCTAGTATTTTCTAGTATTTGCTAGTATTTCTATATTCATCAGAAATATTGGTCTATAGTTTTCTTTTCTTGTCGTGTCTTGGCCTAGATTTGGTATCAGGGTAATGCTGGCCTTACAGAATGAGTTTTAGAGTGTTTCTTCATGCTCAATTGTTTGGAAAACTGTAGAGGACTGGTGTTAATTCTTCTTTAAATGACTAGTATAATTCACCTGTGAAACCATCTGGTTCTGGGCTTTTTAGCTGTGACTGTTGGATGTTTTTGTTATAGATTCATTTCCTTAGAGTTATAGGTCTGTTCAGATTTTCTATTTCTTCAGAATTCTTCCTAAGTTCTACATTTCCATGAATTTTTCCATTTCATCCAGGTTATCAAATTTGTTGGTGTAACTTC
>CM053614.1:79320448-79343934 GCA_028646535.1 Procyon lotor
TAGGTTTCATGATAACTCTATGTTTACTATTTTGAAAAAAATGCCAGATTTTCTTCCAAGATGGCTGAATCAGGAAATTCAGTAATGTATGAGTCTCCCACCAGTAATGTTTGAATTTTCCAATCTCCATAACTTTCTCAACACTTAATATCTACCCTTTTTCTTATGGTCATCCCACAGTGCACATTAAGTGGAATCTCACTATAATTTTGTTTTGCATTTCCTTGATAGCTATGATACTGAACATCTGTTCAGATGCTTATTGGCCATTTGCATATCTTCTCTGGAAAAATGTCAATTCAGATCCTTTGTACACTTTTTAAACAGGCCGTCTTTTTAATATTTGGTTGTAAGAATTCTTTATATATTCTACATATAAGGTCCTTATCAGATAGATGCTTTACAAATACTTTCTTCCATTCTGTAAATTGTTTTTTCACTTCTTCAATAATATCCACTGGAGCACAAATTTCCAATATTGATGAAGTTCAATATATCTACTTTTTCCTTTATTGCTTCTGCTTTTGGTGTCTTCAGAAGGCTTTAGCTATCCCAAGGTCATGAAGATTTACTCCTATATTTTGTTCTAAGAGTTTTAAGGTTTTAGCGCTTATATTTAAGTCACTTATCTATTTTGGGTTAACTAGTATGTATGATGTGAGGAAGAGGCCCAATTTCATTCTTTTGAATATGGAGATCCACCTGAGCCAGGAATGATTACTGAACATGCTATTCCTTACTCCTAAATTGTCCTGTATCTTCACTGAAAATCAGCTGACCACCAAAAATGTTGTTTTATTTCTAGACTTCCAATTCTGTTCTACTGATCTTATGTTTACCCTAAAGCCAGTACTATATAATCTTGATCACTCTAGTTTTATAGTAAGATCTGAAATCAGGAAGTATGAGTTCTTCTGTTTAAAGGTATTTTTTGGCTGTTTTACCACTCTTGAATTTCCATATATATTTTAAAATCAGCTTGTCTGTTTCTGAAAAGAAGCCAGTTGGGATTTGGAAGAAACTGAAATGAATATACAGATCAATTTGCCATCTTAGTAATGGGAAATTTGTCGGAGCCATGAACAGGGACTGTCTTTCTACTTATTTAGGTCTTCTTTTAGTTTTTTTCAATGATGTTTTGTAGTTTTCAAGGTACATGACCTTAGTTTTTTTTGTTGATTTATTCCTAGATACTTTATTTCTTTTACAGCTATTACGAATTGAACTGTTTTCTTAATTTCACTTTGGAGTCTTCACTGTTAATGTATAAAACCACAACATATTTTTGAGTACTGATCTTGTATTCTCCCACTCTGGTAAATTCATTTATTAATTCTAAGAGTTTCTTAGTGGACTCTATAGAATTCTCTATAAAATATGTATATGCACACACATATGTGCACCACACATACATTAGAGATTGGAAATCCTTTCCAATTTGATTATCTCTTCTTTAGTTTTCTTGCCTAATTGCCCTGGCAATGTTGAACAGAAATGGTGAGAGCAGACAACCTTGTTTTTCACAGATGTCCTTTATCAGGTTGAAGACAGTTCCCTTCTATTCCAAGTTTGTTCTATTCCTGCCTTATAAATTGGCATAACCTTTCCATAAAACTTGGTGATATGTGAAAAGAAATTTCAAAGATCAAATCCTAGTAATCCTACTTATATTAATTTATTTAAGGGAATAATCAGATGTGAATAAGTTTTATGTACAAAGACATTAGAATAGAAGGAAATCTGGCTCCACTGTCTAAAAAAACTGTCTATAATATGCGGTAACGTTGGGGGCACACCATGTGGGAATCACAGATTATAGAAAAGTGACACTGAGACTTTCCCTCAACCATATAGTGACATTTTGTCACACACATTTACTACAGAATTTTTTTTTCCTGATTTTTAGGAAAATTCCAAATTAGAATTCCCTCTTCAAACAAACACTAATGTTGAAAGCATCACAGCTTAAGTTAATTTGAACATAGCAATTATTAACACTAGATTTTGGTTGTATAAAATTATCATGTATATATATACATGTATATATATATACATGTATAAAATAAAAAGTATAAAATTATCATGATAATTTTAAGTACCAAATACTATTCTGTTGGAATGATACCAGTACTTGCTTGGGTTTTTTTTAATGTGAACACTACAGATTTATTTTATACTGCATATAGTTGCAAAACAAAGTCTTCTCTATCCAGAGAATTATAAACTGCTTTAAATTTTTTTTAAGATTTACTTATTTATTTGAGAGAGCAAGCGTGAGAGCCTGAGTGGGGGAAGGAATAGAGGGAAAGAATCTCAAGCAGACTCCCCACTGACTGTGGAACCTGACATGGGGCTTGATCGCATAATCCTGAGACCATGACCTGAGTGGAAATCAAGAGTCAGATGCTCAACCAACTGAGCCACTCTGGTGTCCAAAATTGCTTTGAATTTTTAAATTGAGTATAATTACATTCATTCAGAAAGTATCTTTCTATAAATTCATAATCCTCAGTGGAAGCAAGAAAAGAAAAAAAGAAAAGCTTCCACTACAAAATAATTCACACTCTAGTTCAAATATTTGATGAACAGTAAAATATGAACACTAGAGTACTAAAATTAATGCCATAGTTGCATCCCACTCTCCTTCCATACTTGAAGATCAACTAAAAACCTAGAGGTACAGGAAATGTTTCCTTTGAAACAAAAGCTCTCCCTTGCTAAAAATAAAAAGATTGAAAAACAGACAAAAAGGTTCAAAGATCTCCTCAGTTATTAAAAAGATGAGATGGTCTGAAGATAAAGAATATTAGGAAAAAACTGAAAATTAGTTTACCTTCCTCCATTCCCCCAGATTATTTCAGAAAAAGCTCATTCAGCATCCCTAAGATTTTGCATAAAAATCCACCTTTGACTTAATTGATACTACTGAACCCTGCTTTCTTAAGGATGATTTCTTTTTTAAAACAAAATAGTATTTTATTTTCAACTTTTCATAATTTTTTTTCATCTTTAGGTAGAGCCAAGTTTTTAAGAATTCTTTATGGTGTTATTCTTATATAGCCAAAGACTTATAATAATGCAAATATTTATATTTTTATATTAGCAATTTTACTTGATATGTGTGTTGTTTATTCTCATATTTAAATTAGTTTAAGTATTTGGTTTTACTTATTTTTAGTTTTATGAATTTTAATATGAACTATTAAAGCAAAGTTCTCATACTGTTGTTCGGTCCCAGGATAGCAATCACAATTAGTATAATGGCACAGAGCTAGGTTAGAATCCAAGGACTTCAAATCTAGTTCCCCTTTTCACCAAATCAGGCTGCCTCATATGGTTCCCATCAAAATTAACAGATTCATTAAAAAAGGATTATGTTATCTCACTCCTATTAGAATGGCTATTATCAAAGAGATAAGAAATAACAAGTGTTGGTGAGGATGTAGAGAACAGGGTACCTTCATGCACTGTTGGTAGGAATGTAAATTGGTACAGCCATTATGGAAAATAGTATAGAGGTTCCTCAAAAAATTAAAAATAGAACTACCATATGATCCAGCAATTCCACTTCCGGTTATTTACCCAAAAGAAATAAAATTCTAACTCAAAAAGATATATGAACCCACCACGTTCACTCCAGCATTACTTACAACAGCCAAGACATGGAAGCAACCTAAATGTCAAAAGATGAATGAGTCAAGAAAATGTATTACAAATATACAATGGAATATTATTCAGCCATAAAAGAAAAGGAACTCTTGCCATTTGCAACAGCATGAATGGACCCTGAGGGCACTGTATTAAGAAGTCAAATAGGACAAAAAAAAAAAAAAAAAGAAGTCAAATAGAGAAAGACAAATATCATATGATCTCACTCATATGTAAAATCTAAAACAAAAAACAAGAATAAAAAAAACCCTAAACTTATAGATACAGAGAAAAGATTGGTGGCTACCAGAGGCAGGGAATAGGAAGTAGGCAAAATGGGTAAAAGGGATCAAAAGGTATAAATTTCCAATAATAAAATAAATAAATCATGCGGATGTAATACACAGTATGGTTACTATAGTTAAAAACACTGTACTGATATCTGAAAGTTACTAAGAGAGATCTTAAAAGTTCTCATCACAAAAAAAAGGTTCTGTGTGTACTGATGAATGTTAACTGGATTTATTGCAGTGCTCATTTCATAACATATGTAATATAAAATCTTTATGTTGTTAAAATTAATATAATGTTATGTCAATTATATCTCAATAAAATAATTTTTTGAAAGAGGATTTTATGCTGATATAAATTATATCCCATGATTATATCCCTGACATACTGTACTATATTTAACTAATACTTGGCATCTTAATGTAACTTCTCATGTAGTAAAACACTTTCTTATTTCTCATGATTCCAATAATTACAAACAGGATTATGGTGGGAGAAAAGGAATATGAGGAAGCAAATAAATGAAAATCTGTGATTTGTAAAATACAGCGCTTGGCATTTTGGGGAGACAAAACAAAACAAAAAAATACTCAAGGGAATTTATAACATAGTAAGGAAAATAACTTATGGCCATAAATATAACACAAGGAAAATTATGAATACTTTTATGTTCAAAGATAACAGTCTTTAAAAAGGTATTTAAAGCATGGGCAGGATATAATAAGTATAGCTGATTTACTCATCCAGCAATCAGTTATTCATAGTATCTTCTTCCAGGGCCTAGCCATTGAGCTAGGTAGGGGTTATAATAATGAATAAAACACATATGATTCCTATCCTCATGTGGAGAAAACAAGTAACAAATCAATTATTTGGAAAAAGTTCTGATGAAAAAAATAAGGCTCTTAAGTTGCATGTGTCTACATAAAATAGAAAGTGGTCCAGTCAGGACCAGTGGTCCTGTCACTGATAATAAATAAGGCTCTTAAGTTGCATGTGTCTACATAAAATAGAAAGTGGTCCAGTCAGGACCAGTGGTCCAGTCACTGATAAATCAAGTAACATTCAGTCTGAGAACCAGAGGATGAAAAGCCAGCATTTCAAAAGGTGTGTGCACATGTGTGTGTACATGTGTATGCATGCTTGTGTCCTGGAGGTAGAGAGGTGTAAGCCCAGGGAAGCCGCATATGTAAAGACTTCTAAGAGAAATGCATTGGCATATTTGACAACTCAAAACACCCATATGACTGAAGCTTGGTGGACAATCAGAAATATGGCAGAGATGGGGTTAAAGAAATAGGCAGGGACATGATCCCAAAGATCAAAGAACCAGGAGATCCAGGGTATGCTGCAGGAAGAACAAATACATTAATTTGACTATAGTATATAGTATATAGTTAATGAAAAACAACATCACATACAAACCTCATGTATAAGATCTTAATTTAATCCTTACTACACAGTTAAGAGAAATAATGTTTCCATTTAATAAATGAAGAGGTCACAGCCTCAGAAGGTCCAAGGAACTTGCTAATAAGATTACACTGCTCACAAGCAAAGTCACAAATTCCAGACATCGCAACACAAGTCACATCTTTCTACTACATAATAAGGAACACGAAAAATAAGGTGAAAAGTACAAACTGGATTAAAAATCAAGCTAGGGAATATGGGTATTAATACAGACAAAAAATAATGGAAAGGACCCCAATTAAAAAGATGATTCTAATTCTCTTCATAGTACATACAGAATACTGTCAAAAGAAGTTCCTTTCCACAAAATTACCGTGTATTATGTCAATCATTTTGATACTGTTCCCCAGAAGAATAAGAGTGTGGGTGTGTGCACGCACGTGTGTATGCATCTGTAGTTGAGGACAGGAGGGGGCTAAGTATCACGTTGAAACAGAACATACCTATTTTACTCTTGCTCTTTGAAAACTACAGATTATAATAGAGCCAACTTTGGTTCTAACGTCTTACTTTGAAGATCCAAAACCTACTAGAAGTAGAGCCTTTCACCCACTATATGCCTTATGATAACTACTTTAATAATTACGCTAATTTCTTTTTAGTTTTGCTAAATGTCAAGCATAAGACACTACAGTCTATTAAAGTCAATTTCAGATAAGATTTTCACCTCCGCACCTTCAGAAATATGTCTACCATAAAGTTTCCTAGTATGTTAAGGCATGCTATTAAAAATATATGGTAAATATATTCTATACTACTATAAACTATTTCTCAATAACTAAAAAAATGCAGACTAAAAATTATGCATTGATGCTCAAAACACAACTACTACTATTGACAAATGTGCTTTTTCTGTTTACTAAGGTGACTCAAAAGACCACTAAGGTAAATAAATAATTCTTCAACTCAACCACATTTAAAATTAGAGTATGACTTTAATACAATAGTTTTATGTACCCAGTAATTACTCAACTGGTCAATACCTAAGACAAAATCTCCAAGTTAACAACATCATGCATATGCAGAACTGGTTATGTAAATATGCATGCATACCTTTATCCTTCTTAAAATCCAAAGCATCTTCTTTATCAGTCACTATTTCCTTCATATTGATAATACTCTGGTGGGTAAGCTGCCGGAGAATTTTAATTTCTCGAATTGCTGTAATCGGAAAGCCTTCCTTTTCATTATCTAGACGTACTTTCTTTAGGGCTACCATTTCTCCTATAAAAATTAAATAAAATCAAGTTACCAAATGATGAAATGATATTTTCCTTAACTTTAGTTCCTAATGTCTGTTCCTACCTCTTGAAATTATAATGTTTATAGTACGTGAAATTAAGTCTCTGGTTAAATAAAAATTATAAGATATTTATCCAAATTGTGGGATACTATACAACTGTTAAAAAGGATGGGGTAAGTACATAGGTACTGTTATTTTATGATCTCCAAGATATATTAAGTAAAGAAAGCAGATAATGTGATGAACAGTAGATGTATTACACTACTAATTTTAAAAAGTGAAGGAGTGGAGGATAAATTTACCCAATATGCTTATACATGCATTCTGGACATTGTGAAGGTAAGAAAATAAGCTCAGACATATTAACTTGTCCAAAGCTGCCCAGTTATCTAGCAGTGAAACTGGGATTCAAAATCTGATTTAGCTATCTCAAAAGTATTTGTGCTCTTCCCACTACACTAAATGGCTTCACAATTCAGATATGAATGAGTTCTAATCAGATAAGATCTAACTATTAAATAGAACACACAAACACAAATCCAGTATAAGAAAAAATTCACTACTATAAAGGTCTGTTCATTCAACTTCTTAGGAGAAAAAAGGAATTTTGTACTTAAAAATTTTCCAAAAGAACATTTATCCTTTTAATTATCAAAACTTACTTGATCTTTTTGATGGAAGTCTAATATATATGATTCCTTGTTTAATAAACAGCTGTTAGAAGTTAAAACTTAATCTTTTTGATAATACAAAATCATCATTATAAGTATTATTACTCTTTGCTATAATTGCCCTCCAGAGTTTTCTTATACTAAATGGCTTCAAATAGCTCTGCTATTTTGATCTACTGGTTTATTTTAACAGGGAATTATAAGTAAAGATTAAGCACAGTCTCTACTCATCATTTGGTAAAATGCATAGCCTCTAACACAGTCACTTTTTACTCTGCTGCAAAAACTTTTAAAACTTTCTCACAGGTTCCTGGTTATATTCTAAAAGATTAAGCTCTAAATCTAGCCTCCAAACAAAGGGTAACTTTGACAGAAAAAAGAATATTTTTATGTAAAAGAGAAACTGTTACATAAGGCTTAATACAACAAAATTTACTACTAAGACAGTTAAGATACTAAGACTTTATTCACAATTAAAGAAACCTAAATCGTACCATACTACACATCACAAAGAATAAAAAAAAAAACCTTTAAAAATATATGTATACATACCCACTTACATGTATTCATATCTTACGTTAAGCACACATATTAAAAAAAAAAGATGAAACAAAAGCATGATAAATTCATATTTAACTTTAAAAAAAAATACTTCAAATTACACATTTGAAGAGAAAAATAAGTATATTCAATAGATCTAGAGATCCACAGCAGTTGACATACTTACCAGTGTCTTTATCCCGGGCCTTGTAAACTTGTCCATAGGTACCTTCTCCAATAATTCCGATGATATCAAATTTATCCACGCAGCGTTTTCCCCAGTCAATATCTTTTTCTTTGATTTCACCATAGCGAGGCCCACATATTCTATCAAATATAGTTCTGAGGTTTTTATATGCAATCAAGCAAGTTGAATAAACCGTTTAGTATTTAATGCCCACCCTCCCCCAGTCTTTTATTCTTTATTTCCCCTGACCCTTGCACATTTGTGATCATGTAAGACAAGTAACACTGTAATTTGCTATTATAAATTATCATGAAAGTCAAGGCATCGTTTCTCCATACCAGCTCTTCTTCTACAGATAAACAAGTGAGAAAAAGAAGTAAAGCTTATATGAAGAACTTTGAAAAACAAAATGCAATTTTCAGTGAATGGATAAAACCAACCCTAATACAAAGAGTCAACGTTCTCTAACCAACCTCCAGGAAGTTTTTCTTTTCATCCGTGTGTGTGTGTGTGTGTGTGTGTAACTCATTTTTCAAAAAAAAAATTTGATAATGAACATTATCAAAACTCTAACTATAAAGCTTATTGACAAATTTAGACTTATGGCTAGATGAAATTATCTTAAAAATGAAAACACAAGAAGGATTTTTAGTACAAGAGAGTACAAAAGTATTAATATAATCAACTCTCGGTAATCCACACTCTGTATGTCTGTGTATGTGTCATATATTGACACATACAATATATGTGACAAATATTTGACATTCTTCAAAAGATAGGTAATTTTGTAGCCTCTCAATATTCTGGTATGTAATAGAAATTCAACTAAAGGAATAAAGCCACAATACTCAGAAAGATGATTTTAAAAGTTTTCTAGTTTTCTATTCTATACTAGGAAATGCAATTCTAAAATCCAATCTAACTCAAGGTCTTACTCACACTTTCCCTTGGTTAAGTAAAAATAAAAAGAATCAATGTTCTCCCCCTTTAAATGATAAACAGGTTCCAAGGGAAAGAGTTGGTTCTAGCCACTTACTTGAAGCTAATTTAGGATACAGATTTTAAACCTTCTTCCACTCCACCTCTTGCAGAATGAAAAATACACTTAGTTAAGGGAGCAAATGGAGCTAAAAAGCAAAGGAAAACATAGCAGCTTGCCCATTAGTAATTTTGTTTGGGCTCACTGAATGCTGACTTCCATCTTCTCCAATTTCAGTGTTTTGTATTATTTAAATATCTTAATTATAGAACTTATCTTTAACATATAATAACCCAAGAAATTAATACATTACAAACTGTGAGAGAAAATTAAATTTGGTTTTATTAGTCATTTTGAATAGGTATGCAGGGAATTATGAAATTTTTTCAAAACTCTAGAATTTATTCATATATTTAAGTTTAAAGAATACACTTTTTATTATTTTAAATCTTAATTTTTTGTTTTATGATTTTATGATGACCCAGAATCATTTCTGGTCAATGTAAGAGCAGGCGGAAAGCAAGCACATACTTAGGCCTCCTTTTACTATGTAACTGTGTTGCTGTTTTCTTTTCCTCTGGACTCTTTGAGAGATCATCTCCTCCTGGTAGCTCGGGGGGCAGTGGTAAATCAGCAAGTAAACATCGTAGTTTCTTTTCTACTTCTTTTTTAACTGCTTTTACTGAAATATTTCCTCGTAAGCTAAAAGAGAAAGAGTCACATAAATAAAACCCAAACATTTATTTGAGAAATAAAAACGCAGCCACATCTCACACTTAAGTTGCAATGGCAAAATACTAAACTAAGTTTCTTTACTTTCCAGCTAAAATAATGTACATATTCAATTGCAAAATATAAAATTTGAGGGTAAAAATGATACAGAAGTAGATAAAAACTAAGGAAATCTGAACAAGGTGTGAAGTTTAGTTATATTTATGTATTGATATGTGTTCACTGATTGTAACAAACGTACCATACTAATGTTAAGACGTTAATAATGAAGAAACTAATTACAGGGCATATGAGGACTTTCTGTAGTACCATTACAATGTTTCTGCAAATCTAGTACTGTTCAAAAAAAGTATACTTTCAAAGATGATATAAAACTGTAAATTAATGCTAAAAAAAGTCAACTTGTCAAGCTTCACAGGACAATTCATTCCTTTTGTGATAGTATTTTGTCTGACTCTATTAGAGAGACATAAAGAGGTTTTTAAAGAAATAACACTACATGCTATTATGCTATTATTTATCTTGCCCATTTAAATAACCATGAACAAAATCTAGCTTTGCCCCTTTTCAGGGTTAATTTTCTTAAACTGGACAATGGTTCTTTTAAATTTTTTAAGGTTCTAGCTTATTGATGTTACAAGTAAAATTTAAGTTTTACTTTTGTACTTTTTTGAATGCATAAAGTATATCTTAACTAGGTAATTTGAGTATTTTAAACCTCCCAGTTACTAAAAAATCTGTTTAATAATAAGATATTTCTTGAAAGAGAATCTTATGTTAATAGAATTTGGACTTCACAGTTTCATACCAGTTATGAGTCCCATAATGAAAAAGTTTAGTGAGACTTCACCACTGGGGTCACAAATTACAAATGACATTATCAAAGTAAATCATTTCAACTTTTATCCATGTTGAACATTAATATTATTGTACAAACGTATGATTTAATACCATATGATAAAGACCACTGACCAATAACTATAATAAAATTGTGCCTTTTCTTCATAACCTTGTGTTACTCACTAGAAGGTTTTTTTATTTTTTAAGATTATTTATTTATTTATTTGTCAGAGAGAGAAAGAGAGTGCGCACAAGTAAGGGGAGAAGCAGGCAGAGCAGGCAGAGGGAGAAGCAGGCTCCCTGCTAAGCAAGGAGCACAATGTGGGACTCAATCCCAGGACCCTGGGATCATGACCTGAGCTGAAGGCAGCCGCTTAACCGACTGAGCCACCCAGGCATCCCTAGAAGGGTTTTTTTTTTTTAGATTTATTTGAGAGAGCGGGAGGGAGAGAGGGAGAGAGAGAGTGCTCGAAAATGAGTGAGCAGGGGGAGGGAAAAGAGAGAATCCAGAGCACACTCTACTGAACATGGAGCCCCACTCAGGGCTGGATCCCACCACCCAAGATAATGATCTGAGCCAAAATCAAGAGTCAGAGGCATAACTGACTGGGCCACCCAGGCACCCCAGAAGTTCTTTAAGAGAAAATATGCTCAAAAGGAAATTGTAGTTTTATTTTTAAAGTAATGGTATGGGAGTGCCTGGGTGGCTCAGTGGGTTAAGCAACCGACTCTTAATCTTAATCGACTCAGGTCATGATCTCAGCATGGTGGGACTGAGTGACTGAGCCCCACATGGGGCTCTATCCTTAGCAGGGAGTTTGTGCAAGATTTTCACTCTCCCTCTGCCCTGCCCTGCCCTGCCCGGCCCAATGCAGATGCAATCGTTTTCTCTCTCTCTCTCTCAAAAAACAAAAACAAAAAGAAATAGTATCACACAGCCCACTTCTCAGTATTAATGTTTTGTCCAATTTACACATTAATTTTATGCTTCTATGTGCTAGGTATTAGGTAAGGCACTGGAGTTAAACAGCAAAAACAATAACAAATACATTAAGATAGAACTTTCAGAAATGAGCTTGGATAGTCATTGGAGAACACAGTCTAATAAGCAGCAGGATAAAGTACTACACAAAGGGATTCCTACAGTAATGTAGCTGAAAGGTAGCTAAATTAGGATTAAAAGACAATAACGGTTTCTTTCTAAAAAAAGGTACCACTTGAACTGTACCTGAAAGTAAACCTATTTCCAATAATTTACTTAGAAAACTGTAGTTTCTTACTTGTAAGGTTTTAGCCAAAAATTCTCACTAGTCTGAATATTCAAATCAACATTTCTAGAAAGAAAAACTAAAAATCTTAATTTTACTTATAATTTAAAATTTAAGAGACTGCCTATTGATATTTATTACATAAACTACCAAATTCAGCAAGGCTCCCAGACTTCAGAGAAATGATATACTAACTTTCTAAGAACAATAGGTAATTAAAAACATTATTTTAATTGACAACTTATAATAACCAAATAGGGAGTGTAATTTTTAAAAGTTCCCATGTGTTATAGCAACAAAAATAAAGTACCTCAACAAGAAATATACAAGATCAATAAAAGGAAACTAAAAGATATGACTGATGAACATAAAACTGGATCTGAATGAACAGAAAGAAACCATGTTTTTGTATGGAAAACTGTAATACTGTAAAGCTATCAGTCTCCAAATTAATCTACTACGTTCAGTTGAGTCCCAAACAATTTTAATATAACTTGACAAGCAGACCGACTATAAAATCTGTCAAGAATAAAGGCAAAAATCTGCCAAAAAATTTCTGCAAAAGAGTAATTATGTGCAATATGCCCTGTCATGTAGTCAACCTATTTTAAAAGGTCACAAACCAGAAGCCGAAGATTGGCTGAAGTGAAGAATGTATTATGGTCTACCCTACGGTTTATAAAAAACTATGAATTGACCACTCGGATTTCAGGCTTCCTAAAAAAATCAATCAATCAATCAATCAATCAATCAATCAAAAGCTCTAGCAACACTGGGCCCAAATTTATGTGGGCTTCGGCAACACTGAAGCTGAGACTGGATAGCAGAGCTATTCACTAATCAGTCATTTACTCCATCCCTTCACTTTTGTATTACCTGCCTACCCCTTTAGAAGAAATTTGAATCTGAGAACCAATATATCATGCCTCTAAAGAAGTTAAAACAAAAAAGTACTGGCAAAGAAATAACAGAACATGTTAACAGAAAAGAGAGTCTAGAAATACAGGTATCTATAAGAATTTTTATATATGGCACCACAAATTATTAATTATTCAGTAAATGTTGTTAGAAACAACTGGATTTATCAGTCCACAGGGTCATGGGGGAGAGCATCTTTCTTCTTCATGTAATAACCAAAAACAAATTTGTGTGACTTGATTTAATCTTTTTAACTTTATAAACCCATAAGATATAAAGAAAAAATTATTAGATCCAACTATATTTAAAAATGAAAAACATCCATATAGCCAAAAATAAAACAAATAAATGCCAAAGACAAGCAAAAGACTGTGTTAAGCAAAGATCAAGATCCTTAATATCAGGAGCACCTACAAATCAATTAGAAAAAGGAAAACAGTATTAAGGAAAAGCTAGCATAAGACATGAACAAGTAGTTCACTGGAAAAAATAAATACCCAACAAGTATTCAGAAAGATGGTATATCTCAATAATCAGAAAAATGTAAAATTAAATAATTATGTATTTTAAAGACTAGATAAATTGGTAACAGTCTTATTAAAGTACAATTTGGGGGGCGCCTGGGTGGCGGAGTTGGTTAAGTATCTGCCTTCAGCTCCCAGGGTCCTGAGATCAAGCCCCACATCGGCCTCCCTTCTCAGTGGGGTGTCCGCTTCTCCCTCTCCCTATGTCCCCCCACCCACTACTTGTGCTCTCTCTTAATAAAATCTTTAAAAAATAATAAAAATTTAAAAATAAATGTATATACTTTAACCTGACAACTATCCTACAAAAACTGCTCTCATATACATAAAATATTAATATAAAAAGTTTGATAGCAAAAAATTACAAACCCAAGTATCCATTAATCAATAGCTGAAGAACAAATAAGAGCATGATTTATCCACTTTTACAGATAGGAATATTTAACTTATCTATATATCAACCTGGAAATATCTCCAATACATTAATGAAAAAAACAAGTCAAGGAGTATTATGCACAGTATGATCCTAATTTTAAAAAAAAAAATCAATTTATTATATGAAAACATAGTTTAACAGTCTACTTAGTGATTTTCAGAGAATAGTAAATTCCAGGTCTAGAAGAGAAGCAAAGTTCAAAGTGAGCCTAAAAGATATTACTTGGCCAGGAAATACTCAAAAACAAATAGGTCACGTCAAAAGGACAAATAAATCAGCTTAAAGGAATTCCCACTGGCCAAGGACATTTAGAGCATCCAAAAGAAGAGTGACTAGTGTTGAACTGATCTTTGGCCGTATATCTTAGTAGTAGTATCCAGAGGTCTTAAAAACCTCTGTATTCATGAAATATACAAACACATTCAAAGAAAGAAGAGCAGAGACACACAACAGAAGAGAAAAGCAGAACAGATAGAGAAGAAGGTGGGTCAAAAAAAATTTTAGGGGCGCCTGGGTGGCTCAGTCGTTAAGTGTCTACCTCCTGGGATTGAGCCCTGAATCGGGCTCCCTGCTCAGCAGGAAAACTGCTTCTCCCTTTCCCACTCCCCCTGCTTGAGTTCCCTCTCTCATTGTAGCTCTCTCTGTCAAATAAATAAAATCTTTAAAAAAAATTCTTTTTTACTGATAAGCATGATAATGTACCATCTTATTAAAAACAGATGCACAAAGAATACCCTCCTTAAGCACTCACTTGCATATAACTCAGCACTCACTTGCATATATCTTGAGATCTTGAAGATATCACCAGTAAAAATTTATCCCCAAAGCATATATGAAGACTAAAGTAGAAAACAATGAGTCTCACTGGTCCAGAATGACTGGATTTTTTTTTTTTTAGGACTTTACCTGTTTATTTAAGAGAGAGCACAAGTGGCAGGGGGAGGGGCAGGTGGGGAGGGACAAGCAGACTCCTGCCAAGCAGGGTGCCTGATTGGGGCTCAATGCCAGGACCCCGAGACCATGACCTGAGCCAAAGTCAGATATTTGACTGTGCCACCCAGGAGTCCTCAGAATTACTGAATTTTTCACAACTGGGTTATTCTCTCACTAATGAAGTGACTCAGTTCTGTATTCATGCCTCCCTGTGATGGAGAGCCCATTCCCGGACTCATCAAAATTATAAATCACTACTCTGTTATGAACCTTCAGTGTTCCTAGAGAACAGTCAAATCTGTAAATACCATAATTAGAGTGATATAATTGGAGAATAGCTGATAATATTGGATGAGACCTCTTGACAACATTTTTGATTACAGAAAAAAGACATCATAGAGGCCATGAAACACAGGAATTATGATTTCTTTTTTGTTTTAAATTATAAAATTTTCATAATGCCAGCCAAAGTGAGCACTTGAAAGACCTACCCACACAACATTTTTATCCACTTTTCAAATTCTATAAAGATGTCAGCTAGGAGAACCGCTCATATAGCTGTTTTTTAACAGAAAATGAGGGGAAAATGCTCTAATTTCTCCATGAAAATAAAATGAAAAATGTTAAGTGATATAACAGATATTACACAGTACCATAATGCTTCTATCCTAGCATACATTTCAGAAACATTCTTAGAATTGCATTTACTTTACACTCACTCTTCATCTTCTAAAAAATAAAATGTTTCAAAATAAAAAAAAAAAACTTCATACTCTCAATATTCACAATAGAAATCTGTAAACATGTTAAAGGAAAACCAACACATTATGGGTTTCCTGTGACATATAATTAGTCTCCAATTGCAAAAAATTAAAAGGTTCAAAAAAAGTCTAAAAAATGATAAACTCAGAAAGCTACCCAGAGTGATAAACTTAAAAGACCACTGAAGAAACCTAGAAATAACCAATATACCTGCTTCATACCACTCAGGGAAGAGTCTCTCATAAATTGTCCTATTTCTGATAGTGTCCATAAGGAATTCTAAGCTAAAGAAAACACTATGGGCATTTCCAATTCCCAAGCTGAAATATACGTTGTATCCCAAGGCAACAGCAAATTCTTCCTGGAATTCTTAAACTATAATTCTGTCATCCTACAAGCAATGTGCTTCATTTTAAGGTGTACATAATAAAGATAACTTATGACTTTTTTATAATCTATTTGGGAGGGTCAGATAACTTCTCACTTCAAACTTTTCTTTCTTTCTTCCAACTGTTAGTGACAACACTCTCTGGCACTTACCTATCAGTGTCTTTATCTTCAGGCAGCATGGGAGGCAAAGGTAACGGTGGTAATGTAGAGGTCACTAAAGCCACATGGTGCTCCTTCTCCTTGGCTCCTAAGCTTGGTGTAAGTGGTTTGGTTTTCTCTTTAAGAGATACTACTGGTTCGTCCTTTGTAGCAGCAGATTTACTCTCCTTCCCAACTACAACTGCTTTCTTGGTGGCTTTATCTACAATCAAGTTATTGTCCACCTTTGTTACCTGAAGAGGTGGCTTTGTTTTTGCCTTGTCATTTTTTAAAGTTCCACCGCTTGAGGGAGAAGGTGCATGTTCAGTTTTCAGTTTCTTCACATCCTTCACATGGTTGGTTTGTGACGCACCAGCTCCGGTCTCTGCGCTCCCCTTCGTAGGCGTAGAAGTGTTGGAAGCTTTGGCAGCTTTGGCAGCGGCCTCAGCAGCCTTCGCCGCCTCTGCAGCCCTCGCTGCCTCTGCAGCCCGGGCTTTTTTATTCTTGTTCAACTCGGCTGCCAGGCTACTCTTCAGAGTTAGTGTGCTAGGAGAAATGCTAGAATGACGACTTCTGGATCTAGACAATCTGTGCCTGCTACGAGATCTTGAATGCCTAGATGAATACGGGCTTCTGCTTCGGGATTTGGCAGAACGTCTGGTGGAAAATAATAAAGATTTAGTCAGTAATTCAGAAGAGGTGAGTTAGAAATTTAAAAAAAGTGTGAATTCAAGCCTGTGAAATCAAACAAATTTATTTATTTTATTTCAAAATCATAATATAGTTTGATTATCTTGATCTTGGTCTAGCCTACGAATGCTTAAAGATGAGACTGGATGAAAGTAGATCCCATGAGAAGAAATACCGTAAGGTTAGGAGAAAAAGCGTGACAAGGCATCCATCCCTACTGCCTTGGAAAACAGAAGTATGCAACAAGGACACACCAATGGGGGCAGTAGCAGGGTCAAGTCTGACCAATCATTCACCAGGAAGACCATCTCTACACCTGAAAACATCCTTGCCCCACAAGTTCAGTAGTGCTCTGTCCAAAGCAAGAGTGAAAAAGATAAATGCCTGTCATGAGAGAGTAAATACAAAACAGTCTAACTTTTGGAAACTACTTAATAGTGACTGTGTGATTCACTTCCCCAAAATTACTAGAAAACACAAAAACTATCATATATTTAAAAGTATGGTAGCAACCAAAATTCCTATAAAACAAATGCAGCACAGCACCATGTGAAAGGGAGCTGAAGTTTTCAAATCCATACCTTATCAAAACTAAAAACAAATACTCACCAAAGGCACTATGATAGTACTTTTGACATGTCTGTCACGTCTCTTTTTAATGCTCACATCAACCCCAGTAAAATATCTACAGTTTACAGATTAGAAATTTAATCTAAAATATTAACTGTGAAGGAAATAGCTCCTGCTGACATTTTGTAGAAGTTACAGGGAGAAGTTAAATAAAGCAACAAAACTCCTAAGAACCCATAATTAAAATAGGCAGAGAGAAAAAGAAGGACTGGAAATTTTGTTTATATCTGACATTAATAGAGCATGGAGGAAAATACTGAGAAACATTCTACAATTCTAGTATGAAAACAAAATGATGATTAGGTTTAAGATATATTGAAATGTACACTGAACTTCTCCCTCATTTTTTCAAAAAGATTTCAAAATATACTAAGGGCAAATTGGTCTTTAGCACTGAGGTAGTGTTTCATTTAAACCCCATACTTTATACATAGTATTTATGTAATACTATTTTAGATTAATAAGAACACTGTTTAGAAAACATTCAAACTGGGGCGCGTGGGTGGCTCAGTGGGTTAAAGCCTCTGCCTTCAGCTCAAGTCATGATCTCAGGGTCCTGGGACTGAGCCCCGCATTGGGCTTTCTGCTCCTCAGGGAGACTGCTTCCCCCTCTCTGCCTGCCTCTCTGCCTACTTGTGATATTTCTCTCTCTCTCTCTCTGTCAAATAAATAAATAAATCTTAAAAAAAAAAAATTCAAATCTAACACTTGCTTATCATTAAATATTCATTAAAATTATCAACGAACTTATATTTGTGGATTTGCGAGGAAATGCAACAAATACAATTTGCAAGGAAATGTTTTGTTAAATATAAAGTGGTAAATATCTTAGACAACTTTATTGTAAGATCCAAAAATGTCACAGTATCAAATAATCAGCAACAGTTTTTATTTCCTCTCTCTTCAGACTCTTAGACCTCAAAACAAGTCTGAGCATGCTTCTAGAGCAGTAGAAAGGTACATAGGAGGAGGAAAGTAACTATCATTTCATCAGAGGTAATAGCACAGAACTTTTGTTAAATTAACTTTCCTACACTAACAAGATTCTGGTCACCAAATTCATACACATAAATTATATTTAACTGAGAGATTTATGACCACTAAGTTTCACCTAAGAGAGACAAATGTATCAGGTAAAATCCCAACATAATTAACTCCTCTGGCCTATTAAATTATTTTTTACTGGAGAGAATCTGGGTAAGCATTATTAGCAAAGACTTAAAAAACATACCATACTCTCCATTCCTCTCCAATTCCTCTCTCTTTAAAATTTCCTTAACTTTTTAACTTCATGTCCTAGTAAACATGCATTCTGTCACAGAGTGCATATTTACTAATAAATATCAATGATATATTTATAGTTCATAACATGGTTTGGGAACCTAAAATGAAATATAATCAGAAAATTCAAGTTTAGGTCATTTTTACTAATGACCTAACTTTAGCCATGCAAAGTTATGAGAATAAGAAAGAAGTGCATCTCTGAGACTATATAATGAATTATATCATGAAGTCTTAGTAGAAGAACTGAAATGGATGGTAGACAACAAGTCCTTTTTTTTTTTTTTTTTTTTTTAAGATTTTATTCATTTGACAGAGAGGGAGGGCATGAGTGAGAATGGAGAGAGACAGAGGGAGAGGGACAAGCAGACTGCACCAAGCACAGAGCCCAACTTGGGGCTCAATCTCACAACCCAAGATCATGACCTGAGCCAAAACCAAAAGTCGATTACTTAACCAACTGAGCCATCCAGGCGCCCTGCAAGTCCTTTTTTTTTTTTTTTTTAAGATTTTATTTATTGATTTGAAAGAGAGATAGAGAGCACAAGTAGGTAGAGCAGCAGGCAGAGGGAAAGGGAGAAGCAGACTCCCTGCCGGGCAGGGAGCCTGATGTGGAGGCTCCTGGGATCATGACCTGAGCCAAGGCAGCCACTTAACTGACTGAGCCACCCAGGCGCCCCCAAGTCCTTTTAAAGATAAGATTTTTCTTCTTTCTAAAAAGGTTTTTTCCTAATTATTTCTATATTGTAGAATCTGCAGTGAATATGTATTAGCTGTTTGTTATTAATGGGGTTTTTAAAAGCTTTTTAAAAAAGACTTTATTTGTGAGAGGGAGAGACTGTACAAGAAGGGGGAGTAGTAGTAAGCAGAGGGAGGAGCAGGCTCCCCACCGAGCAGAGAGTTTGATGTGGGACTTGATCCCAGAACCCTGGGCTCATGACCTGAGCTGAAGGCAGACACTCACCAACTGTGTCAACCAGGCATCCCAATGTTTTTAAGAGATGACAGGATCTCTTTAAGAAGAGAACTTTCTATGTTTCTAAGGTTTCCAAATTCATGTAACACAAAGCAGAACCACAATAAAAACTCAGTATCCTGAAACTCAATTCATTGTTAATTAAGTTAGTGTTCCTTAGAAAGAGCATGGTGTACTATTCACTCAACTGCATCACACAATCTTTCCAAGAGTTCAGGTCCTCTGAAATGTTGCATAATTAGCAAACACTGATTCTTAATAATTTTACTATTATAAGATCTAATCCCTTATTATATGAAACAATACTGAACAGTGCTATCCAAAAGAACTTTCTGGAATGATAGTGTTCTATACATGTTGTGTAATGCAGTAGCCGATATTTTCAATTGACATTTTTTGGCCTAATTTTTCTACTTGGTTTATTTCTTTTCTAACATAAGCATTTAGTATATGATAAACAGCATTTTAACTTTGAGAAAGAGAGAAGGAGCACACATGCCAGCGGGAAGGAGAGGAGAGAGGGAAAGAGAAAATCTTAAGCTGGCTCCTGGCCCAGTGTGAGCCCTTGAGCTGATGTCAAAAGTCAGACACCCAAAGGACTGAGCCATCCAGGCACCCCTGCCCTGCTTCTTTTACATGCAAATAGCAGTTGTACCCATTTCAAAAACTTGTTGATTACCCTCCACAAGGGGATATAAAAACCACTTCCCATGTAAGGATCATCCAATATACCACATCAACAAAATGGAGGATAAAAATCACATGATCATCTCAGTAAATGCAGAAAAAGCATTTGACAAAATTCAGCATCCTTTCATGATAAAAACTAAACAAACGAGTATAGAAAGAACATACTTCAACATAATAAACGCCATTTAAGACAAGCCCACAGCTAACATCTACACTCAATGATGAAAAACTGAAAGCTTTTCCTCTAAGATTAGGAACAAGACAATACCCACTTTACCACTTTTATTCAACATAATACTGGAAGTCCTAACCTGAGCAATTAGGCAAAAAAAAAAAAAAAAATTTATAAAACAAGAGAAACTGGCATCTGGGTGGCTCAGTCGGTTAAGTATCCGACTCTTGATTTTGGCCCAGGTCGTGATCTCAAGGTCCCAGGACTGAGCCCTGCAACAACTCCCCTATCCGTGGGGGGGTCTGCCTGAGGATTTCTCTCCCTCTCTCTCTGCCCACAGGTATGTGTGTGTTTGCACACACTCTCTCTCTCTAAAATAAATAAATAAATCTAAAAAAAGAAAAAGAAAAAAAAAGAATTAAAATCAGAAAGAGGTAAAATTTAATTTTCTGTTTGTAGAAAACCCTTCCAAAGATACCACTAGGAGGATGTTAGAACTAATAAACAAATTCAATAAAGTTGCAGAATCAACAGTTGACCCTGGAATAATGTAGGAGTTAGGAGAGCCTCCTGTACAGTTGAAAATCCGCCTTTAACTTTTGACTCCCCAAAAACTTAACTACCAATAGCCCTCCACTGACCTGATCCCTTACAGGTTATATAAACAATCGGTTAATATATATTTTGTATATTATATGCATTATATAGTGTATTCTTAAAAAAAGCTAGAAAAAAGAAAATGTTATTTAAAAAATCTTTAAGAAGGGTGCCTAGGTGGCTCAGTTGGTTAAGTGACTGCCTTCAGCTCAGGTCATGATGCTGGAGTCCCAGGATCGAGTCTCACATGGGGCTGCCTGCTCAGTAGGGTGTCTGCTTCTCCCTCTGACCCTCCCCCTTCTCATGCTCTCTCAAAATAAAATCTTAAAAAAATTAAAAATAAAAAATCATAAAGAAGAGAAAATACATTTACAGTACTATATATCTATTGAAAGAAAATCCGTGTATAAGTAGAACCACATTGTTCAAACATGTGTTCTCCAAGGGTCAGTTGTGTTTCTATAGACTAACAACAAACTGCTGAAAAAAGAATATAAATATTAAGGAAATTTCAGAAAAGAAAATAAAAATCTTATTTATAAGAGCATCGAAACAAATAAAATACCTAGGAATAAATTTAATCAAGGAAGTGAAAGAAACTGATGAAAGAAATTGAAGAAGGCACAAATAATGGATAGATATTCTAGGCTAATGAAATATAAAAATCAGTACTGGTAAGATGTCCATACTATGCAAAGCCATCTACAGAGTCTATGCAATCCCTATTAAAATTCCAATGGCATTTTTCACAGACACAGAAAGAACAACCCTAAAATTCATATGGAACCACAAAGACTCAGAATAGCCAAAGCAATTGGGAAAGAACATATTCAGAGACATCACACTTCCTGATTTCAAACTGCATCATAAAGCCATAGGCTATAGTAATCAAAATAGTATGGTATTGGCAATGGGGAAAAAAAAAAAGACACATCAATCAATGAAACACAGTAGAGGGCCCAGAAATAAATCCATATTTATTAAATATATATAGCCAATTTTCAACAAAAGAGCCAAGAACATACACTGGGGAAAAGATACTCTCTTCATAAACTATGTTGGGGGGTGCCTGAGTGGCTCAGTGGGTTAAAGCCTCTGCCTTCGGCTCAGGTCATGATCTCAGGGTCCTGGGATCGAGCCCCACAACAGGCTCTCTGCTCAGTGGGGAGCATGCTTCCCCAATCTCTCTGCCTGCCTCTCTGCCTACTTGTGATCTCTCTCCTCTCGGTCAAAAAAATAAATAAAATCTTAAAAAAAAAAACAAACATAAACTCTATGGAAAAACTGGATAGTCATATGCAAAAAAAAAAAAAAAAGAAGAAGAAATTGAACCTATCTTACACTATACACAAAAATCAACTCAAAATAGATTAAAGACTTAAACATAAGACCTGAAACCATAAAACTCCTAGAAGAAAACAGATAAGTTCCTTGACATGGGTTTTGGCAATGGTTTTCATATTTGACACCAAAAACAAAACAAAGCAAAAATCAAAGAATGAGACGACATTAAACTAAAAAACTATGCTCTGCAAAGGAAACCATCAATAAAATGAAAAGGCAAGCTATAGAGAATGGGAGAAAACATTTGCAAATATTTACAAATATAGTAAGTAGTTAACATCAAAAACATGAAAGGAACTCAAACAGGGAAAAAAAAATCAAACAAAACAAAAACACCCAATTAAAAAGTGGGCAAAGGACTTGAACAGATAATTTTGCAAAGAAGACATCCAAACAGCTAACAGGTATCTGAAAAGGCGCCCAACATCACTAATCATCAGGGAAATGAAATTCAAAACTACAAAGATACCACCACACACCTGCTAGGACATCTATCATCAAAAAGATAAGCAATAACAAATGCTGGTGAGGATGTAGAGGAAAAAAAAAAAACCCTTGTACACTGTTGGTGAGAATGTAAACTGATAGAGCACTATGGAAAATAATATTGTGAGATTACTCTAAAAGTTAAAAATAGAACTACCAAGTGATCCAGATACCTCAGTTCTGGGAATATAAGCCAAAGGAAATGAAAGTACTAGCTCAAAGAGATACCTGTACTCTCCTGTTCACTGTGGCACTACTCACAATAGCCAAGGAACAAAAATAACCTAAGTGTCCATCAATAGATGAATGGATAAATAAAATGTGGTGTGTGTATACGTCTGTATAATGGAATACAATGCAGACTTTAAAAAGGAAGGAAACTGCTATTTGGGACAACACAAATGAACCTAAAAAGCATTATGCCATGTG
This sequence comes from Procyon lotor, assembly GCA_028646535.1. Taxonomy (NCBI): domain Eukaryota; kingdom Metazoa; phylum Chordata; class Mammalia; order Carnivora; family Procyonidae; genus Procyon; species Procyon lotor. The sequence goes on from CM053614.1 coordinate 79,343,717, forward strand.
AAATAAGCCAGAGAAAGACAATATAGCATGGTATCACTTATGTGTGGAATCTTAAAAAAGTCAAACAGAATAGAAGGGTGATTTCCAGGACCTAATAAGAAGGAGGTGGAAAGAAGAGAAGCTGGTAAAAGGATACAAACTCTCAGAAGATTAATAAAGTATGAGGATCTAATGTATAACATGCTGACTACACTTAATAATATTGTATACTTGAAATT
>CM053614.1:79353085-79369951 GCA_028646535.1 Procyon lotor
GATGCAGACACTGAGGAAAACAGGTTGGTGGGGCACCTGGGTGGCTCACTCATTAAATATCTGCTTTCCATTTAGGTCATGATCCCAGGGTCCTGGGATGGAGCCCCGTGTCAGGCTCTCTGCTCAGAGGGGAGCCTGCTTCTCCCTCTCCCACTCCCCCTGCTTGTTGTTCCCTCTTCTGGCTGTCTCTATCAAATAAAATCTTAAAAAAAAAAAAAAAAGAAAGAAAGAAAAAAGAGAAGAAGTTGGAAATTCCTTAAAATGTTAAAACACAGAATTACCACATGACCCAGAAATTCCACTCCTAGATACATACCCAAAAGAAATAAAAACATATCTCATGAAAAAAAAAAGCTCATGCAAAAACTAAACACAAGTGTTCATGGAAGTATAATCTCTAATAGTCAAAAACTGAAAACAACTGAAATGTCCATCAGCTGAAAATAAAATGTGGAATATTTATACAATGGAATACTATTTTGCCACAAAAAGAAATAACTGATGGTACATGCTACAATATATAGATGAACCTTAAAAATAGTATGCTTAAATGAATTTAGTCAGCCATAAAAAAACAGGAATCATATGATCCCATTTATATGAAATGTCTGAAACAGGCAAATCCATGAGAGAGAAAGTAAATTGGTGGTTCCCAGAGGTGAGAATGGGGACTCACTACTAATAGGCATGGAGTTTCTTTTTGAGGTGATTAAAATGTTCTAAAATTAGTGGTAATGGCTGCACAACTCTGAATATACTAAAGGCCACTGAATGTACTAGTTAAAACTAGAGTAAATTGCATGGTAGGTGAATTATATCTCAAAAAATGTTATCTTAAAAACTAGAAAAATTAAATAAAAGTGAAATGTTTGTGTTTATTTCGTTTATGTTCCTTATGAAACACTAAAAGTTAAGAAAATAAAAGAGTCATGACTGACTTTTTGTAGATTTTCTAAGGCAAACAAGTTCTAGTCCACTGAGCACATGAACTGTGCTTGTCTTCATGCTTCACTGAACCATGTCCTGAAATATGTTTTTGAAGAGAGAAAAAGGAAAGATGGTAAGAATAGTGGGAAGGCTTAATACTTGATCTGCACAAAGACACATTCTTTTGATTTGTCCAGCTCTAGTCATTACAAATTTATTCATAAGCCAGTATTAGACCCTATTAATATCAGAAGGGTTTTTTTTTTTTCAAAGTCTAAGGTGCTGGATATTTTCTTACACAAATCAATTTAATATCATTTGTTGGGTATCTATTTCCTATCACATGCTATCACATTACCATGCTATGGTAAGTGTTTAAGAGACATTAAGATTAAAAAATAACTCCATGGGAGGGGCGCCTGGGTGGCTCAGTTGGTTGAGCGGCTGCCTTCGGCCCAGGTCATGATCCTGGAGTCCCGGGATCGAGTCCCACATCGGGCTCCCAGCTCCACGGGGAGTCTGCTTCTCTCTCTGACCTTCGCTCCTCTCATCCTCTCACTGTCTCTCTCAAATAAATAAATAAAAATCTTTAAAAAAAAAAAAAAAATAACTCCATGGGACTTACAATCCAGCGGCTGAAGCAAAACAAAATATTATATAAATTCTTGTTAAACTACAAAAGCCAGAGGCAGAATAAGTCAAAGTACTAAAGAGGGAAAAAAAGTCCATGTAAAATTCCATACCCAGCAAAAATATCTTTCAAAATGGAGACTTTTTCAGACAAATAAAACAGTAGAGTTACATTATAAGAAATGTTGAAAGCCAGTTCTCTCACTAGAGGAAAATACTACATCAAACCTTGGATCTACATAAAAGAATTAGAAGTGTTTGAAAAGGTATAAATTAAAGTAGATATAAATGATTTTTCTCATTTTTCCACGTCTATAATTAATGCATATAAGTCATATACATATACACATGTATATATATAAAAAAAATAAGATATATAACAAAAATGGTATATAAAAGAAGAAGGGGGGCGCCTGGGTGGCTCAGTGGGTTAAGCCTCTGCCTTCGGCTCAGGTCATGATCCCAGAGTCCTGGGATGGAGCCTGCTTCCCACTCTCCCTCTGCCTGCCTTTCTGCCTACTTGTTATCTCTCTCTGTCAAATAAATAAAATCATTATAAATAAACAAACAAATAAAAAGGAGGAAAATGTAAGCATACTCTTGGCATATTATATTATATATGAAGATAGACTGTGTTAAATTAAAGATGTATATTATAAAACCAAAAAGGAAATATTTGTGACCATGAGTTAGGCTTAGTTTTGAGTGGCACAAAATATACAACTCATAAAAGAAAAAAATTGCTATATTGGACTTCATCAAATTCTGCTCTTCAAAATTACAGTGAAGGCAAGGCAAGCCCACAGAGTGAGAAGAATAATTTGCAAAGTATTTGTATCTGACAAAGAACTTGTACCTAGAATACGTACAGAACTCTTAAAATTCAATAAAACAAATAACTTCACAGAAGACATGAAGAGCAAATAAACATATGGAAAGATGCTTAGCATTATTAGTCATTAGGCATTCGCAAATAAAACCACAATGATCTACCACTACACACCCACCAGAGCAGCTAAGAACAAAGACTGACAAAAACTGAAGTCTTGGTGAGGACATGAAGCTACTGGAATGGTCATATACTGTTGACTAGATTGCAAAATGGTACCATTTTGGAAAACAGGTTGCTTATAAAGTCAAAATTTCACTTACTATACAACAAAGCAATCCCACTCCTAATTTACTCATGAGAAATAAAAACAAAAGAATCATATTCAAATATTCACAGCAGCTTCATTCATAATGGCCCAAAACTGGAAACAACTCAAATGTTCATCAATTGGGTAATGACAAGCAAATTACTGAATATCCATGGAATGTATAAGGAAATGGAATACTACTCAGGAATAAAAAGAAAGAAACCATTCAAACATGCAATAACATTGATGAATCTAAGTGGAAAGCACACACCAAAGATTACATGCAATATAATTCTACTGATATGAAATTTAAGAAAGGTAAAACTAATGTGACAGAAAGCAGAACAGCAGTTGCCAAGGACCACAGGTAGAGTAAGAGACAAACTACAAAGGGGCCACAGGAAACTTTTTGGGGTAATGTAAATGTTCTTTATCATGACTGTGGTGGTGGTTACACAAGTATATCTATTTGTCAAAAGCCATTTAAATGTGTATTTAAAATTGGTAAATTATACCTTAATAAAACTGTTTGTTTTTTAAAGATTTTATTTATTTGACAGAAAGAGATCGCAAGTAGGCAGAAAGGTGGGCAGAGAAAGAGGGGGAAGCAGGCTCCCTGCTGAGCAGAGAGCCCCATGCAAGGCTCAATCCCAGGACCCTGAGCCGAAGGCAGAGGCTTAACTCACTGAGCTACCCAGGTGTCCCAATAAAACTGGTTTAACGAATGGATGAAACATGTCCAATATACCAGGGGGTAGAAGGGCAGGCAACAAATCAAATTAATGCAAGCCTGAATACCAGAAATTCTGGATGAGATTAATGAAGATGACACCTCAACTATGGCTGGAAGAATGGCCAAGAAGGATTAGCCAGTTGAGAGAAGGGCATAAACTAAAGTGTAGGGAACCTGTAATTCTGTTTTTAAAATAGTAAGGAGTCCAGTTTTGTACCGTGATCAGCATATTTACTGAGAAAAAGGGTAGTTTGGTTCTGTCTCAGGTAAGGAATCTTAAGTGCCCAGCTCAAAAATTTGATTCTGTAAGTATGTTTTAGAGAAAAATGATAGACTAAGGTGGTATTTTAGGATTAATTTGAATGCAGAAAACAGGAGAGGCTTGATGAGGAAAACCCCAAAGCAATCAGACCCAATAATAAAAACATAAACAAAGGAATTTCAAACAAAGTAAGAATAGATAAAGACCACTACAAAAGGACCAACAGAACAAGCAAGTCACAAGAACTGGAGAAGGAGAAGAGGTAAGTATTACTAAAGTTTTGGCACTAGGCTTGGGAGCAACTACTGCAATTTATGACACATGAACATAGGCATAAGTCAACAGTTATTTGTTTTTTTAAAGATTTTATTTATTTATAACAGAGAGAGATATCGAGAGAGGGAACACAAGTATGGAGGAGCTGGAGAGGGAGAAGCAGGCTCCACACTAATGCTCCCCGCTGATGCTGAGCAGAGAGCCTGGTATGGGACCTGATCCCAGGATGCTGGGATCATGACCTGAGCCAAAGGCAGATGCTTAATGATGGAGCCACCCAGGTACTCCAAGTCAACAGTTCTTAAAACAAAACACTTTGAGGTGCCTGGGTGGCTCAGTCAGTTAAGTGTCTGCTTTCAGCTCAGGTCATAATCTGAGAGTCCTGTGACTGAGCCCTGCATCAGGCTCCCCTGCTCAGCAGGGAGTCTGCTTCTCCTTCTTCCTTTGTACCATCTCTCTCCTCAAGAAAATAAATTTTTTAAAAAATCTTTAAAAACAAAAGAAACCAAAATATTACATAAACAATGTTAAAAAACAAAAGACAAATTCATGAAAAATACTTGTTATGCCACAAAGACAGTTAATATCTCTAACACTCAGAAAGCTCTCATAAATTAATAACAGAAATGAATCAAGAAATTAAAACATTCAATAAACAGATTAAAATAAATTCAGTCTTATTAAATAAATGCAAAAGGAAAGAATAGCATATCTGACAACTCTAAGTGGTGATGGGACTGAGGAAATGAGCACTGGCACACTGCTGGGAAACAAAAATTGGTAAAAGCCTTCTGAAGGGCAACATGACACTGTATCAAAATTACAAGTGTGTATACCATTTTTGACCCAACAATTTTACCTCCAAGAAATCCAACGTTTAAGGAGATAATAGAACTAATGCGCACACCAACTATTTGCAATAGATACATACACATCTCAAAAACTTTGAAAATAAAAAACTAGGAGTCTAGCAAAATGGACTTAGCCAAACAAGTTACAGTACACAAAACAAAATACCAGAAGCCAACAAGAACATACTACAGTGCATGACATACAAAGTAGCATTGTAGTATGTTCCCATTATTCCTAAGATTTACATAAAATCTTTTGTCCCTATGCATACATGCAGAGGGAAATCTAGAAGAATGTTATTCAAAACCTCAAAGATGATCGTCTCCAATGACTAGATTCAGGAAGACTTAATTTCTCACTCTTCTGTACTAACTGAAAACTTCTACCTTGAGCCTGTACTATCTTTGTAAACAGGTGAAAAATAATGACGAGCAATACTAGAAAAAGAAATGACTCCAAGAAAGGTGAAATAATTAATGTTAAGTAAGTTTGGAATCAATAAAATATCTCAGTGAAAGTGCCCCATGCAAGTGAAAATGCAAAAACAGAAAAGTGGGGAGGCATGCAGCCCATTAACTACTTTCAGTTTTCAGTTCCTCTCACTACCTTTTTCATTTCCATTTTATAAATCCCACTTTTTAAACGAACAAAGGGGAAAAAAGAGAAAGGGGGGCCAAATCAAGAAACAGACTCTTAATCTATAGAGAACAAACATGGTCACCAGAGAGAGGGGGTTCGAGGTATGGGTCAAATAAGTGATGCAGATTACAGTGCACTTGTTGTGATGAGCACCTGGTGTTACAGGGGTGTGTTGAATCACTATATTATACACCTGAAACAATATTACACTGTAATGTTAAGTAATTGGAATTTAAATAAAAAAATAAAAAAATAAAATAAATTCCAGTTCTTACTCCTCTAATCTACATTTATTTTGTTTTCCAAATATACTAAGAAAACTAGATTCTCACAATTTAGATGTGTGGAAATTCAAGAAACAAAAAAATCACTGTAAGCAAGTAATACTTCTGATTCTAGCCTGATACTTTTGCTTCTAACATTCACTTTAGTTTATAAATTATCTACCTGTAAAACAAAGCCAAGCAAAAACAAAAACAATAAAAATTTAAGTGATATTCATAGAAAAAGCAGAGAATAAGATATTAAAATTATCTAAAATATGAATATTAAGCAGTATTAATTTTCAACTGATGTTTGGGAAATAGCCACAATTTTTTAGAGTTAGAAAATAAAGCTTGGCGTACAGTTTGTTCAGAAAATTTTCACAAAGAAAAACAGATCACTTACCGTGATTAGTACAGCAGAGTGCAAATATAAACACGAGATCTGAATTTACTCTCTTCACACTAAAATTGACTCCCAGCATCCTCAACTCATTCCAGTAAAGCAGCAGCGGGAAAGAGGAGGTTCTTAAATTCTCTCCTTAACAAAACAATCACTTAACCCATCCTAAAGTATATGTGAACCAAAATAGGAAGTAAGTTTAGAGATGCAACTGCAATCTGTGCAAAGTTGGTTTGCATTAATCTATGGAGAAAAATACTATTTAAATTGATTCAACCACTAATGAATACATGTTAAAATTTGTCCTCCAGGAGTTTACAGTCTAGTAGAGAAAATACAAATGTAGCCAGCCAAATAATCAGAATATTAAATAGAATTTTTAAAGCTCTATAACAAAGATAAAGCAAAGTGCTATAGGAAAATAAGAATGAACTTTTTCTACATGAATGGAGCAAGATCTTGAGATGGTTGAATTGGAGCTGGGTTTTGAATGCAAAGCCTGAAGCAGAGAAGAGGGGGAAAAGGGCATTTCAAGGTAAAAGAACTGCAAGAGTAAAACTATAGAGAAATAAAAGTGCCTCTAAAAATAGAATTCTGATAGAATGGGGCCAGATCATAAAAGGCATTACTTGACAATGCATTGAAAAGTCTGGACTTAATTCTATATAATGGAAGTGACACAATCTGACCAAGACCTTAAGAAAATTCTCCTGAAAAAGAATGAACTGGGAAGAGAAGAATGGAATAACAGTGAAGAAAAGAATGGTAATAGGAATTCTGATTAAAAACAAAGGCCTAAACTGAGGTGCTGAAAATGGAAATGGGATAAATATTAGTATTAGAACAAATAAATGATACTGTGTAGATGCAAATGTTGGGTAAAGTCTGGCCAGAGAAGGAGCAAAACACATGGCCATCTTGAGAATGAAATAAATGATCACAGGTTTGGAGACTTAAGACTTCACCTAAATTTCCATTCCTTCTGATTGTTTCTGCATTTTTTCTAGTATCCTACATATCTGACATTTTTAAAAAACATTTTTAGCATTACATTCATCTAAGGATACTCATGATTTAGTTCTATTAAGTACAAATAATATCAGCAGTTAACAGGAGCTTTTTTCTTATTCTGAAATATCTTCATTTTATATATTTCTGAACATGGTTTTTAGGACAATTACATTAAATAAACCATGATAAAGGTAGCCCATATCATACACAAGTAAATACTAGTAACTTCACTTATTTACACCTACCAGTCCACCCATCTTTAGATTCCCAGGGTCGCTATACTATTCCATAATGGAGGCTTCTGTTGCTTCTCAGTGGAACAGAATCTCACAGAATCTCCATAAGTTCAGAGACAAAACCAATTAACTGTACATATAACAATTTAGTGTCCTGTTTGAAACTGATCTGACTTGAGTGACTTCAGATCAAGATATCCCACTGCAAAAAAAAAACAACTGTCAATAACTAAGTATAATTAAAGTCTTCAAGGAAATGTTTTTAGACTCATATTCATAAAAGCTACAAGTTAATGAGCCAAAAGAATCTTTAGAAGAATTTGTTTTTTACAATTCTGAAAATGCTTCAAAGAACAGCCGTGTAAAAAGAAATCGATACATAAACACCCAAACAGGAGATAAATTTTAGCAAAACAGATCACAATATGAGGGGGTCAGCTCCCTTGAATGCCATGACAGTATCAAGACCTAATATCAAGAGCATGTTACTTCAGTCAGTCCAAGGTTTGAATCCAAGCTGACCTTGGAACAATTCACTTAAGTTTTTAGAGCTTCAGTTTCCCCATCTATCAACAGAAATGTAGGGGGTGAACATATGTTGTTAAGTATTTATCAATGCCTGGCACATAGTAAAACCCAAATGTCAGTACCATTCCTTGCCTTTAAAAACAGCTCTACTACACTCTCACACAACAGGAACTAAGACCAAGAAAAATCTTCATACTATGGTTTGAATACCATTTTCATTGGGCATGCATCTCCTTAAAATATCTACACTGACAATTCATTAATACATGTGGGCTGGTAAAAGATCATACTGCTTTTTCTTATAGCATAACACATGGTCTCTATTAAATACTTATGCAATCCAGGCCCACAATATTTCATATCCTCAGTAAACTCCATCATCTCTTCATTTACCCATTCAACAATTACTATTAAGCAATGACTTCTGCCAAATACTATGCTGAACACTAGGAATACAATGGTGGGTTAGGACAGGATAGCTACCTTCAAAGAGCTCAAAATCCAGCAGACTATTCATTAAATAACACGGACCACTTAAGACACTACTAAATTCTAAAAGTAAAACTTTTTTCATTAAACTAGATAAGTGAGTTCAATTAATTGTTCCTAAACAGTAGTGACACACTTGCTGTATTTAAAAATCTTAAATTTTTCCAATCAGCTATGTTAGGTGTAAATTCTGGGGCCTAAATTTTAAGCAGGACAGCAGACAAATCAGATATAATGTGAAAAATCTGAAAACCATACCTCATGACAAATGAAGTTTTTGGCCCAAAGAAGAAAAGACTCAGAAGACTTGGCAAGTGTCTTACATTTTAAAGAAGTAGTAGCATACAACTGAGTTTGCTCTGGTTAAAACTTAAAGCAATGGGTAGAAAGTTATATAGAGAGAGATTTTGGTTTCAATACGAAGGGTTCTAATAATTCAAACTATTCAATAATTCAACCACATTTCCATAATAATCTATAGTATTTCTATACTTTACAAAACATAAATTTTCACTTAATCCTTGAAATAATCCAAAATACCAAGAATTCCCTGTTATAGTTTAGGAAACTGAGACTCCCAAGGGAGGGTCTTGCTAAAATACTGGGGCAAAGCAGTCTAGACTAGAACTCAAGTCCCAAATCTAATGGAATAGGCCGTCTCAAAGTAATGTCTTTCCATGTCTAGATGTATTTAGGCACACATCAAATGGACAGCTGTCTGGAATGTCAGCCAAAATACTCTAAAACTTTGGGATGCCTGGGTGGCTCAGTCAGTTAAGCATCTGCCTTTGGCTCAGGTCATGATCCCAGGGTCCTGGGATCGAGTCCTGCACCTGGCTCCTTGCTTGGTGGGGTGTCTGCTTCTCCCTCTGTCTGCCACTCCCCCTGCTTGTGCTCTCTCCTTTAGAGAGAGTAAATAAAATCTTAAAAAAAAAAAAAAGATACTCTAAAGCATCTTCCAAATCCAATCCTTCAGAAATACCGGCAGCCAGTATAAAAACCATGAAAAGATGCAGCAATGAATTGTCCTCTAGAATGTAATCTTCATGAGGGCAAGGACCTCAGCTTCCTTCACTCATCTATTCCAGTCCCTGTAACAGTAACTGGCATACGATGTACTGAGTAAATATTTGCTAAATACAAATAATACTAATCATACATGCCACTACTACAAAATATATATAAAACACATAGAGCTATCAAGGACAGGACCTTGCTAAAGTATCCACCAACCAAAAATTCAGATAAACATAGACCCTATTCTTAAAATTGTATCATACACTCAAAACTGCTATCTAAAGTCGGAAACAACCTAATCAGTTTTCAAAAACAATGTCAACTGCAAAAAACAAACAAAACACTAAGAAAAATGCAAACCTTCTGGAAAACCTAAAATGTTTTAACTAAAAGGAAAATGTAAGATCTTACAAAGATACAAAGGCTAAATTTGGTGAAAAGAGTTAGCAGTGTTGATAGACCTTTCCTTAAAGCACCTACTAGCATTTTAAGTATGCTTGAACATCGTTAAGAATGAAGACATTTGTACAGTTGCTTTCATTTAAAGATAAACTCACACCCAGATCTCTATTTGAATCCCATCTTGACAAATATTTACTAGGCTGACACTTCAAAGAGATCCGCTAATTTTACAGGTACATGTATTGAGATTCAACATAACTTCCTCTCAGGGGTACCTGTATACAACTGGCTTACTGAAAACTAAGACCAACAGGAAAAACACAGCCAACGAAAGTCATTTTTTAATATCCTAAACTGTAATACACTAAACTATAAGAATTCCCAGACAGCTCAAGAAATAGAACCTGCAAAATATTTGAAAGTTATTTTTAATTAATTTTGCTTAACAGGTACGCACAGATCAATGCTCACACTTTTCCTGAAGAACATAATTATAAAAACAAAATATAACTACATAAAAGATTTACTCCAATTTCACTAGATTAAATTTACACCTTTTAAAGATTTTTGAAGATCGTGATATTTAAAAATATAGTTAACGTTAAAATGTAAATAGTAATTGAATATATAGTAAACAGTGTAATACTGTAAGGACGTAGGACACCATTCGCTTGGTTACACCAATTAATTATACGTTATTAGCAACTGGGTGTCATTACAAACCAACAGTGAAACCACAATCTTGTCATTTTTTTTCTTTTAACACTTAAAAACCATGTCACTATAAAAATATTACAAAATGGGCATCTTCTTTATCTTGAGAATTTAGAACTATAATTTCCACATAACCTTTTTTCACATATCAAAAGAATAAACTTTACAGAAAAGCTGCTTTTTCCATCGCTGTATTCATCACCTGCAACATTTGCAATCCATATCTAACTCTGACATCAGCAAGTGATTCCGAGTCTCCTTTACACTATGTGGGTCCGTCCCTAAATCTCCAAAGATGAAACTTCTTCAGAGAGCTTTCAAAATTATGACAATTTAAACCACCTCTAGGTTTACCCAAAGAAACTGCTGGAAATGCAAAGAGCAGTTGAGAAAACCCCGTTAATATGTTAACACAACAAGTTTAAAACTTTGAACTCTTCCTTCGAAATTTTCCCTGCCACAGCGAGAACTCTGCTGGACCTGTTGCTTTGTCCCTCCAACCCACTAAAAGGTGTCATGGGCGCGCGAAAACGCCTCTCCCTACTTGAACCCGGTCTGAAGTTGGGTTTTCTAGTGCCAGGGGCAGCCCGGCGGCTCTGAAGAGGCCAATCACCACTTCGCCTGCCTCCCGGGGATCTGGCCCGCGCAGCAAAGGACGAACGCACAGGGGGGCGGACTCACCTGATCACCGGGCTGTAGGGGCTCCGGGAGCGGCGCCAGCTGCTACTGCTGTAGGGGCTGGGGGACACATCGCCGCCCCGCTCGTAGGAGCTGTGGCGGCTGTAGCTGGGGGAGCGACGGCGGCTGTAGGGGCTCGGGGAGCGCGGCAGCCGCCGAGAGTACGGGCTGTTGCCACCTCCTGCCGGGCTGGGGGACTTGCGGCTCCTCAGGCTCTGCGAGGCCCTGTGGGACACCGGGCTGTCGTCCCGACCTCCCAGCGGGCTCAGGGACCGCTGCCGCCGCCTGTAGGCCTTGGGCTCGCTCTTGTCCTCCCGGTAGGCCTTGGGCGGCTCCTTGTAGGCCGAAGGCGGCTCCTTGGACGACTTAGTCCGGCTCCGGTGGGCCTTCAGGTCTCGATCCTTGCGGCTGCTGCTGCTGCTAGACGTGGCCGAGGCGCTTTTCCGGCGGCCGCCGCTGCTGCTGCTGCTGCCGCTCTTGGCGGCCTCTGCCCGCTCCTCGCCGCTGTGGCTGTGGCGGCTGCGGGACTTGGAGGCCTCGCTGCCGCCGCGTTGCCCATCCCGCCGCCGGTGCTCGCGGTGGCGCTCCTTGCTGCGGCCGCTGCTGCTGCGGCGGTCCCGACGGGGCCTGCGCTCCGACCCCTCCCCGCGCCGCTGGGTGCCGGAGGAGGAGGCCGGACTCCCGCCGCTGCCTCCCGTTCCCCCGGCAGCCGTCGCCGCCGTTGCCGCGCTGGCCCCCCCCAGCAGCAGCCCCTGCTCGGACTGGGAGCTCACATCCTCGTATTCCACCAGCGGGGTCACACCCCCGCCGCTACTAGCACCGCCACCGCCGTCCTGCTGCGGCTGGGGCAGCGAGAAGACCCGACGCTTCTCCGCCTCCTGCCCGGCGCGGGGCCCGCGGCGCCGCTTCTGCCGCCCTCCTGCGCGCCTCTTGCCTCTCGCCAGCCGCTTGACCTCCAGAGGGGGGCCCGGGCTGAAGCAAGAGGAGGAGGCCGCGGCGGCGGCGGCTGCGGCGGCGGCCGTGCCGGGAGCAGCCAGGAAGAGCAGAGGCGGCGGGGGCGGCGGCGGTTGCAGGAGCTGCGGCTGCAGGAGCGGCAACAGCAGCGGCGGCTGCTGAGGGGACAGGAATCGCCTCCGCTTGCGGCGTTCCTCCAACTTCTTCTCCGCCCAGCTCAGGCCCCCGCCTCCCCCCAGCGCCGTGTCCGAGCTGCTCGGCATCGCCTAGAGCCCGCCGCAGAGCGCGGCGCGGGTGCGGCCTCCTCCCGGGTCAGATCCTGGCCATCTCCCCCGCCGGAAACGGGAACTGCTGCAACGGCGGAGGGACACCGAGCACCACGGCCGGCCAGGAGACGCGCCACGATAATCCGGGTCAGGACTCAGATCCCTGGGTTCCAGGTCACAGTCGGGTATGCAGCGGCCTCCTGGCCTGAGGGAAGCAGAAATCCGGGTGGCAGAGCTCGCGATCGTGCTCGTCGTCCTATCCTCCGCAGCAAAAACACCAGATGCGCCGGGCGCTGACCTGCGGGGGAGTCCGGAGTCCTCCAAGTGCCCCCGGGGGTGGGGGAGCGGCCTCGGCCGCGCTCTCGGCTCGGGGAGCGCAACGCGGAAGTACCACCTTCGTCTTCGCTTCACTCCATCGCGCCCTGACGTTGGGTGCGAGTTCAGGGGAGGGGAGTGGGCAAGACAACAACACGCCTCCGCCGCCGCCGCCTCCTCCGCGTCGACGTCGTCCTCCTGTGGTGGCGGCGACACACGGCGGGCGCCTCGGAAGTGGCCTGGGCCTGACAACAACTCCCGGCCTAGGGCCTCGCGCACTCTGCCGCCCGCAGGGACGGGCGGCGGGGCGGGGCGAGGCGGGGGCGACCGGGCTGCGGCTCACGGTTGGGGCAGCGAGTGTGCGGGGCTGGGCGGGGGGCTGTTTCCGGGGAGATGGAGCGGGGAGGGGGAAGTTTCTGAGCCTGTGGCGGTGGGTACGGGCCCTGACTTTCTTCTTCCTTCGCCGCCGCCGCGAACAGAGGTGGCGGAGCTCCCCTTTCCTCTGCTCTCCCCCCCCCTCCACGAGGAGGCTCCTGGTGTGCGCGGCCGGCCCCGGCTCGCTCCTCCCCTTCCCTCTCCTATCCTCGTCAGGAGGAGGGAGGGCGACGGGACTTGCTGGTTGGGCCCTAACCTCCACAACCCCTCCTTCTCGCCTCGCTCTTTCGGCCTTTCCCCTCGGCCCTGACGCAAGGCCGGGGGCGCGCACGCACGTCACGCTCCGAGAAAGCCGAAGGTGAGTGGTGTTGGGCCAAAGGAGGCGGGAACAAAGTTGCCGCGCACCAGCGTGCTCGCTCCCGCCAGGGACGGGCGTGCGGGCCGGAATTGTCGTAACGTAGAAACGGCTCCACTTCCGGTGAGGGTGGGACTATGTGTGAAGCAGGGTTAAAGAAAGGAGAGGGTTCGTGTACCGCCTACTGCTGTCGCTTGAGTCTCACGCAGTGATGGCACGCCGACTGTGCATGTTGGGTCCAACGTGGAGTTGCACCGCTCGCCTGTTGAAGGGTCAGGGCAACAGCAAGAATTTGGGGACTCATTAATAATTCTGTTAGTCACCCTATCATGCACCCTCAGCCAAACCCCGGGAAGAAAAGAGGGCACACACCCCCCCCCCCCGAAAGAAGGCGGAGGTGGTATTGGTTAAACTGTCTTTAAATAAATTAATAAACAAACAAACAAACAAACTGTCAACCTACGCCCAAGTTCGAGGCCCCATCGTTAAGAACACCCTTGGAAATCACAGTCTTGAACTTTAGTAACACTGCAATTCACTTAAAAAAAAAAAAAAAAAAAAAAGCCTTACGTTAATTCAGGGAGTAAATGCAAAGTCAAAAGGGACAACTGGAAATCTCAGAATCATTACCAGCTTTTTGAAGTCAAAATATTTGCTCAAATGAGGGCTGCCCTCTTAACACTTCACCCACTTTCTCCTTAATATCTAAACGCTGTGGAACCGCCGAACTTAGCCATTCAGTGACTTCATGTCTAATTTCGTGCTTTACCAAGCTTACCTTGCAGTGATAAACTGGGTTCATAGGATAATTGGATTAAAATTTAAATGGGTTGTTGGCACTTACTATGCTTGAAATATCTTACTTTTTTTTTTTTTTTTAAGATTTTACTTTTAAGTAATTTCTACACCCAACATGGGGCTCAAACTTACTACGGGGAGATCCGGAGTCCAGTGCTTTACCAACTGAGCCAGGCAGGTGGCTTTCATGTGACTGAAAAGAAAAGCTAAGAAGTCCGCTCACTGACTGCATGTAGCAACCCCTTTGCAAGTTTATTTTTTCAGATCATCAGTTGGTTCTTAGTTCCTAAACACTTGGTATCCATCCGTCATTCATGCCCTAGTGTAAATATTTTTAATTGGCTTGACATCCACTAACACTGTATTTCAGACTGGACTAATCTAAGCTGAAAATCAGACTTCTGTGAAAGAATGAATACAAAGTGTGTGTGTTTGCTGAAGGATAAAGGAGGAAGCAAAGCATTGCCCGGGAAGGTAGACCTGGGTGGGCCACACAGTGGGACCTAGTGTGTAGTCAGGAAGAAATGGTAAGGGCATTGAGAAACTAAATAGAAAAGTAAGGGGCAGGGTGCCTAAAACAAATTTCTCCTTTGTAGTATTGCCAAGTGGAGGTCTTATAGCTTGGTAAAGACCAGTTAGCAAGTGGTTTTTTCCAAAAAATAGAATTAATTACTATCATTATACTTTGAAAACCCTGAAGTAACTGAAGAGGAAAGCAGAATAAGAGGTTTATTTAGCAGATTCTCAAACCTATAACTAATTTCACTTGAGAATGTCATCTATACTTGTGGAAAAACAAACAATCTTGATCCATAATAAATGGGCAGCTTCCAGGCCAGGTTGCAAACAGAAAAGTTGTACTAAAATATTTTTAGTGGGATTTTGCTGCCTACATGTTTCTGCAAAGATTCTGTCTTGGGAAGAAAGGAAAGGAGGAAGAAATGAAGAATTATGAGCTCCTCAAAGATACCTGCCTGCATACATCGAAATACTAATAGTGGAATTCTAACTAAAAAAAATTAAAATGAGAAAGACCTTTGAATTAGAAGCCATCTGTTTCTTAAGCTTGCCTACTTGTCTTCATTTTTTTTTTTAAGATTTTATTTATTTATTTGACAGAGAGAGATCACAAGCAGGCAGAGAGGCAGGCAGAGAGAGAGGAGGAAGCAGGCTCCCTGCTGAACAGAAAGCCCAATGTGGGGTTCGATCCCAGGACCCTGAGATCATGACCTGAGCCAAAGGCAAGAGACTCAACCCACTGAGCCACCCAGGCACCCGTCTACTTGTCTTCATATAAAAAGATTTAAAATCACCACTCGTAACTATATTTTAGTATCTTGCTGTTTGTGTGTTATAACTTATTGCCTCCTGATTAAAAAAAAAAAAGCACGTGGTAAATTTGCTTTCTTTATTTATCTAACAATCATAATCATACCATATCAGCTATTCTTAAAGTGTGGCTTGAGACTAAAACCTATTCAGTGACTCATGTCGTCAAAACTATTTCATAATAAAAAGACGTGATTTGTCTTTATTACTCTCATTGCGTGAATGTACAATGTTTTCCAGATGCAACATGACATCATCATTCTGATGGCTAATGGAATGTGTGCTTGTGTGTTCATACGTTTTCTAGAATGTTCTACGGTACTAGGTTTCTCCAATGTGTAAACATTTGGAATATCTGCATGACTCAGTGAACTAATGGATGATTTTACAAAATCATGAGTAAAACATTCATTCAAAGTGTAAGACTGACCAATAGACTTTGATATAACTGTACAAAAAGTTCATTGATACGATTTCAGATTCCACTTTACAGCTAACCTTTAAAAAAAAAACTACTATGGAGTTTTGGTGTAGTATCAAAGAATAACAACAGATATCTGGAAAGGCTATTAAAATATTCCCTCTCTTGGGGTGCCTGGGTAGCTCAGTGGGTTAAAGCCTCTGCCTTCTGCTCAGGTCATGAGCCCCACATTGGGCTCTCTGCTCAGCAGGGAGCCTGCTTCCCTCCTTCTCTCTGCCTGCTTGTGATCTCTCTCTGTCAAATAAATAAATAAATAAAATCTTTAAAAAAATATATTCCCTCTCTTTTCCAAGGACCTATCTCAGTTCACATATTTTCATCAAAACATTTTGCAACAATTGCATAGAAAGGCAGAAATGAAAATCAGTTTGAGTTCCATTAAACTAGTCAATAAAGAGATTTGCAGAAACATTAATCCTCTCATTCTTTTGTAAAGATTTAATGTTCACTGTGTTATTATATAATGGGGTTATTGTTATTTTGAATGAATACTTTTTAATTTTCTCCACTTTTATTTATAATATCAGTAGATATAACTCACATAAACAAAACTCTTTGTGGTCCTCAAAAAATTTTAAGAGTATAAAGGGATCTTCAGACCAAAACCTTTGAGAAATAGTTTACAAAATCATTAAAATTCTGATTCCCTACTTTGAGCTTCTAATGATTTCTGCAATGTCTTTCAACACTGTTCCTCCTCTGGAGAATTTGGTTGTTTGACTTTCAATTAGGTTTTTCTCCACCTTGAAAAAAAAGCTCTTCTTATATCAGTCCATTATTCTTTTTTTTTTTTT
>CM053614.1:79370451-79454656 GCA_028646535.1 Procyon lotor
AAAAAGATAAAGTATTAACTGTTTACAGATAGATTTATAATAATTTAAACATTTCCTTGAGACCATAGGTATCTAGTTACACTTGAGTTAATGAGATCATAGGTTTCATATGCTCATAGATCCTTGAAGTGTTTTTTGAAAACTGGTCGTTATTATTTTCACAAACTTTGTTCTCCCACCCAGCTAATTTCATGTATGTCAACTAAACTTAAAAGGTCATACACATTTTTTTTATATACATTTTTTTTAAAGATTTTATTTATTCATTTGAGACAGATACACAACAGAGAGAGAGCATGAGCAGAGGGAGAGGCAGAGGAAGAGAGAAAAGCAGACTCCCCATTGAGCATGTAGCCTGATGTGGGGCTCGATCCCAGAACACGGAGATCATGACCTGAGCCGAAGGCAGACGCTTAACCCAGGCGCTCCTAAAGGCCATATACATTAAAGTATCTGTCTCGTGCTCCACATTGTTCTGGACTTTGTGTATGGGGTTCATACCAAAGAATGGTACCTGGGTATTTTTGTCTTCTGGGGAAGATAGAAATCATAAAATAGAATATAGTCTTAAGTATGCTTTAAAAAATAACGTGAAATTAAATCTGTTGATAATAGAGATTAAAATTTATAGAGATTGGTCTTTCACTATGTCTTGAAGGAGATGTAGAATTGAATGAGAAGAATAGAGAGGGGATTTCAAATTTAAAAGGCATTAAGGCATAAACAGGTGAACTTTTTTTGACCAAGGTATAACTGACATACAACACCATATTAGTGGGGCACCTGAGTGGCTCAGGCGGTTGAGCGTCTGACTCTTGATGGTCATGATCTCAGAGTCATCAGATTAAGCCCCACGTTGGGCTCTGTACTCAGCACAGAGTCGGTGCTTCTCTGTTGCTCTGCTTCTCCCACCTGCTTCTCTCTCAAATAAATAAACAAATAATAAATCTTTAGGGGCTCCTGGGTGGCTCAGTTGGTTAAGCACCTGCCTTTGGCTCAGGTCATGATCCCGGGGTCCTGGAATCAAGCCCCACATCAGGCTCCCTGTTCAGTGGAGAGCCTGCTTCTCCCTCGCTCTCTGCCTGCTGCTCTGCCTACTTGCCATCTCTGCCTCTCTGACAGATAAATAAAATCTTTAAAAAAATAATTAATCTTTAAAATAAAGATTTTATTTATTTTTAAAGATTTTATTTATTTATTTGAAAGGGAGAGATAGCAAGAGAGAACATGAGCAGGGAGGAAAGAGAGAAGTAGGGAGCCTCCCTCCCTCCTCAGCAGGGAGCCAGACATGGTGCTTCATCCCAGGACCCCAGGATCATGACCTGAGCCAAAGGCAGATGCTTAACTGACTGAGCCACCGAGGAGCCCCTAAAATAAAGATTTTTAAATAAAATCTTAAAAAAAAAATAACCACAACACTTAGTAGTCTCAGAATGTAATGATTCGATAGTTGTGTTCACTGTGAAATGACCACAATAAGTCTAGTCATCATTTATCACTATAAAAAGTTATAAAAGAAAAATTTCTTTTATTTTTGTGACGAGAACTTTCAAGATCGACTCTCCTGGAACCTTTAAATATGTACTTCAGTACCATTGACTGGAGTCACCATTACATACACCACATCCCCATGACCTGTTCATTTCACGATGAGAAGTCTGTGCCCCCAGACCTCCCTTCATCCACTTTGCTACACCTTCTCCCTGGCAACCACCTTTCTGTTCTTTATGAGTTTTTTATTATTTGTTTGATTTTTAGATTCCATATATAAATGAGATCATAGGGTATTTTGTCCACTTACTTCACTTAATATAATACCTTCATGGCCCATGCGTATTGTCATAAATGCCAAGATTTCATTCTCTTCTATGACTGAATAGTATTCCAATTTATATGCATAATCTCCCTGTCTGGGTTTTGTATTCCACAGATTCAGATTACTGCGATTAACCCCAGTCCAGAAGCAGATGATCCTTCTGATTTATCATCAGATGGTCAATAGTAGTCCAATGCCACATCACAGTGCCTACACATCATTCACCTCACTTCATCTCATCACATAGGCATTTTATTATCTTATATCATCACAAGAAGGATGAGTACAGTACAATAAGATTTTTGAGGGAGAGAGACCATATTCACAAGTTTCATTACTGTATGTATTTTAAATGTTCTCTTATTGTGTCTAATTGATAAATTAAGGCTTATTATAGTTGGATTAGCAAAAAATGTGGATTAGCAAAAAACTTAGTATATATAGGGTTCAGTACTTATTGTGGTTTCAGGCATCCACTGGGGGGTTTTGGATTGTATCCCTTGTGGATAAGGGGGGACTACTATGTGTACCACATCTTTTTTATCCATTCATCCATATATAGACACTTAGGTTATCCCATATCTCGACTATTATAAATAATGCTGCAGTGAACATAGAAGTGCAGATTCGTACTTTCATTAGTGTTTCCATTTTCTTTGGATAAATACACGGAAGTAGGATTGCTGGGTCATATGGGATTTCCATTTTTAATTTTTTGAGAGACCTCCATACTGTTTTCCATAGTGAGTATACCAGTTTACATTCCCACCAACAGTGCACAAGAGTTCCTTCTTCACATCCTTGGTAATCCTTATTATTTCTTCTCTTTTTGATAACAGCCATTCTAACAGTTGTGAAGTGATCTCATTGGGGTTTTGCATTTCCCTCATGATTAGTGAAGTTGAGCATCTTATATGCCTTTTGGCCATGTGAATATCATCTTTGGAAAAATGTCTCTTTAGATCCTATGCTTATATTTTAATAGCTTTTTTTGGTTGTTTTGCTATTTGGTTGTATGAGTTCTTTATATATTTGGGATATTAACTCCTTAGGAGATACATGATTTGCAAATATTCTTCCATTCAGTAGGTTGTCTTTTCATTTTGTTGATGGTTTCCTTTGTTGTGCAGGAGCTTTTTAGTTTGATGTAGTCCCAACTTGTTTATTTTTGCCTTCGTTGCCTTTGCTTTTGGAGTCAGATAAAAAAAAAAACAAAACGCACCAAGACTTGATGTCAGGGAGCTTGTTCCCTGTGTTTTCTTCTAGAAGTTTTGTAGTTTCAGATATTAACATTCAAGTCTTTAATCTATTTTGAATTAATTTTTGTGTATGACATAAGATAGTACTCCAGACAGTCCTCATTTTATTTTTTGGATGTGGCTGTTCAGTTTTCCCAATATTTAAGAGATAGTCCTTTCCCCAGTATATGTTATTTATTTTTTTAAGATTTCATTTATATTTATTTGTCAGAGAGAGAGAGAGAGAGTGCACAAGCAGTGGGAGCAGAAGGCAGAGGGGGAAGCAGGCTCTCTGCCATGCAAGGAGCCCAATGCAGGACTCAATCCCAGGACCCTGGGATCCTGACCTGAGCCAGAGGCCAATGCTTAACCCACTGAGCCACCCAGGCATCCTTCCCCAGTGTATATTCTTGCCTCCTTGATCATAAATTACTTGACCATATATGCACAGGTATTTATCTGGGCTCTGTTCAGTTCCGTTGACTTGTGTGTCAGTTTTTATTCCAGTACTGTACTGTTCTGATTACTATAGCTTTATAAATTTGTTTGAAATTAGGGAATGTGATGCTTCCACCTTTCTTCTTCTTAAGATTGCTTGGGCTATTTGGAGGGTTTTTTTTAGTTCCATACAAATTTTGGGGTAGTTTTATTATTTTTGTGAAAAAATGCCTTTGGTCAGAAACTAATAATATACTTATACAGTGGCTAACTGAACTTAATAATTTAAAAAATGCTATTGGGGCTTTGGTAGGAATTTCATTGAATCAGTAGATTGCTCTGAGTAGTATAGGCATTTTAATGATATTAATTTTTCCAATTCATGAGCATGGAACATCTTTCCATTTATTTGTGACTTTGGTTTCTTTTATCAGTGTCTTTATGGTTTTCATTGTACAGGTCTTTAATCTTCTTGGTTAAATTTCTAGTTTTTTGGGGGCTTTTTTTGATGCAGTTGTAAATGGAGTTGCTTTCTTCATTTCTCTTTCTCATGCTTTATTGTTAGTGTATAGAAATGCAGCAGATTTTTGTATGGTTGACTTCATATCCTGAAATTTTACAGAATTTATTATCTTTTTTTTTTAAGGTTTTTATTTATTTATTTGACAGAGAGAGAGAGGTCACAGGCAGGCAGAGAGGCAGGCAGAGAGAGAGGGGAGAAGCGGACTCCCTGCTGAGCAGAGAGCCCGATGTGGGGCTTGATCCCAGGACCTTGAGACCATGACCCGAGCCGAAGGCAGAGGCTTTAATCCACTGAGCCACCCAGGTGCCCCCAGAATTTATTATCTTTAACAGTATTTTGGTGAAGTCTTTAGGATTTTCTATATATAAAATTATATCATCAACAAATAGTGACGGTTTTACTACTTCTTTTTCAGTTTTAGTGCCTTTTTACCTCTTTTTATTGTTTAATTGCTCTGGCTAGGATTTTTCAATACTACGACAAATGAGAGTGGATAGAGTGGGCATCATTGTCAAGGATTTTTATATTTGTATTCATCAAGGATACCGGCCGATAATTTTGTTTTTTGTGATGTCTTTGTCTGGTTTTGGTATCAGGGTAATGCTGTCCTCATAAAATGAGTTTGGAAGTGTTCTCGCCTCAGTAATTTTTTGGAAGAGTTTGGGAAGGATAGGTATTAAATCTTCTTTAAATGTTTGTTAGAATTCATCAGTGAAGCTGTCTGTCTGGTCTTGGACTTCTGTTTGTTGGGAGGTTTTTGAATACTCATTCAGTCTCCTTACTAGTAATTCGTCTGTTCAGATTTTGTTTTTCTTCATGATTCAGTCCAGGAAGATTATATGTTTTAGGAATTTTTATTTGAGCCTTTTCTCTTTTTTTCTTGAGTCTAGTTAAAGGTTTGTCACTTTTGTTTGTTTTTTCAGAGAACCAGCTCATGGTGTCATTGATCTTTTCTGTTGTCTTACCAGTCTCTAATTCATTTATTTCTGCTCTCATCTTTGTTATTTCCTTCTTTCTAGTACCTTTGCGTTTTGCTTGTTCTTTTTCTAGCTTTGTTGGTCGTAAAGTTAGATTGTTTATTTGAGATTTTGTTTTTTTGAGGTAGACCTCTATTGCTTTGAACTTCCCTCTTAGAACTGCTTTTGCTGAATCCCATAGATTTTGGTAAGTTGCATTTTCCATTTTCATTTGTTTTGAGGCTTTTACTTATTTTTCCTTTGATTTCCTCATTGACGCATTGGTTGTTTAGTAGTATATTATTTAATCTCTATGTATTTGTGACTTATTTCCCAGTTTTTTTTTCCCATTCATTTCTACTTTCATACTGTTGTGATTGAAAAAGATGCTTAAGGTGATTTCAGGCTTCTCAAATTTGTTGAGACTTGTTCTGTGGCCTAACATGATTTATCTTGGAGAATGTTCATATTCACTTGAGAAGAATGCATATTCTGCTGCTTTTGGATGGAGTGTTCTGTATATATCTTTATAAATCATCTAGTCTAATTGGTTCCTTAAAGCTGACGTTGCCTTATTGATTTTTTTGTCCACATGATCTGTCCATCAGTGTAAGTGGAGTATTAAGTTCCCTGTATTATTTTATTGCTGTCCATGTCTCCCATTAGGTCTGTTAATATTTACCATTATCTAGGTGCTCCTATCTTGAGTGCAGAAGCATTTAGAAATGTTATGTCCTCTTGTTGGATTGACCCCCTTATCATTATACAGATTTTCTTTGTCTCTCATTTGAGAGAGAGTGTGCGAGCTGGGGGTGCTGAGGAGAAGCAGACTCCCTGCTGAGCAAGGAGCCCGATGTAGGGCTCAATCTCAGGACCCTGGGATCCTGACCAGGTTAAGCCAGATGTTTAACTAACTGAGCCACCCAGGCATCCCTCTTCTTTGTCTCTTATTACATCTATTTTGTCTGACATAAGTAAAGCTACCCCTGCTTTCTTCTGGTTTCCATTTGTGTGAAACATCTTTTTCCATTTCTTTCAGGCTGTGTGTATTCTTACATCTGAAGCAAGTCTTTTATAGATTGCAGACAAATGGGTCTTGTTTGGTTTTTGTTTCGTTCATTCAGTCACTATGTGTTTTTTGGTTGGAGAATTTAGTCCATTTATATTACAGTAATTATTGATAGATCTGTAGTTATTGCCATTTTGTTCATTGTTTTCTGGCTGTTTTGTAGTTCCTTTCTTCCATTCTTGCTCTCTTCCTTTGTGGTTTGATGGTTTTCTTTAGTGTTATGCTTAGATTCTTTTCTTACTATCTTTGCGTATCTTCTATAGATGTTTGCTTTGTGGTTATCATGAGGCTCACACATAACAGCCTATATATATGTGTGTGTGTGTGTGTATATATATATATATATATATAATAATCTATTTTAAGTTGATAGCAATTTAAGGTTTTGGTTTTTGTTTTTTAAGATTTACTTATTTTAGATCACGCATTTGAGGAGGTGGAGGGACAGAGGGAAAGAGAATCTCAGACTCTGTGCTGAGTGTGGAGCCTGGTGCAGGGCTCCATTGATCTGAGCTGAAACCCAGAGTTGGACCCGCAACCAGGCGTCCTGATAGTAGCTTAAGTTTGAATGCATTCTAGAATTCTGCATGTTTACCTACCCCTGCATTTTATGCTTTTGATGTCACATTTTACATCTTTTTCCTTTGTATATCCTTTAACTGATTATTGTAATTACAGTTCTTTTTACTAATTATGTCTTTAACCTTTTTAGTAGCTTTATGTGATTTAATCCACTGCTTTTTTAGTCTGTCTTTACCAGTGAGATTTATACTTATGTGTTTTCTTGTTACTAATTAGTGTACTTTCTTTTCAACTTAGAGAGTTCCCTTTAACATTTTTTGTAAAGCCAGTTTAGATGATGAATTTCTTTAGCTTTTACTTGTCTGGAAAACTTTATCTCTCCTTTAATTCTGAATGATAACCTTGCTGGGTAGAGTATTTTTGGTTGGGAGTTTTTTTCCTTTCAGTGCTTTGAATATAACTTGCACTTTCTTCTGGCCTGCAAAGTTCCTGCTGAAAAATCTGTTTAAAGTCTTGTACAGGCCTGGGGGAGGGGGGGAAGTCCTTTGTATGTAAAAGTTATTTTCCTCTTGCTTCTTTTTCTCTTTATCTTTTACTTTTGACATTTTCTTTATACTTTGTCTTGGTGTGGATCTTTTGTTGGAGTTCATTTTTATAGGATCTTTAGGCTTCCTGTATCTGGATGTCTGTTTCTCCACATTAGGGAAATTTGCAGCCACTATTTCTTCAAATAAGTTTTCTACCCTTTGTGTTTCTCTTCTGCTTCTGGTACCTGTATAATGTGGATGTTAATCTGTTTGATGTTGTTCCATAGGTTCCTTAAACCATTTTCAGTTTAATTTTTTTTCTTTTTGCTTCCTTGCTTGTTTGAATCCCACTGCTCTATCTTCTAGATCATTGCTTTCCTCCTGCTTAATGTAGTCTGCTATTGAATCCCTCTAGTTTAGTTTTTTTTCAGATCAGTTACTGTCTTCTTCAGCTTTGTGACTTCTCTTTGGTACTCTCTTATATTTTCTATTTGTGTTCATTGATTTTTTTTCCCCAAGTTCGGTGAACATCTTTATGACCATTTTCACTCTGTCAGGTAAATTAGTCATCTCTGTTTCATTAGGTTTTTTTCTTCTGAGATTTTATCTTTTTTTGTTTGGAACATATTTTTTTTTTTTTTTTTTTGCTTGAGTGTGGTTATTTCTGTATTTAGGGAAAACAGCTATCTCTTCTAGTCTTGAAGGAGTGGCCTCGTGTAGGAGATGATCTTTAAGCCTTGCTCTAGCTCTTCTGTTTCTCAAACCTTTGTATTTGTTTAAGCAGTCTGATTTATATTTGATTGGAACCAATTATTGAGGATGTTCCAAGACCCGTCAGTGTTGGAAAGGGAGGGATCTCAATTAGCACTTAGATTCAGGTTGATTGTAAGCCAGACCCTCAGCAGCTTTTAATGTATGCAAATATATATAGTCCTATGGGACCACAATCATAAATCCTCTGGCCTGCAGACCAGGTGATTTTAGAGATATCCCTTGGACTACAGTTGGAAAAGTTAGAGCATAAGAGGTTTTGTTTGAAGCTGCTTTCTGAGAGGTACCAGTAGGTGTAATGAGGTCAGTGGGGAGCACAAGGATGGTATCCTCTGCCCTACATTACCTGAGAGCACCTCTGTAGACTTTAGATGTGTGGCAAACCTGAAGTCTGTCCCTTAGGCTGAAGCTCCAGGACATGTAAGTAGGCCTTCTTCCCAGAAAGACTAGGGGTGTATTTCAGCCTGTGTAGTTCCCTGGGCATGGGAGCCTGCCAAGAACTGTTTATTACTTTCTCAGGGGACCCAGGAATGCAGGTCCTCCTGGCCACTAGAGCCAGATGATCAGGGAGCATCTCCTGTGTGGAGTGTGTGTGACCAACCCCTTTAGTGCAGCTGCGGGAGAATACAGGGCTGGGGTACACCTGCCCACTTTAGTAGGGTTACAGGACAGTGCAGTGTCAGAGTGCCACTGGTGCTATCAGAATAGAAGGAGAGTGCAACAGGGGTGCCTGGCAGCGCCTTTGTCCATCGCCAGAGTCCCAAAATGCCCCTACCCCTCTTGTGGCTGGTTTAAGATCAGCAAATGAATCTTCATCACATCAGTCTAGTGGCTTTTCAAACAGCTGCTTTGTGTTCATCCCTGGCACAAGTGAGTCTGTGTACAATCCTTTTTAGAGAAGTGTCTCGGTTCCATTCCCTACAGCCTGTTTTGTCCACCAGATGTAAGCCCCACTGGCAAATAAAGAGGTAGCAGTATGTATATATCCTCTCTTTTAGAGGGTGACAAAAGAATCATCTAATAAAGTATCATACCTATTACCAGTGGTTCTTTGCAGAGTAGACCTCAAGTACTACAGTCTACATTTATGTACTTTGTATTTGCATACTAAAGTGGGGTTGCAGTCAGTGAAATATTGTCAAAAATAAGCCCAAGTGAAAAATTTTTTTAGATGGTTCAAATTTGTATCACATCTTGCCACACATTAGTAATTTGCCAGATCACCTTTAAAGTTATGGAAAAAAAAAACATAAATGAATAGTTGAGACCTTTTTTTGACCAGATGACAGTTAAAATCAGCCAACTACTTTTCATTTTTATGTATTAAGGAAATTTTCAGTTAATCACGTTGCTCTCAAATGTGTTTTATGATCACGTATGTCAGCTGTAATAGCATGTCTAAATTTAGTAGGTAGGTGAAATTGGTTTTAGTTAGGATTGTAGGATTGCTTTGATTAGCCAAAATAATATTTTTTAAGAGAATCTCTCTTATTCTAACAGATATTGACTCTAAAGAGTATTTTCTGTGTTTTTTAGTCGGCCATATACTAACAAGGTCATCACTTTATGGTACCGTCCACCTGAACTGTTGTTGGGAGAAGAAAGATATACACCTGCTATTGATGTGTGGAGCTGTGGGTAAGATAGGCTTACTGACCAGTTTGATTTACTTGAAATTTTTGTTAGTGAAGTAAAATCATATCATTTGGTAATGATGGATATTTTTTTTTCCACTAGATGTATCCTTGGTGAACTCTTCACTAAAAAACCTATATTTCAAGCAAATCAAGAACTTGCACAACTAGAATTAATAAGGTAAGCTTATGATTGTAATATTTGTTGGGGATGTGTAATACTTCATAGGAGGTTTAAAGTCTTTCAACAGCATGGTTTTCTTGAAGGCTAATGATTGCTGAACGGAGGAGAAACTATAATGTGGGCACTTCTTGATACTTATTCTAGTAAAGTTAAGGATCTCAAAGTCCCTAAATCTTTTTTGCAATTAAATGAAAGGGTGGGAGACCCAAAAAATTAAGACCAGGAAAAAAAGAGTAAATAAATATGAGGAAGGAGAGAATAAATGGTAGATAAATTTTTTTTTAGTAAGGCAGGATGGAAGAATTAATGTTTGGGGGGTACTGTAAAGACTTTGTTTTCTATCACATATGCATAATGTGTATATGTGAGTATTTATACATGTGTGTGTACCCACAGGCATCAGTCTTTGTTATTTGGAGCCTCTTATAGGGCCTAAGTCATAAGGACATACATGCTGATCACCTTTCTCTTCATGTAATGTTTTAAAGTAATTCTTTTATTTTTAAAAAAAGAGCTTTGGCTTTCATATATAATAATGTCAGTTTGCAACTTCTAAGTTTTGTGTGTGTCTCAAAATATGGATGAGAACTTTTAGGAAAGATACTGGTATGAGGCACAGATACCAATATACTATGAACCTTCCCTTCAACAGACTTATTGGATTAATTGATGCTCTCCAGTCCCTCTGTAAGTAACAGCATGATAACATGACACGCTGAATGTTTATAGCTAGTAGGCTACTACTCTCTAGTCAGACTATGTATTTATCCTACCTTTTGAAGTATGATGATTAAGAGGTGGTTGTTTCCAATTTTGTATACCAACTTTTTATTATTATATGTGTGTCCGTTAAATATACACAGATGCACTGCTTTGCAAAGACTTAACAAAGTTGATATCAAATTAACTGGGTGGGAGGCAAGTTACTTTAAGATAGAAAGGTAAGTCATGAAAATTTAGAAGAATTTAGTACTCAGATTGCTTTAAATCCTTGATAATGTGAAGGATTTAAAGCAGTTTGTTCAGGAAAGGTAATGCAGAATCCCATTCAATGAATCCTCTGTTCAAAGAGAGACCTTGCCCTGTATCAGAAAATTGGAGAATGTACATTTTAAAATTTTCAGTTATAATAAAATTTTAAATTATGTATCTGTGTTTCTTTTTTTTTTTTTTTTTTTTTCATGATTCCCTCTTACCCGTTTTTTCAGTTAATAAGGCAGTGGTCCTGATTCTTTGGATACTAGGGCTTCTATTAATGATGTTAACTTTTATTTATACATGTTGCAAAGTTTTTTCTAAGAATTTCACTTGAATTAGCCTCAGGTAAGCTTCATACAACCTTCCGTTTTCTTTTTATAGTTAAGAAAATGGAACCTTAGAAAGTAAAGAATTTGTCTAGGGTCATAATAACTAGCAAGTGACAAAATCAAGAGTTGAATTTAGATAGCTTTTTTACCATAGTAGCTAAACTTTTAACTAATTCTCTACCCCATGTAGGAAAAAAGACTTCCTGGAGCTTTTAGGTTGGTATGACACATACATCAATAATTGACAAAAGCATCCTGAAGAATTTCTATAGAATCTTAATCTAAAAATTCTAAAGAAAAGACCCAGTCATATCTAGCTTTTCATTAAAAATCAACTTGCTAAGTCAAGTAGAAGTCATCCAAAGAATACAAGAATATTTCAGTTTTAGGACATCTCGTTATAATTCATCACTTTAATAGAAGTAAAGTAATATGTTTTTCTTGGTAGGTGTTGAATAAGCATTTGCTAGAATATAGACTAAGTGTAAAAGTATACTTGTTTAACATGGTGAAAATATGTATTGTAGACTAATAGCCAGAATAATATTTAGTGGTGAAATACTAGAAGATGTAAAACAAGAATGATAAAAATTGTCTTCTAGTATCATTATTTTAAGAATGTTTTAGGAGTACTAACCAGTTAACCAGTAAGTCACCCAGTAAGAAATATAAAGAGAGTGACAGGATGAGTGCAGTATTGTTATAATTTGTATATGAGAACATTGCATACAGGCAGCCTGCAAGGAAATTACCTGAAACATCTTAAGTAAAAGAGTCTAATAAAATGACAAGTGTTGAGAAAATGTTTGTGTACATTGTTTGCAAACATATGAACACAATATCCTAATATAACATACAAATACATATATACAAAAAGCAATAGCTTCTTAAAAATATGTACCAATAATAACCAGTTAGAAATGTACATGAAGGAAAAGATGCCTTTAACTAAAGCACCACCATATATACCCCAGGGATATTGAAAACTGTAATGTCTCACTGTAAATTGTAAAGCAGATTTAAAGTAACTATTGGGAACAGCATATCTCATTTTTGGTTGGAAGCCTTAACTTTTTTAAATGTGGCAGTTCAACCTGTATTAATCATTATAGTCCTAATGCAAATTTCAAATGACAGTCTCCCTTCAGATAAACATTAAAAAACCAGAAAAAATTCTTAAAAAGGAAAATTTGGCATATCATATGTTAAAATTATAGCAACTAAAATTTCCATTTTAGCACAAGATATATAGATGAAGTGGTGAAAGTACAGGGGAAGTCCAGAAATAAAGCCAGGTTATATGGACGTCCGAATATGATACAGAAGTCATTTCTTTTTTTTTTTTTCCCCCAGAAGTAGTCATTTCAAGCCGGGGGTAATAATTG
Source organism: Procyon lotor (assembly GCA_028646535.1). Classification (NCBI taxonomy): domain Eukaryota; kingdom Metazoa; phylum Chordata; class Mammalia; order Carnivora; family Procyonidae; genus Procyon; species Procyon lotor. The sequence goes on from CM053614.1 coordinate 79,382,822, forward strand.
AACAAATATCCACTGGTTTCTGTTGTGTGCCAGTCCCAGGGCACTGAGGATACAATGAAGGGTGAGGGTTGTATCCTCAGTTGCCTAGTAACTAGCACACAATTTTTTCTAGTTTCTAATTGGGAGAGACAAGTCAAATTAACAAAATATATCAGGTGGTGATAAGGATAAGGAGATAGAAAATGATAGGAGGCAGTGTTATAGAGTCTGGGAGTTTCTGCCAGAAGGTATCATTTGTTTAGGGAACTGAGTGAAGTGAGGGAACAACAAAGTGATAAGGACACTGAGGCATGAGTATACTTGGATTATTTTATGAACATGTCAAGTTGGTTAGTAAACCATATAGAAAAAAAAAAAGAAAGCTCAATCCATCCACTTGGTGACATACTGTGTAGATATTAAAAAGGAAACTATCTATCTCCAGATAGACCTGGAGATGTTGACATAGAAAAGCAACATCCTTTCATGATGAGCCGCTTTATAGAAGGCTGTTTGGTTGGATCACATTTGTGTAAAACAAACACATCAAAAGAGTCTGAAATTGTTATGTGAGCATGGATTTGTGAGAGGGCTGTGAAGAGGGGCTATTTTACATTCCAATTTATATATTTCAGCATGTTTTTGTTTTGTTGGTAAAATACCTAATATTTATAATAGTATAAAAAGGTGCTACAATTTTGATTCTGTGGCATTAAGTATTTTTAAAACATGAAGGAAAAAAGTTTCTGACCAAAGAAACAGTTTTCTCCCTGTTAGGAAGGAGGCAGCAGAGTGTTATTAATTGAAAGGGTGGGCTTTGGAATCTTAACAGACAGCTCAGCTACTTCCTGCCCTTGGGACTTAGGGTAAGTTCTACAGTACTCTCAGTTTGTTTCTTCACAAGTAAAACAGGACTAATCAAATGCTTAGGATTATAAGAGTCAAATAAATGTAAGTTTCCTATGTATTTCTTCCCCTCACTTTACTTGCAGTAATGCTGGGATATATCCCCAATCTAAAGTCCCCAGAATGATGAGTTCTTGTCTGCATTGTATAGAAATATGTATGAACTAATGAAAGATGGAAATACTAATCAGAATCTGTCTTAAAAATTTCACACAGCAGTGGTCAAGTTATTTGTACTTAGCTTTGTTCCAAAAACTATTTTAGGCAAATTACAGAAATTTTGTGATAGAAATAGTGTGGGTTTAAAAGTGATGGCAAAAAGTGCCTGGGTGGCTCAGTAGGTTAAGCGTCTGCCTTTGGCTCAGGTCGTGATCCCAGGGTCTTGGGATCAAGCCCTGCATTGGGCTCTCTGCTCAGCGGGAAGGCTGTTTCTCCCCTGCCTGCTGTTCCCCCTGCTTGTGCTTGCCCTCTCTCTCTCTCTTCCTCGCTCTCTCTGTGTCAAATAAATAAAAAATCTTAGGGGAAAAAAAAGTGATGGCAAAAGAAAGTAAAAAACAGGTGATGACAAAATGAGATGAATGAAAGCAAAAAATGTTCTTAACATAAGAGTCACAGTTTTAACCTAAGCCTTCTAGCAGCCATAAAGAACCTTTATATCACACAGCGTACATTGGTTATGAAATTTAAAAAAAAAAAAAACATTTACAGTCATGGAAAAAATTAGTAAGTAGATTGGAATGAAAAGAACTCTGCTTCTGTCTGACCTCCATTCCCTCCCCTCACCCGTACACACAAAGCCTGAGGCCTCAGTGGTCACACAGGTGAGATTTTTAGAACTTTAAAGGCTTAGACTTTGATTGTTCCAGAATATAAGTAAAGAAGGGAAGCTCCCTGATTTTTAAAAATGAAGCATGTATATCTTCATAGAACAATAGCCTAAAAAATCCTATAAATTGCTATTTTTTGCTCTAAGAATTTCTCTGCACCCTTAAAAATTATGAAAGATTCCAGGAGCTTTGTTTATGCTGATTGTATCTATTGATATTTATCGTACTAGAAATTAAAACTGAGAAAGAAAAGATGCCTATTTTAAAACAATGTGTTAAGTTAACATTGTTTAATTACAAAATGTCTGTATTTTCCAAATTGAAATAAATGTTGGTGAAATGAGTAGCACTGTTTTACATTTTTACATGTCTTTTAATGTCTGGCTTAATAGAATAACATCTGGATTCTCCTTTCTGTGATACCCTGTTTTCAGAAAGTTATCATCTTTCGTGATACCCTGTCTTTCAGATAATCGCGCATATTTTGAAGTTACACTAAATAAGTGGTAATTTCTTATAGGTTAGTTGAAATATACAATCTGAAAAAATATGAAGGGATATTTTGTATTCTAATATATTAAAATCCATTAGTCTATCTTGCACTCTGGATCTGTGATGATTTTGTAACATTGGTAATAGGGAAAATAATGGGTCACCTGTTTTAGCAGATCTTCTAAATGTAACATTTCATTATATAATTTTGGTTATCACCACTAATCTTATCAGAAAACCCTGTAGGTTATTTATTGTGAAGCTGTCAAGTCCATGGCATAGATGTAAGCTTTCTAGTATTCTAATTTTCTCCTGAAAGCTCGGATTTTATAATTGAACATAAATATCCCAATTGTCGTCCTTGAAGTAACAGGCTGACTTTGTTCACATGTGAGAAAATATCTGGCAGATACCCAAGTCTGAGTGACCATAGTGTGTTGCTTGTTCATATAGGTAAAAATGACCGTCTATGAAAAAAACAAAGCTACTTCAGCTTGTAGCTCAAATAATTCCACAAGTGCCTCTCAGAATAACTATCAGAATTTCTTGAGCAGTAAAAGTGCTTTATGAGTATTTTCTATTTAATCTCACTGAGAATATAAAGAAAATACATACTCTTCTAAATAGTGTTAGGGTTTAATAACATTAGCGATTTTTTTTTTTTTTTTACCACTTCAACAAGTACATTCTTAAGTGGAGTGGTTGGTGTGTCTCTCCCCCACCCCAACCCCACCCCCACCCTGGGAGATGGTATAGTAGTGAAGAGTATTTACTGCTGATAGTTTGGTGCCACCGCCTTGAATAGTGCTACAGTGCTCGTCATTCTCCTCACTATTGGTTTTGTATCATTAGTGCAAAATCAACACACTGAAAAAGGCAAATAATGTCTTAGTAACACCTTTCACCTGCCAGACCCCTGAAGAGTCTGAACCCCATTTTTGAGAACTCCTGTATACCAGTCTCACACAGAAATATTGATGCACAACATCTAAATGAACATGTAGAGTATAGCATTACACTAAAATGATAGTACTTTACAAGGCCAGGAAGTATTCTTCTATTAAATGTAAGCATGGGTATTAGGAAAGCTCTTAATATGATTCACGACATTAGATACTCAGGGGGTAAAATGCAGATGATGATTATAATAGTTTCTAAAAATGAAACTCACAAAACTAAAGTATCCTTTAAAAATTTTAAAGCCACAAAAATAAAGCCCATAGTAAAAAGGAATAAATGAATTCTTAACAGGATATATGTGTGAGTTTGCGTGTGTGTGTCTGTGATTATCTTTGTTATCAAATGTTATTTTTCTCAAACCAAAAATCGTCAATCTTCCCAGTTGTAAACAATGAGAGTGAGTACTCCCATTAAATTCAGAAACCTAACAAAACTACCCAGTATTGTGTGGCATCATTATCATTGTAACATTGTTTAGAAATTGCCACATACCATACCATACTATGATAAAGAGGTATGCATGTTTGAAAAAATAGAGAAGAATAGGTGATAAGATTGTAAACCTGGAAAAGCCTCAAACTATTAAAACTATGGGAGGAGCCATAGGATCGCAGATGGCTATCTAAAACTTACATGTCATGTGTAAGATGTTTTCTATAACAAAACTTCTGTATTTACTGCTTAGACTGTATAGCAGGAATAAGAATACATTCAAAAAAGAAAAAAAAACCCCACCTGATAAAAAGCAATATATAAGATCTAATTGAAGAAATTAAATATAAAACTGAAGGAAATAGAAAAATTGGATATTTCTGGGATAGAAGTATTAAGCCTCCTGAAGATAGCAGTCCTTTCTAAATTAATCTATAAATTCAGAGCAGCAGTTGAATCCAAACAGATGCTCTTACTTTTGGAGTGTGACACCACTAATGCTATAGTTCATCCTAGGAAAATGCAGAGAATAAGTAGAGGAATGGCTTATAGAAGGCTTGTCCTGTTGGTCTTGGAAAAAATTAGAAGCTACCATATAGTATTGATACCAGAAGATCAGAATAGATTTCCAAAATAGTCCTCAGATATTTGGGAATTTAGTATATGATACATCTCAAGACCTCTTCAGTAAGTGATTTTGAGAGAACTGGCTGGCCATCAGGCTCGTTTTTGCTAATATGCAGTTACCATCGATTGCTGTCCTGTCTGCTTCCCTAGTTTCTGATAACTTTCCCTACCTCAGTAGGTCTCTTCCATCCTGTGTGCTGCTAGCAGCTAGATAACCTACTCAGCTATCTTCCCACAATACATAGAGTAAAATAATTGAAACTTTAGCTAAGAGGTAATGAAACTTACTTTTATCGAAGGGCTATTGAACAGTCCAGATGCTAGCTCATTTAATCCCAAAGCTCTGAAGTAAAATGAAACCTCTCTTTTACAAAAGAAGAAACAGATTCTTCAGCAATGCAGTTTGACCAATGTCACAGACAGGATTCAGTTTTAAAGTTTGTTTTCAAAGTCTACCTTCATTATAGTTAGGCAAATTGCCTTTTAAAACATTGTGTGGCTCCTGTCTGTGCTCTCAGCTAACCTTCCCTGAGCCCTAAATTCCACCTGTTTCCATGACTCTGTCTGTGCACTTCTATTTGCCAGGATCATTTCTCTTACTTCCTTTCCACCTATCTGTTGTTTATTTATCCTTGGAGCTGTAGCCAAAAATTCTGCACCTCTTCCAGAACTTGAGTACATGTTCTTATATTTCTGCAGTTGAAAGTATCCTTCATTTTTAAAAATTTCAGTATACTTCATACTTCTGTAACAACACATCAGTCTGCCTGGGATTATTTATATACTTGGAGAAGTACACAAAAGTGAGAGACATGGTTCCTAAACTACTAACTTAGTAAGCGAAACAGGCAGGTAAATCAAGATACAAAGCAGCATGAAATATGAGAAAGTGTTAAAAGGAACAAGTAGAATGCAGAGTGACCCTTCTGAGTGGCCATGGGGATACAGAAGACTGCACTGAATAGATTACTTTTGATCTGAATCTTGAGAGATGAAAAAGATTCTCCACTAGTTAGAATCTAGGGAAAGAGAATATGATCACGGACATGGAAGAGTGTGGTTGGTCCGTGGGGAGAGATGAACTGAGGAATGAGACTAGGAAGGCAGATTGAGACGGGATCATAGAACCATCCTCCCGGAGTCAGCCTTGTTTCCTAAGGGAGCCACTATTTTTGAGGAGGTTGTAAAAATCCAGTTGTGAGGAAGAAGAGACTGGCCATGTACAAAGAATAAGCTCTACCTACCTTTTTAGAAGCTTATGTTTCCAAAAATTCTAAACTATATTGAAACCAAAAAAGAACATTTCAGTGACATAGCTTTAAAAAGATGAGAAGTTGGCTTACGTAAATATGTATGTTTCTGAGATAGATTCTACAGCTCTGCTATAAAGGATGGCTTGACAACGTTAGTCATCACTTGTTTATGCACACTGGTGCATGCATTTATATTTATTACATACAGAACATTTTTAATCTGTGATGCATGGACATTTCCTCTTCACATGTGAAGATCAGCTGAGGATTTTATGTTCAATGTACATTTATTTTTGAGATTCATTATATGCAAGTTAAGCATATTTAACAAATTTTTCATCTACGTATTGCCAAGTGAGTTTTTAAATGCTTACTAGCTGGAGTTACCTCTACACATCATAACAGGGACTTAGTACAAAAACAGGGCTTTCAAGCTACAGATAGGCAGAAAGTAAAGCAGTTAAAATTTCTCAATACCTTGAAATCAGTGGCACTACTTAAGCTGAAGAACTTCTGTTTCAAGAATGTTACTTTGAGGGTCCTCCTGTTGATCAAATGCAGCAGCAGACATGACAGTATAGTTCCCTTCCTGGATGTAGGAAATTTGTTTCTGCTGTTCTCACAGACTTCATCATGTTCATGAGGAGAAGTAATGACAGGTACCTATAAGACCAGAGAAAGACATAAACCTACACTCTGGTTCCTTAATTTATTGGTATAAAATTTTTCATTTTGGTTCAAGACAATGGTCAGCATATTTGGAATGTTACCTGTGTTTTAAGACTTGATCTTGCAAATATAGAGGTTTTCTTTTTAGGAATTGGAATGTTTGGAGTGTTAGAAATATCCACTGAAAATAAATTGATTTCTTAAAACAAGTAATTAAATTGGGATGCTAAAATATTTAATGAAGTTTCTTATATATTGTATCAAGACTCCCAACTTCTCTGTGTTGAAGAATGAGGTGATGTTTTATATAGCAGTTGTATTTTTTTCTTTTGTAGAGTTTATATTGATGTACCTCTTTTTGTGTGTTGTTTAGCCGTATATGTGGGAGTCCATGTCCTGCAGTGTGGCCTGATGTAATCAAACTACCATATTTCAACACCATGAAACCAAAGAAGCAATATCGTCGAAAGTTAAGAGAAGAATTTGTTTTGTAAGAAGGGGATGCTTAAGTGTCCATATTGCATTGAAATTTTTTGTCTTTTTTTTAGTTATTTCTTGAGAATTATAAATGTCATTCTATCCTCTATTGACCCAAGGTAGACCTATCACAGTTCTTCTGTGTCCTTTAATTTTGAGTTTCCCTTTGCTACATGCAAATTACTATCTCACTGTCACTATGGTGTCAGTGATTTAGGGTTGTGTGTTTCATTTGGAGCTTACATGACAGAACCTGAACACCATTTAAAATTTTAATGAAGCAATTTTCATGTTACTTGAGCTTAGGTTTTTATTTTGTTATAGGAAACTATTCAGCTCTTAATTTATGGTATCACGAATTTCCAACAGTAATAAAATACACCATTGTTGGGCCAATTTTTGAAGTATTTAGAATAATAGTTGAAAATTATGTAAAAATGGCTATTTCTTCAAAGGCAAATTTGCAATTTATTGGAATAAAGTAGAGCAAACGTGTTATAAAATGTCAGTGGCTTAAAGAAACATTAAGCTTGTGTTAGAGACCACGTATGACTTTTGTCATCCTCTCCTGCCAGTATTCCTGCAGCTGCACTAGACTTATTTGATTACATGCTCGCCTTGGATCCTAGTAAGCGCTGCACTGCAGAACAGGCTCTCCAGTGCGAGTTCCTCCGGGATGTGGAACCCTCAAAAATGCCTCCACCAGAGTAAGTGGCTTTTCATTATGTTAGATCCCATCTGGCCAGTTTTAATAGCATCTATACAAAACAGTCAGAAACTCTTCCATGATTAGTTAAGTCAAAAGAAATAGCATAAAGAAATAGAATACTGGTAATACACATAATTTGCACATCTAGAATGCAGAACCTTGCTTCCTGTTCAGTTAACCATAGGATTAGCAAGAGCAGCCTTCCTCTTTCTAATTTTATTAATAGATTTTAACTCTTAAGAAAATATTCCTGCTGCTAATATTATTCTGGTACCACTTCTACCAGACCTAGTGTCTATACTGCTACTGGTTGCTGTAGTTAAAAATTTGAGTGCTATGCTAAGCATTTTTCTTGTATTACATCCTATCAGGTGGGTATTATTATCGTCACTATTCTACAGAGGAGGAAGCAGGCTCAAAGAGGTTAAGAAACTTGCCCAAGAATACAAATCTAGTTAAGGGTGGAGCCAGCAAGTTCAATAAGAAAGAGCAGTTCTGAAATACTCCTTAGCAGACTGTCCAGTAGAAAATCCTTATCATTGGATAAAAGAGCATTATTAACAAAAGCGAGTATAGAATGAGTTTATTGTACGATTGAGAGAAAATGTATAGAGTTTGGGAGTCCGAATAGCTGGGTTCTTGAACCTTCATTCCCTTGTGGCTCCTGTAATTTCTCTAGATTGCTTTGGAGGAAAGGGGACAAAGCTGTCCATTTGGTTCTTTTTGATAGGATCTAGAAACTTTGTAGGGATGACTTAAAAAATTAGGATGAGCATCATAAAAGCAAGCCTATATCTATAATAAAATGTTTCCATGTAATAAAATTAGCATATTATGAATGAACAAACATGGGCTTTGGAGTTCCAAATCCTGGCTCTTCCACTTATCACTTAGATTGGGCTTATTATATTTCTAAGACCTTCATATTCACCAATATATTAAGTTTTTATTGAACTCTATGTGAATTGCCATTACGAGGTGGTTTGAAAGAAAAAGGATCTCATTTGATATGTTGAAGGATCTGAATCATTCACCTTTGAATTGTTTCATGGTGGGGTTTTTTGTTTTTTGTGTTTGCTTATCGACAGTCTTGAAACTTGGACTCTAGTACCCCTTCAAAGAATTCTTTTCAACTTTTGATTTGGAAACATTTCACCTCTACAAGAAAACATGAAGAATAGTACAATAAGCATTCATATACCCTTCACCTAGATTCAGTAGCTATTAACATTTGCTTTATCACTATATATAAGAGCTTTTTTTATATTGTGGGAATGACACAACACTTATAAATAGTTTGCTGTCTATCTGTAAGAGCTAGGACTGTATAACTACAGTACAATTATAAAGCATAAGAAATTTAACATTACAGTATCTAGTAGACAGTCCATATTCAAATTTCTCCAGTTGGCCCAGTAATTTCTTTTATAGTCTGGTTTTTTGTTTTTTGGGTTTTTTTTTTCTTGGATGAGGAATTCATTTAAAGCTCACACATTTCATTTAGTTGCAGCGTCTCTTCAATCTTTAATTACTCTCTGGGTCAGGCTTTTATGACATTGACATTTTTGAGGAGTTCAAGCTACCTATTTTGTAAAACATTCTATAATCTAGCTTTAATTGGTTTCTTGTGATCAGAACTAGAGTGACATTTTGTGTGTGTGTCAAGAATACTACTTAGGTAGTGAGGTATGCTTCCTGCTTTATCCTATCAAGAGGAATATAAGGTCATTTTTCTCCCAAGGTAATACTAAGTTGATCTCTTGGTTTAAGTGGTCCACGTGAAAGAATTCTGGTAAAAGCTATATTGAGCACATTTTTAATTGACATCTAAACTTTTTTAAATCAAGGGTTGGAATAATTGCAAAAGATATAAATTTCAATGTATGGTAAGTGTTGACACTTTTAAATGGGGCAGTTACATCACTCTTGTAAATGTATCCAGTGGGATCAAAATTTCTTAGCATTTTGATATTCACCAAGAATCATTTAAAAAATACAAAGCTTTTTTTTCCTTCTTGATCAAATGATCTTTGCAAATATTACTAGTATATATTTAAGTTTAAAAAAGGAAAGAAGATTGTTGAATACTATGTTGTACCCCTGAAACTAACGTAATATTATATGTCAACTATACTTGAATTAAAATTTTTTTTAAAAAAGGAAAGAGGTGCCTGGGTGGCTCAGTCAGTTAAGTGTCCAACTCTGATCTTAGCTCACCCAGCTCAGGCTTAGCTCAGTTCAAGTCTTAATCTCTGGGTCATGAGTTCAAGGCGTGTTGGGCTCCATGCTGTGTGTGGAGTCTACTTAAAAAATACATAAATATATATATGTATATATAAATTTGGTTGAAAATGCAGCCTAATGAAATAGTAGGGCTGTGATTTTTTTTTCCCCCAGGTAATGCTAATATCTATCAGTTATTACTCTTTATTCTAGGGGGTACCTGGGTGGCTCTCGGTTAAAGTCTCTGCCTTCAGCTTGGGTCATGATCTCAGGATCCTGGGATCGAGCCCCACATCGGCCTCTCTGCTCAACGGGGAGCCTGCTTCCTCCCCCCCCCCCCCCCCCCCCCCCCCCCCCCGCTTTCTTCTCTGCCTACTCGTGATCTCTCTCCTCTCTGTCAAATAAATGAAATCTTTAAAAAAAAAAATCCCTTTATTCTAGAATGAGAAAGTCCCACATTAATGGTAATTTTATTTTTTATTTTTATAAGTGCTCTTATATATAAGGCTTTGCGAACATTGGACTTTTGTCATAGTTTTATCACTGAGTTCTTTGCATTTCTGTCACATTATTTGCAAAAATTACATAATGATATGTCATCAGAAATAATTTTTCAGATATCAACGTTAGGATTCTTTCTCCAAATTTTCTTGATAGTAAAGGCTTGGAAACCACATGACTTGAAAAGATTTTTTTTTTTAAATCCAGTAATTATTTTTTTCAAAATTTGAGAAAATAAGCTAAAGAAGCTTTACCAATACTTATTAAATGACTTCTTGTTTTGTTTTTTTTGTTTTGTTTTTTTTATAGGAGGGCACCCATACACCAGGGGTGGCAGGCTGGGGAGGGGCAGAGGAAGAGGGAGAGAATTTTTTTATTAAAGATTTTTATTTATTTGAGAGAGAGAAATCCCAGGACCTTGGGATCATGACCTGAGCCAAAGGCAGCCATTTAACCAACTGAGCCACCCAGGTGCCCTGGAGAGAGGACCTTAAGCAGGCTCCAAACCCAGTGCAGTCCCCAGCGCAGGGCTCAGTCTCACAACCCTGAGATCATGATCTGAGGCTAAGTCAGGAGTTGGTCACTTAACCAACTGAGTCATCCAGGTGCCCCTAAATGACTTTTTACACTTGGTACTTTTTCTTTTATTAGTACTTGTTTCATCCAGTATACTTAGAAAAGTTTAGGAAGTCAACATGTAATGTCAGTACAACTTTGCCAATCCATATGTTAGATTATTTTTCTTATTACATGTTTTTGTGAAAACCTTAGAACAGTAGATATATTCTATTTAATTAATGGGAAATGCCTGCCATGTAACCTAATTGGAAATGGTGTCCATATTGTCAAACACATCACCTAAATTCACTTAATTGTTATCAGAACACAACTGACTGCATTTCTCCATTAAAAATAAGGATATTAATACACATTTTGGTGAACAGGCTCTAATCCAGTAATAAATTAGGGATACATCACTAAAGCAGTCAGGTTGAAATTATAATGCTATTGATTTAATATATAAATTAAAAGTTTTATAAACTTCTCTCATTATTTTGTAATATGTAATAGGTACATTATTGTATATGTATAGGTACGTACCTATACATAGGTACATAGGTAGTTAAAATTATAAATTGTGAGGTGAGAACTATGAAGAAAAGCATTGGTATAGTATTCCTTTGGGAACTATGTGTATGTATTTAACTCTTGTGATCATTTTTTCGGAATAATCACATGAGAATGGGATATTAAAACAAAAAACCAAAACAACTACATTAATTGTATTAGCTGTGGTGTCAGATTTTTCTGATTTAATGAAAAGAAAGCATTTATTGCTAAAAAGTGAATTAGAATGACAGCTAGCCTATAATTTTATTTTTTCTTAACAGAAGTAAAAAGCACTGAACAATTTATAAGATAAAATGTGATCAACTGTAATTGGAATAAATATTTCATGATGTGATTTGATTAAAGTAGTTTTCAACTGCCGTGTTGAATGATAGTAAGTGGTATCAAACATGAGTATAGTGCCCGCTGTGTGAGAGGCACTGTCCAGCACTTACATATGTTGACATATATTACCTCTACCCCATAAGGTAGACTGTATTGCTAATCTCATTTTTAAAGATAAGGAAACTGAGGCACAGAGGTCAAGTTACTTGCCTTTTGAGACGCAATGAGTAAGTGGCTGAGCCAGTATTTGAACCTTCAAAAAAGCACATAAATATTTGGTCATCCTGGAAAACATTGCTGGTGTATCCAGAGGCAGCATCACTAACCTATATGTTTCAGCTATTTGTTGGGGTAATGTTTGTCTTTCCTAGAGATGAGTGTTGAGATAATCCATAGAAGAATCTCATAGCTTTAAATAGTGGGAGGGAACCAAAGCCCTTGTTAGTGGATTTCTTTGCTTGCTTTCCTCTCGTGGGGCTTTCCTGCAAGGGCATTGGGGCAGAAGTGAAGTCACTCCAGTTTCCCTACTCTGCAGTATGTCTGAGTTCAGAATATCCCACCAGGGACTAAGGCCACACATGATACATACTCACGCACAGCACACAGAAAGGAAAGTCTTTGGCGGGTTTATGATGCCTTAAAGCTTCCCAATATCAATATTTCAAATTGTACCTTTGTTTGTTACTCCAGGAGGTTTTTACACGCTGAGGCAATGCACCATAGTAAGATGGCTGAGAGGTATGCCTTTGTTTTGTTTTTGGACCTCAGGTGCATAGACTTGGTTTAATCATAATCCTTGTGTCACTCATCATTGGTCCATGCATGGCTCTCTTTTTTTTTTCTTTTAGTTACTTAGTTATTTTAAATGATGTTAATAAGCAGCCATGAACCCACCAAATAAAAGCTAGAACCTTGACAATAACCTCCGTTAGTCATATCATCCCCTCTCCCCACCCCCTGCCCTATGACCTATCCCCTTGCCTCCCTCCACCTGAGGTAACCATCATCCCTGTTTTCTTTTGTATATACTTTTGTTGCCATCTATATGTACTCATAAAAAGTTATATTTAAAAATTTTAGTTGTTTTTAATTTTATTAAAAGTTTTTATTAAAAGGGTGTCATGCTGTTTGTAATCTTTTGGGAATGACTTTTTTTTACTTAATATTATATTGCTAAGATTGGACCATATTGTTGCATATGCCTTTACTTTATAACATGAGGTGAGAGTAACTGTGAAAGAGGAGGTGTGAATGAACTTGCTGTGCAGGCCATTCTCAAAGAGCAATGTCAGGAAAGAGGACAAAGAAGGATGTGAATTGTTTTACAAGTTTCAGGTGTACCCCCTTGGAGAGCATCCCTAGAGGGAAACATATCCAGGTTGAAGACGGCAGATCTTTCACCAGGTTGGGGCTGCTTAAGGGCATTTGTAGTTATTCTGGGCAAGTTTATTAACCTTTCCAAGCCTCAATTTTCTCATCTTTAAAATAGACATAATAGTAACTTCCCATTGGAATTTTTATTAGGATAAGAAGAAAATAATTTATAAATCAAACATTTATGTCTTTCTTTAAGCAAAAGTTACTCTGCAGTGTTGTCAGTTTTATGAAATCACATTAAGGCAGAATTGTTTCAGAATTGTGGATAATTTTGATAGTTGCTAGTTATTCAGAACTCTTTATTGATGGGTAGTCATGAGCCTGGATTACCTGTTTTTGAAACTTCTCTGTAGCATAGTTTAATTTTAGAGCACTTCATATGGAAGTAAATAAGAGGGTATTTAAAAAATAAGAAGCTTTTACTAGAGAGTTTCTCACAGACGTTTCCTAGCTTTTACTACTTTTTAATCCTGTTTCCATTTTCTGAAAATGGCATATTTTTTGCCTTTTTCCCCGTGTCCTATTCAATGTGTGGTGGACTGTGAGAAGAACTGGCTTTAAAAGGTTGCACCAAGGATGATAGTAACATACTTTCATGAACTTGTGTTCTTCGTTCATAGCTGTACTAAATGATTATTTACTGATTATTCAGAAGTCACAGAAAAATAGTCTGGTTGTAGAGGTGAAGCCCTGAAAGGGGGGGGGGCGTCAAGGCTGATTTTTATTGAGGAGTCACACAGCATGTGTCTGCAGTCTTCAGGAACGACTGGTGGGTGGGGGGGTGGAGCAGCTCCGTAGTTACTATTAGCAGTTTTGGAGTGTTGTTAAGAAGTAACATTGCACACAATTGGATACTTTCTTTTCCAGCCTTCCTTTATGGCAAGATTGTCATGAGCTGTGGAGTAAGAAGCGAAGACGACAGAAGCAGATGGGCATGACTGATGATGTGTCCACAGTGAAAGCCCCCAGGAAGGACTTGTCTCTCGGCTTTGACGACAGCAGGGCCAGCACACCGCAGGGCACGCTGCCCTCTTCGCAGCTGAAACCTCAGGCCAACTCAAGCCTCGCATCTGGTCAGTAGCACTTCACACAGTGGTCGGTGTTCTTTCCTTGTTCTGGGCCTCACGGTGATAAGACGGCTCTAGTGTAAAAACATTCAGGTTTATTACCCGCACTTGACTTCTTCCTGGGAATTGCCTTTTTGCCTGTGCCTGTGCAGACGCTGCACTGCCCCTGGCGCCGCAGTAGGAAGCCACCTGGGGTTAAGATGGACTCGGCAGAGAGTGATTAGTGGGTGGTCAGGTTCCTTGACTTCCTTTCTGCCTTGGTGCAGGATTCCGTAGACAGATACAGGGAAACAGCCGAAATTTCTAACAGAAGCTCTTTTCTATGGTTTATAATGTCCACAGATCACTCTTAATATATTATGTCCCATTATATTCTAGAATCTCAAAGATTGGACTCTTCCATTGTGCCAGAAGAAGACTTGATGTGTGATAAAGGAGGCTATTTGAGGGAAACAGATGTCTTCCTCTTACTCAGTCTGTTATAAGAGTCAGCTTTTTCCTGAGAATGAAACCTTTTCAGTGTTGTCGGAAATGTTATTAAACTCATTCTGTCATTTAGTTTTAATGGTCAGTTGGTTGATGAAAACAGATCTGATCACATTCAACTTTTGGTGATCGAGTATATATATAGAGTAGATTAGCTGAGAAAGCTTGAGAAAGATTACCTTTAATGCTTTCCCATGTAATCTGCAAGCTTATACTTGACCTTGGTCAGATTACATTAAAGCACTGATACATACACGGTACTTTACAAACCAAAACCAGTTATTATTTGTTGGTCAGCGTTTTCATTTTACTTTTTGTTTCCTCCCCGCCCCCTTTCTTTAACTGTCACTTTTAAGAAATAAGAATTCTGGTTTTGTGAAATAGAAATTAATCCTCTCTGCTCCATTTTCGTCATCATCAGCTGTCTTAAAATAAGAAAATGCCCTTTCTGTAGGGAGAGAGCATTGTTACGGATACCTTTGCTGATAGAGACATGAACTGGAAAATGAGGGAAACTGGCTTTTAGTGCACAGCAAACAAGCTTGGCTCCTTATTTATTAGTGCCTGCGGGTCACAAGAAGAATTTGCAAAAGTTTGTTTTTAGTTAACCTAAAAATAAGAAGTAATAAAAAGTATCTCAAGATATATAAAGAGAAAAAAATAAAAGGATAGCATTAATCATCAGTGTTTCATCTTCTTGAAGTTTATCTTCTCTTCACCTTTTATTCTTACAGAAATTGCTTATCTGTGTAGCATCCCTGAACTTATGTAGTAGTATGTACCCTCAAGCCTTGTTTTTATGTGACTCACAGAAGCTCGCACAAGAACCTGTGTAAACCATCACAAGTCTAAACTGAAAATTAGAAAAAAACAAGTGCATCTGTTCTGCGGGTGCCACGCTAAAACCCTCTTGTGTGCACATTAGAAGCATGTTTCTGTAGGAAGTTCTAACTTCCCAAAGTGAGTTAACTTACAAAATGATAATTTGAATAAAATACATTTTATGAAAGAGTCTACAACATCCCAGTTTGAATTTACTGCAAAAATAAGGTGGAGTCCTTAGATATAATCATTATTTTAGACGAGCAGTACTATGAGTAGAGCTCTGAGTCTGGAATCAAAGCACCTATGTTCTGATCCCAACTCAGCCACTTACAGAGTCTGTGACTTTGGGCAGGTGAGTTAGTGTCTCTGGATGTCAGTTTCTTTAGTTTAAAAAAAAGTGGGGGGATGTACTAATAACAGCATGGCTTTAAGATTGTTGTGAGGAGTAAAGGATATGAAATGCTTAGAGAGTACTGACTCTGTAGCCGTCCTCCTCCTCTGATCTCATAGTTCCTGCTTCTGTCTAGGGGGTAGGCTTCCAGCCATAGGCTCAAGTTTCCTTTTGAAGTATCTCTCACTGAAGAGAACTTCAAAATGGGCCCCACTTTTTGTGTTAACTTACATGCAGTTCCATCTTAAACGTCCATGAAGTTAAAATTAGACTGAAATGCCTTTTTCACAGCGTTTCTAAACACCATCCCACAGATAGACATTTGAATATGGTCACACAGGGCCATTTTGAGGGGGCGGGGTGTGCTATGAATTATGGCAATTCTAATTAATACACATTTTGTCTTTAGTAAAAACAGGCTCTGGACAGCAGTTAAACCACAGTGAATTGGCAATTCTACTAAACCTACTACAGTCTAAAACAAGTGTTAATATGGCTGATTTTGTCCAAGTGTTGAACATTAAGGTAAACTCTGAGACTCAACAGCAGCTAAATAAAATAAACCTTCCTGCTGGAATTTTGGCAACAGGTGAAAAACAGACAGATCCATCCACACCACAGCAGGAGTCTTCGAAACCATTGGGAGGGATTCAGCCTTCTTCCCAGAGCATCCCGCCTAAAGTGGAGACTGACGCTGCGCAGGCGGCCGTGCAGAGCGCCTTTGCGGTTCTGCTGACTCAGTTAATAAAGGCCCAGCAGTCAAAGCAGAAGGATGCGCTGCTAGAAGAGAGGGAAAATGGATCAGGACACGAAGCATCGTTACAACTCAGGCCACCTCCAGAACCTAGCACTCCGGCGTCGGGTGAGTGTGCAGACGGCCGACCTCTAACATGCTGCTGCTCACGCCGTGGGGACAGCGGTGATGTGGTATCCGGTGACATTGCTAGTGGACAGGTTCTGAAAAGTCCCCGGTCACTGGCTATAGGTTGTTTTCTTATTCGTTTACT
The DNA here is from genome assembly GCA_028646535.1 of Procyon lotor. NCBI lineage: Eukaryota > Metazoa > Chordata > Mammalia > Carnivora > Procyonidae > Procyon > Procyon lotor. The sequence goes on from CM053614.1 coordinate 79,399,485, forward strand.
TCTAGAAGCAGCTTCTTTAACAAATTATCCATGTGTGAAGTGGCTCCTATGAATGCCATAGAGTTTTCTCATGTAAACCTGTGGTTGAGAAATACTCTTTTACTCCAACTACAAGATGATCCTGACCAAGGCAGAGACTTTGTGTACAGGAGCTTTTGTTCTTCAAGCTATTAATAGGTAGATGTGAGATACCTTTGAAAAGTCAAATGCAATCAAATTTTTCAGTCACCATAGACTTAAAAGGTAGCCTACATGGTACTTAAGTAGCTTAAACGAGCTACTTAAACGGTAACTCGAAAATTAGTACTTACATCCCCTTTTCCTTCTTTTCCTTTCCCTTCCCTTCCTTTTTTCCTTCTTTCCTTCCTTCTTTCTTTTTTTCTTTTTCCAGAGATGGGACTTCCAGTGTTCTTTACAACCACCCATAGGAAACGTGGACTGTTTTAAACTTCTAGTTTTCCATGGTAACTTTTAACTCTCTTTTCTTGCTTTGTTTCACTTAGGGCAAGATGACCTCATTCAGCACCAAGATATGAGGATGTTGGAGCTCACACCGGAACCAGAGCGGCCCCGTATTCTGCCCCCTGATCAGCGACCTCCCGAACCACCTGAACCACCACCAGTCACTGAGGAAGATCTGGATTATCGGACAGAAAACCAGCATGTTCCCACCACTAGCTCTGCATTAACTGACCCTCATGCCGGAGTGAAAGCAGCCCTGTTACAGCTGCTTGCCCAGCACCAGCCCCAGGATGACCCCAAAAGAGAAAGTGGTATTGATTACCAGGCAGGAGACACTTATGTACCCACTTCCGACTACAAGGACAATTTTGGATCCTCTTCTTTCTCTTCCGCTCCTTACGTTGTTAGCAGTGATGGGCTAGGAGGTAGCTCTGCTCCAGCATTGGAACGACGGAGCTTCATTGGAAACTCAGATATTCAGTCTTTGGATAACTACAGTACTACTTCATCTCACTCTGGTGGTCCACCTCAGCCTTCTGCCTTTTCCGAGTCATTTCCCAGTTCAGTAGCTGGATATGGAGACATTTACCTCAATACTGGTCCCATGTTGTTTAGTGGAGACAAGGACCACAGATTTGAATATAGCCATGGCCCCATTGCAGTCCTGGCCAACAGCAGTGACCCTCCCACAGGGCCAGAGAGTACTCACCCTTTGCCAGCAAAGATGCACAACTATAACTATGGCGGTAACTTACAGGAAAACCCGGGCGGCCCCAGCCTCATGCACGGGCAGACCTGGACTTCTCCTGCCCAAGGACCTGGATATTCACAAGGATACAGGGGACACATTAGCACACCAGCTGGCAGAGGTCGAGGCAGAGGGTTACCATACTGAATATCTGTTTTTCCTCAGGCACATCATTTTTATCTGGAAAGACTTTTCTAGCTGCAATTTAAGGCAGCAATCCAAGAGACTTGAATAATATTAATTCAACAACAGCTTTATTTTTATGTGGAAAAGGGTCTTGCATACAATAGTTAAAAAAAAAAGAAAAAAAAACCTTTGCTTAAATTCATGCTGTTCTAAAAAACTAGATCTGTTGATTGTACATCTTCACAAATTCTAGTTAACAATTTTATTTTGTATTCTTGCAGTTTTAAGTGGATGCTAATCTTAGGGACATAAGAGTCTTTTATGGCCCTCTTGCAGATCTTCTGAACTATGCACATTTGTGCTTTTTTTGTAAGTTTGGACCAACTTTTATGTAACAACCAACCAACCCCCCCCCGCCCCCCTCAGTTTTACAACAATCAGAAAGGGCACTGATTTATTTGGTATTTTTCTTTTTACAAAGCTACCTTTAGTCAAAGGTCACTGTCAGTCTTTGCACCTGCTTTCAGTGTTATTGTGAAAGGTGTACTTTGTGCTCACTTCAGAAAATAAAACACAACCTTTCTCTTGATGCAACAGTTTTATAAAAAAAAATGGTCAATGTTATTTTTGTTTTATTTTGCAGATTATCATAGCCGAGCAAAATGCATTCAAATGAAATAGTGGGTTTTATATGAAAAATATGGGGTGGGGAGGGTAAGTAAGTGCCTTAACAGGTAAGCTTAAGGTCTGAAAAAGCAGTTAACCTTTACACCCATTTGTCTTCTAAAGGGAATCAGTACACTGATTGAAGAGGCAGGGAGCTCTTCAAGAGTGTTTCGGGGCTGCCTGTCAGTTCCTGCTAGATCCGTTCCCTCTGCCTTTCCCACTTTCTTCTTTCCTGCCTGTCTTTGGGCTGTGTTACCTTCCACTATCACTTTATCTTGATAGGAGAGCGAGAGCAAAGAAAGGGACTAGAACTCCAGTCAGGACCTTGTTACTTCCAAGAAGTTCTACAAAGGTCATTGAAGTGGTTGAAAGTAATAGGTAAATGAGAATTTCCAAGTACCATTTTTTCCCAGGTTGCCATAACTGTCCCTGTTTCCTTTTGCCATGGATCATTGGAGGGCAGTAGTGTAGACGCAAGGCTTCAGAAACAGAATTTGCCTGATTCTATTAAAGTTCATGGGGGGGGGAGGGGCGGCAAACATCATATATCTTAAGTTATGCAATTGCCATTTTAAGAAAAAATTAACTCTTCAGTTTGTTAACTAGAAGCATTGCCTAGATTGAATTTATTGAAGCTAAAAAAGAAAAAGTAGTGTGAGAAAACCTCTTACCTTCCCTCCTCTCACCTTCTGTGAGGTTTATTATGACTTCTGCCAGACTTAGAGCAACTTTAGTTCATTTTAACATTTTTTTTTTTTAAAGCAACAAAGAATGACGGACTAACCCTTATGTAGGCTGTAATGGGGTCAAGTCAAACTAACTTTGTGCATGCTCACGCACACACAGAATTATAATAATTCTCGAAAGGAACCAAAGGTGAAGAAGCAGTGTTTCCATCATCACTAAATGGGAAAAATAAACTCTGGAAATGAGAGTTGTGCCAATTAACCATTTCGTTTTAACTGTTCTCCTGGTAACTTACTTTTTGATTAGAATTGTAAATTGGAAGAACTGTTTTAGAATGGAAATTGCTCCAGTTCTAAAGTCAGTCTTTTAACCCCCATGCCCTCTATCTGACTTGTGACCCTTCATTTCAAAACAGTATATGGGAAGAATTGTAGGTTGGTGACAGTAAGGATATTTTAAAGTGGATATTTTACCATTTTACTGCAATGAGTTGATGTCAGTTGATCATTTTATTTTTTCGATGGAATTTTTTTGTTGGGAGAAAAATGAATGGAAGAAAAATTATTTTGCTTTTATTTGAATATTGAGTACTAACAACTTATAATAAAACTACGTTGCAGGAAGTGAAGAAATACTTTGAAATTTAGCAAAATAGCTACAGTATTCAAGTATCTGAAATTTTAATATGGTGAGTCTTAGTGCTTTAGACTTTCCTATAAGTGACAGTATCTAAGTTATTCTTAATAGTCACACTCGATAATTCTGCTGACCATAGCAGCTAACCTAAAATTGAAGATATTTATGTGACATGAATAGCCTGTGTTTTAAAAATTAAATATTTTATATAAAATTGAACTGTGTTTGGATAGTTCTTCCAACATTTCAGTTATATATTTATGTTGGGCGAGTGGCTGGGAGGACAGGGAAACTGTTGCTTGAAATTGGAAATTTGGGCTACAGCTTCTAATGTTACCCGAAGACATCGTTGATTGTGGGACCTACAATGTTTTACGCACCACTTGGGAACAAATAATGCCAACTAAAAGACAACACAGTGCTAAGATGCATGAATTGTAAGACACTTGCCAAATTCAGAGATGTTAGTCTACAAAAGAACCAATGAAATACAGTAGTAAAAATCTTAATGCATCCCTTCCATACCATTTAATACTTGAGCAAATTTAATTTCATTAAGAAAGCAGGGATGGAAATCACTAACTCCAGTTATAATTGCTGCAGTCCCTGAGTATTCTTGAGTGAAATCTAAGGAATAGAAATAGTACTTAAGTTCTGGGGAAAGAAACAGGTAAGTCAGATGGCAACTATAAAGATGAAAGTTGAAGGCTCAGAAGCCTGACCTACCAGAAGCAGACCATTTTATTGTCTCCCATGTGAAGTTCCCTTTTGTGTTTCCTGACCCAGCAAGTTTTTCTGCATGCAGCTCAAGTCTTCAGCCCATTATTTGTTGGAGAGTTGTAGTCACCCATGAAATTTTAAGAGACTCGTTTTTAGGGGTTTATTGATGAAAATGGTTTGGGGAATGTGAATTAAGATAATGCTGTAGCTGTGATTCAGGGCTTCGTTCTGTCAGCGAACATACATTTGGTGCCTGCTGAGTGCCAAGTACTTGGCACGGGTCAGTCTAGTCCTCGGGGGCACCAGTAACCACGAAGGGCGTTAGGTCATACTTGCTGACAGGCCACACAGCTGTATCTAAATTATACTTAAGTGAATGTAAGAGATGAAAATGTGAGTGTGAAATTTTGAAGTCAAATTGGAATAGAGAAATAACGTTCCAGAAAGAAATAGAACAACTGGAAACTCTTAATCATGAAAACAAATTTTAAGTTGCATCTGGCCAGTTAGTAATAGGCCAGTCTGAAGGAAAGGTGAGGATTTCTTAAGAAAGGTGGAAAGTAAAATGGGTTAAATGCTTCCAAACTCTTCTCACAGGTACTTGTGAGTCAAAGTTTTGCTGTGTTTGCTGGGAGCACAGTCCAGTTTTACACAACTTTTCACCATAGAGATACTGGTTTGGGTATTTTTAAAGTCTGAAGAGGATGTTCTAATAATCTAGTATCATCTGATCTGTCTCCTCACTTTATATAGCCAAGAAAAAGATTCAGAGATGGGTTGCCTGGGCTGTCCCTCTAAGCCTTATCAAAATTCTGCAGGAAACACTTAACTTCATAACAAGAAAATGGACTTAAAATAGTTACCAGTGTTTAAAACAATTAAATTTAGAATACTGAACAATTAGTTTAACACAAATGGCTTCCAAAAGTCAACTTCGAAAACAAAAAATAGAGAAATAAACTAAAGCAAAACTCTAGAAAACTTAATTAGAAGCCTATAACAGGATGGATAGTTTTTAAAAAGGAGGTTTCTTTTTTTTTTTTTTTTAAGACAGTAGTTATTTAAATATCTAGTACATAGTAAGACACAAACTTTCCTTTAAATCTCTTTTCTGTTTGTAGGAGGAAGATCAGCAGGCCTTTGCAAACATGGCTTTTAAACTCTTTCAAGGTTTTATAATTTCCAGTGGTGTTAGGAGGGAGCAACAGTTTCTCATTTACGAAAGCCTCTTCACATAATTTCTTAAAGTGCTTTTAGTTTAATTAAAAATAAAAGCTATTAAGTACAAATTAATAAGCTATCTAGGGACCCAGTTGAAGATGGAGAAAACAGAATTTTGACCATAATGGAAAGAGCTTGTCCTTCGAATAATGTAGACTAACAAGTTTTGTGGATCTTACTCCGTTCACCATGTCAAATGTCCGATTAAAAAGATTTTTAGTTCTAATTGCATTCAGAATGAGGCCCTGTAAATGAATCACCCTTTTTTTCACAGTTAGTGTGTTGTAAAGGTGTTGTACTTCTTTGCAAGAACTTTTAGTAAAGTCTTGTAACTGTGAAATCTGATGTGTTTAATATAAGCCATTTGTTAAAAAAAAAAAAAAAAAAGGCTGTATATGATAGTCTGTAAATAAACTGCCGTAAGAATTCCAGGCCATTTTTAGCCTTGTTTTGTTCTTGCTTATATCCAGAACAGACTTTCAGGAGTAATCTTAGCTGACAAAGAGGACTACTTGTTATCCATTGTGCCATGTTTTATGGACAAAGCTTAAAACCCAGAACACAATTTTCCAGGGCGCCTAGGTGGTTCAGTCACTTGTTTTTCCCTTAAGTCACACTTATAAATAAATAAGTCGCACTTATTTTTCCCTTTTTAGCCTGGTACACATTCAAAAATGTAGGAACACATCCAGTCATAACCATTAATATTTAGCCTTTGATGGATATATATAAATGCACATCTACTCTTCCTACAACAAATGGATTTATATTGCCCATAAGTTTGTGGTTCACTTTTTTCATTTAGTAATACATTGTGAACCTGCTCCCCTTCAATAATTACATTCTACCCTCTTTTTAATGGTTGTCAATTACTCCTTTATAGAAGAATCATAACCTAAAATTTCCACATTGCTGGACACAAACTATTTCTAATTTCTCTGTTAAAAATAACAGTGTGCTAAAAATCCGCATAAATACACAAATACACATGATTCCCTTGGCATTGCTGGTGGGAAGGAGTGTACTTCTAAACCTCTGCTGAACCCGAACTGCCCCGGAAAGTTTGCAAGTTTTGCATTCATTCCTCTTACTTTTCACTTAGCTCTGTTAAAACTTTTAAATCTGCCATTGGACAGGTGATCGATCATCTTCATTTGTGTTCCTTTGATTGCTAATGACACCCACTGTTCTTTCATGTTAGCCAGGTATCTTCTATTGGCTATTCACACGTTTAATTGTTAGGTGTCTAACTCTCACTTTGAAGAGCTCTTTGTATAAGGAAGATAGCTTTATGGAAACTATAACTTTTAAAATACTGTATGGTGTGTTTTGATGTAGAAAAATTTAATATAATTTAAAATTTTAATATATTAAATTATTTAAAAAATTAATATATATATATATAGTCAATTCTACTCTTCTGTGGTTTCTCATTACAAAGGCTTTCTCCAACATGATTTTAATTTTCACACAAGTTTTGTTTTACGTCTCTGGCTCCCTACTCTTACACTTTAATGCTAAACCATTTTAGAATTCAGTTGATTAGATGTAAGGTAAGGGCCCAACTTTGTGCTTTCTTTGAGTGGCTAACCTAATTATCCAAACAGCCTTGGTGAACAATACATCTTAGTCCTAGTTTGTAAATATTATCCATGCCTTTTTGGGGTCTATTTCTGGGCTTTCAGTTACATTCCACTGTGATTTCTTCTGTTACAATTTGCTTGGATTATATTTTTATAAATTATGCATCTGTCGTTGTAGTCTTTATCACTGTATTTTCAATTCTTGGAAAAATGTGTAGTACATTGGAGACAACAATACTGTTGTAGGACGGAACTTAAGTGTTCCTTTTTCAAAGTTTTCTGTTCTTGCTTGCTTATTTTTTCCCTGTGACTATCAGAATCATTTTGATCACTTTCCCCGTGGTATCCTCTTAGGATGTTAACTGGAAACATTGTTTAAATTTACTTTTGAGTCCTTGCCTTGAGAGCACAGAATTGGGTTTTTTTGCATGTTCCTCATTAAAAGTTCCAAAAATTTTTTTATCATAGTTCTGATACATTGGTTTTTTCAAAAAGTTTTCAAGAAATATTTTTGTTGCCTTTAGAAATGGCCTATTGTAAGTACTATAATATTTTAAACTAGTCACTGCATAATTAGGAAAGCTGTCATGGCTTTTTGAAAAACTGGCCACATTAACTTTTATTATGATTTTTAATAATTTTCAGTTGATTGAATATGATAATGGGCATTCTTATTTCTGATTTTATGAATATCTAATTTTTAGTATTTCCCTCCTATGCATAATTTAAAGTACAGATTAAAAATAGAATATTATGTTACGAATAGGAATGAAGCCCATTTATTAGGATAAGACGCTAAACTTTTTCAAATGACTTTTTTCAGTGTCTACCATTATATTTATATAGGTTTCCTCCTTTGAGTTCTTGATAATAGAAACAAACTGAGTTAGTAGAATCTAATATTGAGCCACTCGTTTAAAATGCTGCTATATTCTATGGACTAACCCTGTATTTAGGATTTTGTATTTATGTTTATGCAGAAAAGACAAGTCTGGTGTTGATTAACAGGTTTTGATAGCTTTGCAGAATAAAATGGAAAACTATCTCATGTTTTATTTGGTTTAGAATAGTTTCTATATTGTGAGAATTATCTGTTCATTGACATTGATGCTGTTTTATTTTTACCTTGACTCTTCTGCAAGGTGATTTTTTTCAGTGTTTGTACTTCCTCGTGTTTTCTTGCTCTGTCCAGGGTTCTGTTTCTTGAGTACATCTTGGTAGTCTTCCCTTTGCTGGAAATTCATCATGTGGTCTACCTTATATTTAAAATGTTTTCATGGGGCTCCTGGATGACTTCAGTTGGTTGAGCATCTGCCTTTGGCTCAGGTCATGATCCCAGGATCCTGGGATTGAGCCCTGTGTTGAGCCCTGCTTTGGGCTCCCTGCTCTGCAGGGAGACTGCTTTTCCCTCTCCATCTGCCTGCTGCTCCCCCTGCTTGTGATCTCAGTCTCTCTCTGTCAGATAAGTAAATAAAATCTTTAAAAATAAATAAATAAAAATAAAAATGCTTTTAGCATAGGGGTGCCTGGGTGACTCAGTCAGTTAAGTATCTGACTTCAGCTCTGGTCATGATTTCAGGGTCCTGGGATAGAGCTCCCCCTCAAACTGCCCCTTGCCTCCCCTTGTTGGTTCCACACTAGTGGGGAGTCTGCTGGTCCCTCTCCTTCCCTCTGCCCCTCTCCTGCTCTCTCTCTCTCAAATAAGTAAATAAAATCTTTAAAAAAGTAAAATGTTTTTATTTTTTTTTTTAATATTTTATTTATTTGACAGAGAGGAGAGAGATCAGGCAGAGAGGCAGGGGGAAGCAGGCTCCCTGCAGAGCAGAGAGCCCGATGTGGGGCTCGATCCCAGGACCCTGAGATCATGACCTGAGCTGAAGGCAGAGGCTTAACCACTGAGCCACCCAGGTGCCCCAAAAAATAAAATGTTTTTAGCATATAGTTGGACTTAATAATCTCAGTGTTGTAAATACATTTATTATCTATTATTATAACATTATAATATTATCTACATTATAATGTATCCTTTTGTGTCTTCTCTTAGCCTAGAGAGGGTTTGCCCCTCCATTGTTTCCCTCACCACCAGGGAAGAATGATCTATTCCTTATTTTCTCATTTACTTCAGCATTTTGACTTTGATTCCTTTCCTGTACTTTCCTTACTTATTCCTACCTCTTGAGGATCCATTATTGATCCACTTATTTTTCTTCCTCCAATTCTAAAACCATGTTAATGTTATGAATTCTCTGGTGGTTTTCTTTGGCTCCATCCCATAGGTCGAGAATGGTATGTTTTCATTATTTGTTTTCTAAATAATTGGTGGCTGCAAATTTGATTGTTTGATCCAAGGATTGTTTAGGATAGTGTGCTTCAATTTCCAGGTGGCTGGCTGCATTTTTTTATTTACTTTAGTTGTTTGTTATTAACTTACAGTTTCTATTACATATAGTCAGTGCACACAGCCTGCTTTTGAGAATTTATTAAGGATTTCTTTTTAGCCTGCTAAGCAAACACATTTTGTAAATATTTCCTCGTGCTCTGGTACAGGGTATATCCTTTGAGACAATTTGTCATATAATAATTAGGTCAACATTATTAATTGAATACCGGTAAATTCTCTAGATCTTCACTATCTATGCTTTATTTCTAACTCTCTTTACTTCTCTAAGCTTTACTTCTCTTACTTTACTACTTTTATACATAAGAGCAGTATGAGAACTGCTCTTATATATTTTCCTTATATGCCTAATCCTCTTTGTCTTATATATTCTGTGCTATATTCAGGACTTACAGGTTCATAGCTTCATAATCTTTATTCCATTTTTTCAAGTTTTTAAAACCTTTAATTCTACTAGGTCCAGTTTTAGTATTATCACAATTACTTAGTCTTTCATCAGTTTATTTTATATTCTCTTCTTTTTCCAGTGCCACCTTGCTGGCTTTGTTTTTAACCTTTTGCTAACTTCCTTTTCTCTCTTTTTTAAATTCGTGTTTGGGGACCTTCTGTTGATTTGTAATGCTCCTATCAGCTTTAAATGTTTGGAAGACGTATGTAAACCTATTTTTTGAATGAATGACCACAGGTATAAAGGAATTTGCCCACTTTCCCTATATTCTAGCCCTCTATTTCCTTCTGTATTTTTGAAGCAAAATTCATGATTTTAGACTCATTTAAAAAAATAATGTTTCAGTTCTGTTACATAACTATTATAATCATTACCTAAACCTAATGCCACATAGAACATATTGAGACAGAATGTTAGACTTGTTTAAGATTAGGAAGGGACAAAGATGCCCATTATTAGTCACTCCTTGGTATAGTGGAGTGGAGGAATATTAGATACTCCTTGGTATCAATATTTTGTGGCAGGTCTTTGTTACACAGTTAACAAAGAGCTGGGGAGAGGGAGGAAGGAAGAGAAAAGTAGGTTTGGAAAGGAAGAAAGAGTTCTTAATGGCAGAATATATGACTGTCAAAGCAGGACACAGAAGAGAATCTATAGGAAAGTTAATAGCATTAATATGTCATTTGAGAAAGTTGCTAGAAACATTTATACAGGAGACCAGAGGGCCAAGAATAGCCAAGGTAATTTTGAAAAAAAAACCAAGAATTTGGACTTGCTCTACCAGACATTAAGTTTGCTGAGACAATTGGTTATATACAAGTACAAATATTAAAGTCAAAAAGAGCAAATGTTTAAAATACACATTTTCATGGGTCTGAATGGCAAAAATTAAAAATACTGATAAGGAAGGGAAAATGCACTTTGACATAGCAATTCCATTTCTGGGAGTCTGTTATTCATAAATAATCTCATTATTTACAAAGTAATAAGCATAAATATCCTAAATATCCATCTCTTGGAGGATATTGTTATGGATAAAAGTATAATAAGATTCCATTTGATTAAAGAAATACATCTATATATAGCATATAGGAAAAGACTTTGAAACCTAAAACTGACCGTGGGTTATCATACAGCACAGTGGTCTGAAAGGAGGCTTGTAAGCCAGCATCAGATTCTGGCTTAACCATGTATAGATCTGTAAAATCTTAGACAAGTTATTGAAACTCTGATTCTCAGTTTTTACATTTGTGAAATGGGTACAATACTAAAGTGTTATGGGTTAAGTAACTCGACAGTGCCTAGAATATAGTCAGTGCTTCATGAATATTTGGTCTTGTTATTGACAGATTGGTTGGGAGTGGTGAAGGGCAAATTTTGCTTCCTCATTTGGAAGAGATATTCCAAATGCTTTCTCATTTGGAAAGATACTAATCCTAATATCATTTTTAAAAAGATTTTATTTGTTTATTTAACAGAGACAGAGAGCACAAGCTGGGAGAACAGCAGGCAGAACAGGCAGAGGGAGAAGCAGGTTCCCTGCTGAGCAGAGAGCCTGATGCGACTTGATTCCAGGGCCCTAGGATCATGACCTATGCTGAAGGCAGCCGCTTAACCGGCTAAGCCGCCAAGGCATCCCAATATCTTTTTTTTTTTTTTTTTAAGATTTTATTTAATTATTTGACAGAGAGTGCAAAAGTAGGCAGAGGGGGAGGGAGAAGCAGGCTCTCCACTGAGCAGGGAGCCCGATGCAGGACTTGAGCCCAGGACCCTGGGATCATGACCTGAGCCGAAGGCAGATGCTTTACGGACTGAGCCACCCAAGCTCCCCCTTAATATCTTTTTGTAATACAATAAATTTTAAGTTGGAAGATACCAAGTTCAGTCAACAAATAATAACATTCACCCTTGAGGCTTTCCACAGAATATAAAAACTGACTTGAAATATCTCTTGTCTGATCTCATCTTAAACATCAGAAAGAAGTGCTTAATGGAAAACTATGTGTAATTCATCCACTCTTTTTCCCTTAAACACTAATATTTACTACCTTCAGATTTAGAGAAAGGACTTCTGTATCTCCACTGGAGGAGGTAAGAGTGGGTTACCTCCCAGTTCTATGTTTGCTACAAGGAAATAGTCTAAGTCTTCCCACACGTTGGTCTCCCTCAGAGCTCAGATTGGCTGTCTCGGGCCACACTTGTATACGAAAGGTTCAGCCTGGGGTGGGCACCAGTCACACGTCAGTTTTATTTTTAACTTCACATTTAAACTTTTATGTAAATATAACATGGATACATTAATGTAACAGTAAGTGCATCTGAGGCTTTTTTATATATGTTTACACCCATGTAACCACCACCCAGATCAAGATAGACAACATTTCTATCACTCTAGAAGGTCATGCTCCTTCCCAAGCAGCACTCCTAGGAACTACCCATCTAACTTCTAGCACGTTTGACTAGTTTTGCCTGTTCTTAAGCTGTATATTAAGGGAGCCAGACAGTATATAGTCTTATTAACAACTTTGTTCCAATAAACTTGATAAATTAGATGAAACGGACGAATACAACTTAAGACCGACAGAAGAAATTAAAAAGTCTATGAGAGGAATTGCATCTATAATTAGAAACTTTTCCCCCAAAAAACAAAACAAATATAAGTGCAGGCTTAGAATGCTTTGCTAATCAAATCTTCTAAACATGGAAAAAGCAGCGATTCTACTCAACTCTTAGAAATTAGAGAAGAAATATGTTCCAACTCATATTACGAGTTAAGCATAATCCTGACAGCCCAAACCTGACATGGAGTTTACAAGAAAATTGCAAGCCAATATCTCTCACCGAACATCCCTAACAAAATGTTAGAAAATCCATATTAAAAAAACAACAATATCAACAACAACAAACAATGATGGAGGTATGATTACCAAGTGGAGTTTACCCCAGAAATGCAAGGTTGGGTTAAAATTCTTAAATCAGGGGCACCTGGGTGGCTCAGCAGGTTAAAGCCTCTGCCTTCGGCTCAGGTCATGATCTCAGGGTCCTGGGATCGAGCCCTGCCCGCACCAGCTCTCTGCTCAGCAGGGAGCCTGCTTCCCCCTCTCTCTCTGCCTGCCTCTCTGCCTACTCGTGATCTCTCTCTCTGTCAAATAAATAAATAAAACCTTTAAAAAAAAAATTCTTAAATCAATGCAATTTACCACATTCACATGATAAGAAAAACTGTACCATCATCTCAGTAAATGCAGAAAGTATGAAGATTAAACATCCATTTATGATAAAAATTCAGAAATGGAAGGGAACTTCCTTAATTTGATAAAGAGTATCTATTTAAAACCTTTTGCTATCATACCTAATGGAGAAATAGCAAACCCTTCCTCCCTGAGGTCTAGACAAGACAAGAATGTTTATCATTGGGGCGCCTGGGTGGCTCAGTGGGTTAAAGCCTCTGCCTTTGGCTCAGGTCATGATCTCAGGGTCCTGGGATCAAGACCTGTGTTTCGATCTCTGCTCGGCAGGGAGTCTGCTTCCCCCTTTCTCTGCCTACATTTGATCTCTCTCTGTCAAATAAATAAATAAATAAAATCTTAAAAAAAAAGAATGTTTATCATTGCTGTTGGTCAATATTTTTACTAAAATTGGAGCCATAAGACAAGGGGAGAAATGGAAAGTTTGGAAAAAAAAAAGAAACAAATATGTCTTTATTTGCAGACAAAAAATACAAAAGAAACCACAAAAAGTTAATTTAGAAAGGAAACTGAATAAAAGATCGAAATGCAAAAATCAATTGTATCTATATATACTAGTGTAGTTGGAAAATTGAAATTCAGTAAACATTACTAACATTAACATAAAAAAACAATATTTAGGAGTAAATCCTACAAAAGATGTATTTCTATACTAAAAAACTGCAAAACAGGGTGCTTGGGTGGCTCAGTTAAGCATCTGCCTTTGGCTCAGATCATGATCCCAGGTTCCTGGAATCGAGCCCCAAGTGGGGCTCCCTGCTCAGTGGTGAGTCTGCTTCTCCCTCTCTCTCTGCTCCTCCTCTAAACTCGTTCTCTAGAGAGAGAACTTGCTTGCTGTCTCTTAAATAAATAAAAAAACATTCTTGAAGGAAACCCCAAACCAACAACTACAAAACATTGCCATGAGAAGTTAAAGGAGACCTAAAAGTATGGAGCGAAAGAAAGAGAGAGAATGAGCTAGTTTACAGATTACATTAAACATACAGATACATTAAGCTCACAGATTGGAAGCCTCAATATTATTATGTTAATTTACTCCTACTGGGCTATCTATAGATTCAATGCAATCCTAATTCCAGCAGAGATGTGTGTGTGTGTGTGTGTGCGCGCGCACGCACAAGGAAGTGGGAGGAGGGGAGAATTGACACACCGACATTAAAATCTAAGGGCAAGTTGGAAAGGAACAAGAATGGACCTTGAAGAACAAAGTTGAAGAACATACTCTATCAGATCTTCAATGCTTAATGTGAAGTAGCAGCTTTTAAGACTGTGGTACTGACACAGAGGTAGATGGGGACCAATGGAACAGAATACAAGTCCAGAAATAAACCCCCACATACACATTGACCTTCATGTAATTCAATGAGATACAATCTTTTCTTTTCTTAAAGATTTTTATCTATTTATTTGACAGAGAGATCACAAGTAGGCAAGAGGCAGGCAGAGAGAGGAGGAAGCAGGCTCCCTGCCGAGGAGAGAGCCTGATGCGGGGCTCCATCCCAGGACCCTGAGATCATGACCTGAGCCGAAGGCAGAGGCTTAAACCACTGAGCCACCCAGGCGCCCCGAGATACAATCTTTTCAATAAATGTTGCTATTGTAATTAGTACAATAAACGTATTGTAATTAGTATCCATGTGGGGGAAGAAAATGAAGCTTGAGTCCTATATCCTATTATACTCAAAAATTAATTCAAGATAGATCATAGATCTAAATGTGAAAGATTGAAAAAGCAAAGCTTGTAGAAAACAAGAGATTTGTTGTGACTGAATGAAACACAAAGCACTAATCGTGCTTCATTAAATTTAGGAAGAAGGTCATGTTTTCTTGTAGTCACTCTAAGTGGTATCCTCAGATCCAAGTAGAATTCAGAACATTTAAGTACTTCTAACGTCATCTTGATAGTTTGTAGAATGGCCTTAACTCACATTTTACTGGCAAGCTTTCCCCTTTCTATCTAAAGACACTCCAGGGCACACTCATGGAATTAGGACTGCATTTGCTGTAATTGATTCTTTAACCAACGCTCTGGTGTTTACTGTGTTAGGCACTCTTGTAAACCCTTTCTAAATCTTAACTCATTTAATCCTAATCACTTTTAGGAGCTGGATACCAGTCATAAGTACATTTTACAGAAGATGATACTGGTGGAGAAACAGTAAACAAATTGCCCACGGTCACTTAACCCATTATAGGCAGGGCTGGGGTTTAAACCAGCCAAAAGAGAATACCCCAATCTAGGGTGCTGAGAGTTAAACAGAAATTCATTTCTCCCAATCTGGAGGCTGGAAGTCCCAGATAAAGTTCCAGCCAGGTTCTGGTAAAAGCTCTCTTCTGACTTGGAGTTGGTCACCTTTTCCCTCTCTCTGGGTGTGTGGGGAGGGAGGGAGGGAGAGAGAGATGGGAGCCCGCGAGCACAAGCCCAAAAGCTCTCTGGACACTAATCCTTTGGATCAGGGGTACTCTAATGACCTCATTTAACCTTAACTACTTCTTTACTCTACATTTAGCTACACTGGGGGTTTAGTGCTTCAATTTATGAATTTGTGAGGTGGAGGGGGATGGCGACCCAGACATTTGGTCAGTCTCCCTCCGGAGTCCACATAGAAGCACTTATTTTAAGTCCCACATAAAAAGAGTTTCTTGAAGAAATTGGTGCAGGGAGAGATTAGCATATTGAGCACACTCTGCTCCCCAAATGTGTATATGTTTTTACAATTCAATAACAGCATTGAAACACAGGCCTCTGTGTCCCAGAAGTTTTTAGAGATTCTTGGAAGATAGAAAGCAAATGAAGTCGGAGAAACTTGAATAGAATACAATGAAAACAGGGGGAGACCACACGGTGAAAATTTTCAGAGAAATTCTAAGCTCAGAGCCACTAAATATAGATCCTTCCGATGCCAGTGGAATTGGTGGCCAAAAACTACTCCCAGGGAATCTGCTTACAATAAGAGGATGGGCTTGGGGGTGGATTTCTATAATAGGGAAGAAAGTCTGCCTGGTACGTGATCTTTAATGATTATGAAAGCTATGAGAATAAATGTATTAAATTTACAGTCAACAAAACTCATTATAATTGCAACTCTACTGTTTCAAAAAGGATACCAATTGAATCGCTTTTTTTTTTTTTTTTTGTCATTTGTGAGGTAATATTTCTGACAACGCAGTGTGATAACACAATGAGACCCCGTTCATTCCAGGCTTCATTTTTGTAATCTCTTCATCCCTCTGACTTTCTCCTTCAGGACATCTGACCTTGAGGCAATTTGAAACAACAGCCTCGGGTAGGAAGGAATGATTCATAGTCCCATAGTTCTGAGAAAGGCAGAGTAAAGTTTATCTTTTTTCCTCAGTCTTCCCTCCTCCTTTGTCTTCCACCTCCTGGGGTAGAGACTTCAGCTTTTCATCAAGCCTCATGGTTTTGACTTAGATGGCAGGCTGGACCTAGAAAGGATTTCAGCTGGATGCAGCTCTTTCTCGTAGGCTACAAGAAATAGCCAACATATTCCAACACCCTAATTTTTCTTCCTACCATTTTGCTAATACTACATTTCTGTAGGTGCGCAATGAGTGTCCCAATGTATAAGGTAACAACCTAGCCAAACGCAAGGGTCATCCCCTGGGACAGTGGGGATCACGTCATCCAATTTTCTACCTACTTCATCTTGCAAATTATATCCACTTCAGAAGGAGCCACTTGAAGCACCCCACTTCCTTTAACCATATTCTCTAGCAGGTCAGCACATTGGTTGCACAGAATAGAAACTCCAGCTCATAAGCAATAGGGAAATTTATTTTCTCACAAATCCAGAAAAGGTTAAGCTTTTCTTAACCAGGCTCCTGTGTCAGGCTCCTTCTTTACTTCCTTGCAGCTTTCTTGGTTCTGTCCTTCTCTGTGCATTGGTTTCATCTTCAGGGGGGTCGCAAGACTGTTGTGGCTATTCCTATATCATCAACAAAACTCTAGAGCAGAAGGATCACCTCTTAAAAATTACATCTCATTAGCCAGGATTGAGCTACCTATACAGTGCCAATTCAAATCCTGAAAGGAGCAATGAGATTACCATGGTTAAAAGAATGTTGGAGGGTCACTTCTCATTAAGCATTTATTAAAAAAAAAAAGAAAAGAAAAGAAAGAAAAAGGCAAGCACCTGGGTGGCTCCGCCAGTTAAGCGTCTGACTTCTGCTCAGGTCATGATCCCAGAGTCCTGGCTCCCTGCTCAGCGAGGAGCCTGCTTCTCCCTCTGCCCCTCCCCCTGCTTGTGCTCTGTCTCTCTCAAATAAATAAGGTCTTAAAAAAAGAAAGAAAGAAAGAAAAAAGCTGACAAAAGTAAGAACCAGAGTTCTTGGGTGTCAAAAACATGATTGCAAACAAACAAAAAAGTGGTTGGGCTGTGGAATCAAATATTCATAGCTGAAGATCAAATCAGTGAGCCTGCCCGAGTGTGGGGATGGTCCTCCCCCAACATTCACCAAGAGAAATGTAAAGGAAGAGAAGTATAAAAATTGAATAGAAACACAGATAATGATACCCTGCTATTCATCTGATAGGAATTCCAAAAGGAATGAAGAGGAGGAAATAAGCAAAAAAATATTAGAAGAAAATTTCCTGGAGTTGGAAGAGGCAGGAGGCTTCTAACTGAAGAGGCCTGGAGCAAGACAGCCGGTGAAGGAGTCACACATGAAATGCATCAAAGTAATAGCTCAGAATTTTAAAATTTTTTGGAACTTTAGATTTATTTATGTTGTGGAAATGACAGAAAGAGACTGTCAGTAAAAGAGTCAGCCCGCCTTCAGACCCTCCCCATTAACAATGGGTGCTGAAAGCTCCTGCCAAGTCTCAGGGACATAACTGGGACCAAGAACATCCGACCTCCTGTGTTCAGGGGTAGCTGTGTTCCCCAGGCCTTCCTGCTTTGATAGACACCTGGCTCTTCCCTAAGGACACCGACTGTCCTCCCACCTTCTCGAGTGATGACTGTTTTCTCTCCCTTGCACCACTGGGCCTGGAATCCAGTCAGGTTTCCTTCTTGACCTTTGATTTTGGTGTCAAGCTGCTCTTGTTGCCTCCTCAGAATGACGTGGTTTTGACTCTCCTGTCATCAGACTCTTTATTCTTCCCTTTTCGCCCTCCCCTCCCTCTCCTCCTGCCTCCCCTACCCATTCTCTGAAGATTTTAATACCTGGCTCACTCATTCTTGCCTATTTCTATCTTGATTTCAACATGTGGATGATCCTGCAAGTCTTGGCTTGTTTCTTGATCACTTCTCCAAAGGTCTTATCTCCCGCCTCATCTCATGACTCATACCCTTGCTATACACTGGGCTTTATCAACACCAATAATATAACCCCCCCCATGACTCATACCCTTGCTATACACTGGGCTTTATCAACACCAATAATATAACCCCCCCATCTCAGTTTCCAGCATACTGTTTACACTGCTTTTTGGAACCCCTCCTAAGTTGCAGCTCACCCCCCCTAGTCCTGGGGCTCTGGCTACCTGCTTCACTCCAATCTCTCCATCTACCTCTTCAGCTGCCTTGGGCACCCCTTGCTTTCCTGTACTCACTTGCAAAAATGAAAACTCTGTTTAGACCTATGCTGCACAAACACTATTTATTTTTTAAATTTTATTTATTTGTCTGAGAGAGAGTGCCAGCACAAGTGGGGGGAGTGGCAGGCAGAGGGAGAAGAAGACTCCCCACTGAGCAGGGAGCCCTACGCAGGACTTGACCCCGGGATCATGACCTGAGCCCGAGTCAGACACCCAACCGACTGAGCCACCGAGAGTCCCAGAAACCCTGTTTAAATCCACTCTGTGCCCACACGCCTGCAGCAGAACATAGTTGGAAAAACAAATCATGCTGACCAGTTTCACCTTCCTTCATGATCGCGCCTCACTGCGATATAACATGGTTATATCATGGTTCTTTGAATCATGAGGGCTGAGAGCAAAGGAATGCATAGCTTCCCAATAGAAAGAATATTCTTGACAAAGGGAAAATGAATGCTAAGTAAGAAAAGACATTCCATCTCCCAGGAGCCCAGTTGCCATATATAGGTTTCTTTATACATACACTGTTTTTGGTTTATATTTTTAATGTTAGATTTACAGAAAAGTTGCAAGGATAGGACAAAGTTCCTCATAACCATGAGGCTCTCTTACCATGTAATTGGTTCTAGAACACACACATCTTCACCGTAAGTATCTCCGGAACAAGGGTGTGCCTTACATGTGCCACTATGACACGTCATGCTTTAACTGGCAGGGTTTTCCTTTTCTGTGGTTCCTAAAATATTCCTGTGTCTTTCAATGCGTGGCATTTTAGATGCGATGAGGTATATAGCATGATTATCCAGTCTTTCCACATGATCATTCCGCACACTCCTCCTCTCTCCTTAAACTTCCAGTACTTCCTCCTGTATTAGTTGCTGGAGCTGCCAACGCTGCCTTCTTGCCTGTAGTCACACAGTCTTCCTTCTGCGTGCCCCTGTATCCTGCCCGTGCGCCCGAATTTCCTCTTATCTGGACACAAGTCATATGGTGAGGGCCCATACTGATAGCCTCATTCTAATGAAATCACCTCTGAAAAGGTGATCTAATCTTCAGATACACTGACATTCTCAGGTACTAGAGGGTAGGATTTCAACCAGGGGAATCTTGAGGAGACACAACCGAGCCTCTAACACTCTCCCATTCTCACTTTCAGTTGATGATGTTGTCCCCTATCTCACAAATATAGAAATGAGAAATTCCAAAGTTCCGACCACATCACCTCTACCTTTCAGGGATCGTCCCCATTTCATTAACGCCTTCCTGTTACCATGGATAAACTATCGGGACTCCCAGAAAATCTCTTCTTGCCAAACTAGGAACTTTCCTCCAGCTCACCTCTCTCTCCTGCGTTATCACTTTTTCCCCATATCAACTCTGAGGGCACCAGTTTTTGTTTTGTTTTGTTGTATTTTTCTCTACTTCCAGCCTCTAGAAATGTGTCTGGCACACCATACAAAGCTCAATATCCAGTGAACAAATACTGATTTTATATGTAAATAGGAAACCTTTTGCCGGAAGTAGAATTCTAACAGTATACCAAATAAGACAATAAAATGATACAAACTTAAGTCAGTCAGTCCAAGAAAGACAGAACACTTGGTAGGAATACGCCACAGTTCCCCAAAGGAAAAAGCCTCCATGTGCATCTCAGATATTACCATATACCAGGGACAAGAGGTTCGGAGAGAATCATTATTATGAAATAATCTCACTTTACTGTCCAGACAGAGAGACTTTGCTATTCTTTCCAATTAGGGTATGTTATATCTGTGTTTTCATTTCTTTCCCATCCTAATGGAACCCATCCTTCCTCTTTTTCTCTTCCTTCCTCCTTCCCTCCTTGGTTCCTTCTGTCATCCTTCGTCATCTCCTCTTCTTCCTCCCCCTAATTGTAAATAACCTGTTTCCTTTCCACCACTGCAATATTCAGTGTGATGAATTGGTTAAGTATGTGATTCAGTCACACTTTGCCAGTTCTTCTGTATTAAACCCAAAAAGAGAAATACAGATCATCTGGGGGCTTTTTTGAACTTCAGTATGAATAACAAGACAGAGTTGTCTCTATAAAAAGATGTATTTTGTCATATATGATAGCTACATTTTATCAGGTGTGACTATTTTAAAAAGTGTATGTAAGCTGATTGCAATGAATCCTGGATTGGATCCTAGAAGAGATGATCAGTAATGGAAAACTGATGAAATCCAAAGCCTGCAGCTTAGGATTCTTAGTCTTGACAAATGTACTGTGGTTATGTAAGATATTAGCATCAGGGAAAGTTGTATGGAAGGTATATGGGAACTCTGTCCTATCCTTGCAACTTTTCTGTAAATCTAACATTAAAAATATAAACCAAAAACAGTGTATGTATAAAGAAACCTATATATGGCAACTGGGCTGCTGGGAGATGGAATGTCTTTTCTTACTTAGCATTCGTTTTCCCTTTGTCAAGAATATTCTTTCTATTGGGAAGCTATGCATTCCTTTGCTCTCAGCCCTCATGATTCAAAGAACCATTAACTTTCCTCTGCCTTTGCCGATGGCAGGTGCCCCAAGCATGACCTACAGATCCACACCACATTCCCTGAGTCACATGAGCTTCACGGATGGGCATGGCATTCAATAAATGCCTGGGAGACTCAATTCCAAGACTCTCATGAAACTGTTAAGAAGGTAGGATCTCTCATTTCCACTGGGGTTGCTAAGAGTTGTATCAGCCTTACTATCATAAAGCAAGTCTGCTGGAAAATGGCACCAAGATGGGAAAGAGCAGACCAACCAACCAAAGGGATCAAACCCAGAAACTGATAACATTATCTAAGCTCCTCTATCCAGCCAGCCTTGGACTTGGTCAATAAAGTACATTTGCTATGTAGGTCAATTTAAGTTGGATTTCCTGAACCTTGCAATTTGAATCCAATATAAAAATATCTAACTACAGTGGGTTAATACTAACCTGCTCATCTAGTATGATACCTTTTTAAATGTGTGTATAAAATCTTTGGAAAGATTTAATCCGCTAACTTGGCTGGGGTCACAAGACTTTCACATCCTACTTTATACCAAAGTCCTGAATTGTTGGGATTGTTCATAAGGAACGAATGTTATTTCTATCATCAGAAGTAGCAAACATTAACCAGAACTGCTGTCCTATGAAGTATCTATGATAAAGAAAACAACAACAAAAAAACAGCTCAACCTTAGTTATTTTAATTTGCCTTGTTCAGTTAAATAATTGAACCAATTCAAGGCATAGACTGAGACACAAAAACTTTTTCCTTAATAAATGCCATATAACTGAAAGACATATAACTGAAAGACAAACATATAGCTCATGACGATGTGAAGAATTTTGTGAAGCCATGAGAGAAAACTCTAGCAATGTACAAACTTTTATTTTGTTAACATCTATTCCTTACAGCTTTGATTTTTGGTCCAATTCATTTTCTAGGATTATGAATTTAAAATGATTATAGCACAGTACATAGAACCAAAGTTTGAGATGAAATTTGCTATTGTTTTAAATTCAGGATTCATAATACAGTATTATCCTTCAACGGGAATTTCATCACACATTCTATAGGCTCATGTAGTGATGTTAATAAAAGAAAAAAATCATCCCAATCATCCATTAAACTTTGTTGAGTTTAGTAAAACTGGTCCTAACGTGTAGAATGTCAACCAATGAGAATTCCTTTATATCTACATATTTGGGTATTACTTAGAAAACTTACTTAACAGATTCCAATTCTAGCTTAAAAAGTGACCTCCCCCCATCCCGGGCCCAGCATTTACTGAGTGACATTAAAAGCATTTACTAAGGGACAACACGGAAACATTTTTCTGTTGATCACTCGGAACAAAGGTCATAAACTGATGACCCAAGGTTGGGATTCAGCTTACAGGTGGTTTTCTTTTACTTAACGTGTTTGAACATTTAAAGAATTAGTTTGAAACTGGGAGGGTTTTTGTAAAAAAGTCCAGATTCCAGGAGTCATTTGAAAATTGGGAAAACCTGGCATCATTGCATTCCTGCATCAGGCATTTCGTACAAACTTACAAAGCGAGTAATTTTTCTACATTAGGAGAAGGAAAGGAAAAGTGAACTGGGGGAAATCGGAGGGGGAGACGAACCATGAGACTGTGGACTCTGAGCAACAAACTGAGGGTTTTGGAGGGGAGGAGGCGGGGGTTGGGGGTGGGGGCTGAGCCTGGTGGTGGGTATTGAGGAGGGCACGTATTGCATGGGGCACTGGGTATTCATGAACAATGCATCTTGGAACACTGAAAAAATAAAATTAAAAACATTTAATTTTATTTTGATAATGAGAAAAACATTTCTCTGCTTCGGTCACATGTAAAAGCAGGTCAGAAAAAGATGTCAAGAGAAATGGCTCCTCCTCTTGCCCCTCCAAACCTCTCTCATAGCCGAACGTTGAAGATGCTTCAGTAACACAGAGCTCACTGTTCTACAAGAGTATTAGGGATTCTGACTTTCAAAGGATTAATAACAATTTAAAAGACCAAAGGGAATGGTAATATGGAGTATTTATTTAAATGTTGCTTCAGCAGCATCAAATTACAGATCTGGTATGTTCAAAGGTCATTTGATAAAATCAAAACAAAACAAATGAAAAGCATGCTGATACTTTCTTATGGTGAAAGCTTACCCTAATTATAAAATAAAAAAGAGGGAAAAAAATAAAATAAAAAAGAGGAAATGAAATTTGAGTACTAGATACTAGGTATTTATCCAGTGGATACAAACATACTGATTCAAAGGGGCACACGCACCCCCAATGTTTCTAGCAGCAATGTCCGCAATAGCCAAACAATGGAAGGAGCCCAGACGTCCATCAACAGATGAATGGATAAAGATGTGGTACCACACAATGGAATATTACTCAGTCATCAAAAATATGAAATCTTGCCCTTTGCAATGATGTGGTTAGAAGGGTATTATGCTTATTGGAATAAGTCAGTCAGAGAAAGACAAACACCATATGATTTTGCTCATATGTGGAATTTTAGAAACAAAACAGATGAACTATAGGGGAAGGGAAAGAAAAATAAGATGAAATCAGAGAGGGAGACAAACCATAAGAGACTCTGAACTATAGGAAACAAGCAAGGGTTGCTGGAGGGGAGGTGAGTGAGAGGATGGGGTAACTTGGTCATGGGCATTGAAGGCATTTGATGTAATGAGCACTGGGTATTATATACAACTGATGGTTCACTAAATTCTACCCCCGAAACTAATAATATGCTATATGCTAAACTGAATTAAAAAAAAAAAAAAGAAATTTGAGTGCTAGAGTCATTAAACTCCACCAAGTATATTTATTCCAGACAATATGGTCACCTAAAGAAAAATAAAATTTTGACAGTTTCCTTTGACTCTTGTTACTCTAGCCTCAGAGAGTTTTTGATGCGCTTTCTTTAACAAGTCTTAACTATGAAAAAAGTTCGTGACCTATTAGGATTTGGATAATCTATATGGTCCATTCACTGATACTGTATGGCAAGGTAATGAAAGTTGGTCTGTATGTGACAATTTCAGCCTCACAGGATCATCTATCCTCTGTTCTCTTCCCATTCCTCATTCCCCATTACAAAAACAAAGAGGGATTTCCAGATAACATCAGAACTTTACTTTTAATATCTATGGATTGTGTTACATCTAACCAATCAGAGTTCAAGGCATGAAACAGAATACACTATATTACTAAGTGGGAAGGTTCTTTTTTTTTTAGATTGTTAAAATATTTTATTTATTTGAGAGAGAGAGAGAAAATGAGAGAGAGCGAGTGAGCATGAGAGGGGAGAGGGTCAGAGCAAGAAGCAGACTCCCCGCTGAGCAGGCAGCCCATGTGGGACTCCATCCCAGGACTCCAGGATCATGACCTTCAGGCAGTTGCTTAACCAACTGAGCCATCCAGACGACCAAGTGGGAAGGTTTTTACAACAATACTGGAACACCTGAAGGAGCAGGATTTAAGTTGGGCCCCTGGAATGCTGTCTGCAAATAGAGAAGTCATCCATTGGGAGCTGCCTGTTCTGAGGGCAGACTAGAACTGGAGATACCACAGGCAGCAAGTGCATCTAGATAACAGGAAGACAACTGCATCCAGGCACTACGGAATTCGATCAAGAAGCTGGAGGCACCTAGAAGGCTGGCAAATGAACCCTGGAATCTTCTCAGGATAACCACAATCTTTCTAACCAGTGGCAAGAGCCAGAAAACGCTGAATATGGACTCGACTTACTTCTGCTTCCCAAATCTTGGACAAGTGTCGTTAATTGGCAAAACCAGATTTCAATTCAGAAACTGGGTGCAAAGAAGTTGGAGCATTTAAAAAAGCAAAACAGCTTTTTAACAATGGAAGGTGAAGGAAAGTTGAGGGCCAATTGAAGTACTTACTCTATACATGTTTTAAAAAATTACTTTGTGTCAAATTATTTTTACAAATGTATATTTAAAGGTAAACAGAATTAAATTCCAGTGCCAATTCAATTCTACGCATTTACAAACATTTAACACAGATTATATATAAGGTAATAGAACTGAGAGAAAAACAAGTAATACCTTCTCTCACACGGAAGCTGTAGGACTAATACTGTAAACCTCTTTATTCCTGGAATCCATCCATTTCCAGCTCCACTGTTGCTATCTTAATGCAATTCATGACCATCTCTGCCCTGGTTAACTTAGTGGCTTACTAAATGGTCTTCAAGAATCTATCAACTCTGTTTTCCACACTGAAGTCAAAGTAAAAAAAATAAATAAGTAAATAAATTAACAGACTTTATTTTTCTTACTTTAGGTTTACAGAAAAATGAGTAGAAAACACAGAAAGTTCCCATATAACCCTTCAGCCTTTTACCCCCATTCCCCCTGCTATTAACATTTTGCATTAGTGTGGTACATTTGTTATAGCCGATGAGCCATTATCAATACATTACTTAACACATAAAGTCATAGATTAGAGTTCACTCTTTGTGCTGTACATGCTGTGGGTGTGGGTCAATATATAATGACATGTATCCACCATTAACAGCACCATACAGAATAACAGAAGAGTTTCATTGCCCTAAAAATTCCCTGTGTTTCAACTACTCATTCCTCCCTCCACCCACCAACCCCTTCCAACTTCTGATGACCACTCATCTTTTTAACCATCTTCACAGTTTTGCTTTTTCCAGAATGTCTCATCAGTGGAATGATAGGATGTTAGGCTTTTCAGATTGACTTCTTTCTGTTAGCAATGCGCTTCTAAATTTTCTCATGACTTTTTGTGACTTGATAACTCATTTCTTTTTATTGCTGGGTGACTTCAATGTATGGATGTACCAGTTTGTTACCTAGTGAAGGGCATGTGGTTGCTTCCAAGTTTTGGCAATTATGAATAAAGCTGTTATAAATACGAATATGTAGGTTTTTGTGTGGACACGTTTTCAACTCATTTTTGTAAATGCCAAGGAATATGGATCATTTGGTATGTGATCATTTAGTTTTTTAAGAAATTGCCACCATTTTGCATTCTCCCTAGCAATGCCTGAAGGTTCCTGTTGCTCTATGGCCTTATAAACATTTAGTGTTGTCAGTGTTTTGGATTTTAGCCATTGCACTAACTATTGTAACAACAGTATCTCACTGTTTTGCAAATGTTTTCTCCCCTTCTATGGCTTGACTTTTCATTCTCTGAACACTGTCTTGCAGAGAAAATTTCAATATTAATGAAGTTTAACATTTTTTCTTTTATGGATCATGCTTTTAGTGTTGTATTTAAAAAAGTCATCGCCACAGCCAAGGTTACCTAGATTTCCTGTTATCTTCTTTTATAAGTTTTACATGTAGGTCTATGATTCATTCAGTTGATGTTTTTTGAAAGGTGTACTTCTAGATTCACTTTTTATGGTCTGTAGACTTCCAGTTGTTCTAGTGCCATTTGTTGAAACTGTCCTTTCTCCACTGAATTACCTTTGATCCTTTATCAAAGATCAGTTACTGTATTTGGGTTGGTCTATTTCTGGTGACTGTGCTCTGCTCCAATGACCTGGTTGTCTTCTCTTTCACCAATACCACATGGTCCTGGTTCCTGTAGCTTTATAGGAAGTCTTGAAGTCTGATAGTGCCAGTTCTCCAACTGTGTTCTTCTTCAATATTGTGTTGGCTATTTTGCTTTTATAATTAAACTTTACAACCAGGCTTTTGCCTATTAAATTCAATTAAGCTTTAGAATTGATTTGTCAGTATTTGCAAAATTACTTCTTGAGATTTTGATTGGGAGTGAATTGAATCTATAAATCAAACTGGGAAGAACTGACATCTTGACATTATTGAGTCTTCCTGTGTATGTGGCATATCTCCACTTAGTTTTTAACAGTTGTAGTTTTCCTCATGGAGATCTTGTATATATTTTGTTAGAGTTATACTTGAGGTTTTTTTGTTTGTTTGGTGCTAATGTAAGCTATTTTGGATTTTAAAAAAAGATTTATTGAAAGAGAGAGAGAGAGAGAGAGAGAGAGAGAGAGAGAGAACAGGGGGTGGATGTGGGTGGGTAGAGGGAGAGGGAGTCCCAAACAGATTTAGTGTGGAGCCTGACCCGGTGCTCAATCTCATGACCCTGAGATCACAATCTGAGGTGAAACGACTGCTCAACTGACTGTGCCACTCAGGCGCCCCACCATATTGGATTTTTAGGCTCAAATTTTAATCATTCATTGTTGTAAATAAGAAAGGAATTAACATTTTTTTCTGTTTTGTTTTTTTAAAGATTTTATTTATTTGTCAGAGAGAGAGCACAAGCATGGGGAGCTGCAGGCAGAGGGAGAAGTAGGCTCCTCACTAAGCAAAGAGCCCAAGTCAGGACTCAATCCCAGGACCTCAGGATCACGATCTGAGCCAAAAAGATGCTCAACTGACTGAGCCACCCAGGCATCTTAGAAAGGAATTAACTTTCATATTAACTTCGTACACTGCAAGTCTTTCTAATTGGTTATTTCAGTTGTTTGTTTTTAGTGTCACTTGTATATCTTTACTTTCTATTTTTAGGGGGACTTCCAGTACATTGAAAAGCCATGATGAGAGGCGACATCCTTGCCTTGTTCCTGATCTTCTTTGAAACTTATTTTCTCATGGGGCACCTGGGTGGCTCAGTCCTTAAGCATCTGCCTTCAGCTTAGGTCATGGTCCCAGAATCCCAGGATCCTGGGATGGAGCCCTACATCGGGCTCCCTGCTCAGCAAGGAGTGTGCTTCTCTCTCTCCCACTCCCCCTGCTTGTGTTCCCTCTCTCGTTATGTCTCTGTCAAATAAATAAATAAAATCCTTAAAAAATTTTTTTCTCACCATTAGGTATGATATTAGCTGTAGGTTTTTGTAGATATTCTTTTTCAGATTGAGAAAGTTCCCTTCTAAGTTTGCTGAAAGTTTTCATCATGAATAGGTGCTGATTGATAAGATCTTAAGATTTTCTTCTTTAGCTGTTGTGATGAATTACATTGCTTTTTTTTTTTTACATTGATTTTTGAATACTGAATCAGACTTGCACTTCTGAATCAGAAGTGGAATCCCACTTCTTCATGGTATATGACTCTTTTAATATATTGTTGGATTCAGTTTGCTAGTATTTTGCTGATGATTTTGTCATCTATGTTCATGAGATAATGGTGTGCAGTATTTCTATCTTGCAATCTGTCTGGTTTTTGTATTTGGGTGATTCTGGCATTATAGAATGAATTAAGAGGTCAGAGTGAATTTTTTATTATGAAATATTTTGAAGAAATGAGGAAAATAAAACAAACACGTATACCTCATAGTCGGTCTTAATAAATCTTAATATTTTCCAAATTTTGATAGCTTGTAATACTCACTTATCCATCCACCCAAATTAATTTGAAGCCTATTCTCCTACCCCAAAATTATTACTATCATGAATTTACTTATTTCTTACTTTCACTGATGCTTTTATGCTACTTTACTTTTGTTTGGCAGACTTTTAAATTTTCATGTAAAGAATAAGAATATCATAAGCTTTTTCTTTTCTTGCTCTTCTTTACATAAAATTATTATTCTTAAAAAGATTTTATTTATTTGACAGAGAGAGAGAGAGCAGAGAGGGAACACAAGCAGGAGGAGTGGAAGAGGGAGAAGCAGGTTTCCCGCTGAGCAGGGAGCCAGATGCAAGGCTTGATCCCAGAACTCTGGGATCAAGACCTAAGCCAAAGGCAGACACTTAATGACTGAGCCACCCAGGTGCCTCCATAAAATTATTTTGGATTTATCAATATTGTGTCATCTAGCTCTAATTAGACTGCTGAATTCGATTACATTTTGCAAATTTACAACTTAAGTAATCTTTTTCCTATTGATGGTCATTTAGATTACCACCAATCTTTTGATCTTATGAACATCACTGCAAAAAAGAACATTCTCGAATGTATCTTTGCAAAAATACAAGAGCAAGTATTTTTCTAGGTTATATATTACAAAAGAAAATAGTTCATGTTTTAATTCTCTAATTTATTTCCAAAAGTAATTTCTTCAAGGTTTTCAGATATTTTATTCAGTAAGAGATTTAAATACATTTTTATGTTGAGCTCATTGTAAAAACAATGAGGTCAGAGCCCCTGGGTGGCTCAGTGGATTAAGCCTCTGCCTTCAGCTCGGGTCATGATCTCAGGGTCCTGGGATCGAGCCCTGCATCGGGCTCTCTGCTCGGTGGGGAGCCTGCTTCCCCCTCTCTCTCTCTGCCCGCCTCTCTGCCTACTTGTGATCTCTGTCAAATAAATAAATAAAAATGTTTAAAAAACAAAAAAAACAATGAGGTCATAGTCAGGTTATTATACAAAGTTTGTGAGCCAATCCACCTACAATAACTTTAAGTAAACATCAATTTTATGCATAAGTATTTTTAATAGTCTACTTTTCTATAACCTCATGTTGATATGTAATAATCCTTGGAGGACAGCAGTAAATGCAAATCTAAGAATATTATAGGAATGTCTTTGGCCTTCTGAGTAAACAATTAACAGTTAACTTAGAATTTATAACTGCTATGCAAATATTCTCTTTAAAAAAAATCTTTTCTAAACATATTTGCATTCTCTACTTTTGACAATCTCACAAAGCTTTTCTACAATAACCTTTTCTGACTTGTCGCTAATGATTTCAGCTACAATAGACAAGTCTGAATTACACTAACATTTATAATAATTTTGTTCCACAATAGCTAGATGTGGATTTGCTGGGTTTCGGGTTTATTGAGCATCTCTAGCTTTGCTATATTGCCAAATGCTTTCCAAAGCGGTTTTACCTTATTATACTCTTTGTGGGAACTTATGTTGGATGCTGTGACAACTTTGTGTTGCCATCAAAGTGCGATGTGATAGCTCACTGTGACTTCAGTTTACAGTCTTATAATTACTAGGGACTCAGTTACTTATTGTCCATATGAATTTGCTCTTTTATAATTGTCTTTCTTGGCTCATTGAGTTGCTTGACTTTTTCATTGAATTTAAGGAATTCGTTTTATATTCTAGATTTATTTGTTATGTGTATTGTAAAAATCCAATTTTTAAAAAGATTTTGTTTAAGAGTGAGTGAGAGCACGGGGAAGGTAGAGGGAGCAGAAGGAATCCCAGACAGACTATGCTGAGTGTAGAACCCCATGCCGCTCTTGTTCTCATGACACTGAGATCATGACCTGAGCTGAAACCAAGAGCAGACGTTTAATCATGTGGATTAATCCACATGACATCCAGTGTGGATGGCTGGGCCATCCACACAGCCCCCACCCCCCTTTAAGATTTTATTTAGCTATTTATTTTAGAAAGAAAAAAATCCCATCTTTTAACTTTGTTTATAATGCCATTTGTTGAGTTTTTAATAGTCAAGTTTGTCAACATTTTATATGGTTTCCCTATTTGCTGTAAGAAATCCTTTAATGGAGCGCTTGTGTGGCTCAGTCGGTTAAGCATCTGCCTTCGGCTCAGGTCATGATCCCAGGGTCCTGGGATTCAGCTCCCTGCTCAGTAGAGCCTGTTTCTCCTTCTCCCCCTGCTTGTGTGCTTGCTCTCTCCCTAATACATAAAATCTTAAAAAAAAAAGAAATCTTTCCTTATTACAAGTTCATTAAAAAAATGCAGTTGCCTCTTTCCTTCTATTTTTTTTTTTTTAGTTTTACTGTTCACATTTCAGTCTTTATTCTACTTGAAAATTTGCCTTCGAATGGTGTAAGGATCCACTTTTACTTTTTTTTTGTAAGCCTAAATATTTGACTTGTCCTTTCCCCAGTGAATTGCAGTGCTATCTTAACCATATATCAAGTTTCTATAAATGTGTGCTTCTGATGTCTCTCTTTTTGTGTCATTAGTCTATTTATTCCTGCACCTATCAGTCATTATGTTTACAAAGTTTCTTTATCTGGTAGAGCGTCTGCTTACATTTTTCAACACTATTATGACTAATCTTGACCATTTCCTCTTCCATATAAATATTTGGATCATTTTGCAAAGTCTGTAAGGATTGAGATTTTTACTAATTTATAATTTAAGAGTGGGCAAATTTACAATATTGTCTTTCCACCCATGAATAAACTCTCCATTTAGTCATGCTTTCTAAAAAGTTCTTCAAAAATGCTTTGCAGTTTTCTCTGTAGTTTCTCTCCTACAAGTTATTGCAGTTTGCTATGGAGGATGAGCCATTTTACCTACGGTCTTCTTTGATTGGTGTAATGCTATAATTGTATATTGCTCTTGAATCCAGAGCAATACTCAAAAGTTTGCCTTTCTTGCAGTTGTACGCAGACATCACCTGCAAACAGGATTAGTTTCTTCTCTCCCTTGACAACTGTCATACCTCAGATCTCTTCCAGAGTTTCCACTTTTCAAAGACTTGTGTAATTTTAAGAAATGCTGTCTTTGTTAATGTGTTATTAGTATAGATCTTCTCCTTCAATCAGGTTTAACATAGAAATAAATTTCCAGATCTCAAAACATCACTGCAATCCTGATAAACACCCTACTAGTTTTTTCTTCACTTTTCTCTTGTTAGGTAATTGCTGAATTGTGACCTTATTTAAGATTTTTGACTATGTTCATAAATTTAAGATTGTACAATTTCCATTTATAGGTCCTTGGCCAGGCCTGAGATCAAGTTATTATGAAGATTGTAGGCCGTGTTCGATACCTTTTTTTTTTTTTTTTTAATTAAGTTTTGTGATACAGGCATTAATGTGTCCCATGAAGACTCGGTAAGTCTGGTGTCCATTTATGGGAAGAATGATTATCAACTCAGTTATCTTTCATGGCTATTGGTTTATTCTGGCTTCCTATTCTGTTTGAGTCAATTTTGATCATGTTCTTTTCTAAAAAATTACTCATTTCATCTGTTTTCAAATACTTTGGTCATACTATGTTTGAGTGACTTTCAAAGCCTGTATCAGCAGTAATGTAATTTCTTCATCTTAATCCTCAGTATACCAGAAAAAAGATAAACATCATTTGTCATCTGGGTCCAAAAGACCCTTTTTAGAAGTATTTTAAGTGCAAAATGTACAGAATATACTGTGAGATACAACTTTACTAGAAATTTGAGCAAAAATATAAACATAGCAAATCGAAATTTTTACTTTCCTGGTTTTCATAGTATTAATATATGAGATATTAGATAATGTACTTCAAATGCAATGGAGATTCTTTGACTGTCACAAAGCCTAGAACTATATATTCAATTCATAAATCTGGACTCCAGATTCCAAGTATATCTCTAACAGACTCTGAATTAGTATTCCTTTTGGTTCTTCTTACACTTGAATCTTCAAAGTGCAATATAGTTTGGACTTTGATGTCACATTTTTGAAGAGGATGGCTATCTTCTGTGCTTCGTAATTGTAAAACATTTTCACTTTTAGATTTGTAAACACCAAATAGAATGGTCAGCCCAATAAGATTTTTCACCTTTATATCATTTATTTCCTTTCAATCAATTTTGAGTATGCAACTGCCTTTAAAATTTGTCTTATAAACTCTTATCATGTAAATTTTGATGAACAGACACAAAAGATGTTCTTATGACACAGTATTGTGTGATGAAGTCCTTTCGCTTGGATGACTAACTAGATGAGGATGTATTTCCTTTTGTCCTTAAAAATGTATGTTCGCTCATTGATTCCTGAATTTGAGAAAAATTTTCTAAGATAGTGTCATCTGAAAATTTATAGTTGGGGTTAGAACTCAGAGTGCTCATTTGTCTAACAATCATGCAACACCTGTTAATTTTTGCCATATGAATGCAAAATAAAAAATGACAAATTCCTAACTGCTCAATGAAAGCTTAAAAAGTTTACATTGGTAAGTGTTCTCTAGACTTCTTTTACACCTTCTTGAAATATGATGCAGTACTTGGGCCATGCAATAAAAAAATGAAGGATGAAGCAATAATGAAGATTTATTTCATTTCACTATTGGATTATCTTTCTTGGTGATTCCACCACTATTGTTTTCATACTGTCATTTTTTTTTTTTTTTGCAGAATTTCTGATGTTATACCAAAGGTTGATATATTTTTTCTCCTTTTTCCCCCCCTTTCATCAATTTTTGTTTATCCAAAGAATAGGCTTTTGCTTTCTTAATTGACATTCTCCACAGTTTGTCTTCTGTTTCATGGACTTATTTATTTTTTGATGGAAGGTACTTTTTGTTTTTAAATTTATCAAACATTTTGGTCAGAAAATATGGTCTGCATATCAATCAAATCTTTGAAATTTGCAGGCTCTTCATGATTTAGAACATTTATAGAAATTATTATATGCTGTGTGTATTGAAAAAAATATATGTATAATGTCTATATCCTCTGTTCTGTGCACCGCTTCTCTCTATCCTTACAAATTCCACATCTGCTTGCTATATCCATACCTGGTAGAGAGTGCTAAATTCCCACTGTGAATTTGAATCTTTTTATAACTCTTCATTTTATAATCTTTCACTTTACTTATTTTTTTCTTTTTGAGAGAGAGAGCACATTTGGGGGGAGGGATAGAATCTTAAGCAGGCTCCATGCCCAGCGTGGAATGTGATGTGGCGGCTTGATCTCATGATCCTGATATCATAACCTGGGCCAAAATCATGAGTCGGTTGCTTAAGTGACAGCCACCCTTTATTTTAGATGTATTTTTATAAAACCAGCGAATAGATGGATTCCATTTTCCTAATCCAATCTGATGTTTCTTTAAAATGAATTTTTATCTTTCTTAGATTTGGTGTGATATATTTGGGATTACTATTGTCACTTTTACTTTTTCTTCCTTCCCTGATTTCTTTTGGATTTATAGTTTACTGTATCACTATATATAGTTTACTGTATTTACTGGATTTATAGTTCACTGTATATAACGCTGTACAATATTACTGTAATACTGTATTTACAGTATTACAATACTGTACTGTATTACTTTTTTCCTCCTCTGCTGGAGACCTTTAAAAGTTTTGGTCATATATTCTCTAAAATACTTTGAAAAGTAATATACCCTCTTATATATGTTCAAGTCAATATAAAAACAATTTTACCTAATCTTAAAAACTATAAAGGAAGTCATTTCTGTAATATTGAAATTTTAAGCTAAATCTGGTATATTACTAAGGTATCCAGCTGAATATCAGAGCAATTTGATATTCACCATCACTCCTTAAAATAGTTACCAGAATTTTATGCTATTTTATTCCCATTTCATATCTTCACTGTACTCTCCCATGTAATTTTATCTCATTGCAATATACTGTTATTGCTTCAAAGTCTTTTATCAATACGCTATTATACATCTGTCCCCAATAACATGAAATATGTATTTATGGAAATAAAAAATACTTTTAGAAATTAAAAAATACATTTCCAACAACTATAAAGCTCTAAGTGTTGAACATTGTCTGGATTATCATAACTATTCAAATGATAAAAAATATATTAATTTTAATAAATTAAAAACACAAAATAAGTTTTACTGGAAATGTATCTCAATAAGATGGATAGTGGTGTATTTTCTCATACTCATGGATAAATTCTGCCATTGCTAGAATAAGTCATCAATTTTATTACTATTTTTTATGTATAGATATAAACACTGAGAAAACACACGTATATAGTAAAAAGGGACAGAAAGAATTGTTATAGTGATGCCACTCAATTTCTGGACTCTCTTTAAGTTATATGCCAAAATTATAAACTGAGTCTGTCATCAAATTATGTTTAATAATTTTAATTGACAATCTGATTGAGCTTTCTTCAATTTTGAAAGCAAAAAATTGAAAACCACTCTCACTAAAGACCTTGTTGTTCAAGCCATTCTCTTTAATTCTTTGGAAAGTTAACCAAAGATGTTTAGTTAAGACTCATCTGTAACTTTTTCACTTACTCATCTTGCTTATAGAGCTTAAAAATTAAGACACAACTGAGTAAAAAACACCCTCTACCAAAATTGGAAACTGCATAGATTTCTTGAGGACAACTCTATATAGATTAGAAATTTTACATTTTAATTTACATTTACATGTAAATGTATGTATTTTTGTAAATTTTACATTTACATGTTTCTTACAGAAATTAGGATGTAATATAAATATCTGAAAAGAATTAATCATAACTAATTTTCTAAAAAAATTATTTTGGGATATTTATCCCATTTACCTATACATGAGTGTATGTTCTACTTTTATGATTATTATTTATAGTATTTTATCAAACTAAGACATACTTGACATTTATGAAATTGGGATGCATCTTAAATTGATGGCATATCATAATTTAGTAGGCAGTGTTTTTACTAAGTGGTATGTAATAGTGAATCATACAATAGTGTCTTAGATTAGGTGAAAAATTAGATTGTGGAAATTAGGAGCAAAAAAAGATAATCACTAGCAAGTTCAGGAAACATGCAAGGTATACTGATGCCTTATTTACAACAAAACTCATAATATGTTTACGTTAACTTAAACCTAAATACATGTTAAGAATGAAAAAGTAGGAATAAAGAAGAGAGCTGAGCCAGGTAAAAAATTAATATGGATTTACAGAATCTGACAATGAACTGGCAACGGTTAATAAAAATGTTTCTCCTAAGAATCTGAAAAATATACAATCATGAACTTACCTTTGATATGGGATCTTTTCATTGGAAAATCTAGTATTAGTATGTCAGAAATAAACATGGAACTTCTAACGTCTTCCTCCTTGAAACCATGCTAATTATGCTACTCAGACAGGTTTGAGACATAGTTATCAGGCTTTTTTACTGTTACGGAGAATGGTGAAAACAGCTTGCTTAACAGCATTCACCAAACCCATCATGCTTTTGTACCAATTCTGAATATTCTAAAATAGATGAGGCAAATATTCTAATCATTTGTTTGTTGCCTAAAAATAAGGTAACTTTACCTTCATGTTTTGTTCTTGTTCTCTGCTTTACTTTCACATGATTCACCCACAGGAAAAATGGTTTTTGAAGTCAAGAAACAAAAAAGTCAAGGCCATTAAACAAAAACTGTCATTATACTATTTCTTACTTGACAACACATCTGAATTCTGAACATCTCCACACGGGCCAATAAACCCATTTTTAAGACCATACTTTACTCATAATGAGAACTAACTTCCACCATACTTTCTTAAATTGGGCAGTCAGAAAGGTCTGTAAGGAACAGAAAGGGAAGGGCTGTAACTCCACTTCTTGATGGGGTAGTGCAAGGTTCTATAAGACTACGTGGGACCTGAAATATTGTTAGGGTTATTTTTATAAAACAGGAAGTTTGCTATAGTTTTATTATGTAAAGTGGGAGAGGGTGATAATGAAAACACAGAAGGTAAAAAGAACTAGCATAATCCATTGAACATTGAAATGTTC
Organism: Procyon lotor; assembly: GCA_028646535.1. Taxonomy (NCBI): domain Eukaryota; kingdom Metazoa; phylum Chordata; class Mammalia; order Carnivora; family Procyonidae; genus Procyon; species Procyon lotor. The sequence continues at coordinate 79,435,885 of CM053614.1, forward strand.
TTTAGATATATCATTTTAACAAAGGGTATATATATTGGAACAGAGGATCTGGAATGTTTTCTATGCCTGCATTTCCCTTAGAAGGATGAAGACTCCTAGAAGTACACATACTTTTGCTTGAACACCCAACTTTCATTCTTTAGTTACCTGAATATTTAAGATGCATACTTAACTGAAAATTTTTCTAAGTTATATAGCATTTCTATGGAGGTAGAAATGTGTATTTTGGACCACTAAAAAACAATTATTTTTCATTTTAAATAATGATCAATTTTTTCATTCAGTTAAACACAGATAGGCTAGTAATAGAAACAAACCAAATTATCAATGTTGCAAGAATGTTGTTAACTGAATACACAACCAACTAGAGCCAAACAATAATGCCCCTTTCCTGAGGACAAAAGTTTCTCTTAGGAAAGTCAGAAAAGGTCAGTTCTAAAGTGGATTTTGGTGACTTGGCAATAAAGAAATTTTACATTTAGTTGTTTAATATTACACTTACAGTGAAATAAAATGCATGTAAACCATTAGAACTGTTACAATTTGTGTATCTTCCAAATACACTATGAATACAATGGCACAAAATCCTTTCTGACTTCCTTTTTCATCTTTGTCAATGACCCAGTGATCTCTAAGAGGTGGTTTAATAATTATTTCCAAATGCCATTTCCTAAAGATAGTATCTCTTCCCTATAAAATTCATTGAAAGGTTTACAAAAGTATTCTACTTGCTCTAATTTTCATCACAGTTCACGACTTCAAATCATCTGGGAAAGACATTAGAGAATAGAGATATTTCCTTTAAAATACTGGGGAAAATTACTCATTTACTACTCCTTTTATAACAGGAGACAAGGCAGAACAATACAGTAGATATAATCAGAATGTCTGCATTCATTCACCAAATATTTATTAAGCACCTACTATTTCTCAAGACATCATTCTAGCAGCTGAGGCTCTACAGGGGTGAATGAGAAAGTAATAGCTACCATTTATTGAGTGCTTACTATGTGCCAGGCTCTGGCCTAAGAGTTGCACATATATAAACCCTTTTAATCCTCAAACACAACACCTCTATGACATGGGTACTATTTTCATTTTACATATGAAAAAATTGAGGCATAGAGAAGTTAACTAACTCATCCACCTTTTAATTGGTACTAATAGTTCAGGCTATCGTGGAGCTTCTATTAGTCTCAACTCCTTCCCTCTCCTTTGCCTCGGAGACCTAAGAGTTAAGAGACTGAGTATGGCTCAAATAGGTGATGCGAGCAATTCATTTTTAGATGTTTCTTTTTGGGAACATTTAAAGAGAATTTTAACTAGCTCTATCTTCATCATGTAGTGATCGCGAAATATCTAAAAAGCCTGAATGTTAGAAGACTTAATTTTGTTAAAATATTTGGGGCAAAATAGTTAATGTAGGTATACACATGCAACATCCCTTCCTTTGGAAAACCACTTTTCTAATCTAGGCAGGCCTAGTGGGGCGGCAGATTATGGGGCCCTGTCTCATTATAGGGGAGGTTCATAGTTCAAGCCAATTAGGCCTCATGCCTTGGGCTATTATTGGTTAAGGAATACAAAAGAAACATGACCCAGGCAGGATAAATTTGTCTTTCTTGGGAGGGACAGTATTGGGAGATATTCTCTTCACAAAGAAAGTGATTTCAGAATGCTGGTATCCACCTTCCTTGGCTCAAGAGAAAATGACTCCAAAATATTGAGAGATGTTGAGAAATTCAGATACAGAACACTTTAATCTAGCTAAGGTCTATCATTGCCCTTTCCAGTTAAATAAGTATAGAAAGTATAAATACCCTTTAGTGGGTTTCTGTGACTTTCAATCAAATGTCAATGCATTTACAAAAGCATTACATAAAATATGCACAAAGAACAATGATTATAATAAATATGAATAGAATTTTCTGTTCTCTTCATTCACCCTCTTTCCCTGTGAACAAATACAGAACTGTCTACATCTCAAAGGATGGTTTATTTCATTTTCAAAAGTAGTATGCAAAATATTTACCTATGAATTCTAAGCAAGTGATTACAGGCATTATTTTAATAATTCTACTTCTTTAGCATATGACAAAACCACAATATATCTAGAAAGACAAAATGTTTTATTTTAAAACATTGGAAAACCATCAAAAGACAAATGTCCATTATATAACCATGAACGTTAAATATTTGGAAACTGTGCATCTTCTAAAATGTGGTAGGCACTTCCAAAGAGCTAAATATTGAAAATTATTCTACTGTATGTCTTCTCTAATCTCAACAATACTTGATATGATGAAAAATACCAAGAAGACTCAACTAATTATTCAAAGTCACCATCTTAGGGTTCAACTTAATTACAGGAGTAAAAGTTTTGTCCAAGATGTTCCTGACACATGAAGCTTCCGGGTGAATTTCAGAAATGTTAACAAAAGTATCTTCCTTTTTTGCCTGTGAATGTTTGAGTATTGCTGTATTGTTGGTTAATATCCACTACAGATACTGGTTCTAGGCCAGCCCAAGGGTCTTCAAGCATTGAAGGCTTGAAATAATTTTCCAACTCATTAGACATTCTTTTTTCTCTACCACGCCCTGATCCAAATGGTGTAGATGTCCTTGGAGAACCCTTTAGAAAAAAAATCATCAGTTAAAAAAATGTTTTGGAGAGATAATTGGCACTTTTTTTTTTTTAAAGCTAGTGGGGATCACACTGCTAGTTAAAAAGTTGTGTTTTGAACCCAAACATGTTTGTTTCTTCATTCTTCCTTTAGTCTATTGTTTTTGTTTGTAAAAGTATTTAAGCCAAGTTGACATATTCGTTTATTAATAATTCCATGTCAGCTGTCGGCTCAAAACTTTTTGATTTCTAATGTAATAACTTTTGCAGAACTGGTGATGAAATGAGAAACTGTTTCAAAATTTCCACCTTTTTTTCTGGAGGGAAATTAAAACTTTTTTAACTGTACAGCTTCCAAGTTTCAAGAACCTTTCCAGCCTATGAAATTTTATCTACTTAGCTCCAGACTCAAAAGGGGTTGGGCTGGTTTAACACAACGAAAAGCAGAAAACCGTTTAACTTTTAAATCACATAAATCCTAGACACACCAGAAATACTCCCTCGGTCTCCTGTATTCACTGAGAAGAATGGAAAATTTCCAAAATCACTGATTTTTCCTTAAGACGACTTGGGAGCAGAAGCCAGTGTAGTCTGAAGCTCCCCTCCCCATCACCCACCCCCACGCCAAAAAAGTGAGCCAGTAGTAGGAAAATGGCACCATACTATAACCCTATAACTCAGAGAGCTCTACGTTGGGGATTCATTCGCTTTTTTACCCCTCGGAGAATAATTTACTCAGACGAACTGGCAAGTTCTCTTGCCAAGGATAGGGAATTAGGGAAATCTATGTAGGAACGGCAGTGTAACTAGTTCAAAGCAGGGGCTCTAGAAACAGAAAGTACAGCTCTGCTACTTAAGGTCACCTAAGTTACTTAACTTCTCTCTCAGCCTCAGTTTACTCATCTGCAAAACAGGGCCACAACAGTATCTCACCTCATAGAGGATTAGACAAAATAATCCATATAAAGGGATTATTATTAGTACCATGCCTGCCATACAGTAAGAGCTCGGCAAACGCTGGCTATTATTACCTGGGGGTGGGTCTGCTGCTGCCCTGGGGAGTAGCCGAATTGCTGCTGGGACCCCGCGGGGGACTTGGAGTAGGAGCCAGGGTAGCCGCCAGGGGACGGAGACCCGAATCGGCCCCCCGGGAAGCTGCCGCCGTGTCGCGGAGAGAGGCTGCTCCCGTAGGGCCTAGACCGGGGCCCGTACGGCGGCGTGTGGTGCGGACTCCCGTACCCGTCCCGAGGGGAGGGCGGCCGCGGTCCGCCTCCGCCCGGGGTACCCCGGAAGTTGCTCCCGCTACCCCAACCTCCTACACCCGCGCCGGGGTAGGGAGGAGTCGGGGGTCGAAAATTCTGTCGGTGCATCTCGGAGATGAAAACGAAGACCTCAACGCCGCCTTCTCCCGCCGGAACTGTCCCGACCAACCCTTCTCACAGACTCCGTGGTTCTCGTCAAAACAATCCTCTGGCCGCCAGCGCGGTACAGCATATTGGTTCCGGCCTCACAAAGGTTCCGGCTGGTGCAGGGTAGAAGTGGGTTGCTGAATTGGGTAGAGATCAAGTAGATTTAAGAAAAAGGACAAAAGCCGAACACTCGGCTCCAGCAAAGGCCTTTGTGCTCTTGCGGCGCCTGCTTGGGAGCTACTAACTGGACTGTGCAGACTGAAAGGCATGGCCCAGAAAGCACTAGCCAGGCAAGCAGTGCCCGGCGACGCCCCGCCCAGTAGGCGGGGGGCGGGGCGTGAGGTGCTCACGGGCGCCCCCTGTGGCGGCGCGGGGCGCGCGCGCTGCGCTCTTCCTCACGCTGGGATCTAGGCTATCTGAGAGGCGCGCGATGCTGGCGAGGCTGGCGAGGGTCGCGGCTCTGCGGAGAACCGGCCTTCTCTTCGGCCCGGGCGGCGGGAGGGGTTTGTGGACCGGCCACCCGCAGTCAGGTACCCTCCGAGACGCGGTCCCGGCGGCGAAGGGGACCCCGGCCCCACTCCCCGCCTCGGGCGGCTATGGGGCGAGCGCCCGCGCTTTCCCAAAGTGTCTCCTGCCCCCACAGCCCACCCTCTGGCCTTTCCCGCCTGTTGGGGCCCTCGCTCGGTGGCCCCGCGGCCGGCCTGCCCCGCGCCGTGGCCGCCCCGGGGTCACCCTGCTCCGCGTCCGGGCGGGGGGCGGAGAGCTCGCGCCCCTCTGCGGCCGTACTGGGCTGACGCCTCACTTCTGCCTCTTTCCCCTACCCTGTTTCGTCTCCTGAGTTTAACTCAGTTTGAAAAGCTGCCTCCGGCCGCATTTCAGAAAGCATTTGAGTACAGCACTGCAGAACTTGGGGGAGAGGCTGTGGTAACTAATGTTGGACTTTACTCCCTTCCTTGTTCTTGTTAAATGGAAACGGGTTAGGGAGGTGGCTCCGAGGCACAGATGCTGATTTTCAAAGAGCACACTTTAACCAAAGCTCTGAAAATCTTGGCTGTTTCGAAGACTTGTGGTTCTAAAGACAAATGTGCTAATCCAAGCATGACACCTAATGTCTAATAAAACACGCTTTTGTACCAGACACCTGTCCCAGAATTTTATTTAGAGATGTGGTGTAAATTTACTACCGTTTTATAGAACTTTCTTTACTCCCTCGGAGTTTGGGAATGATAGTCCACTATGACTTGGGAAATCAGCTTGTGGCAAACAGAATCTTAAAGAACTTTAGGACTCCTGAGATCACAGCCAGTGGGTGGCCGGGTGCCACTCCTCGCTGTCTCTAGGACATGCTCAGGGACGAGTCGAGCTGAAGTGTGATGTCTTCGCAGCTTGCATCTTCCTTGAGGAGTGGAGACGCAAATGGCTTTCTGTTATTCTGAGGGAATTCTGTTCCCCTTTTTCTCCTTTGGACAGTCAGGGTCAGGATAATGCCAGTAAGGCTTAGTGATGCAGTTAAGGCACGAGGACCCTAGATGATCCACTTTAGTATGTATTTCTCTATCTTGGCCAAAAATTTAGCTTTTGGGTGTTGTCTTTGGTGCTTAGCTTTATGCCTGGTAATTGGGCACTCAGAGATTTATTGAATGAACGATTGGGTGGGTCACATCATTATGGTTCAGTGATTCTCACTTGTCTTACCTTTTGTATCATCAACCAATCTACTTTTTTGGGTAGAGAGGGCAGAAAAATGAGGGTGGTGGGGACCAAAATTACCTTTGTTAATTTTTTTTATAACTGGAAAATGATTTGCAGAATTGATTAAAATACTGCATGTTGTCTTTTTACTTGGCCTACACTTCTAGAATGTTCTTTCCTGTAGTGGTGTCTTGCTGTCTTCTACACATAGGAACTTGCATTAGAAATGGGAGAAGGAAAGAAATACAGTGCAGAATTTTTGACTGGTAGATTATAAATGAAAGTGTGCTCTTTATCAGGTTTGCAGGGATATATGAGCGTTGAGAGAGAGTTAATTCTTTTTTTTTTTTTTTAAGATTTTATTTATTTGAGAATGAGATCGTGAGAGAAAGCATGAGAATGGGAGAGAGTCAGAGGGAGAAGCAGATTCCCCACTGATCAGGGAGCCTGCTGTGGGCTCCATTCCAGGACCCTGGGATCAAGACCTGAGCCCAAGGCAGACATGCAATCATCTGAGTCACCCAGGCACCCCAGGAGAGTTAGTTCTTTTTTTTTTTTAATTAAGATTTTTATTTATTTATTTGACAGAGAGGGAGAGAGAGATTACAAGTAGGCAGAGAGGCGGGCAGAGAGGGGGGGGAAGAAGGCTCCCTGCAGGGCTCAATCCCAGGAAGGACCCTGAGATCATGACCCAAGCCGAAGGCAGAGGCCTTAACCCACTGAGCCACCCAGGCGCCCCTGGGAGAGTTAATTCTTAATAATTATATGAAAACTACAAATTCCACTTGGATCACTTCCGAGAATAGGCCATTTGCTCTTTTAGAGATGAGAAATAGGCCAAAAGAAGTTAAATGACTTGCTTAAGTTCACATAATAAGCAGAGGTGCAACCAGAACTAAGGCTTCTTGAATCCCAGATTTTTTCCCCCTAAGTAAAGATAAATGAATTGACAATTAGTCTGTTCCTTTTTTTTTTTTTTAAAGATTTTTAAAAATTTATTTGAGAGAGAGAGAGTGTGTGTGTGACTGGAAGCCTGAGGGAGGAGGAGGGGCAGAGGGAGCAGCAGATTCCCCACTGATCAGGGAGCCTGACACAGGGCGCCATCCAGGACCCTGGGACCATGACATGAACCCAAGGCAGATGCCCAGTTGACTGAGCCACCCAGTCTGCCCTTTGACAAATGTATTAAATAGCGGTGCCTGGGTAGCTCAATCAGTTAAGAGTCTGCCTTCAGCTTAGGTTATGATTCCAGGGTCCTGGCATCAAACCTGCCATCAAGCTTCCTGTTCAGTGGGGGTCTGCTTCTTCCTCTCGCTCTGCTGCTACCCCTGCTTCTGCTCTCTTTCTCTCTCAAATAAATAAACAAAATCTTTAAAAAAATGCAATAGAGAAATAAACATTGTAAAATTTTGGAAGTGCTGTATAGCATATTATTTTAGGTTTAGAGATTAGCATGTATAACCTTAATATTGAATTTTTATAAATGTCGCTAGAATCTTCCCGTGTGTTAGTGTAGGAATTGCAGTCTGGGTGCCTGAACTCGTGGGTCTGAGGCATCTCTTTGTATTCAGTTTATTTGTATGGTGGTGAGTTCAGGGGAAGAGAGGTGAAGGGAAAGGGAGGAAGTTTTATGTTGGATTACTTGGAAGTAGAAAAGTGAGGAACTGGAATGGTGGATATGAGAGTATGGCGGCTGCTCTCTGAAGTCTGAGTCCTGTGAAGAGAAAAGGGCACTTCTTGTTTTTGTGAGCAACGGAGGTTTTGGTCCCCGCCCCCTCCCAAAGAGAGAATTATAGCACTGTTTAGGGAGAATCAGTAATAGAAAACAAGATCCTGGATAGGGCAGTACTTTCATGGAAGACACTGTTTGTGTTTAGGTACTTTTTTCACATGTCACTGTATACATAGGACATCAACAGACAGAACATCAAGGACTTTCTGAGTACCTGTGAACTATATGGGGAGCCCCAGAAATAATTGGTTCACTTTGTGGTAATGTGTGTTTTTATAGGTTTCACATTAATGCAAATAAGAGCACCACACCAAGAAAAATTAAGTGTAAATATCAATGAAACCATATCTGTTTCTATAAGACAGGATTTTTATTTAGGTTGTCTAAGATTTTTTGGTGTTTTTTTTTCCCCTTAGGGGATTTCAATTTTTTTTTTGGTAGAGACTTATCTTCAGAAAACATTATTGGAAGCCCAATTTTTGAGAGCAGGTGGGCTGTATTTGAAGCAGGAGTTGGATTTTCAGAGTTCTGCTCACTCTGTGCCTCTAAATGTCCCCCCCTGAAAAGAGGCTTCTGGGGTACCTCTGAGGAGTTCCCAGGGCTCTCCAGAAAGTGTGTGAAAGCCAGTATTTTACGAGGTGTCAGATAGTAACAAGGGCTGCAAATGTAAATGTTTTGGTTTGTTTTACTGTGTATTCTCAGGAAGTGTATATTTTCATATTTCTGCATGGTCACAGCTTTGTAAACCAAGAATACTAGAACCTGGGTTAAAGGGCAAGACTTGGAAGTTAAAAGATTGTTAAGAGATTAGATTGTTAGAGAATGCCTAGGAAGTTTGTTTCTTTTTTCAAAGGGTTGTAAAACTCCCTGAGCCTGAGACACATTCAAGATTGAGATTGTAAACTCTGTGAAGTTAATCTTCCCTTGGGAGACACTTATTTACATTTCAAAGGGCAAGAACTCTGAGACTTTCCCTTTTCTAAGGAAAATTTGCTTACATTAGGAAGATAAGCTTTTTTTCTGCCTTTCTCAGGGAAAGGTGGCAGTTGGGCAACTATAATATGCATACTCCCATTTTCATACTTTTGAGGACCTTCCCTGTGATTCAACCCTTGTATGTACAGGCCTAACCAACTGGCTCTCGATACGATGCCTGTGGCATATTAGGTGTGGGCAAAGTGGTACATTTTTTGGTGTAAGTAAAAATAACTCTGGTCTTTGCTCCAGAACCTCGTGTTTACTCTCAGACTAAAAATATGAATAAATGTAAATATTAAAAAATTATTTTTGATATAAAACATTTTGTATTACAGGAGAGTATATTTAATACTTTTTATGTATAGAAATGTTTGTATGTATACTTAGAATATAACCTTTACCTTAGTATTTCCTGAAACTTACAGATTATTTCCGTTTTTCTTGTAGAGGTCGTTCTTAGCTGCTTCATATTAAAGACTTCCAGTAGTAAAAAAGTCAGTGTATCTGTAGGATGTGGTTAATTCAGTCATTAATAGGGTTGGGTCTATACTTAGCACAGTGGATCACTTAACTATCACCTATATAATATTTTCACTGATAAAGCAATATTAGAAGCAACTTGTTCTCGGGATTCTCTGAGAGCCAAACTTTACTGTTAATCATCTTCTTTTCAACTCTAAGCGTGTATGCATTATCTGTGGTAGTCAAACACAGGTGAGTTGTTTTGTACATAATTACTTATTTGTAGACTAATATTCTTTTTTTAAATATATATATTTTTAAAGATTTTATTTATTTGACAGAAAAAGTGAGCCCAAGGAGGGGGAGCAGGAGAAGAAGCAGTCTCCCCACTGAGCAGGGAGCCAGACATAGGGGCTTGATCCCAGGATTCTGGGATCGTGACCTGAGTTGAAGGCAGACACTGTGTAGACTAATATTCTTTATTTAGGTGTAACACCTAAATAAAGTACTATAGAGTACTTCAGTATGAAGGAAAATGTAAGAGTATAACTACTATTTTTTAGACACAAATTTTTATTTTGAAATTAGAAAATAAAATTTTAATTTCACTGGAATTTGTATTTTTGTACTTTTCCAGTTATAAAAACAATACGTTTTGTAGGTAACCTGAAGTGTTTAAAAAGATATAAAGTAAGAAAAAATATTAATTGCTTATCCAAGAAGCAACTATTAATATTTAAATAGAAAAAAATAAGCCTTAGATAGTTTTAATCTTTAAATAGGAAAATAAAAAATTTTAAATGGGAAACCCACCTATACATGAGCATTTATGTAATCTGGGGTTGGGAAAACATGGTACCTGTGCAGAAAAGAGTTAACATATTTATTTATTTTTTGAGAGAGAGTAGGAGGGGTAGAGAGAGAGAGAGAATGTCAAGCAGGCTCCACGCCTAGCGTGGAGCTTGACGCAAGGCTCCATCTTGGGACCCTGAGATCATGACCTGAGCCAAAATCAAGAGTTGAATACTTAACCAAATGAGCCACCCTGGCACCCTTCAGTCTCTAGAAGGACCATCTTAGAAGTTTAGCCCTTGGATGGCATCTCAGAACTTGGCACTTGAACTGCTTCCTGATTAATAAGGGTGCCTAGATAGTTTGTACAATCCTTGAGATTTATGGTGAACCTGCTTTTCTTCTGAGTGTGGAATTTTGGTACGTGGGAAGCAGAGCATGTCTATGTGAATAGCCCTCAGTAAAAACCTTTGATTCTGAGTTTATAATAGATTTCCCTGAGCAGAAGCATTGGACATTTTGCTCTTTTTTTGTTGTTGTTGTTTTTGTTTGTTCCTGGAGAAAAGCTCCTTGGTGTGGCCCCTCAGAGAAGGAAGAGAACATAAGAAGCCTGTGCATGGATTTTTCTGCACTGTGCCTGTCTTTTTCCCTTGTTGATCCTGTCATATATCATTTTGCTGCAATAAACCTTAGTCACGAATACAACTATATGCCGAGTCCTATGAATCCTTTTAGCAAATCACTGGAAGTATGGGTAGTCTTTTTTTTTTTTTCAGGTTTTATTTATTTATGTGATAGGAGAGAGATCACAAGTAGCCAGAGAGGCAGGCAGAGAGAGAGGGGGAAGCAGGCTCCCTGCTCAGCAGGGGCAGGGCTCAATCCCAGGACCCTGAGATCATGTGACCTGAGCCAAAGGCAGAAGCTTTAACCCACTGAGCCACCCAGGCGCCCCAAAAGGTTAGTATTCTTACTGCAGAACGAATCCATACAAATCAATAATAAGGGAAAGGAAGGAAGTTTTGGCCCCATGTGTCTTAGCAATATGGGGCAAAATAATTTACATGAGAATTTATAAGAATAATTTATAAGAGAAGACATGAAATGAGCAAATAAAAACTTTCAGAATTTAATTTCAGAAGTCATTAAATGCAAATTAAAATGACAGTGACATGCAAATTTTTAACTGTCACATTTGTACAAACAAGTAAAAACCCACAAAACCAAGAGATCATATCCAGGGTTATGGAAGATGGTGGAGAATATATACCATTTTTGTATACTGCTGATGCCAGTATTGGACAATTTAATAGTCAGTATTAACAATATTAAAGAGTTTGTAACATAAACACATGCTAATCCTGCCTCTATACGTGGAAACATGCTCTTTGTTTTCCCTTCTCCATCCCCCAAAACTCTAAAAGCCGTGAAGAATAATTTTATCTTTAGTACTTGAAGAGAAGTTTCTGGGAGGGTTCCATATACCCTCACACAAGAAAGCATCCTAAATTCTTTCTAGACATCTCTTCTGCTCTTTAGAATTACCTACTGGAAGCTGTTAAAAACAAATCAAATTGTAAAACATATTCCTTTTCACATGCATATCCACCCCACACACTTCTTCCAGGCTGTGGCTTCCAATGCCTTCCCTTCCCCTCTATTCCTCCTAGTTAAATATTTGCAGTGTTCTGTAAAATAGGACTCAATATATTTTTTTGGATCAAAAGAGGGCTCATCCTGTTCACAGTCTAACACTGCAACACCCCCCCTGCACACACATTTTCTTCTTTGCTGTGATTAAATTATAATTTCCTTCAAGTACTTAATGATAGAGTTTCATCAGCAACCTAGAGTTAGCACTGTTTTGCCAGTTCTCTTGAAGAGACGCCTTTTTCTAATTTGTGCAAAGAACTTTTCACAGAGGACAGCCCCCCCACCAACATTGAGTTCAAGGAACCCCTGGGGTTTGTGAGCACTCATATTCAGTAGTTAGTAACTATCATTTGCTCCACCATTTCCTGGTTCAGCCACTTTGATCATCTGAGAAGTTAACTACAGGATGGCCCATAAATGAGACTTGAACCTTGAATTTTTTTCCTCTGGTTTGCTGACTTTTGGCTATAAATTCTATAATTCTAAATTGACTTACAAAGTCTATAAATTGGTAGTGTTCCACCTTTCCACATACCAATTTATAGTTGTGGTCTACCCCTAAAAGACTTGAAAAACAATCCCTTGCATATAAGTTGATATTTAAAAGTTTTTTTTATCACTTAAAATACATTTTATAATATGAACTAAAGTGAGAGTAAGATCTGAGATGTGTGGGGAATATGCTTTTCTTTAGCCTAGTCTGGAGAAGGGTTATGAAAGAAGGCTTAGTTGTAGGCTGATTAATTTTAGGCAAGAGTATGTATGAAAGTTGAAAACCTGGGAATTGATTTCTTTAAAATGATTCATGTATCTCTTAGGAAAGTCTTCCTGTATCTCAATTTGAAGACTGCTGCTAAAGGGACAATAAAATAATCCCCCTGAAATGGACTTATCAGTTGTTAGCTTTGATGCTGTGATACTACTTAGAGGCTACCATTTTTCTCCTCCAATGCTGGGATCTCTAGTGGTCAGGTAGGCTTGGTTGTGCTGCAGTACAAATTAGCCCATGATCTTCGTGGCTTAATATAATAAAAACATCTTTTTTTACATGTCTAACTTCACTCTTTGTAACTTGCAGCCTCCAAGGTCACTGTAGTGGGAGAGGAGAAGCCTGGAGGATTTCATGGGATATTTTTAAGGGTCAGGCCTGAATTGTCTTGTGTTACTTGTCCCTATTCATTTCATGGGCCAGGCCCCAGACATTTGACCCCAGTCTAACTTCAAGAGAAAGCTGTGAAGTGTGGAGGAGCAGAGGGATTTTGGATTAGCACCGAGTGGTATTTTGGTTTTGACATGCTTTACTCATGACTCAAAAGCCCCCTTTCTGATCTTTTTACATCATTCTTCCTATAAACTTCTCAAGTTTTCCTTAAAATAGTGGCATCCAACAATTACAAAACCTGTTTGATTGCAAATCCCACAGTAATAGCCAAGTTCTTACAGGTGAAGGACAATTGTTAAGAAACAGGGTGTCAGCAGAGGTGGATTATAAATTATTATAAGTAATTACCCACCAAACTATTCTCTGGTTGTCTCCAAATGATTGCCTTGTAACTTGGGCATCACTCCCACACTACCTTTTTGCAGTTCCTAAATTCTACTTTCCCTGGAATGTCTTCCAGTGGATACTAATTTTTAAAGTACTCTTGGGGGATCTGGGTGGCTCAGATGGTGAGGCATCTGTCTTCAGCTTGGGTCATGATCCTGGGGTTCTGGGATAGAGTCCTGCATCAGGCTCCCAGCTCAGCAGGGAGCCTGCTTCTCCCTCTCCCTCTGCCTCTCTCTCTCTCTCTCTAAAATCTTTAAAGTACTCTAAACTCCTGCAATTACCTGTCAAACTATACTATCAAGAGCAGAGCTTTTTTTCAAGACTTCTAACACATGCTAGAGAGAAAACATCCTGCTAACTATTCTAAATAAAGCTTCAGCAGACATGCTTTGAGAAGATGTCCATCTTCTGCTCTCTTACTCCTAAGTTCTGGTAGTTAAGTTCTCTGTAAAATATCAAATTAAAAAATCCTTTTAGTGTGTATTATATGTTCTATTTGATATGATATTTGATCATTTTGTTTTATGACTTGGCCTTTTTTTTTTAATATTGGCTAGTACAGTGGGGAGGGACGCCATGATTGCTGTCACACAGATGAGCCACTTAGGTGGGCATCTGTCAATTATGTCTACTCTAGTGCTGCTCAGTTTGTTTGTGTCCTGGAAACCTTAGGGCCAAATACCAGGGGAGTCTTAGACGCAGCTTTGGCAAGCATAGAATTGATGGCGCCTTCATTATAATTATACTTCTTTGCATGATTGCTCAGCTGTATCCATATAATAGCTTTTAATCCTAGAGGCCAAATAAGAGCGATATACAAGCTGCTCAATATATCACAACAAATTAACAACTGATACCCTTTCCAACTGTTTTTTGTCTTATAATCACCCTTTATTCCCATCCAGCTTATTCTTGTCTTTTACAAACTGGCAAAATATGAATGTGTAGATATCTTTCTTAAGTATAGGGTATTGAGAGTCATACTTATTTCTTTTTTTTTTTTTTTTTTTTATAGTGTTAGCCACACTCTTTTTTTTTTTTTTTTGACAGAGAGAAACACAGCGAGAGAGGGAACACAAGCAGAGGGAATGGTAGCGGGAGAAGCAGGCTTCCTGCTGAGCAGAGAGCCCGATGCGGGGCTTGATCCCAGGACCCTGGGATCTGACCTGGGCCGAAGGCAGACGCTTAACGGCTGAGCCACCCAGGCGCCCCAAGAGTCATACTTATTTCTGTTCCTTAAAACAATCATGTGCTTTTCTTTTCTTGTTTTAACATTTGGAATAAGTTATTTACTTTAGTAGGTGGTGTGACTATGTAATACATATGTGATAGTGATAATAATGACAAAAGTAAACTTTTAGTAGGCAGTTAACATACGTCAAAAAGTGTGCTGAACACTTTACATACAACATCTCATTTAATCCTTGCAGACGCTATGATTTAGGTGTTTCAAATGAGGAAACAAGTTCAGAGAAGTGAAGTTATCTTGAAGGCTAGTGGGGAGTAAGTCCTGTGGCAGGAAGTCGAATCTAGTCAGTCTCCAGAGTTCATGCTCTTCACTGTGTAAAACCCATTCATTGATTTTGACTTCGGTGTGTTCTGGAAGTTCTATCTGGATGTCTTCTCAGATAATACAAGTAAAATTCTGTTCCCTGATGTGAAATGAATTCAGTTTAAAAGTTTTTGCTTCATTAAACAAGTTTTACAAATTTATTATGGCTGTGAGATGGCATTGGTAGTGAAATATAGACTTCTCTTAATAGATTTGTAATGAAATGAGATTTGTGGGATGAAGAGTCTCTCTAAATGTATCTTATGCATCATTTCAAATAAAACGGGCCCTAAACAGAGATCTGAGTACAGACGACCAGTACTTTTGGAGACCTAGGCAACAAGAAGAATTATGTATATATTCATTACTAATGTCAAAATATCTTCTCATATTTGAGGTCTTTTTATGTTTTTTTTTCTTTTTTTTTTTAAAGATTTTATTTATTTGACAGAGAGAAACACAGTGAGAGAGGGAACACAAGCAGAGGGAGTGGTAGCAGGAGAAGGAGGCTTCCTGCCGAGCAGGGAGCCCAATGCGGGGCTCGATTCCAGGACCCTGGGATCATGACCTGAGCCGAAGGCAGATGCTTAATGACTGAGCCACCCAGGCGCCCCTCTTTTTATGTTTTTATTGTTGAAAATATTTTTCTCTCTAATTTTGTTGATTCTTTATGTTTTCATTTTTTGCTTTTTGTCTTTTTTTGCTGATTAAAGATTTTTAAAAAAAAATTTATTTATTTGACAGAGAGAAGGAGATCACAAGTAGGCAGAGAGGCAGGCAGAGAGAGAGGGGGAAGCAGGCTTCCTGCTGAGCAGAGAGCCTGATGCGCGGCTCGATCCCAGGACCCTGAGATCATGAACTGAGCCAAAGGCAGAGGCTTAACCCACTGAGCCACCCAGGTGCCCTTTTTTTTTTTTTTTTTAAAGATTTTATTGTTTTGGGGCGCCTGGGTGGCTCAGTCGTTAAGCGTCTGCCTTCGGTTCAGGTCATTTATCCCAGGGTTCTGGGATCGAGCCCCGCATCAGGCTCTCTGCACAGTGGGGAGCCTGCTTCTCCCGCTACCATTCCCTCTGCTTGTGTTCCTTCTCTCGCTGTGTTTCTCTCTATCAAATAAATAAAAATCTTAAAAAAAAAAAAAAGATTTTATTGTTTTGACAGAGAGAAACAGCGAGAGAGGGAACACAAGCAGAGGGAGTAGGTAGTGGGAGAACCAGGCTTCCTGCCGAGCAGGGAACCCGATGCAGGGTTCGATCCCAGGACCCAGGGATCATGACCTGAGCTGAAGGCAGACGCTTAATGACTGAGCCACCCAGGCGCCCCAGGTGCCCTTTTTTTGCTAATTAGAAACGTAATCACAATTAAGCAAAATTACAGAAATATATAATGAATTCTTTCCCCAAGATTTAACCACTGATAGAATTTTATGAATGCTCCTACAACTACCAACATATGTTATTATTATTTTTATTTAGGGAGGGAAGGAGAGAGAGAGAGAGAGAGAGAGAGAGAGAGAGAGAGAGAGAGAGAGAAAACAAGCACACAAGCACAAGTACGTGAGCCGTGAGCCGTGGGTGAGTGGGTGGGGGAGGGAGAGGGAGAGAGAAAATCTTAAGCAGGCTCCACACTGGGTGCTCTATCATGACCCTGAGATCATGACCTGAGCCAAAATCAAGAATTGGTTGCTTAACTGGCTGAGTGACCCAGGTGCCCCTACCAATATACATTCTTACTTTTACTATGTGTATTTACAAAATAGGATTATATTATACATCCTATTCTATAATTTTATCTATCATCTATCTATCTATCTATCATCTATCTATTTTAAAAAGATTTTACTTATTTATTTGACAGAGAGAAAGAGATCACAAGTAGGCAGAGAAGCAGGCAGAGCCGGGGTGGTGGTGGGGGGGAAAGCAGGCTCTCTGCTCACATGGGGCTTGATCCCAGGACCCTGAGATCATGACTTGAGCCGAAGGCAGAGGCTTAACCCACTTAGCCACCCAGGCACCCTTTGATTTTATTTTTTAACTTAGAAATATATCTTGGGTCAACTTTTCATGTCAGGATATATAAATCTGTTTCATTTTTCTTAATATCTACCTGAGAGTCTGTTGTATGAATGTGCCAGTGCTTATTTAACATTTCACCTATTGGTGGGTTTTTTAATTGTTTTGAATATTTTACTTCAGTATTAAACTTAGAGGGGCAATTCGCAAAAGAAGATATATGAATGGCCAATTTTTACATGAAAAAATGTTCAACATTATTCATTAGGGAAATGCTAATTAAAACTACAACAAGAAACATTATCTACCCATATGAATGACTAACATTAAAAAGAATAGCAGTTCCCAGTGTTGTGAGGATGTGGAGCATCTAGAACTCATGCACTGTTGTACAACCACTTGGGAGGTCTGTTCGGCAGTTTCTTAGAAAGTTAAAGATATACTTACCATATTACTTAGCCATTCCACCAGGTATTTACTCAAGAGAAATTAAAACATGTTCAAACAAAGACTTGTACATGAATGTTCATAGCAGTTTGATTCACTATAGCCTAAAAATGGAAACAACTCAATGTCCATCAAGAGCTGAATGGATAACAAATATAGTAGAATACTACTCACTTATAAAAATGCAACAGGGGATTGGGGAATTGATGAGGCCTATAATTGGTAAAAGAAACTCTGACCTAAGGTACTTGCCTAATGAAAGAATGTGGTAGGAGGGCAGTGGGAATAGTTTCACTTAATAGAGGAGATGAAGATTTGATGCTCATGGTACCAGTTTATTAGGCAGGAAAACCAATGCTATTAATTCATTGAAAAAATGATCTGTCAGAAAAGTTCATTTGCTCTATAAGCTGAGAGACTGGCTTAGGTCTTCTCACAAATACAGCCCTTTTACTTATATTAACATGATTAAATAAAGACTTCTCTTTATTATAAAAAAAAAATGCAACAGGGGCACCTGGGTGGCTTAATTAATTAAGCAGTGGACTCTTGATTTCCTCTGCCCCTCTTCCTGATCGTCCTCTCTCTCTCTCAAATGAATAAATGAAGTCTTTTTTTTTAATTTTTAATTTTTTAAAATTTTATTTATTTGACAGAGAGAGATCACAAGTAGGCAGAGAGGCAGGCAGAGAGAAAGGGGGAAGCAGGCTCCCTGCCGAGCAGAGAGCCCGATGTGGGGCTCAATCCCAGGACCCTGAGATCATGACCTGAGCCAAAGGCAGAGGCTTTAACCCACTGAGCCACCCAGGTGCCCCTAAATAAAGTCTTTAAAAAAAAATGCAACAACGTGAATGAATCTCAAAATTATTATGGTTTATAGAAGAAGCCAAACACAAAAGAATGCCTACTAAATAATTTCATTTACATAAAAAATTCTAGAAAATGCAAACTAAATTGTAGTAACAGAAAGCAGAACAATGGTTGCCTAAGGCTGGGATTGGAGGGAAAGATAGTTTGCAAAGGATAGGAGGAAACTTTCAGGCGATGGAAAGTTCTATTTCTTGATTGTGGAGGTGACCTCATTGGTGTATGTGTCTGTCAAAACTGAATTGTTATTAATATTCATTTAAAAAAATTTTTTTTGTTTTAAGTAATCTCTACCTCCATTGTGGGAATGAACTCAAGACTCTGAGAGCAACAGTTACATGCTCTACCCACTGAGCCAGTCAGGTGCAAAACTTAATTACTTGTATAATTTATTATATGCAAATTATTTTTAATAATGTTGATTAAAAAACATCTAAAGTACAGCAGAAAATCAAAACAAGTTCTGCAATAAGCGTTTTCTTACCTATGCCTAGGCATACTTGTGGAATCTTTTTGTGAATTATATTCCACCAACAGGAGAACCTAGTCAAAGGATTTTAACATTTAATATTTTTTTTTTAAATTTTTATTAACATATAATGTATTATTTGTCCCAGGGTACATGTCTGTGAATCATCAGGCTTACACATTTCACAGCACTTAACAGCACATACCCTCCCCCATGTCCACAACCCAGCCACCTTATCCCTACCACCCCCCCACCCCCCCTCGCGCCATCCCCCCCTCCCCCTGTCCTGGCCACCCTTAGTTCGTTTCTTGAGTCTAGGAGTCTCTTATGGTTTGTCTCCCTCCCCATCCCTTCCTGTTTCATTTCTCTCCCCCACGCCCCCAAACTCCCGCCTTGCCTCTCAAATTCTTCATATCAGAGAGATCATGTGATACTTGTCTTTCTCTGACTTATTTCACTTAGCATAATACCCTCCAGTTCCATCCACGTCGTTGCAAATGGCCAGATTTCGTTTCTCTTGATGGCTGCATAGTATTCCATT
>CM053614.1:79455156-79469482 GCA_028646535.1 Procyon lotor
CTTGAGGTATGGCAGCCCTATATGGACTATATGTCTCAGTTCCTATAGTCCAAGGTAGGCCTATGTAGTGTTGCATGGCTCCTTCTCTGCCGCCGGCTTCTCTGCCCCGATACCTGGGAGCTCTGCCGCACTCGGGCTCCCCTTATCTCTCGGTGACCCCACGGGTCCTGAAACCACACTGTTCCTGCGAGGGCTGAACCCCCGGTTAGCCTCCGGAGTGATGTCCCTCAGCAGAGTGGACTAGAAGTTCCAGATTTTGTGCTCCGCGGCTCTGCAGCTGCTGGGAGCCAGCCCCTCCCCCCGGGGTCTCTCTTCCTGTTGCTTTAAATTCACTTTTTCCACACGTCCTACCTCCTGAAAGTGGTCAATTTTCTGCTCCTAGAATTGCTGTTCTTATTCTCTTCTCTCTGCTGTTGTGTTTGCCGGCTTTTAGAGTGATTTTTTTGCCTCTTTAGCTGGACTTCTGATTCCCAGGGCTCTCTGTGCCTCCTACACCTCCGCCATCTTGCCTCCTCAACATTTATAATTTTTATGGGAAGTGTTAAATTGCTGTCCTTCAAAGACATTAGTAATTTATGTTCTGCAGTGTATGAAAGTGCCCATTTCACCACACCCTTGCCAATATTGGGTGTTAATTTGCAAATGTTTGCCAATCTGGTGAGAAAAAAATTCTTATTGTTATAATTTTCATCTTCTGCTTGTAAGTGAAATTGGTATAAACATCTTTTGCTAGGATGCTGGAAATTTTTATTTATCTATGAATTGACTGTTCATATATGTTTCCTATTTTTCCATTGGGCTTGCTTTCTTACTGTTTTTTTAATATAATTTTTTTTTTAAAGATTTTATTTATTTATTTGTCAGAAGGAGAGAAAGAGAGAGAGCGATGTGGGACTCTATCCCAGGACCCGGGATCATGACCTGAACCAAAGGCAGACACTTAACCGACTGAGTCACTTAGGCACCCCTCTTTCTTACTGATTTCTAATATTATTTTATATGTTGTAGAAACCTTTTGTTTTTTACATATATTGCAAATGTTTGCATCCTTCAGTCTGTTACTTATATGTTTAATCATGGTATCTTTCATTGTACTGAGTTTAAAATTTTATGTAGTCAGAACTATCAACTTTGATGATTTAATTTCAAATATTTTTTGGGTAGGGAAGGGCTTTCCTCAACCAAAACTAATGTATTTCTTTCATCTTTTTCCAGTGTTTTAATGGTTTTATTTACTTTAAATTTAATTTGTATATAGATCTTAGAACTTAATAGGATTATGTGTAGGTCACATTTCCTCTTTTTCTATATGGATAATCAGTTTTCCCAATATTTTATTAAATAATTTATCATTTTCCCATTGATTTGAGATTTTCTCTGCATTACATAACAATTTTTCCATTTCTATGTGTGGCTGTTTCTCCATTTGTTTGGATGTTAATATCGTATTTTAAAAATTATACTTTTTTGGGGCGCCTGGGTGGCTCAGTTGTTGGGTGTCTGCCTTCGGCTCAGGTCATGATCCCAGGGTCCTGGGATCAAACCCCCCATCGGGCTCCCTGCTCGGCAGGAAGCCTGCTTCTCCCACTACCATTCCCTCTGCTTGTGTTCCCTCTCTCGCTGTGTTTCTCTTTGTCAAATAAATAAAATCTTCAAAAAAAAAATTATACTTTTTTTTTAACCTTGTAGGCTAAATATTCTTCCCTCCACAAAAAATTCTGGGCTATTCTTGATCATATACTCATCAAGATGAATTTTAGAATCAATTTATCAAACCTTTTTTACTTTTCCTTCCCCTGTGGCCCACCCTTCCAAACTGTGTTTGATGATGGTATTCAATTTTGTCTCAAAGCTTCCCAGGGCTGGTCAAGGGCTTCCTTGTTGAGCTAGCACTTATTTTTTTTCTTGCCTCTTTTATACAGTTAATTCTTGTTATTAGAGGTAGTTATGTTCTATAAACTGAACACCTAGTTAGTGAATACTGAACCATTCTAGGAGAAATAGAGGACTAAGTTCCTGCAAGTCTTTGGTCACACATTTTTGACCACTGATTAATACACATAATGCTGTTAAGTGTGTTTTTGTTTAAAGTCACCTTATTTAATATATACTGATGTTTCATTAACTTTGAACTCAGGCCCATAATATTATAACTTATATAGTTATAGTCATGCTTAAACAAAGCTCAACTAACATATTTTCTCTGTAAGGCTCATCATAGGGATGCTTGGGTGGCTCAGTCGGTTAAGCATCTGCCTTAGGCTCAGATCATGATCCCAGGGTTCTGGGATGGAGCCCCTGTGTTGGGCTCCCTGCTCATCAGGGAGTCTGCTTCTCCCTTTCTCTCTGCCCCATTCACCTGCTTATGCTGTGTCTCTCTCTCCTCAAATGAATAAATAAAATCTTAAAAAAAAGGGGGGGTGCCTGAGTGACTGAGGTTGGGTGACTGCCTTTGGTTCAGGTCATGATCTAGGGGGGTCCTGGGATTGAGTCCTGCATGGGGCTCCCTGCTCAGCGGATGTCTACTTCTTCTTCCACTCTTCTTGCTTGTGTTCTCTCTTTCTGTCTCTGACAAATAAATAAATAAATAAAATATTTAAAATAAAAAAAAGGCTCATCATAGTCTTCTTGCACTTAGGAACACCAGATAGCACTTCAGCCACTACTCTTGGGGGCCTTTTTTTTTTTTTTTTTGAAGATTTTATTTATTTGAGAGAGAGAGTGAGACAGAGAGCCTGAGTGGGGAGAGGGGCGGAGGGAGAAGCAGGCTCTTCACTGATCAGGGAGCCTGATATGGGGCTGGATCCCAGGACCCTGGGATCATGACCTGAGCCAAAGGCAGACGCTTAACCAACTGAGCCACCCAGGCGTCCCTTGGGGGGCCATTTGAAATGGTGAAATCACCAAAAACACAGAAATGTGAAAATGTGACACTAAATACACCACATAAAGGACACTTATAGTATGAGACCTGAAACGAGAAGGCCAGTGTGTTGCCTACTTTAGCTTCAGCTGGGAACATGTACATGTTCAGGAACATGTACATGCCTTCTGTGCATGTCCTGGAATGAGTGCAGATGCCCTGCAGTATTGATCTTAGAGTTAGTGAGTAGTTGAATTCTCAAATATAGAATCTGCGAATAATGAGAATAGACTGTAATTTCCCTCTGAAGCTGCTGTAGTGTGTGTAAATAATGAATCAGGGAAAGCTTTAGAGTCACAATATTTATCAAAACATTGCAGGGAGCAGCACAGCAAAATGATACTTCAACTGTTGCTCATGAATTTAACATAACTTATTTTTTAATTTTTGAAAATCACGGTTTTACATATACTTCAGATCTGTAAGGTTAATTTTGAAAAACAGTAGCCTCTTGTGTCTCTCTGCTTCTTTCCTTTTCCCAAACACAAGAAATTTCAGTTCTTGGGGCGCCTGGATGGCTCAGTGGGTTAAAGCCTCTGCCTTCGGCTCAGGTCAGATCTCAGGGTCCTGGGATCGAGCCCCGCATTGGGCTGTCTGCTCAGTGGGGAGCCTGCTCCCCCCCATCCCCTCTGTCTGCCTCTCTTCCCACTTGTGATCTCTCTCTTTCTGTCAAATAAATAAATAAAATCTTAAAAAAAGAAAAAAAAGAAATTTCAGTTCTTTAGCTGTTTCTTTTAATTTTTACCTCCAGATCTCTAACTAATGTGATTATAATGCTACTTCTTGATTTTGTTTTTAGGCATTATCTGTAGTGATAAAGACTAGCTTTCTCTTACCATCATTCCAAGTTTATCACACATAAACTTTCCATCTTACCGAATAATAAATTTTGCTAGACCAGTTCAGTATTTATATTGTTAGGGTTATATAATTATTCTTCGTATTTTGATTACATTCCTGCCCTTATACACCTTTTTGTTTTCCCTTGTGTTAATATTTGTCTGGGTTCTTTATTTACTATTTAATATCTCTCCTTAATTCATTCCCAACTGTACCATAAGTATAAATATTTCAGCTATTGTGTTAGTATTTTCTTTACTATCATCCTGAGGATTCCTTTCATCTTTCTTCTCCTTTAGATCTTCCATTTTCTGACTTGATATCTTATTTCTTATTCTGTTTTTGGTGGAACATATCCTCTAGAAATAATTTTCCCAAGAAAGGACAAGAAGGCAAAGTTTTTGAAAATCTGCATGATTGAAAATATTCTTTTTCTACCCTCACACAAGACTCATGGCTTGACTGGGTTTAGAATTTAAAAGAGAAATAAATTTTCCTCTCAAAATTTTAAGGTTTTTGTTCCATTTTACTGTTTTAGTTTCCAGTACTGTTGAGCAGTTCAGTGACATTCTGCTAACCAATCCTTTATATACGCTGTTTTCTCCCTAGAAAGTTTTCAGATCTTCTTTTGGCAGAGAAAAAAAAAATTCTTAATGTTCTAAATTCTTACACTGATGGGTCTTGGTGTGTGTCTTTTAATATAGTTTTTTAGTTTTTAAAATTTTTAGCACTTTGTTATTTTTTATTTTTTAATTTTTTTATTGAAGTATAGTTGAAACACAATGTTACATTAGTTTCAGGCGTATAATGTCATAGAGTGAATGTGTGCATGAACGAGAAAGTGGCATAATGGGTTCTTCGTTTTGGAAGATTACTCTGGAAGCAATGTTGTGAATGGATTGATGGGGATGGAGGTTAGGCAGAAATAGGTTAAGATGCTTTTGCAGGCAGTTGGGACAAGACATGATGAAGGCCTGAGCAGAGGCAGTGCCAGGGAACAGGAGAATAATCGGGCAGATTTAACAGAAAATTGATGGCTGATTGAATGTGGGGAGTGAAGAAGAAGACACGTCTGGGAAGATCTCTAAATTCTATCTTAGAGTGGTTGATGATGCCATTAATTGAGATAAGGAAGAGAGGAATGAGAAACAGATATGGGTGAAAAGATTGGGCCAATTTACATTTTGAAAAGCATTATGGAGGGTGCTTTTCCTTTCCTTTTTCTTTTCTCTTTTCTCCTCTCCTCTTCTCTTCTCTTTTCTTTTTTTTCTGTAGGCTCCATGCCCAGCGTGGAGTCCAACAAGGGGTTTGAAGCCATGACCCTGATATCAAGACCTGAGCTGAGATCAAGAGTTGTATGCTTAACTGACTGAGCTACCCAGGTGCCTCTATGGATGTTGTTTTAAAGAGAGCCAAGATTGAAGCCTGGCAGAAGAATTAGTAGATTGTTAGAGTAACTCAGGAGAGAGTTGATGGTGACCTGAGTACAGTGGTGGCAGTGGAGATGAGAGAAGAGAAGTGAGCTAAGAGATATTTTTGAGAAAGAATATGTAATAAGTGGTTCTTTATTAAATTTAAGGGGTGCAAAAAGAGAGAGGGTCAAGAATTTTGTTTGGGTTTTTGACTTGAGTAACCAAGTGAGTAGGAGTGCCATTTACTGAATCAAGAAACACAGGGAAAGTTTGGGGAGAAGATAGAAATGATACTGACAGTAGCTGACATTTATTGAGCACCATGGCTAACTGCTTATAAGGTGATGTTTCATTTTTTAGTATCCTTATGAGATTAAGTCCTAGTATTATTCCACTTTTACAAATGGGGAAATCAGGGTAGAACAAGGTCACAAGTTAGTAAATAGAGTAACAATTTGAACCTAGGGGCGGTACTCTTGATCATAATAGTAATTGTATCTTTCAGTTTTCCCTGGTAGATCATGGAATACTTGAGGAGGAAGGGATATGATGCCTCACGTTGTATCTTCATAGAATGATTAGCACATAGTAGGGACAAAGGTTGTTTAATGGTAGCTTTTACTCATGACCTATCTGTGTACCTATTCTACTCACTCTGCCCCAGCTCCAACTCATCCTCTTTATAAAAATCTTCCCCAAAACCACTCATGTAAGATGTTTGAGTTTGTGCTAGGCTTTACTGAATTAATTTGGTAATTTTGGGTAGGGACCACATATAACGTAAAATCTAATACTAACACTTGTAATATATTAAAAAAAGTCTTTGAACCGTCTTGTTAATGGAAATTTTTCCTTGGTAGTTTTTCTTCTGCCATTTTTCCTCAGCTTCCTCTCTTTGTCTGATTTTCCATTTCAGCTGCTTACCTATACCTCCAAATGCCCTTTGAATTCTTTGGCAGAGCATTTTCACTGTGTCTTTGTTTAACTATGTATTTTTTTTTTTTTTTTTTAAGAATCACTTATTTTAGGGAGAGAGAATGTGAGAGCAGGGGGAGGGGCAGAGAGAGAGAGAATCTCAAGCATACTTCCCACTGAGCACAGAGTCTAATGTGGGGCTTGATCTCACCACTATGAGATCATGACGTGAACCCAAATCAAGAGTTGGACGCTTAACCAATTGAGCCACTGAGGTGCCCCTAACTGTGTCTTTTCCTACCTCATTCATGCTCTGTCCAGGTTAGAGAAAAATCAATTATCTGATTTTGAAGATTCTGGTCTCTTTTAATGATCTTAGTTTGGGCTGCTATAGTAGAATATCACAGACTTATATTCAACACAAATTTGTTTCTCATGGTTCTGGAGGCTAGAAATGTGAGATCAGAGTGCCAACATGGTTTGATTCTGGTGAGGTTCTCTTCTGGGTTGGGGGCTGCTGACTCTCTGCTGTGTCTTTAAATGGCGGAAAGGGGGCAAGGAAGTTCTTTGGGTAAGTTATACCCTTATACAAGTTCATTGTATAAAGGTACTAATTCCACTCATGATGGTTCCACCCGCAAGACCTAATTACCTCCCAAAGGTCCCACCTCCTAATATAACTTTGGGGGTTAGGATTTTAACTTAAGTGTTTTGGGGGACACAAACATTCAGTCCATTGCAATGATCTTTTGAATTATAAAGTATATGAGTTCTTCCCTCACTCCCTCCCTCACCACTTCCCAGTATGACCCTTCAACTACTTCTTAGTGAATGCCTACTGTGTGCCAGCTGCTGTTCTGGCAGGAGATGTAAGACAGACAAGTCTTGCCTTCATTGAGGTTACATTCTAGTGGAAAAGACAGTATAAGAAATAAATTAACATATAAGGTAATGTGAAGTAATGGTAAGTGTTCTAAAGAAAACTAAAACATACTGAGATCCAGAAGGGTGCTATTTGAGATCGGATGATCAAGGCAAGGTTTCTCTGAGAGTGTGGTGTCTGAGCAGAAATTTGAGTGAAGTAAGCAAGACATGCAAATGTGTGGAGGAAAAGAGTTCCAGATCTAGAGAATAGCAAGTGCAAAGGTCCTGTCACATCTTGGATTCTCTAGAAAGCAGATGTTGAGACAGAGTTGAAAGGACAAAGGGTTTATTGGGGAGTAACACCCATGAAGGGAAAGGAAAGAAATAGGATTGGGCAGAGGAGCCATCAGACTTGCATGCACCTGTCAAATTCAGCACACCACGGAGTGCATTGGGTGGAGGAAACGAGCAGGCCTTTCTGCCCAACTTTGTTCGGTCATTTGACCAGGGACTGTCTTGAGAACAGAGCGCTCTCAGCTGAGTGAGGAAAGGTATCTTGAGGAAACTAATACTGGAGTTGTAAGTTAACCATGCTTCTTGTAGGTTGGGCAGAAATTCCTTCCTTTGAAGGGGAATCTGGGTGACCCTCTCAGTTTCTGTCAGAGGCCCTAAAAGAGAAATATGCTCAGTGTGTTCAAGGAACTGCAAGAAAGCTAATGTAGCTGGGGAAACATGAGAGGGAGGGATAGGGGTCATGGCTGGAGAGGTAGCAGAGGGCCAGAGCAAGCGGCATCCGCCGGCTTTGGGAAGATGGTGGATTTCATTCTAAGTTTGGTAGAAAGCCATTAGAGGATTTCGAGCTGGGGAATGACATATGTTTTACATTTGAAAGGCTCGCTCTGCCATAAGCCATTGTATCTGTTTGTTTATTGCTGTACGTCAGATCACCTCAAAACTGAATGGCCTAAGACAACAGTGGCTTATTTTTACTTAGAGTTCTGTGAATGTCCTGCTGGACTCACCTGAACTCACTTGCCTGGCTGGATCTGGGTGTTTTAAGATGGCTTCACCCACGTGTCTGGACTTCACCTGGGACAAGTACAGACTGGGATGCCTAAGCCTCTCTCCATTTGTTCTTTCATCTTCTGCTCAAGCCCTACCGTGTAAGCACTTTTCCAGCTTCTAGGGGCATCAAGTTTGTTAATGTTTCCTTGGCTAAAGCAAGGCAGTTGTCCAAGCCCAGAGTCAGCATGGAAGGCGAATGTACAAAGGTGTGGATATCTGGAATTGTGATTCATGGAGGCCATTGCTATAACAATTTACCAATTAAACTTTGTTTCAGTTATTTCTCCTTTTCTGATCCTCTGCTCATCAGTTTATCCTCTGCATATAATTTAATTTCCTACATAAGTGTGTTTCCAAGAAAATAATGCACCAGTCACCAATAGACTTCACGTATTTCCTATTGCTGTGATAGCAATTGATTATTGTAAAAGAATAAATTGGCTGGTTTCAAGGACAAAATGCCCACTATATGGGCATTTGATTATTTCTTCCTAGAGCATTGTGGCCTAGGGACCCTCTTAGTTAAGAATTATTGTGGCATTTTGATGCTTCTCAAGACTATATTGGTGTATGGGTAAATGTGTGACTCCTGTAACTTCTACCGGTGATGGAGCTTCATTGAGATTTTTTAAAAAATGTATTGAACTGAGGAATTCTCATTCATTGCTGATGGGAATGCAAGATGGTACAGCTCCTTTGGAAGATGGAGTGGAAAACTAAACATACTTTTACCATACTCTTCAGTAATTGGCACTCCTTGATAGTTACCCAAATGAGTTGAAAACTTAGGTCCACACAGAAACGTATGCACAATATTTTAGCAGCTTTCTTCATAACTGTCAAACCTTGGAAGCAACCGAGGTGTCCTTTAGTAGGTGGATGGATAAGTAAACTGGTATATCAAAGTAATGGAACACTGAAAAGAAATGATCTGTTGAGCCATGGAGGAAACTTAAATGCATAAAGAAGAATCTGAAAAGGCTACCTAATGTATGATTCCAACTATATGATGTTCTGGAAAAGGCAGTTGTGAATACAATAAAAATTTTGGTTTCTGGAGTTTTGAAGGGAGGAATGGATGAATAGTCAAACACAGGATTTTTAGGGCAGTGAAACCATTCTGTATGTAATAATATTTGGTACATGCCATTATGTGTTTAAATCCATAAAACGTACAAGACCAAGACTGAACTATAAATTATGCTCTTCAGTGTATCTTCATCAGTTGTAACAAATGTGTCATTCTGCTGAGGGTTGTTCAAAGTGCTGGAAGTTGTGCACTTGTGGGAAAAGAGGTACATGGGAATTCTTTGTACTTTCTGCTCAGTTGTACTGCCTGAATCCAAAACTGCTCTAAAGAATAGTCTATTTTAAAAATGTATTGAACCAGTAGTTCATAATTTTTCCCCAATAAGTCAGCTTGGTATCAGTCATCATAATCTAACTTTGTAAACTATTTGGCAAGAATTTAACATTGTGATTTAATGTTGGTGTTAAATATTTTTAATGAATTAGTGATATAATTATAGACCTGTCTACTTATTTTTATAGCTGGTGGGTGAAGAGAAAAAGGAAATACACATATGATTATAAATTATTTAATAAACATTTAAAAAATTCATATTGTCTCCCTATCTCACATATAGAACAGATATGTAGAGGTCTTTGTTGTTCCTTTTTTGTTGTTTAGTTCACTTTTTATTTATTTTTTGAAGACTTTATTTTTTTTTTACAACAGCTTCAGGTTTATAGCAAAATTGAGAGGAAGACACAGAGATTTCCCATATGTCCCTTGCCTGCACACATCCCCCCTTATCAGTATCCCCCTACCTTATCAATATCCTCCCACCAGAGTGCTATGTTTGTTTTAATTTGTTGCAACCTGTATGTGTATGTGTGTGTGTGTGTGTGTGTGTGTATAATATATATATTTACTATTATGTTCAGTTAGCCAACATATTAGTTTTTGATGTAGTGTTCAATGGTTCATTAGTATTACAACCTATATTAATATAGTGCCCTAAAAATCCTTTGTGCTCATCCTATATGTTCCTCCCCACCACTTTTATTTTTCATTAGACAAACTATCTTAAGTGTAGCTGTGGACTTTATTAATTGGGTATCAACCATTGTCATTTTTACAGATTGGCTTTACTGAACCAGGTCAAGGTTTCTGTGTTACATATAAAACAGAAGTATTGTGAAGGAAAACATATATTTTTGGTGGTAATACAGATTACTTAAAATAGTATGAAGTATTCTGCATTCTTCCTCCTGAAAATTAGTGATCAATACTCTTAAAATATATTCTGTGTTTTGCCAGATACTGACAATATGAAGCCGTTGGAGGGTGTAAAAATTCTGGATCTAACAAGGTTTGTATTGGTTTATCTGTGTTTTGGTGGTTGAATTTTTCCCTTCTTTCAAAAAAAAAAATACATTTATTTTTTGGATTATAATGCTTACCTTCAAAGTTTTAGAAAATAAAACAAAAAAGAAAAATTTTTATATTTCATAATTCTAAGAGACAACTAGTATATTTGTGCAGTTTTTCCAATCCACATATTTATAATTTTTAAAAACAAAAATTAGAACCATATTGAAATTATAGTTTTAGGGTCACCTGGGATGGCTCTGTTGGTTAAGCATCTGCCTTTGGCTTAGGTCATGATCCCAGGGTCCTAGATTGGGCCTGCACTGGGCTCCCTGCTCAGCTGCTTCTCCCTCTCCCTCTGCCCCTACCCCTGCTCATGCTCTCTTTGTCAAATAAAAAATAGAGTCTTAAAAAAAAATGAAATTACAGTTTTGCTCACATTTAAAAGATAATGTTAGATTTTGAGTATTTTTCGATGTCATTCAAAATTCAAGAAAAATGTAAGATGATACTTTATTAATGTTCTTTTATACATAAATCTTTGCCTCAAGAAATCTTAGGATATCTTCCTTAGTGTAGAATTCTGGAAGTGGAATTACTCCATCAATGGGAATATACTTTTTTTTTTTTTTAAAGATTTTATTTATCTGAGAGAGAGTGAGCGCTCATCATGGGGGATGGGCAGAGGGAGGAGTAGACTCCTTGCTGATTAAGGGCTCTGATTCCAGGACCCTGATATCATGACCTGAGCCGAAGGCAGATGCTTAACAACTAAGCCATCCAGGCGCCCCAGGATATACTTTTTAAAACCTCTAATACATAATGCCAAATCACTATTCTGAACAGTTTTAATAATTTTAATTCTTACTAACATTATGTGAGCTTATCTATGTTAATGAGCTATTAAGAATTAATATAAAAATCTTCAAGGTGGTAATTATTTATCATTGTTAATATTGTAGAGTACTGGCGGGACCTTTTGCTACTATGAATTTAGGAGATCTTGGAGCAGAAGTTATAAAAGTGGAAAGACCAGGTAAAGCTATTGCTTCCTTTAAAACATAGAAACTAATACAGGTTTTTCTTTTTTAAAGATTTTATTTTTAAGTAATCTCTACACCCAATGTGGGGCTTGAAATCATAACCATGAGATCAAGAGTCACATGCTCTTCTGACTGAGCCAGCCAAGCACCCCAAACTAATACAGTTTTTAACTGTTTTTTTTTTAAAAAAAAACAAAAACAAACCATGTGTCTGTATATGGAATGATGAGAGAATTGAAATGAAATGATTATTTTTTCCTCTGCATTCCTTATTTTCCTCTGAACCTATACTAATGATTTCTTCTTACTTTTTTTTTTTTTAAGATTTTATTTATTTATTTGACAGAGAGAGAGAGTTCACAAGTAGGCAGAGAGGCAGGCAGAGAGAGAGGAGGAAGTGGGCTCCCCAGTGAGCAGAGAGCCTGATCTCCCCAGGACCCTGAGATCATGACCTGAACCGAAGGCAGAGGCTTTAACCCACTGAGCCACCCAGGCACCCCAATTTCTTCTTACTTTTTATAAGTGCCAAGTGTTAAGGCTTTAGCTAGGCCCTTCACATGTACCTGAAAGCTTCCGGTAGAGACTGAAATGCGTCATGTAATGACAGTGATGCTAACACTTACAGTGACAGGCACAGGTCTTAGCACTTTGCCTATATTAACTTATTTAATCTCTGCAACAACCTTATAGGCTGATGCTTTATTATTCTGAGATTATAAATGAGAAGATAGAGATACAGAGACATAAAGCAATTTGTCCAAAGTCACACAGCTGATAAGGAATATCCCTGCACTCACTCTGGTCCTGGCCTTCTTTAAGCCCCATACAAGCCTACCATTGAGACTGAGTTTAGAGTTGGCCTGACCACACTTCCTTGCTGGGGGATGAAGGGAAGGCCAGGAGGAGGGGAGGGTATAAGGAAAGAAGAAGGACGCATAGGAAGGAGAGAAGGAAAAGGAATCAGAGTCCTTCCAAAAGGATCCCAGATACTCCAATATAAGTCATTCTTTTCTGTTTTTAATAAAAGAAACGTTTTTTTCATTTTATAATTGTAAAGATTTTGAAGGAGAAACACTGGCGCTGAGATCAGTACTTTGGGTTTGTTTTTCATATGACGTCTTTCCCATTTTTTCTTTCCCTTTTGTCCACTAAATACATCTATTCTGTGTACACAATTCTCACTTTTTTTTGGTGCCTTCTTAGTATTTTGGTGTTTAGCTCATGCTAGTATTGAAAGTTCTTTAGACCAGTGTCATGTATGTTCTTTCTCTCCTACAAGTACGTGAAGGGCAAAGTCCATGTTCTCCGTATCCTCCCTATCATCCTATAAGAAGCTTGTTTTGGAAGGTTTCAAAACTTAGCATTATTATTTACTCTTCGAGTTGGATCCTTATGGATATGGAACAGAATTCCAAATCAATGAAAATGGTCTAGTCTTGAATAGTGTGAGTATATCTGCAAGACTCATAAAAGACTAGTTTATAATTATATCACCTTATTAATTTCCCAGAAGTGATTAAACACTATAAAGTAGAAGACATGATGTAGAAGATTCAACTTTCTGCTAGTTAGATTTCTTAGGAGGCCAGAGCAATTAGCAGAAGATTCTCTGACCAGCATGGGGAATATTCTGTTATATAATATTAAAAATATATCATAGAAAATTATATTATTATATTATATTTATTATATTGTTATAATAATATTATATTATTATATTGTGTTTATTTGACCCTCTGTTTATCAGGCTCTGATGATGAATGCTTCATTTACCTAGTCACTGATGTTTATTACATTTGGTTGTGGGATACATGCTGAATAATGTTTACTTTCTGGCTGAATACCTTTTTTTTCTTTTCCAGGTTTCATAGAACTTTAATTTCCATGTTATCTTGCGAATTCAACACCACAGCACTTTTTGATTTCAGCTATTGGGTTTTCCAATCTTAGAGCATCCGATCTACTTTCTCTTGCTATTTCAGTTGATCACTAGTCTAAATATTTATATTTATATTAATTTTAGAGATCATTATTCCCCCTTTATGTAGGCCTTATTTCTCCTTTGTACTTTTTCCTTTCTTCAGTAGGGGGGTACCTTCCTTTGTCTAGGCCTTACATCTCATAGTCATACACTTGGTATTGAGCTTTGTTCCTAGTAGGTCGTTGTTTATTGTTTTTTTCCTGATGCTCTGTTTCCCTTAATCCATCTGCATGATGCATTTTAATGTTCATATTATGTGTTTAACTGTTTTGGATTTTTGAGATAGTTATTCATCACAAATCTGAGGAAAAATGATTTGGCAGGATTTTCAAAATTCAGGAGAGAACTAGTCTTTTTTCATGTCCACTTCTCCAGTTTTTCATTCCCCTTCCTTCCTTTCTTTTTTAAAAATTTTATGTATTTATTTGAGAGACAGCGAGCATAGGAGGGGAAGAGACAAAGGGAGAGGGAGAAGCAGAGTCCCCATTGAGCAGGGAGCCTGATGCAGGGCTCAATCCTGGGACTCTGGGATCGTGACCTGAGCTGAAGCAGATGCTATTCTTATTTTTGTAATCAAAGAGCACATAGATTTTCTTTCTCTTTCTTTAGTAACCTAGCTGAGTGATGTGGACTAGGGAGGACAGCAAACGATACTGTCCTGGTACTCATGGCTTGTGCCACTTAGGCAGGAATATGAGGACAGAGGTGTGGTCTTTTTTTTTTTTTTTTTTAATTTTTATTAACATATAATGTATTATTTGTCCCAGGGTACATGTCTGTGAATCTTGGGCTTACACATTTCACAGCACTTAACAGCACATACCCTCCCCCATGTCCACAACCCGGCCACCCTATCCCTACCCACCTACCCTAACCCCTCCCGGCCACCCTTAGTTCATTTCTTGAGTC
>CM053614.1:79469582-79482397 GCA_028646535.1 Procyon lotor
TCTTTAGGGTAAATACCCAGTAGTGCGATTGCTGGATCGTAGGGTGGCTCTATTTTCAAATTTTTGAGGAACCTCCATACTGTTCTCCAGAGTGGCTGTACCAGCTTGCATTCCCACCAACAGTGTAGGAGGGTTCCCCTTTCTCCGCACCCTCGCCAACATCTGTCATTTCCTGTCTTGTTCATTTTAGCCATTCTGACTGGTGTGAGGTGGTATCTCACTGTGGTTTTGATTTGTATTTCTCTGATGCCGAGTGATGCGGAGCACTTTTTCATGTGTCTGTTGGCCATTTGGGTGTCAGAGGTGTGGTGTTATGTTCACTGCTATGTTTGCTCTTCCTAGAGCACGGTCTGTGACGTAGTAGGTGCCCAATGAATATTTGCTGAATGGATTGAATGTGTCGAAATATCATTTAAGAAAAGCAGTCTGAAATTTTATATGAGATCTCCAGACTTTGAACTCATGGCAGCTAATTAAAAACTTTAAATTTTGTGTGGGTCAAATAAAACATCTCTCAACTGCCAGTTTTCTCAGTTTGTGACCTTTAGCCTTTATTTCTTGTCCATGCTGATTCTTTCCAGAGGCCACTGATCATCTCTAAAGCCCTGGGTAGGAAAACCATGTAGGAAAACCTCCAATTAAGATTCCTGACATTATCTCCACCTTGAGGGATGAATGAAAACATAAAATAACCTAATTTTAGCCCTACCTTGACATTGCTTTATTTTAGGAAAATTAGTGTATTGGAAGCTTCAAAAAAATGGAAGTGGCTGGACTTTGTCTTGACTCTGAGAGGTCCTGTCTGATCCTAAAGATCCACATTCACAACTGCCATGAAGCCTCTTAACTGGTTTATTACTGGAAGATTGCCTTTCTGGGATCTTGTAGTTCACTTTTTCCCGTGATGTTTTGAGCATGCCATTCCATTTGATGCTTACCATTGATTGCTTTTTTTTTTTTTTTTTTTGCTATTAGTTCATCTCCAGTTAGAACTAATGTGTCTTCTTTTTTTTTTTTAAGATTTTATTTATTTATTTATTTGAGAGAGAGAGAGAGAGAGTGTGGGAGCACACAAGTGGGGTGGGGTAGGAGGAGAGAGGGAGAAGCCGACTCTCTGCTGAGCAAAGAGCCTCACAGGACGCCAGGTCCAATCCCAGGACCCTGGGATCATGACCTGAGCCAGAGGTAGATGCTTAATGGGCTGAGCCACCCAGGTGCCCCTGGAACTAATGCTTCTTTTCTCCTCTCGCCTGTATCCTGTCTTTTTTCTTGTGAGGTTGTTGTTATTATTTTTTTTTAATTAATGAGTCTATTCTTTGGCCTCTCTTTTGTTTTCCAAAAGACTATGTCTGCTTTTCTTGATCAGTTTCGGTGGTAAAGTCTAATGGGCTAATAGGTTAATTATATTATTTAGATGAGATTAGAATTTAAAACTCATATTCACAAGTAGTCTCTTCTTGGGGGCCAGTGATATATGCTTTAATTGTAATTACTTACATAGTGATTAGCTTCTTTTTCTTAAAGATTTTTATTTATTTATTTATTTGACAGAGAGAGAGAGAGAGAACAAGAGAGGGAAAACAAGCAGGGGGAGTGGGAGAGGGAGAAGCAGGCTCCCCGCCAAGCAGGGAGCCTGAAGCTGAGCTCCATCCCAGGATCCTGGGATCATGACCTGAGCCAAAGGCAGATGTTTAACGACTGAGCCACCCAGGTGCCTCATAGTGATTACTTTCTGATACCAATATTTAATCAAACCTTATATTATAAAATTCTTAAGTGATACTATTTTGTGCCATTTAATCATTGATGGATTTTCTGAGCTCTGTCTACATTGTCAGTTGCTTTTTGTACAAAGGAAAATTCTTCT
This sequence comes from Procyon lotor, assembly GCA_028646535.1. Taxonomy (NCBI): domain Eukaryota; kingdom Metazoa; phylum Chordata; class Mammalia; order Carnivora; family Procyonidae; genus Procyon; species Procyon lotor. The sequence goes on from CM053614.1 coordinate 79,471,450, forward strand.
GTAACTCTATAGTGTTAACTTTGAAGCTAAGACAAACATATCAGTTGAAGTAGATGTCCAGAAAAAAACACACTATATTTTGTTGGTTTTAAACTTTTACTTTGAAGCAAGACCTAGTTGATTAAATTTTTATTCTAGAATACTATTTGAAATTTAATGCATCTGCTATTCAGTAACTTATTTTGCCTTTCATTATTCGTTGCTATAACCCAAATTTTTTTTGCAATTGTATTGAGAAATCAACATATGTCACTGTATAAGTTTGAGGCACATGACATGATGGTTTGTTTTACGTACATTGTTACCACACTATTAGCACAGGTTCAGCTAACATCTGTCTTCTCATGTAGATATGGTTAAAAGAAAAGACAGAAGAAAAGAAAAAAGGAAAAACATTTCTTATGATGAGATCTATTAGGATTTACTTTCTTTTTTTTTTTTTTTAAGAGATTTTATTTATTTATTTGACAGAGAGAGAGAGAGAAAGATCACAAGTAGGCAGAGAGGCAGGCAGAGAGAGGAGGGGAAGCAGGCTCCCTGCTGAGCAGAGCACCGGATGTGGGGCTCCATCCCACTACCCTGAGATCATGACCTGAGCAGAAGGCAGAGGCTTTAACCCACTGAGCCACCTAGTCGCCCCAGGATTTACTTTCTTAAACAAATTTCTTATATAACATATAGTGTTAGCTATAGTCATCATGCTGTATGTTACATCCCTATATTTAATTTACTTTTTGAGTGGCAGTTTATGCCTTTTGACCACCTTCCTCTAATTCCCTCTGCCTGCACCCTCCACCTCTGGTAACTACCAGTCTAATCTCTTATTCTATGAGTTTGTTTGTTTTTAAATTCTACATGTAAGTGAAATCATACAATCTTTGTCTTTGTCTGACTTATTTCATTTAACATAATGCTTTCAAAGTCTATCCATGTTGACACAAATGGTAGGATTTCCTCATTTTTTATGGCTTAATAGTATTCCATTGTGTATATATACTACAACTTTATCCATGCATCCATCAATGGACACAGGTGTTTTCATTTCTTGGCTATGGCAAATAATGCTGTTATGAACATAGGGGTGTATATCTTTTTGAGTTAGTGTTTTTGTTTCCTTTGGATATATTCCTAGAAGTGGAATTACTGGATCATATTGTAGTTCTCTTTTTAATTTTTCAAGATCCTTCATACTGTTTCTCATAATGGCTGTACCAATTTACATTCCTACCAACAGTGCAGGAGGAGTCCCTTTTCTCCACATCCTCACCAGCATTTGTTATCTCTTGTCTTTTTGATGGTGGCCATTCCAACAGGTGTGAGATGATTATATCACTGTAGTTTTATTTTGCATTTCTCTAATGACTAGTGATGTCAAGCTTCTTTTTCTGTACCTGATGGCCTTTTGTCTGTCTTCTTCGGAGATTTATCTTTTTGGGTCTTTTGCCCATTTTTTGATTGCATTATTTGTTTTTTATTTGAGTTATGTGAGTTCTTTGTATATGGGTATATATACAAATATATATTTGGGTATTATATTTGTTTGGGTATTGACCTGTTATCAGGTATATGGTTTGCAAATATTTTTTCTCATTCTCTAGGTTGTCTTTTCTCTTTGTTGGTTTCCTTTGCCATGTGGAAGCTTTTCAGTTTGATGTAGTTCCACTTGTTTATTTTTGATTTTATGGCTTGTGCTTTTGGTGTCAAATCCAAAAGAATCATTAGTAAGACCCATGTCAAGGAACTTTGTTCTTATGTTTTCTTCTAGGAGTTTCATGGTTTTAGGTCTTATGTTTAAGTCTTTAATCCTTTTTGAGTTAATTTTTGTGAGTGATGAATGATGTAAGATACTGGTTCAGTTTCATTCTTTTACATGTGAGTATCCAGTTATCCTAGCACCATTTGTGGAAAAGACTGTCTTTTCTCTATTGAGAGAAATTGGTTCCCTTGTCATATATCAGTTGACCATGTATGCTTGGGTTTATTTCTGGGATTTCACAGAAACTTAAAGATTTATTTATTTATTTATGATGCCATTTTATTATAGTATCACTTACCATTATTCTGGTTTAATTATTTAACAAAAATCTTTTGCAGACTCAGCATTTCTTTGCACATTTAATGCCAAGAAACACAGAAAAAGCTGACCTAAACTGCCAAAGCTTTTTACTTTATGACCTAAACTGCCAAAGGTTTTTACTTTTTGCTTGCCAAAAACTGAGAGTAGTTTTTTTTTTTTTTTAATTTGCTATTTATTAAATCTAAAGACTCCTAAAAGGTTATTTTTTTCTGGATATTCACTTTCAGGGATGGAGTCTAGTGAAAGATGATACAGTAGAACTTAGTGAATAACACGAGCAGGTAGAGTTTGCATAGTTCCAACAAGTTCTTATGGCCCCTGTAGATTGCTAATTCCACTGAATTGAGCTGATTTTGTGTAGGCATCTGTGAATGTATATGATGGGTGAATGTTGGTTTGGATGTCTCATGATGTTTAAGAGTTAAAAATTAATGGCTCATATTGTTATTTTCAGGAGCTGGTGATGATACACGAACTTGGGGGCCACCTTTTGTGGGGACAGAAAGTACTTATTTTCTCAGTGTTAATCGAAATAAAAAAGTAAGAATATAATTTCTTTGCTTTTTTTGTGTAATTGTCTTATAATAACAAAACTTTTGATATCACTTTGGCTCATTCATTTCTGTCCTTTTTTTGTATATATAATTAATATTTAAAATAAGGTGAAATTTTATTCATTCATTAATTACCAAATAGAAACAAGAGAGCTTTTTACTAATCTTCTTTCTCTACTAACTTATTTCATAGAATTTATAATGGTTTATAATGGAAATAATTTTATTAAAGAAAGAAATCGCTTGATTCATTTTATTCTTTCAGAGATTGCTGATTACCTAACACTTGGTATGATTATTTGAAAAATTTTTACTGTAGTATCCTTGCTATCATCCTAATATATCTACATTGCAAATAAAATCAGTAAAGATAATTTAAGTGTTTCTTCATGAGGAAAATACACTTGCTTTAACAAGAGAACATATGATATGATGGCTCCCTTACTAAATTTTCAATAATAGGAAAACCTTTATGATACTATTTTAATATATATATATTTAATTTTTAGAGCATAGCTGTTAATATCAAGGATCCAAAAGGGGTGAAAATCGTCAAAGAGGTACAGTATGCTCTATGGAAGACATCTTACCACCTGGGTTGTAATTGGGGATTTGAATATGAGTTAAAGTGTTTTAAAACTTTATTTCATTGGCAACCACTAATTTTGCTGTAAATACCATTTAAGAATTTAACTTTACATTTATTGTAAGTAAAATTTGCTTTCTAATTTCTTATATGTTTTGCATAATATTTCTCTACTCTGTGAAAGTTTTCAGTTATAATACTATCTACTATTGACCGAATGCCTACTCTGCATCACTCTTAGGTTTGGGCACTTTCCATGTATTATTTCCTCAGATTTTCAGGATTTGACTTGTAAATGGGTATTAGAATCCTCATTTTCATGGGAGGGCAATGAGTCTCTTGGGGTTCAAGTGATGCTCCGAAGATTACGTAGCTAGTAGTAAAGGGAAGAGCTGACATTTGAACCCGGTGATGTGGGTCCCATCACTGGAGAGCCCAAGCTTTTTCTAACCTTTATTCAGATGGCTAATATGTCCAGACCTGATCTCAGCATCTTTCCTTGAGGGGCAAGATTGTGTAATGGTTTGGTGCGTACCCTAGTGCTCCACTGCTGAGATTTGAATCCTTTCTTTACTTACTAGCTTATGTGACTTCAGGTACGTCACTTAAGTTGCTTTTTTTTTTTTTTAAAGATTTTATTTATTTGACAGAGATACAGCGAGAGAGGGAACACAAGCAGGAGGAGTGGGAGAGGGAGAAGCAGGCTTCCCGCTGAGCAGGGAGCTCGATGCGGGGCTCGATCCTCGATCCCAGGACCCTGGGATCATGACCTGAGCTGAAGGCAGATGCCTAAAGACTGAGCCACCCAGGTGCCCCTTAAGTTTGTTTTTTTAGTTGTTATTTCACTCCTTTATGCCCCAGTTTCCTTATCAGTAAAATGGGGATAATAATAGTACCTACTTCTTAAGGTTGTTGTTGTAATTGAATTAATATATGTAAAATGTGTAGAAGGATACCTGCCATAGTTAGTACTCAGTAAGTATTAGCTGTTATTATTGTTTCCGATGCACATGAAATTGGATTCACTACGTGAGATACAACTCACTTGTCATTTTTTTTTAAAGTGTAAAGTTTTATCTAATGGATATAAGTGTATGTGATTAGAGAGCTAAATACCCAAATGTGTTTCATATCAAAACATCAAATTTAGCATCATTGTGCTGCTGCTACTTTCCTTATTTATCTGGCTGATTGAGAAATAATTCCTTTTAATTAGTAAGATCAAAATCAGTGACCACTCACTTTTGTTCTCTTGGCTCAATCCAGCAAAGGCAGAATTTTTGTTTACTAGACATATTTTGAACACAGAGCTTGATTGTCCTGATCTTACCGCCCTGTTTTCATATATATTTTCTATGGTATAACTTAGACTTGTTTGTTTGTTTTTGTTTTTTTTTTTCAATTGAAACTTAGTTTGATTTTTCTGAAATTTTCTTCACTACTGTTGCGCTGGTCTGTTTTTCTGCAGTTGTCTACCCTCACTTTGGACCCAGTTCCCAGGGTCTCCATTCTCAGACCATTCTTTTTATCTTCTCCTCTGTGGTTATTTCATTTTGTCTAATTATTTTTAGGAGATTGTTCTTGCCTTAATTCTCCTCTTTCTGTTCTGTCTCTCAGTTTCACATTCAGTGGTCACAGTTCCTGCTTCTTTGCTTCTATTTCAGAGCATTCTGATATTTTATAAGTAGTCAAGGTTTTAGGTTTGATTGAGCAAATATTTTGCAGTTTCATTAGAGCTTCTCAGTAGGTGGAATTCATAACTCCTGCTACTAATACATAAGTGTACTTTTGAGTATTTTAGGCCTGCATGTGTGATTCTGATCAAAGTAAACAAATCTCCAGGACTTCTTTCTTGCTGTCCTTGTCTTGCCAGTCTATTACCATACTACAACAACTTTGAATTAACTTTCTTTTTCTTTTTTTTAATAACTAAAAATATTTTAAGATTTATTTGACAGAGAGAGACAGCGAGAGAGGGAGAAGCAGGCTTCCTGAGGAGCAGGGAGCCTGATGCAGGGCTTGATCCCAGGTCCCTGGGGTCATGACCTGAGCTGAAGGCAGATGCCCAGCGGCTGAGGCACCCAGGCACCCCTGAATTAACTTTCATTATGGGCTTGATTTCTCTTCACGTCTGATTGATAATAAAGTACACTTCAAGTCATGTTAAACTTAAATAGATTGTATGGGGACATATTGATGTCTGTTGCTTTTAGCTAGTAACATGTTTTTAGCTTTTAGCATGTTAAATATCTTACTGCTTAGAGGAAAAATTATTTTTTGCCTAGCCTTTTTAAGCTTTCTGGCATCGATTTTTCTTTTAGCTTAAGAGTAGCAAAACAACTTCTCTATTCAAACCATGATGGCTATGATTGCTAATATAATGAGTTTAGTTTATGGAAAGGTTTCCAAAGTAGCATACAAAGCAATCAACTGGATACATGAGAGCTTCAAAAAATATGACTCCTTTGTCTGCTAGGCTAAGTAGAAACAGCTTGTGCAAAAAAAACTCTGCTTAGAAAATAAAATCTATGTAGAGCCCAGTATTTTCATAGCAATATGATTTGATAACTTTCTGACATGTCATTTATATTTCAAAAAATTCTCTCTGTTAACTAGTTGACAGTCACAGTATCCATAGTATGTGCACATGTTATGTTCCACAGAGCAATGTCATGGATTTTTTTTTTTTTTTTTGATTTTATTTTCTTATGAAAAATTCAGACATACAAAATAGTTGAAAGAAGAGTATAATGAACTTTCTTCAACCCTATGCCTAGATGCAATAATGTTATTATATTGCTATATTTTCTTATTTACATATGTACCTGTATGTGTTTGTGTATGTATTTTTGAACTATTTTATATATTTTATTTTTTAAAGATTTATTTATTTAATTATTTAAAGAATGTGAATGGGGGAGGGGCAGAGGAAGAGGGAGAAAGAATCTCAAGCAGATTCTACACTGAGCATGGAGCCCAATGTGTGGCTTGGTCATGACTCTGAGATCATGACCCAAGCCATAATCAAGAGTCTGATGCTTAACTGACTGAACCACCCAGGTGCCTCCTGAACTATCTTAAAGTGGAAGATAGGAAACTTTGTGCTGAAATCTTTCAGAATACTTTTCCTACCAATAAGCATATTCTTTGATATAACATTCTAAAAATTACTTTTGATTTCTCTATTTATAAATGTGGTTAAATTATTATCATCACTTTCCTTTCTATTTCTGATCTGCACTGTGTTCTTAAATTACATCTCATGAAGAGAACTCAGAATTAGATACCCTGTATTTCACATTAATTTTAGTTCTTATTTACTCTGTGGCTAGACGGAAGGTTTTATTTTTTCCATTTTGGAAAGAAAAAGATAGTAGCTTCTGTAACTCATACAAAATTGTGCTTGCTTTTTATTCTGGACCAGATTCTAGAATAGATTTTTTAGGTAATTTGTGAGCACTTAGATGAGGAAGAGGTGATCACCAGTAATTCCAGGTGATCACTGGAAACCAGTCTTCTCACTTTATTTCCTAGTAGATTATTGTATCTGGGAAATGCAGTAAACAGTTCGTCTCCCTTGAAGCAATTGTCATACATAACACTTGTAGTTAGGTGGAGAACAGTGTAGCTCAGAGGAAGTTTTCTGATGCTATGATTTCAGCACTTTTTTTTTTTTTTAAAGATTTTATTTATTTAATTGAGAGAGAGAGTGAGAGAATGAACAATGGAGGGGGCAGAAGGAAAGAGAGAAAGAAGCCGACTCCTTGCTAAGCAGGAAGTCCAATGCAGGGCTCAATTCCAGGACCCCAGAGATCATGACCTGAGCCAAAGGCAGACACTTAACTGCTTGAGCCATCTAGGTGCCCCAGATTTTAGCACTCTTGTGTTAGAATTTTTATGAATGATTAGCTGAAGCTTTAGGGAACATACATGATCTCAAAATGGATGAATGTCTTGAAACAGAGGGAGAAAATATGTTGAATGAGAGAGCAACTAAGAATCAGTATCTAGCAAGTGGCTAGGACATATTTAAAATAAATATTTATAAAAAGGAGAAAAGAATAATTTCTGCCCTATATACTTTCTAGGGATAGTTTTTTTTTTTTTTCACAATGATAACAAAAGTTTAATAGTTGAAATGATGGTTGAGACACAAGAAAATATTTTCCATGTCACCCAAGCAGTGATTCCTTGGGTCTGTGGACTCGCTGTTGTGATTTCAATAAGGATACAAAACTGCACACGCAAGCAGAAGTTTACATACAATTTCAGACCATTCACAAACAGATCCAAATTGAAGGAACTTAAATCAAGAACTCTGTAAAAAAATTAAGAGGCCTAACAAACTTAGTGCCCAGAGAGGCACTACATTTCATGCTGATTATACCCAGATAAAATCTCTAGGGATAGTTCTTAATAAATATTATAATGCATACATATTCAGTTCTTGGGTAAGCTTAAAAGCTACTGTGTATCTTTATGAGTAGAAATGTGTAGCTCTTAAACTCACCTTTTCCATATTTTTCTTATAACGTTATAGAGCCGGACTGCATGGTGCTCTGAGCACAGCTCTTTTTAGTTAAAAGAATCTTTGTCATGTTACACATATACTAATACATGTTCATGGAAAAAATTACTATTTTAGTGTATCATGTCAAATCTCTTTATACCCTTGTATACTCTTTTTTCCCCCAAAACATGAGATAATATCATTGATATTAAAAAAAAAGATATTGTTTTTTAATCTGCTTGTTTTGAGTACTTAAAAATATTTTTAATACTTTTTTATTAGCATAACTTATTATATTTATTTTCTTGTCTTATTGAAACAGCAAATTTGTTTGTGGTCCATCTGGATACTTTTTGTAGGTTGAGATGTGATTTAGGATTCCACAGAAGTCTGAAAATACAAATAGCCTACACAGTTAAAATGTTTTTTGTTGGGGCGCCTGGGTGGCTCAGTCGTTGGGCGGCTGCCTTCGGCTCAGGTCATGATCCCAGGTCCTGGGATCGAGCCCCACATCGGGCTCTCTGCGCGGCAGGGAGCCTGCTTCTCCCGCTACCATTCCCTCTGCTTGTGTTCCCTCTCTCACTGTGTTTCTCTCTGTCAAATAAATAAAATCGTTAAAAAAAAAAAAAGAAAACGTTTTTTGTTGTGGTAGAATATACAGAACATAAAAATTTCCATTTTAATCATTTTTAAGTGTATAATTCAGTGGCATTAGTTACATTCATAATAGTGTGTAATCACTACTGCTATCTGTTTCTAAAATGTTTCATCACCCAGACAGAAACTATACCTATTAAGCAATAGCTCTCCACTTCCCTCTCCCTCCAGCTCCTGATAATCTCTCATTTACTTTGTATCTTTATGGATTTGCCTATTCTGAAAGAGAGACAGCTATAATAATGTAAGTGAAATCATACAAGGTTTATACTTTTGTGTCTGATTAATTTCACTGAGCATAATGTTTTCAAGGTTTGTCCATGTTGTTGCAAGTGTCAGAACTTTGTTCTTTTTTATGGCTGAGTAATATTCTACTTTATGGGTACATTTGTCCATTGATAGGCACTTGGATTATTTCCACCTTTTGGCTATTGTGAATAATATTGCTGTGAACATTTGCATACAAGTATCTGTTCAAGTCCCTGTTTTCAGTTCTTTTGAGTGGTATTGTTGTGTCATAGGATAATTCTATGTTTAACTTCTTGAGGTACCCACACAGGGTTTTTTAAAATTAAATTCATTAAATGTTATTTGCATAAGGTAGTACATAATGCACCATACAGGATATATGCAACGAGAGCTGACCCATGTAGAAACTTAGATGTGTTTGGTGTAGTTTGTTTCCTTTACTGCCTGCAGGAGTGCCTTATAAATAGTAAATAGAGGCTGAGAAAATAAAATTGATTTGTGAAATAAACTGAAGTTAAGTGTAGCTTTTTGTTTTATTTAATACTGATGCCGGCCCTCCCCCAAGCCCTTAAGCAATACTTGGTAGAGCTGTTAACAATAAATAAGTAAAAGCATCTTTATCGGGACTCTCCCTGAATGGAGTCGAGTGTGTGAAAATAGCTCAAATGTTAATTGGTACCTGAAATTTGGAAAGATGCCTGTATAGCTTGAGATTTAGAGTGCATGCTTCAACCTTTCTATCTCTGCCCTGTGTCTTAATATATTTATCATTTCTCTCCAGAGAAGTGGTTACCTGGGCCCTGGTGCCACTGTTTCAGGAACTCTGGAGGATGAGTGCTTATTTTCTTGAGATGTTTCCTAGGAGCACCTTGCCTTCAAATTTTGTTAAGTCTGACAATTCCATATATATATATACACATATGTGTGTGTGTGTGTATATATATATGCCAAACTTAGTGACACAATAGCAGACAGGCTTTCAGTTTATTTACATGTTTCCATCTGAAGTTTATGCTAGTTCAGTGTTTTCAGTCTAGAGCAGAGTTTCTCAAATAATGTGACTAAGAAGGAGTTTTTCATTTTTAAAGATCACTAAAGGAAAATGAAAAAGAGTATCTGACAGGAAATGTATGTGGACTATAAGGACTGAGATATTTACTATTTGACCTTTTGAGGAAAAAGTTTGCCCATCCTTTATCTAGAGTCTTATTCTATTATATATTAGTTTGTATGTGTAAATATATCTAAATCTATGTCAACAGGGCAATTAAAAAATTGTTGAATAGTTACTAGGCTCAAGAATTACTGTAATGAGGGCTCCTGGCTTACTCAGTTGGTGGAGTGTGTGACTTGATCTTGGGCTTTGAGTCCCACATTGGGTGTAGAGATTATTTAAAAATAAAACTAAAAAAAAAAAAAAAAGAACTACTGTGATGAATTTCTCTGGGTGAGATAGTATAACTTTTGGATGACTTTAAAACAGACCTTAAAAGATACGCTGTCACAATTGAAATTTTGAAAATAATTTTAAGTTTAAAGTTTATGTTGGTTCATTGTCCTCCAATTCAGATAGCAGTGATCTTGGAATCAAACTCTGGACCTTGTTTCTGACTGATTCACTGAGTTACAGTTTAATAGTTTTTATTTTTTTATGTTTACTTAAATACACTTAAAACTTTTTAGAAAAGAAGCATCTGAAAAGTATAAAAGCATTTCTGAATCACATTTACATGTATTAAGTACCTATATGTGCAGGTTGTAATGAGGAATGTTACATAGTAAGGATGGAGAATAGCAAAGATGTTGTATTTGATTTCTTGTAAAGGGTTTAAGATGTTCTTCATGTATTTCTATTTTTATTATTTAATTAGTTAATTAATTAAAAAGATTATTTATTTGACAGAGAGAGAGAGAGATCACAGGTAGGCACAGAGGCAGACAGAGAGAGAAGGGAAAGCAGGTTCCCTGCTGAGCAGAGAGCCCAATGCGAGACTCAATCCCAGTATCCTGAGATCGGAGGCTTTAACCCACTGAGCCACCCAGGCACCCCTATTATTTATTTATTTATTATTATTATTTTTTAATTTTTATTAACATATAATGTATTATTTGTCCCAGGGTACATGTCTGTGAATCGTCAGGCTTACACATTTCACAGCACTTAACAGCACATACCCTCCCTAATGTCCACACCCCAGCCACCCAATCCCTACCCACCCACACCGCCCCCCCTCGCGCCATCCCCCCCTCCCCCTGTCCTGGCCACCCTTAGTTCGTTTCTTGAGTCTAGGAGTCTCTTATGGTTTGTCTCCCTC
>CM053614.1:79491294-79504920 GCA_028646535.1 Procyon lotor
GGACTTCATTATGAACATTGAACATGGAATTACGCAGCCATAAAAGAGGATGAGGTCTGCCATTTGTGATATCATGAGTGGACCTAGAGCATTATGCCAAGTGAAATAAGTCCGAGAAAGACAAATATCATTTGATTTCATTCATATGTGGAAGCTAAGAAACAAAATGAATAAATAAAAAGCAGAATCAGACCTAGAAATACAGAGAACAAACTGATAGTTGCTGGGGGTGGGGAAGGGGTGAGCCTAATAGATGAGGGGGAGTGGGAGGTACAGGCTTCCAGTTATGGAATGAATAAGTCATGGGAATAAAAGGCAAGGCACAGGGAATATAATCAATAATATTGTAATAGCATTGCATAGTGATAAAGGTAGCTACATTTGTGAGCATGACATAATGTATGGAGAGTTGAATTACTTATGTTGTACATCTGAAACTAATGTAATGTATGTCAACTATACTAAAAAACAAAAAAACAAAACAAAGCTGACAAACTTCTAGTCATACTGACCAATATAAAAAGAGAGAAGATACCAAATTAACAAATATCAGGAATGAAAGAAGGGCCATTTGTTGTCATTTCTGACAACAAAGACCTTAAAAGGGTATCAACAGAATATTATAAATAACTCCATGCCTGTGAATTCAAAAGCTGAGATGAAATAGAATAGAATAAATCTTTAGAAGACACAAAGTACCAAAACTCACCCAAGAATAAATAATGTGAATTGTGCTATATCTATTAGAGAAATTAAATTTTTAGTTGAAAACTCTTTGGAAAAAACTTCAAGCTCAGATGATTTCACTGGTGAATCTTACCAAACACTGAGTAAGAAATACTATCAGTTCTACACAGTCTTTTCCAGAAAAGAGACAAGGAGGAAACACTTCCAAACTCATTTTATGAGCCAGCAGTTCCCTGATTCCAAACTAAAGACATTTCAATAAAAGAAAACCAAAGAGCAATATCCCTCATGAACATGGAAGTAAAAATTCTCAACAAAATAGGAACAAATTGAATCTAGGAGTATATAAAATGATAATACATCACAATTGAGTGGGATTCATCCCGTGAATTTAGACTGGGTTAACTTTCAAAATCTTTTGCTAACCATATTAGCGCACAAAAGAAGGACATCTGAGAAAAGCTGCATGACCTTTGGCTTTGGCTGTGACTTTAGACATTTGATGGCAAGAGCATGATTTACTTGGCCATCAAAAGGAGTGTGGTTCTGAATCATACTACAGTATGGGTGAACCTCAGAAACATCAAACTGCATGAAAAAGGCCAGATGCAGAAAGGCTAGATATTGTCTGATTCCATTTATATGAAATGTCTAAGAAAAGACAAATTTATAACCTGGAAAGCAGATCAGTGGTTGCCTAAGGCTGGAGATGGGCTTGGGGGATTAACTGCAAAGAAGCATGAGGAAACTTTTTAGATTGTGGTGATGTTTGTAAAACTCTGTATGTTGATTTATGGATTTTTGATGGATGTATTTAATGCTGTATAAATTATATTTTCATAAAGCTGCCTAAAAAAAAAAGGGAAAAAAAACCCCAAACCATTGGACATTGAAAGAAGGTTCATGTTCCCGAGAGTAGTGATTAAGATAACATTTCCTTAGATTGCTGAAGAAATCCCCATGCCTCCATAGTGCTTCAGCATCAGTAGCAGAGAACGGTGAGGCCAAATGGCTATGGCAAACCATCCAGTGACTGCATCCAGCATTCATATCATGGCAACGACAATACAAAACAAAACACTGCTGTACTTGGATTCTTAGGGAGTGAGTTAGTCTGTGTGTGTGTATTTGTATTCTCATCATTTTCTGCATATTCACCACATAACCGCATCTCTTTTTTTTTTTTTTTAAAGATTTTTTATTTATTTATTTGACAGAGAGAGATCACAGGTAGGCAGAGAGAGGAGGAAGCAGGCTCCCTGCTGAGCAGAGAGCCCGATGCGGGGCTCGATCCCAGGACCCCGAGATCATGACCTGAGTCGAAGGCAGAGGCTTTAACCCACTGAGCCACCCAGGTGCCCCCATAACCGCATCTCTTAAAGAAGAATAACTAGATGCCTGCCTGCACTGTAAATCCATAAACATGTTGAAGGGGAGAAAAGAAGGAAGAAAGGAAAGTCGGGAGGAATGGATGGAGGGAGAGGAGGTTGAGAGAAAGAAGGGAAGGAAGGAAAGAAGAGAAAGACTTAGAATTAAGGCATATGGGATAACAATGGGCAATTTTTTTTAATTGTAAAAAATTGTAGTCCAGTTTAGGTCATGTGACATCCACATGGCAGTAAGCATCATTTCTAGACTTAATAAGTAATCAGTATGGATATGACATTGAAAGGGGTCCTTATAGTCAAAATAATTGGACACTACTGGTCTAAATTATAAATGTCTTGGTTGCACCCTGTTCTCTCAGGAAATGTTTTTTTTCTCCAGAAATTCAGAGTATTGTGGCCATCTGTCTAACTTTATAGTCAGTGATCCCCAGCAAAAGTGTGGTGTGACATATTTACCATTTCATACCAAACTCAGTATTTAAACAAATAATGACACCATCTCTGCAGGGGAAGAAAAACTTAGCACATAAATATAAGATTTCAAAACACAGCCCATATAGCTAGGGACTGAGATTATATTTTGTCTGTAGACATGGACTGACTCCAGAAAGTGACTCTATGCCTTTATTTTATCCCTAAAGGGAATAACCTTTTTATCTTTAAATACTTCTTTTTACCCTTACACGTATAACAGATGTGTTGTACAAGTTGGACTCTGTGGAGTAGAAGCAGAAACTTTATTCTCTCCCACCCTATCTCTGCAACCTGCACCCTTGACTCATTTTCATTTCTCATGGATGAAATCCCAGGCAAATCCTGTAGATTTTTTTTCCTGGTTGTTTCATTTAAAGTATTAAAAAGTCCAGCCCTATCTAAAATCATAACGTCAGACTCTTGTGCAGTTTTATAACTTTTCCCTTTCCCCAATTTGGGCCTGCCTTTTTGGGAACCTGGGGAGAGAAAAAGAGAGGTGGAGGGAGAGAGAGAGGAGGGAGAGAGAGAGGGAGGGAAAGTGTTGTGTGTTGGAAGGTGATAGTTTCTTCATTCTTCCATGATTCTTCTCTTCCCTATTGCTGGCTCTGTGTGTAATTCCTTCAGACCCAGGCTCTCTTAGGGAAAGGGAAATGAGTTAATGGGTACACAAAAAGCCTTTAGCTGACTAGTGTAGTTGGATCCTTGCAGTGGAGACTTTTGTACACCTGAAGCTCAGTTGGTGGTTCTTTGTCTTGTAGGGAGCTTTGTAAGATTCTGAGACCTCAGACTATAGTTCTTCGCCTTCAGCCCCTGTCTTTTTGTGGTCCTCTGTACACAGTCCTCTATACACAGACACTATGTGTACACACATGGTCCTATAGGTAGCCCTTGGGGGTAGAATTCCTTTTAAACAAGCTAGTTCTGCTCTTTTGATGGGCCACTTGGCTCATAGGGCAAACTGTCTCTTTCCCTTCTTCATCATTGGTGGTAGTGCACTTTATTTCCAAACCTGTTACTTTACTGCATTTAACTAATGAAACCATAACTTCTTGCTTTTGGTATGTTTTTAGGCAACAAGTCAAGTCCTTAGTTAATTTCAAGTTTTCAGAGAACAGGCCAAGATCTCAGATGCTTTTTTTCTGAAGTCTTCCTTAAGTCGCTTGAAGTAAGGGGGAGGCAATTTGCCCCTCCCCTGTGGCAGAGTGAAATGCATAGCATGCTGGCAACTCTTTCTAAGGAAACCCTTGCTCAAGGTCTTATTTGCCTCCCTATCTTTCCTTGCATACCTTCAAATGGATGATAAGCTAAGGGCAGCAAAACTGGTTTCAAATATTTTAGCATTGTCCATGCTGGTGTTCTGGCACTTAACGGCATTCTTTTTGGGTTTGAAGCCTCAGATGAACAGAGACAAGGGAGTTCCATTTGAACATTCTTTAACTCAAATTTTGTTAAAGAAATATGTTTTTCAGTTGGTAATGAATAATACTAAGTGGAACAAACCTAAGATATCTGTCTTCAAAATTTTTAAGTGTGAAAGGATAATATTTGGGGTGCCTGGGTGGCTCAGTGGGTTAAAGCCTCTGTCTTCGGCTCAGGTCATGATCTCAGGTCCTGAGATCCAGCCCCGCATCAGGCTCTCTGCTCAGCGGGGAGTCTGCTTCCCCCTCTCTCTCTGCCTGCCTCTCTGCCTACTTGTGATCTCTCTCCTCTCTGTCAAATAAATAAAAAAATCTTTAAAAAAAAAGGATAATATTTAATGATAAAAGTGTCTTGACTGATTTTGTATGCATTTTCAAATATTTAAACACAAGTGCAAAGGTCAAGTTTTTCCATATACATCATTTCTAAATAAAGTTCTTTTCCAATAGCAAATACTGCTTTAAAGCTGATACTGAGTTGTCACTGGATATAAGGAACATTATGATAGTTTCCCTTGGGAACTCTTCATGAAACTGTGAAATTAAGGAAATCTACTGGCCTGAAACATGAACAAAATGACTTCCCATTACGTTAAAAGAGATAAAATTGCTCTTCTTAAAAGAGTTCTGCTTAAAAAATTCTGTATTTATGGATATGCACTGAATACTATCTCATCAAACAATTTTATACATAAATGTATGTTTGACCTACTCCAGTTCCCAGTTACTTTTATTTTTCATATGCTATTAATCAATAAAAGAGGAGTTCAAGACTTGAGAAGGAAATTGAGCTGTTTTCTGAATGCTTTCTAATTCTAGAAGCAAAGAGATTGACTGGGTCTAGCAATATGGTATAAATCTAGAATCACTTGGTTTCACCTTTGGTCTCTGATTTCTAATATATGGATAATGGTTCCCAGTTTAAAGAACTCCTTGGGGACTAGAGACCAGCAAGAGGGAAAAAGATGACAACATTAGTTCATGTTAAAGTAGTAATTATTTCAAAATCTTCACAAATTGGATGATTTATGGATCATGCCAGATAACACATGTCAAGACTTAGCCCTCATCCCAAAACCCTGTCATTGAACTGAATTGTTTCCCTTTATGGTATTAGGCCTGGGAAATAAATCCATAAATTTAAAGAAGTAATGCTAGATAAGAAGAAATGTTATCCTTAAAAGGAAGCAAAAAATAAATGTTAGATAAAATTTAGATAGCATTTATTTCATGAATGCTAATGATATTTTTTCCATTCTTTGGATGGTCTTCCAAGCCAGCATTAGTGCAATGCTACAACTTTTAGTCTTTTACTTGAACTACAGTATTTTTCATCACAGAGCTTAAAAGTATGTGGAGTTGAGTCATAGTCACGCAATCCTGAAAGATCAGAGATGTTGATAAAGTATGAGATTGTAGAATCAGTGATTCTGATTTGTAAAGAATGTAAAACCCATAAAAGTTTATCAAGTGAAAAAATACCAGTGTTAAAAAATTTGGCAAACATACTTGGGTATAAGAAAACCTAGTCTAACAAACATGCCAATTAAAAAATGGGCAAAGGGCCCGAATAGACATTTCTCCAAAGAGAATATACAAATGTCAACGAGCACATGAAAAGATGCTTGACAGTGCTAATCGTTAGGGAAATTCAAATAAATACCAAAATCAGATACCACCTCATACCTATTAGGGTGGCTACTATTAAAAAACAAACACAGAAATTAAGTGTTGGTGAGGTTATGGGGAAATTGGAACCCTTGTGTACTGTTGGTGGGGTATGTAAACCACAGTGGGGGTCCCTCAAAGATTTAAACAGAATTACTACGTGAGCCAGCAGTTCCACTTCTGAGTATATCTGCAAAAGAATTGAAACCAGAGACTTGAACAGGTATTTGCACATGTATGTTCATTAGAAGCAACATTATTCAAATGGCCAGAAGTTGGGAACAACCCAAGCGTCCATTAACGAATGCATGAATGGATTAAAAAAAAAATGTGGTATTTGCACACAATGGGATTGTATTCAGCTTAAAAGGGAAGGAAATTCTGACACATGCCACAACATGGATGAACCTTGAAGATGTTATGATATGTGAAATAAGCCAGACACAAAAGGACAAATACTTATAATCCCGTTTAGAGTAGTCCAATTCGTAGAGACAGGATGTAGAGGGGTCATTCTGGGGGCCCATGGGGAGGGAAAAGTGGGGAAATGCAAAGTTTCAGTTTGGGAAGATGAAAAGTTTCGAAGACGGGTGGTGGTGATGGTTGTGCAACACAAATGCCGCCGCACTGTGCACTTAAACCTGGTTAAAATGGTGAATTTTATGTTGTGTATACTTTATCACAATTAAAGAAGGAAAAATTGGAATGAAGAAATGGGAGTAAAAGAAAACATTTAAGTAAAAAAAAAGAATAGTTTAAACTACAAGGTATATGATGGGAAAAATGACAATTACTATGTTACAGCCATAAGAAAATGTTTTGCTCTATCTGGAACAATGGTATGCAGATATAAATACTTAGTGACTAAATACTGAATGTAGAAAACACTCCTTTATTCAAGAATAAACTGGTTCTTACATGTATAAATTAAAAACCCTTTATTTCAAGGATTTTGTTTTTTGTTTCTTTTCTGTCTGATGGGATTAGCATATATTATTAGAATATACTTGTAAATTTGCTTAATACCAAATACTGACCAACATTCCATTTTTGGGGGGTCAAAATCCTATTCCATAATACTACTTTTATGTCTTAAGATTCTTATTGCTATTCACCCTATATTTATTATTCTGTTGTAAATAATTTATCATTCCTAACATTGTCTAGGAAATACTCAAAGGGTTGAGGCAAATATTTATTCGTATAAATGAATACTTTCTGGAGAGAAGAATTGCCTGTTAGGATAAATAGTTACAATCATGAGTTATAATTGATGAAAATTGCTGGTCTTGCTTCGAAAGAAAGATAGAAATACTTAGGTATTGTCAGTCTGACAAATGAAATTTTATGGTCCCCAATATTTCTAGTAGGGTTCACTTCCACTATTCCCGCCAGAAATTTCAATCTTGTTTCTCACAGGTCTCCACAGAAAGCCAAAATGATAGTGGGGGACCTACCTTCACCTCAGTTAGATACACCCAGAATTTTATGTGTTCTTTTACGGTCCTTATGCTTTGAATCTTCTACTTTTCTTCCTGTACAGTGACTCGCGTGTTTGGGTCTCACGTACTCTCAGTTCTGTTTCTAACCCAGCATATGGATGCAGGGATTCCACTAAGCTGTACATCCCATCCACACAGATACCCTCATTTAGATCTTTTACCCCTCGGTATTTAGTTGAAGGTGCTCAGGACATTTATCAGCAACAGAGTCTTCAGTGTTTATCGTCAGTGCTTCTATGGGTCTTTCCTTCTTTGAATGGGATACTGTATGCTTCTGTCCTCTCATTCTTACCGCCATTTCAGGTCTGATCTGTCCTTCGACTTGAACTGTTTCTTAGGACACCTGGAGGCCATGGGGATTATGGACATAAGCTGTTGGTCTGTCTTTTTTTTTTTGGAGTCTGTCTTTTTGATTTGAGTTTTGCAGTCTTAACAACAACTAGAGCTATTGTGAAAGGTGTAGAGTCACTAAGAGTGTGGCCCAAATACTTCTCAGGTGACAAATAGGGGATGGGGAAGAGGGATAAGTCACAGGAGGAATCTTCATTGTGAGATATAGATGTGGAGAGGCAACGGTTGAAATATATTTCCTCTTGTGCTGCCTACCACTGCTCTCTCAGCATTTCACTGGATTCTTTGCAGTTCCCCAGTTCAGTTACATAGAGCAGGAGCCTGTCATTTTTGGAACATAAAGTTTTGTAGGAGCACAGCCATGCCCATGTGTTTATATATTATCTATGGCTATTTTTGTGTTGCAACGGCAGAGTTGAGTAGTTCAACAGAGAACATCCCTCTGCCCCAACTCACAAAGCCGAAAATATTTATTATCTGGTGCTTGACAGAATTTGCAGGCCCCAGATCTAGAGTATTTGGGATTCATGTCCTGAAGGCAGGATGACACCACAGGATGGAGAGGAAAAAAACCCACCTTTTTGCTTTTATTTTATTTATTTGTTCATTCCCTTTTGCTCCCTTTCGAGTCAAAAGTCTGAGGATCTTTAGGATAGAAAATGCATTATGATGTTAAAGCTGTGTCCTTTAACACACAGCTTTGTGTCAGATTTCCTCAGAATCTGAGTCCTGTGCCTACATTCCCAAGAATGAAAATAATTCTCTGCAACAAAAGTGATTGCAGATGTAATAAGAAACGAAATCAGGAGAAGATTTACATTTGGTTTGGCTATATAAAATAATATCTAAGATTTATTGAGTGTTTATTATGTGTTAGGCACTATGCTAAATATCTATTATGTATTATTCACGTAAAATAGCACATAAATTGGGATAATTTACAAATAGGCAGATCTTATAATTATGTTAATTGCTTATCAATTATAAAAAGTACCATGTAGCGTAATCCAAAAAAGCTCTCAACGAAGATTTATGAGACTTGTATCAGAGTGTCTTCTGACTTTGGAGAAGTCATTACATTGATTTGATATTAAATATTCTCATCTCTAAAACGGAGATAAATCTGCCTGCTTACTTCATAAACTTCTAGTGGAGTCTGAGATATAATTCATGAAAGTTCCTTCAAATTTGTAAATTATTATGGAGATATTAAAGACAGTAAGTTATTAAATATGTTTCAGGTTATGTTACATAAATTTTATGTCAGGTATAATACTAGTCATACCTGGAACTTTTTTCCATGAGACTACGTAATGGAGAGCAAAGGCTCAGGGCTTGGAGGACCTGGGGTGAATTCCCAGTTCTACTATTATGGTTGTATAACTTGTCAAATTTTTAATCTCTTTTAATCTCTGTTTTCTGTCTGTGCTATAGGAACATTGATGCTGGTGCCTCTCCCATCAATGTTATTATAAGGATTCGATAAAAAGTCAAATGGGGGGCGCCTGGGTGGCTCAGTGGGTTAAAGCCTCTGCCTTCGACTCAGGTCGTGATCTCAGGGTCCTGGGATCGAGCCCCACATCAGGCTCTCTGCTCAGCAGGGAGCCTGCTTCCTCCTCTCTCTCTGCCTGCCTCTCTGCCTACTTGTGATTTCTCTCTCTGTCAAATAAATAAAATCTTTAAAAAAAATTAAAAAAAAAGTGCAAATGGAATCCATAAAAGGGATACAGTCTTCACATGCAATGTTATTCTGTGACCTTCTTGCTCCTCCTCAGTCCTCCAGACATTTCCCTTCCACATACCCTCTGCTCTGACATGTGGACAGTGATGCTCAAAACTGACAGGAAACTGTTCTCCAGCTACCATGTCTCAGGGCAGAGACTGAACTAACTATGTTAATCCTCACATTCTAACATTTTCCATATTCTCTGGCTCAGTGCTGCTTTCTATGCTCACTTCACTGTATACTGCATTTTTATTTGTATTTATTTATTTTTTAAAAGATTTTATTTATTTATTTGACAGAAGGAGATCACAAGTAGGCAGAGAGACAGGCAGAGAGAGGAGGAAGCAGGCTCCCTGCTGAGCAGAGAGCCTGATGTGGGGCTCGATCCCAGGACCCTGAGATCATGACCTGAGCCGAAGACAGAGGCTTTAACCCACTGAGCCACCCAGGTGTCCCTGTTGTGTACTGTACTGTACTAAGATGTGGTTATTTTTGCTTTGTTATGTGAGCCAAAATTAAAAAGAATACAAATGGGGAATCTTTTCTAAGTTAAGGAAAAAAAAAAGGAAAAAATTTGTGAAAACCATCCTGAGGTGGGGGAATAGCTATCCATTCAAGAAATATTTATTGATGTAGATACTGTGGTGCATAAATGGGGTGTCTCGATTGGATGGGGCCCCTAGAAGTGGGGCAATGATCAGGTGGAAGCTGGTGGCATGGACAGTGAAAGTATTCACCAGAGGGAGAACAAAGGAGATAGAAGTTTATAGAATGTGCCTCAAGGGAGCAGGGGGAAGGGCAGTAGAGGAGAGACACTGTCTGCCACGAGGCAGTGCGTGAGAGCTGTTTTTAAAGGCAGAAGATGAGGAAGTATGGTGACATGGAATCTTCCTTTTTTTTGGGAACTGTGCCTGGTTGTAAGTAGGCCATTGGTTAGTTAGAGCCTGTGGATATTTTGAGGTGGGTCGTCTTGTGGGCCTGCCTGTATTCAGCCAGGTGGTCACTGTGGGCCCTTTCTACATTCCATCACTCAAGCCTGTTTGCCTAAAAGTGGCCTCTACAGATACTTCGATAGGTACCAGGAGCATAAAGATTAATAAGACACCTGGGAGGCCTGCAGCCCCTGGGAAAGGAGATAGTTCATATGGAACCCAGTAGTTACAGATCCATTTAAGGAATGGATAGAAGTGCTAATGAAGCTCAGATATTAGGGGTTGACTAACTCATGGTGGTGGTGGGGTGCTAGGGAAATCTTAACAAAGGAGATTGTTGTTAAGTTGACTTTTGAAATATGATTAGTTTTTTTTTTTTAATTTTCTTCCCTTGGCAGGGAATGGAGGTAAAAGACATTTTAGACAGTTGGACCAGTTTGGCAGAGGAACTGAGACACAACCGACATGGCGTGTCCAAAGAACAGTGCAGAGGCCTGTGCGGATAAAGCGTGAGGTAGAAGATGAAGCTTGAAAAGTATATTGAGGCCACACAGAGGACATCATATGCCAGATTTTCAAGCTCAGTCTCTATTCTGTTATTAATAGGAAATCATCAGAGGTTTTAAGCAGGGAAATGCCCTGGTCATATCCATTTTAGGAAGATAATTAACTGCAGGTAGAGAATTGCATTTAACCGAGCATATCCTGATAGCAGTTCACGAGTTACAGTAAAATAATGGGAGAAAACAGTCTAAACAAAGCAGATGCAGTGGAGTAGAGTGGAGGGTGGATCAATTTAGCACACGCATTGAGTGACCCAAGGAGAGGAGAAAGAAAGGAACTGAGATGATTTCAATTGCCTAGCTTGAGCCATTCTGGGATCTGGGAGAAATGAAAAATGAAATTTGGGGGCCATGGGAAGAGAGAATTTCAAGGGGAAGATAAAATGATCAGTGTCAGATACCATACAGAAGACTTTTTTGACTTGTAAGTTCATAGCCCTTTTTATACTCTTTTGACTTTAACATTTATTAGATAGTATTTATTCATCTAAATATGCATGCATCCACCCATTTATTTATTCATTCATTCATTCATTCAGCAAAATAAGTGTTGTATCTACTCCATGCCAAGCAATATTATGTAGCTCTTTCATTTTTATATTTTTTAAAGATTTTATTTATTTATTTGACAGAGATGGACAAAGAGCACAAATAGGGGAAGCAGCAGAGGGAGAGGGAGAAGCAGGCTCCCTGTTGAGCCGGGAACCCCATATGGGGCTCAATCCCAGGACTCTGTGATCACGACCTGAGCCAAAGACAGGTGTCCCAACATAATGCAATTCTTTAGCTGACTTCCTTCTCCCCTACTGTGTCTTTTTTCCTCTGCACTCCCAATACTAGCATGATGTCTATAATGCAGAAGTAATTCAAACGGGTGCCAGGGTGGCTCATTCGGTTAAACATGTGACTCGATTTCGGCTTAGGTCATATCAGAGTTAAGGGATTGAATCTCATGCTCAGTGTGGAATCTACTTGTTCCTTTCCCTCTGCTCCCCTACCCCCAACTCATGCTCTCTCTTTCTCTCTCTAAAATAAATAGCATCTGCCTTTGGCTCAGGGAATGATCTCAGAGTTCTGGGATCAAACCCCACTTTGAGTTCCCTGCTCAGCAGGGAGTCGGCTTCTCCTTCTCCCTCTGCCTGCTGCTCCCCTTGCTTGTACTCTCTTTCTCTGTCAAATAAATAAATAAAATCTTAAAAGAAAAAAATAAATGAAATCTTAAATAAAAGAGAATTCAAACAGATATTCATTAGGTTCATTATTGACCCAAATAGGTTATGGGCTGGAAAAATAAACCATGAAATTAAACAATTAAGAGGTTATTGTTGGGTTGCCTGGGTGGTTCAGTCGTTGGGCATCTACCTTTGGCTTGGGTGGTGATCTCAGGGTCCTAGGATGGAGCCCCACATTGGGCTCCCTACTCAATGAGAGGCCTGCTTCTCCCTCTCCCACTACCCCTACTTGGGTTCCCTCTCTCGCTGTGTCTCTCTGTCAAATGAATGGATTAAAAAAAAAAAAAAGATGTTATTGTTAATCCTGCAAGAACAATTCACTAGAATGCTGGGAGAAGAAGCCAAATTATAAGGGTGTTTAGGGGTGAATGGGAGATGATAAAATAAAATAACAAGCTGTCAATTTTTCAAGAGTTTTTAGGTGAAGGGAGGGATGAGAGTTTGGATGGTAGTTTTGAGGGCAGAAATTGTTGAGAAGGCTTTGATAATTACATGTGTTTCCTGAAATGCAAAAATTGTGTCAATATTATGTAAAATTTTAGAGAATGGATAGTGCAACATTTAAACTGTATACACATTTTTAAAGTCAGCCTTTTGTTTTGCTATATAGAAAGGCAGATGACTTTGCTTACTGAATGCCCTTTAAATTGTTACTGCCTAACTTTCTGCTGAAAATCCTTTCCCATCCCTAGATATGTCCTTGTCAAATTCAAGGCAAGTACTTTTTCATATTTTCCCTTATCTCCTTAAGTACCATACTCCTGGATTCTCCCCAGTTCTGTATTCTCAATTCGGCAGATGTATTTGCTATCAAATGACAGTTTACATGTTCTATAAGTCAGGGTTCTCCACAGAAATAGAATCAATAGGATATCTCTGTCTATTGATGTCAATATATATGAAGAGATTTATTATAGGAATTGACTCCTGAGGTTATGGAGGCTGAGGAGTCCCAGGATCCACTCTCTGAAAATGGAGAGCTAGGAAAGCCAGTGGTGTGATTCCAAATCCGAAGGCCTGAGAGAGAGAGAGATAGAGAACTTGCCTTTCCTCTACCTTTTTGTTCTAAGTCAGGCTCTCAGCAGATTGGATGATGCTGGTTCACATTGGAGAGGGTGATCTTTACTCAGACCACTGATTCAAATGGTTTTCTCTTCCTGAGACACCCTCACAGACACACCCAGAAATAATGTTTTATAGACTATTTGGGCATCCCTTTGCCCAGTCACATTGATCCGTAAATTAACCATCACACATGTACTTCCTTGATTTCACGTATCTCTACCTTAATTAATAATAGCTTCTATTTATTGAATCTTACTATGTGGCCAGAACTTTACATGCATTACCTCATTTGGTCTTCATAAAAACTAACATGGTATACTAATTATTTTTATTTCAGTGATGAAGCTGAGGCCTAGAGTCTTGTCCAAAATCCCAAGTCTAGTGCCAAGACTCAATCCTTAACACTAATAAATTAGCTCAACTTTTTTTTTTTTTTTTTTTAAAGATTTTATTTATTTGACAGCGAGAAACACAGTGAGAGAGGGGACACAAGCAGAGGGAATGGTAGCGGGAGAAGCAGGCTTCCTGCAGAGCAGAGAGCCCGATGCGGGGCTCGATCCCAGACCCCTGGGATCTGACCTGGGCCGAAGGCAGCCGCTTAACGACTGAGCCACCCAGGC
>CM053614.1:79505020-79523507 GCA_028646535.1 Procyon lotor
ACTTTTTTTTTTAAAGATTTTATTTATTTATTTGACAGCGAGGGGATAGATCACAAGTAGGCAGAGAGACAGGCAGAGAAAGAAGGGGAAGCAGTCTCCCCGCTGAGCAGAGAACCCTACGCGGGGTTCGATCCCAGGACCCTGGGATCATGACCTGAGCTGAAAGCAGAGGCTTTAACCCACTGAGCCACCCAGGAGCCCCCACCTCAACTTTTTTAAATAGAAAATTGCTATAATAAACAACTCCAAAATCTCAATGACTTTATACACTAGAGGTTTATTTTTTTTCTGATGTCACAGTGTAAGTTGTGTCAGCGGGGGCTTTGCTCATGCTGTCATTCAGGTATCTAGGTTTCTTGACTGTTATGGTAAGTTCAAAAAACTAAAGTCGTCTTTGAAAAACATCAGTGGGGAAAAGGGGGTTAGGTAAGGCCCCATAGATGGAGGAGGGCATTGGAGCAATGGCCTGCATGAATGAAGGAATGCATCATATAAACTCGTATCTTGAAAAAGAACATTCTAAGCAGGTTCAAGGAACCTTGAGGAGTTAATGTGGCTGGATCAGAATTAGTGAGTGGACAATTAATGAAGTTTAGGTTAGAGAGGTGGTTGGGGATTGGATCCCATGGGGCCTTGTGGGCAGCTTTAAGGACTTTGGCTTTTACTCTGAGATGCCAAGCCCATGGGGGGATTTCTGAGCAGAGGAGTTTTGAAGGAGTTACGGACAATCTGCACGACTCCCACAGCAGGTAGTGCACAGGGGACTGGAGAAGCTGGTCACAGGTCTGGGGAAGCCAGTGGGTGAAAGATAAACCGAATGCAAGAAAGTGGGAGTTTGTAAGGGCAGGGGAAAAAGGGGAACTGCAAGCCCCCCCACCTTTTTTAACCTTTAGGGCTAAATATAAATTGAAGATTTGGATCAATTTGAATAAGTAGAGAAACACCTTTCTTTTAAAGTAGATTGAAGGAGTGGGTTTTTTTTTTTTTTTTTAAACAAAGCAGAACTAGAACATCTTCAATTTTTAATCCTTTACAGGTTACTTAGACCACTTTTTTAAAATTAATTTTTATTAACATATAATGTATTATTTGCCCCAGGGTACATGTCTGTGACTCTTCGGGCTTACACATTTCACAGCACTTAACAGCACATACCCTCCCCAATGCCCACAACCCAGCCACCCTATCCCTACCCCCCCCTCCCCCGCCACCCTTAGTTCATTTCTTGAGTCTAGGAGTCTCTTATGGTTTGTCTCCCTCCCCATCCCTTCCTGTTTCATTTCTCTCCCCCACCCCCACAAACTCCTGCCTTGCCTCTCAAGTTCTTCATATCAGAGAGATCATGTGATACTTGTACTTAGACCACTTTTGATTAAGAAAAGAAGAGTGTGAGTAACTGCCCAGAACCAATGCTAGGTGGTGGCGCTGGTCAGCTTTCCAGAGTCCTTCATTGCAGGGTGTCTGCGTGCGCTGCTGTGATGGGCCGCCCCCCGTGCACACGCGCTGGAGTCGGTGGCACCGCATATTACTTTGTAGACTCTTCAGCGTTCTTACTGAGTTTTTCGCGGTCCTTATTCTTCAGCAAGGCCAGCCCGAAGTGGGCCCTCCGGCTGGGAGTGGTTCACCAGCGCTGAGAGGGACTGGGTTACTTGGTGGTTTTGGTTGCTGGCTTCCAGATTTTAGTACTAATTACCGGACAGACCTGCCCCCTCATGATTGTTCTGGTGATCATTCTTTCAAATGATGTTTGGTGGTTTGAATGGGTGCTCTGTTGGAAAGTTGATTTCCATGAGGAGGGCCCCCTTATTGATGGAGACTTGTCAGGAACAGGAACTCCTTGCCAAGTTAATACATTAGCTTCATAGACCTGGATGTTACCCAGGTTTTTCACTCTACATTTGGGGATTTCTTCTAGCTCCTTCATCAGCCTCCTGTCTTGGATCTGGTGCTGCTCTGCAATTCCTTTAAATATAAATAGATTAACATTACCAGTCAATATCAAGGATTGTCAGACTAGATTAAAAAACCCCACACTTTAACTGAATATTGCTTATGAGATATACCTTTTTAAAAATTTATTTTCTTATTTTTTAAATTAGGCTCCATACCTAAGGTAGGGCTTGAACTCCGAACCAAGAGTCACATGCCCTAGTGACAGAGCCAGCCAGGTGCCCCACTTATGAAATACATCTAAGACAAAATAATTCAGAAAAGTTGAGAACAAAAAGCTAAATATAGCATGTAAACATTAAAAGAAAGCTGGTGAAGCTATGTTTAAAGCAGAAAGCATTCTTAAACAAAATAAAGAGTACTTGATAAGGATTCATGCCTTATGATTCATATCGTTTGTGATGATAAATTCATGAGAAGTTTGACAGTTCTAAAGATAAATATAACAAATAATATGGCCTCCTAATACATGAGAATTGATGAAACCATAAGGAAAAACATAAATTCACAGTTACAGTCGAAGGTTTTTAAGATTTTATTTATTTGAGAGAGAGAATGAGAGCAAGACAGCATAAGCAGGGGGAGGGGCAGAGGGAGGACAAACTGAGCAGGGAGCCTACTGCAGGCTCCATGTGGGGCTTGATCCCAACCTGAGCCGAAGACAGACCCTTAACCAACTGAGCCATCCAGGTGCCCCTATAGTTGAAGATTTTAATACATCTTTTCAGTAATTGATAGGACAAGTGGACCAAAAAAAGTCATTCACAATTTGGAAGATTTGGATGATACAATTATTTATCTTGATCTACTGGAAGGAAACCTTCCAAATTTTAATGCAAAATGGTATTTAACCTTGAATTCTACACTCAGACAAATCAAGTGTAAGAGTAAAGGTTTTCAGGTGTGTAAGTTTTACTCAAATTCAAAAGTTTTACTTCTTTGCATACTTTCTCTGGAAGCTAGTGAAGGATATTTTCCAGCAAAATAAGGGAATAGTATTAATAATAATAATAAACTAAATTAGTAATTCAATAGTAGTGAAGGAAAACCTGGGATTCAGGAAACAGGAGATTCAATAGCACAGAGCTGGGTGTAGGAAAGCCCTAGACAGCAGGCTTTGCAACAGGTCTGAAGAACATCTGGCCCAGGCTGGACAGGGGACACAGGACTCCAGTAGGTTATCTCCAATTAAAAAAAAAGTGGAACTTAGTGATTGCCTCATGTGTTTGGTCATCATATGGGAAGTTCGGTTCTATTGGAAGGGTAGTGGGGAAAGATTTAGGAATAGGTGAATAAAAAAACTAAGCACACTGAAAAGCGGAGAAAAAGAAAGATAATGTGGCTCAGAAGTAGACAATATTTTCTTTTTTTTGGTATTTTTTTTTATTTAAAGTAGGCTCTGTACCTAGTATGGGGCTCAAAGTCATGACCTTGAGATCTAGAGTCACATGCTCTATGGACGGAGCCGGCCAGGCACCCCAACAATATTTTCATGGCTATACTAAGATAAATACCAAATTTGGCTATGTGACTTTATCCAGGACATGATGTAAGATCGCAAAATCCACATCTTCTATAGCAGAAAGCTAATATTTAATGTCTGAAGTTGAAATTCAAGAAATAGTAATATGGATATCATTTTTAAAACTATTAAGATAAATACTTAAGAAATTGTCCTATATTGTTTTCTAAAAGTTTTAAAGTTTTTTTATATTTAGGGCATAAGTCAATATTATGTTACTATATAGAATAAACTCATGATCGATAGGTTGTCTTTGGATAGTGGGATTTAAGCCTAGGGAAGTGTGAGATGGAGGATTGTGGTTTTTTTTTTTTTTATTATAAATCTTGTAGTACTATTTAACTTAATAAACTAAGTATGTATATTATTTATATGAAATGAAGATTATATTATGGCAAATTCGAGGTTAGCAATGAGGCATTATTGACATTTGCATTAAATGTCTCCAGCACTTCTTGTTGGAATTAGTGATGGTAAAACTCCTTTGTGGTTTTGTCTCGCTTGCTGCTGCTGCATGGCTGTAAGTCGGTACAAAGTTAAGATCTGTGTTGTTCCTCCGCTCCCCAAAGGAATATGGTATTTACTGCAGTTACACATGATGCCATTCTCCCAGCGCTTTTCTTCTTTGAAATTACTGCAGAACCATGCACCATGACATTTGGATTTCATTAGGAACAAATTTGGCTGTAAATACATAAATGCATGCATTGAAATTCTGGGTTAGTGCTTAGTTATGAGGTTGTCAGTTAGATAACTAAACTATATTGATGTTAATTATTTTGAGGGGTTTATTACTGAATTGAAAATACAAAATTCAAAATTCTCTAAGAAAACACTTTTCCATGAGAATATTTGCCAACCCTCTGCTGCCATCTTTGAAGATTTTATTTATTTATTTATTTATTTGAGAGAGAGAGAGGGTGAGAGAGAGAGAGAGCGCGAGTGAGCGCAAGCAGGGGGAGTGGCAGGCAGAGCAAGCAGAGGGAGAAGAAGGCTCCCTGGTGAGCAAGGACCCTGGGATCATGACTCGAGCCGAAGACAGCTGCTTAACCGACTGAGCCACCCAGGCATCCCTGCTGCCTTCTTTGGTTTGAAAAACATTAACCTCTACTCCAAGCCTTATATAATAAAGTCCTAAATCCTTAGAAGATGATTAGATCTCTTGTAGGGCTGGTTTGACCTTGAATTGAAATGCCTTTTAGTTCAGGGATTTTTTGATTTAGCGGTGATGCATTTAACCGGTGGGTTTTCAGAAAAACAAAGGCAAATTCAGGTTTTCAGACTGTCCAAGTTACTTTGTTTCAGCCCAGAAGGTTGTGGCAGTGTCCTGCTTGTCTCTGCTTCTACTGCTATGTCCTCCTAACAGCAGCCGGAATGGCTACAAAGCAGATCATGTTACTCTCCGGCTTTCCACCCTCATGTGGCTTCCTCATAACCCCTCCTCATGCAGGTGGAGTAGGATCCAAACCTCTCACTATGGCTGGTAAGACCATGCCTCTATCTATGACCTCATAGTTGTTCTAGGCTACAGTGCTCATTGAACCCGTGTCACACCAGTCTTCTTGTCCTTCAATCTTCCAAGCTAATTCTTAGTGCGGGACTTCTGTGCATGACATTTATGCCTGGATTCTCTTTAACCAGGCCTTCTAATGGGGGCTTTTGTTCCTTCATTCAGGACTCAGGTAGGACTCAGGTAAATGTGATCTCCTAAGAGAGAGCAGGAAGTAACTCTCTTTCCACCTCTCCCATCTCTGCCGTCACTTTGCCCCTTTTTATCGTTTTGAAAGCACTTACCCCCTATATTATGTATATTTCCAGTTCAATACCAGCTCTTGTCTTTTTTCTATGGCTCTTCTTTCCCTCAACATTTCTAACAATTTCCAGGAGTACTTACATGTGTGGTACCAGCATCCCTTTGTTAGTGGGTCCTGATTAAGGTCACCTTTCCTCTAAGAGAGCATTTCTTAACCCTGGCTACATAGTAGCATTACCTGAAATCATTTTAAAAATGCGGATGCCAGGTTCTGCCCCATTCAGCCAGAATCTCAGAGAGGGTAGGGTGAGGCCTGGCTCATATTTTTTGCAGATGTTCACCAGATAATTCAAATGTGCAGCCAGGGTTCAGAACCTGCCTTCGAAGTTAGTGGAGGTAGCAGTGGAAGGAGGACACGAGAGAGGACAGTGCTTCTTGTCACATGTAACCCGAGTTAGTAAGTCCCCTAAGTTCTGTTGCTTCCACCAAGTGTGATCTACTAAGAGAGAACCTCTAGGGACCCTGCCCAAACTGGGGCCAATATGTTCTAGGCCACAGGACTCCAGCCCTTTCTTCTCTCCGTCTTAGGTGCTCTGTTTATTTTCTAACACTTATTGGTGCTGTGTGGTAAGGATATGATAAGTTCCTAAAGAATTTGTATTTTGGCATAATTGCAAATGGACAGGAAAGGAGCAAAGATAGTACAGAGAGTTCATATATGCTCTTTGCCTAACTTTCTTTAATGTTAACATCTCTTATTAACAAGGATACATTTGTCAAAATTAAGAAATTAACACTGATACAATATTTTAAACTCCAGACTTTATTCAGATTTTACCAATTTTTCCACAAATGTCTTTTTTCTGTCCCAGGATCCATTCCAGGATATTCCATTGCATATAGTTATTATGTTTCCCTAAATTTCCCCAACCTGTGACAGTTTCTCAGGCTTTTCTTATTTTTATGTCCTTGACACTTTTGAAGAGTGCTTGTTAGATGTTTCGTAGAACGTTTATTGGGGTTTATTTGGGTTTGCTTTGGGTTTATCTGATGTTTTCTAATGCTTAAACTGAAGTGATAGACTTTTTGGGAAGAACATCACAGCGGTGAAATGCCCTTCTCATGGCATCATGTCAGGGGTACCCAATATCATCATGACCCATGACTGATCATGTTAACTTTGATCTCCTGGTTAAAGTGGGGTCTGCCAGCTTTCTCCACTATAAATTCACTACTCTTCCTTTTCTGTACTGTATTCTGGTCACTAAGCTCATCCTACTCTCAAGTAAAGGGGAAGTAAGCTTTCCCTTCTAGGGGAGTGGGCCATATCTACAGTTACTTGTGATTATTCTGAAAGGAAGATTTGTCCATTCTTCCTCATTTATTTGTTTACTTATCATATCAGCATGGACTCATGCATATATGTCTTATTTGGTTATAGTCAGTTGCTATTGTTACTTATTTTGTTGCTAAAATTTCTCTAGCTTGGGGTACCTGAGTGGCTCAGTTGGTTAAGTGTCTGCCTTCAACTTAGGTCATGATCCTGGGGTCCTGGGATCGAGGCCTCCCATTGGGTTCCCTGTTCAGCAGGAAGCCTGCTTCTCCCTCTCTTTTTGCCTCTCTCCTTGTGTGCTCTCTCTTTTTCTCTGTCTCAAATAAAATAAAATAAAATAAGATAAGATAAGATAAAATACTGTTAAAGTTTCTCTAGCTTTGGCCATGGGTTGCACTTTTAGGTTGGATTCTGTGTCTGTCTCTGTCTTTTCCTTTTGGTCTCTCTCTCTCACCCTACATGTCTCTCCCTCTCTTCTAGCTTTTCCTTTTCCTCTTCCTTTTTTTTTTTTTTTTTTAATATTACTTTCTGGCACCAGAACATGTTCATTTTGTATTTTCTTTGTTTTAGTCCTGCAACTAAGTGCTTTTCTTATGTACCTCATCTCACCAAATCCTCAAGATAGCCTAGTGAGGTGGATAGGTATTAACTCCATTTTTACAAATCTTTGAGGCCGAATACTTGTGGTAAGTGGCCTAGTGAGAACATAAAACAGCATTGTTTGAATCAAACAGAACCATTTCGTTATTGACCACTAAGGTATATGCCTTCTCCTTCTGAGAAGTTCATTCTGAGACAAATCTGTGAAGAAAACACTGACTGGTATGGTGCAAACAGTTTCCCATAACCCTTCTTCCTCCTTCCAGGCCTTCCTATCCCTGGGAACTCAACAATGAACAAAACAGAGAAAAATCCCTGCCCCCATGGACTCTACACTGTAGTGGGATAATAATAGCAATTATTGAACATTATTGGATTTTAGGTACAGTTTGTCACCTTATATATATTAAGAGAGAGAACCGAGTCACAGTGAGGGTAAATTACTGTCTGGGATCCCCCTGCTGGTTCAGTGACTTTTCCAGGGTCCCCCTGCTGATTCAGTGACTGATACAGGATCGCCCTGCCAGTTCAGTGACTTGTCCAGGATTGCCTTACTAGTAAACAGTGGAGCCAAACTTTGAACCAGGCAGTCTTGCTGTTCTGCCTTTACCACTACATATTCTCTACTGTTGCTTTCCTGTGAAGAGAGGAAGCTTACAGGGGTGAGTTACATATATATACTCTAGACCTATATTCAAAATATTCCCATTTGAATTGTGTGTAATAGAAGTTCCTAAGAATTTGGAGGCCACAGCCACAGATTTCCTCCATTTTGTTGTTCTTTGGTTATTTCTGTCAGAATGGGGAGAGCTCACTTCTGTGCCTAGAAACGCATTGGACATTTTTTTTAAAGATTTTATTTATTTGTTTGACCGAGAGAGAGATCACAAGTAGGCAGAGCAGCAGGCAGAGAGAGAAGAGGAAGCAGGCTCCCCCCTGAGCAGAGAGCCCGAGGCGGGGCTTGATCCCAGGACCCTGAGATCATAACCTCTGCCGAAGGCAGAGGCTTTAACCCACTGAGCCACCTAGGCACCCCCATTGGACATTTTTAAATCGGGTTGTGATCGGTGCCTCTTTGTGTGTCAGAAGTGTGGACTAGGAGCCAAGGTTGGGTCTACAGTGACGTTTTTCATGAGGCATGTCTTGGGTCTATACTGAGACTTAAAGTGGAAAGGCTATGTAGAGACGAGGGAATGTATAATCTAGGAGATAATCTAGGTGTCAAATTGATAGTCCTTGATGATATGGGGAATGAGGTAAAGGACTGAGAAAGATCCCCAAACTTTCTAGCATGGACACATGTTTTAGAGTCAATCAAAATTAGTGATGTCTCCCTTTTCCTGGGCTATATTATATGTTGATATTTTTAACTACAATGATGTAGAACTTTTAGGATACCAACAAACAAGAGATGGTCAAAGAGTTTTGTGTCATTTATTTCTTATCAAATGCAAATAATATTTAGAGTTAGCTGAGGGTTTGGAGCTTTTATATTTTGAATGGCTCTGGATTTTGGAATGGCTATTTCTCCATTAGTAAGTAGAGGTAGGTGACTACAACCCACAGCCCAGACCTTTTAGGAAAGAGCTGGCTATAATTTTCTTTAGTTGGACAGCGATATTGGATCAAAACTGAAATTTACCTACAATTTTCATCCATAGGAAAGTCCTGTTCTACTTTCTTTACTTGCTTTGAGAAATAAAACTGTTTAAAAACTTTTTTCATTTTTCTTTTCTTCGTGCAGATATATAGATAGTTTGCCAGAAAGCATGAAGGGAGGTGATGAGGGATGGGTGAAACAGATAAAAAGTATTCAGAGGTACAGACTTCCAGTTATGAAGTACATAACTCACGGGACTGAAAAGGACAGCACAGGGAACACTGTCAATAACACTGTAATTACATCACATGGTGACAGATGGTGACTACACTTATCCTGGTGAGCACTGAGTAAGGTACAGAATTGTGAAATCACTCTATTGTACACCTGAAACTAATATAACATTGAATGCCAATTGTACTTAAATAAAAAAGGAAGCATGAAGGGACAAGCTGGCTAAATTTGCCTCAGAAGGATGTTGTAATTTATCTGTACCCTCTTTCTGTAAGGAGGAGAGAAGGATGGCAGGCTTCTGGGAGGCCACGTGCAAGGATATTGCTGGTAGAGTGTTCTCTTCTACTGTCTCCAGTTGGATGCTGATGTCTTCCCTCTTTCAATGCTAGACCATATCGCTGAATGTTCATGGAATCCATATCTGAATTTAGCTAGAGTTTTGCTGTGCTGTTTTTAGTCTCTTGTTTTTGTTGCCTGATACTATGATGAGGTTAGGGCCACAGATCACGTGAAGTCCCTTCCCACCCCATCCCCAGCAAACCTCCCAATCTTGAATTGCTTCCAGAGTCTTCCAGAAGACTCTCGTCTTCACTCCTGCTCATAGTGCTTTTGTTTCAGTATCAAAGCATCCCGGTATCCTGTCCGTCTACAATCCTTATGCAATTTCTCCTCTGTTTTGTACTAGGAATTTGTTGGAATTTGAATGGTTGTAGAAACAGAAAAGTGAGTAAGACTGAACCAAATTCTGGTTCTGGAAATATTTCGTTTTTATGCAGTTTATGAATTCTAGAATTATGACCTGAGCCAAGGTACTCTTGGAAAATCTTGCATTTGTGGACAGAGGTGTGTTTGGCCACTTGCTATGTAATAATCCTTCTGGAAAAAGATGGCCTTGAAAAACTGTCACTAGCATCCCTCGAATTAGTCATTCATGGTTAGGGAGTTTCATTCCAAGAGGATAATTCACACAATTTAAAAGAAAGGGTGGACAGGACTGGAAGAGATTATGCTGAGTGAAATAAGTCAAGCAGAGAGAGTCAATTATCATATGGTTTCATCTATGTGTGGAGCATAGGAAAAACATGGAGGACATTAGGAGAAGGAAAGGAAAAGCGAATCGGGGGAAATTGGAGGGGGAGACAAAGCATAAGAGACTGTGGACTCAGAAACAAACTGAGGGTTTTGGAAGGGATGGGGGTAGAGGGTTAGGTGAGCCTGGTGGTGGGTATTAAGGAGGGCACATATCGCATGGAGCACTGGGTGTGGTGCATAATCAATGAATCTTGGAACACTGAAAAAATAAAATTAAAAAAAAAGACGATAACTTTCACTTTAAAAAAAATAAAGGGATGAAAGCAAGAGATGCTTATTTTACTGTTCAGGGAACTATGCTATTACTACTTTGTCGTAGTAATTTTTCTATTACAGAACAGGGGAAGCCTGGCTCCCAGTGCTCCAAATGAGAAAAAAAAGGTTTGTGATTGGATATCACTCATTAATTGTCACTGGATTATCGGTCATCCCAATTATAAACATCAGGTCACCCTCTTTGAGAGGCAGGAACCTGGCCATGTCTATGGAGATTTTCCTTGGGTGAACCTTTCTGCACCAAGCATGCTGGTTGTAGGGGTGATGACTGCTCTTTGCATGCTTAAAGCAAACATTAAGCAGACACTTGATAAATAAATAAATAAATAAAACAAAAGTAAAAAATTAAAAAGTCCTTATCTGCAAAGGACTGAAAGAAACCATTGCAGATAATAACTTAATGTAGAAATTAAAAGGGACCTTATTTAAAAAATCCCTTTGACCAAACTTTTTTTCCTTAGAATTCTTAATTTTCTATTCACTGCCTCATAAAAGGCAGTGAATTAATTAATTAGGACCTTATAAAGATAAGGAAGTCTACCCTAATCTCTGGCTGGTTTTCATTAGCATAGGAACATATGGGGAAAAAACTTTTTTTCCCCTAATTATTTGAAGGGGGCCTGTATGGTTCTGGTTCAGAATAGTACACATGTGATGTATCGCTCAAGAATGTGCTGCTTAGTCCTTTGCACCAAGGATGCTTTTAGTGGAAATTCTCCACGTAACTTTGTTGGTGATGTTTTCTTCCCTTCAGAGTTTTTCTTTTTCTTCCTACCCCACCTCCACTGTGCTCCCCGTACCTCCAGGTTTTGATCTTTACTGTATCTCTCCATAGGTATTTTGATGGGATGTTGAGAGAAAGCATACTGGCTTGGCTATCTGCTGCCATGTTAACTCAGAAGTTAGAAGAACCCTGATACTTCATCTGGCTCTGATGATATTCCCAGAGTGTTCCAGATGTTTATTTACATCTGGTGTAAAGATAGTATTAATGAAAAACATTAATCTGGCTTTGGAACTGTATTAGGAGGAAAGTTGGCATTGGTTCCCAACTTTATGATAAGTCTGTTACCAAGTACTTTCAGGCTATCGGACCATCAGGCCAAGTGATAGTCCCTGAGTGATGATGGAGGAACGAAGGGCTTAATGGAAGTTGCATGTGGGGATGACAAAATCTGAAAGTCTCTGATCACTTCATCAGGGATATAACTGAGGGCTGCAAGAGAGAATACTTTTTATGCAGTGATTTCTTATATAATTTGGGAAGTTTTCTATTCCTGGCCAGCTTTG
The DNA here is from genome assembly GCA_028646535.1 of Procyon lotor. Classification (NCBI taxonomy): domain Eukaryota; kingdom Metazoa; phylum Chordata; class Mammalia; order Carnivora; family Procyonidae; genus Procyon; species Procyon lotor. The sequence continues at coordinate 79,516,671 of CM053614.1, forward strand.
TAAATAAATAGAAATACTTATTTCCTACAAAATAATGTTAGCCTCACCTTGGTTTCTTATTCTAGCGTGGCAAATTCTAAATTATTTATTTTTGGATAATCCACAGAAAAATGTTGAACCTGGGCCAACTCCCCAGACACAAAATGTTTGGAATCATCTTTCTTTGCCCTTGTTTGGATTCTTGAAAGAAAATGTAATTCATCTTAATGTGAGTTTAGTTCAGACAATGAGGAAGATACGTTTATTGACATAAAACCATAGTTTTATAGTGGGAATATAATAACTGGGCAATTTTTTCCTTTCCTTTCCTTTTTTTTTTTTTTTTTTTGAGTCAGTGTCTTTACCGTTAGTGGAGATACCATAAATGAATATTGTTAGATCTCTTCTTGACATTTTCCATGCACTTAGGAAAAAAAAGCAGCTTTCTTTTAATATTGAGAAGTATACTTTGAAACTCTTGTACATAAGACATCTAATGGTAGAATAAACCAGATATTTACATTATCTTTGTTTTTCTTTAGTTAAAATATCTGTTACTGCTTTTTGTCAGTCACAACAGGGAGAAATGCATATTGTGGGAAATTCTGAATATAGAGGGCTATAAAAAAGAAAATAATTATGAGTTACAATGCTTCCACCCTGAAATAGCTGTGTATGATTTTGGTGTATTTCCATAATCATTTTTTTTTAAAGATTTTATTTATTTGACAGAAACACAGCAAGAGAGGGAACACAAGCAGAGGGAATGGTAGCAGGAGAAGCAGGCTTCCTGCCGAGCAGGGAGCCCGATGCGGGGCTTGATCCCAGGACGCTGGGATCATGACCTGAGCCAAAGGCAGACGCTTAATGACTGAGCCACCCAGGCGCCCCTCCATAATCATTTTTTTAAAGATTTTATTTATTTACTTGAGAGGTAGAGAAAGAGACTACAAGTAGGCAGAGAGGCAGCCAGAGAGAGAGGGGGAAGCAGGCTTCCTGTGGAGCAGAGAGCCCGATGAGGGGCTCGATCCCAGGACCCTGAGACTATGACCTGAGCCCAAGGCAGAGGCTTTAACCCACTGAGCCACCCAGGTGCCCTCCATAATCATTTTTAAATTAAAAAAAATGTTTAATCCAAAACTTATACTTTCAAAAGAAATAGTTCTGCAAATTTATAATCTTAAACCAAAGGAAAGGATCTTAAATAGAACCTCTGGAAAGATTTGGTGTTTGTTCCCTTGAGCTTCGTAGATAAGTGGATTGATATGTGATTCATGCCTGAGATATTTAGGGAGACAGAGGATGTCTGGAGGACTGCGGTTTAGGAGCCACTGTGGTCTTGCCAATATTTCCTGTGGATCAGAGTGAGAAAGAAAAAAACACTGTGTGACTGCTTTAGATCCTGTCCAAGAGGGCAGAAGGAAGCTGGTGGTGTACCGGTGATGTCTGGGGCTGAGGAGGGAACGTGCATGGTTAGCTGGAAAAGAGAGCGATTCTCCAGTGTAAAGAGACCCTGGAGGTGAGAAACCCCCACTGATGGAGTAGGGGAGATCTTTGAAGAAGGCTTTAAACTACTCTATGAAACCAGTAGGCTTTTAACCTCTGCCAAGCCTAGATCACCATGATAATGTCAATTAAGTAAGACACTCCCTACTGACTGTACTTCTCATTTTCCTCTACCCCCACCCCTTCTAGCATATGCCCAACCACGGATGCATTAGAAACTATGCTTACCAAAAAGGGGAGCTACATAGAGTTGGATTCTGTCATTACTGGGTACCAGTGGTTTTTCATAAACGCTACTGGTTTTCTTGCAAGTAACATTTACACATAGTAGATATTCAGTAGATACTTATCAGATCAATATTAGTGGAATAAAGTGTTGTAACATTTATTAGAAATGAAATGACTATTCAGGTTCCTACTTTGGGTTTGAGCACCATGGTGGGTGTTCTTTTCCTTCCTGAAGTTTTGCTTCAAGGCACTGGACTTAGCTTGTCCTGACCTCTTTATAGCCTTGGTCTTGAGTCTTCACAAGTGATACTGTCATTGCTGTTTCAGGGAGGTATCTAGGAACATTATGAGTGAGAATAGTGTAATACAGTGTTTTAAAGTTATTTGGCCTTTTCTTCAAATATCTTATATAGAAGCCTAACACAGATAAAGCTGTAACTGCTCGAATCAAAGCAGGGCAAAGAGAGCAAGGGGTTGTCCCCTATACAGTAGACTGGTTGAAATGTTGGCTCTGTCCCTTACTGCTTATGTGGCTTTGGATAAGTTACTTACACTTTCAAGTGAAATTTTATCATCAGTAAATTTTAGGGTTATAAGAAAGGGTTATTATGAGGGTTAGTATTGGGTTATTACAAGTAAATGTTCAAGAAATGGTGGCTATTCCTCCTTCGCTGCTGTTGCCTTCTTCTCCTCTTCCTCTGTATCTTCCTCTTCTTCCTCAAGCCCGGGGCAAGTTAAATGGTTTTCAGGTGTGTGTTAGAACTCATTACTTATAGTTTATTATCCCATGGACTTGGATATACAAATACTTTTGCTTTAACCTTCTTTCTGCCTCCATCTGTCTGTCTGTCTGTCTGTCTGTCTATCTATCTATCTATCTATCTATCTATCTATCTATCTATCTATCTATCTATCTATCATCTATCTATCTATCTTCTATCTATCATCTATCATCTTTCTACATTTTTTATGAACCCACTAAGAGTAACAGAAGTGTCCCTTTTTACAACAGGAAAGAGCTTTCCTTTTCCTTTATTTATATCAGTGTTGAACATTTTCAGCAGATTCAATATTCAACATTCAATATTGAATGTTGAATTCAATATTCTGTTGAATATATGTTGAATTCAATATTCAACAGATTGAATATTTTATTCAATCAATTCCAATCCTTTATTATCATTATTTATTTCAGTGCTCAGATTGCTCCAGATTTGGCCAGTGGAAATAACTTCAGGATGTCCCCTGTGTCCTTTTGATATATCCTTACCATTTTTTGAGCACTTCTCAAATTTTTGGCATGAGATGTTCTAGGTTTATCCTGTTTTATGTCACCCTTCATCCCCTGTCCTAGTCCTGGAAATTGACCATTTCTCCAAGGAGCCCTGGTTCCATTGAGCAGAGAATGATATTTAAAAACCAAGGTCTGAGCACTAGATGTGCTCCTACTGCAAACTTTTTAAAAGCTTCCTTCAGTTTATTCTACAAATGATTTTTTTCACCAGTGCCATTACATGTTACATACTATTTGTCCTGATTTCTTGTTATTTCCCCGCTTTTGGATTTGTTGAATACACACATATAATACTACTATTATTTCTATATATTTCCTTGTTTAGGAAACATTACCTACTTAGAAGTCTACAGTTTTGGAAAGACTTTAATTGCTCCCAACTTTGACCAGTTCAAGAATTACTGGATTTTATTTGATATCTTTCTTACTTGGGTTACTGTTATCCTGTTGTTTCATTGATCTCTATTAAATAAAGATGTAGACTGTACTTAATTGAATATTTTTTTCTTGGCAATGAAAGAAGGCTGAAGGTGATTCTTGCTCATTTGTTACTCAGTTAAGTTATCCATTTATCTGGATTTGATTTGAGATGATGTTTAGTCTTTCAAAAGAGGTCAGTCTGAACATTTTATGTTCTTTGCCTAGAATGTTCTTTCATCATCTGACGTAGTGCTGCTATTTGGGGTGTGGGAATCTAGCTATAGGGAATTGGTTTTATGTGAGAGTCTGGCTGAATTTTTGTTTTCTACTCATAGAATATGCTTTATGTTTATGACATTTAAAATTTGATTTTATACCTGAAAATGAAAAATACATAGCAATAGTAATTCTGTTATTCTTTAATGATTTTATGGGGGCATTTACCAGAATATGAGCTGCATTTGTCTTACAGAAAATGTTGACTCAACTGCTATATAATTTTTTTAGAATAGATCCTGTGAAAATATATTTGAATTCTTTTTTTAAAATTCTTTTTAAAAAAGATTTTATTTATTTATTTGTGAGAGAGAGAGAGAGAAAACAAGCAGGGGGAGCAGCAAGCAGAGGGAGAAGCTCCCTGCGCGGGGAGCCTGATGCAGGATTCAATCCCAGGACCCTGGGATCATGACCTGATCTGAAGGTAGACGCTTAACCGATTGAGCAACCCAGGTGTCCCTATATTTGAATTCTTAATTTGAGGACAAATTCTGTAATTTATTTTCATTATATAAGTTTGGTTTATAATAGTGTCGAGTAAGTCTTCTAGAATTTAAGATAATTTGTTTGTGTGTGTGCCCATGATTGCAGTGTAATTAAAGTCACTTTTAGCAGGATGCATTGACATGATCATGAAAGTTTGAAATTGTAGATTCCAGTTTCATGATGGGGGTTTTGAAGAGTTTTGTTTTTTTTTTTTTTAAAGATTTTATTTATTTGACAGAGAGAAACACAGCGAGAGAGGGAACACAAGCAGAGGGAATGGTAGCGGGAGAAGCAGGCTTCCTGTCGAGCAGGGAGCCTGATGCAGGGCTCGATCCTAGGACCCTGGGATCATGACCTGATTTGAAGGCAGACGCCCAACGACTGAGCCACCCAGGCTCTCCTGAAGAGGGAAAACTCCCTGAAGGGTTTTAATTACTTTTCCATAAAAACATTCTGTATATTATAGACAATACAGTATCTTGATACCCATAGATAAGACAGTATCTTGATACCCAATTAATTCCTAACTCCTATTAGTCCTATAAAAACATTTATTTTGATAGTTTATATGAGGAATATCATAGGCATGCTGTAAAATACAAAAATATGCACCAGTCAGGTGATAGATGTTTACATTAAGTGCTGACTGTGTGCTTACTGTTACATTAACTAGTTGGGGAAAATAAAATCTATGCATAAGGAACAATTCTTAAATCTAATTAATTCTTAATTCTTTAATTCTTAAATTATTCTTTTCTTAAATTTAATAAATTTTTTATTATAGAAATAAAATAAAATAATAAATAAAATATATATTTTAATAATTTAATTATTAATATAAATAAATATATTATTTATATTATATATAATATAATATATATAATATATAATATATAATATATTATATATATTTGTTACATTAAATATTAATTTTAAATTAAATATATAATTAAATCAAATATATAATTAATTTAATTATATTTAAATTAAATATATAATTAAATATATATTATATTATATAATATATAATATATATTATATATATTTATATATATTATATATATTTATATATAATATAATAATATATATTATATATATTTATATATAAATATATAAAATTTATATTTATATATATAAATTTAAAATTTATTTAATTTTATATATTTATATATATATTATATATATATAAATTTAAAATTTATTTAATTTTATATATTTATATATATTATAAATTTATATAATAATATATATAATATATATATTATATATATAAATATATATTATATATAAATAAATATATATAAATATAATTTTATATATTTTTTATATATATATAATATATATAATATTATATATATTATAAATTTATATAATAATATATATATTATATATATAATATTTATATTTATATATATAAATAAATATATATAAATATAAATATTATATATATAATATATATAATATATTAAAAATATAAAAAATATATAATATATATAATATATATAATATATAATAATAATATATATATTATATATAATATAATATATAATAATAAATATATTATTATATTATTAATATAAATAAATATAAATAAAAATATATATAATTTAATAATTTAATAAATAAAATATAAAAAATAAATAAAATAAAAATTAATAAAAAAATTAAATAAATTCTTAAATAAAACAATTCTTAAATCTAATTAAATTCTAAAAATCAAATTGGATATAGTAAAAGAAAGTGGTAATTCTGTGATAAAGACAGATATCATCAGTGTAAAGTTTTTAAAATTTTGTATTTTCTTAGTATGCTTATGCTGCATGGCAGAATACTGCTTAACTCATAAATTTATTTGCCCTTTCTGGTTAGGAATATATGCTTATTAATATTATATTTTGTATGCTTTGGGTGCTGTACAATTATCCAGGTTTGCTGCCTCTCTGTGAGAGAGAGTGAGGGGTCTGATTTCAAAGGTTATTGAGACAGCAAACCTAATGATTAATAGATCACAGTTTTGGTCTTGGAACAATGTATGAGCTGTTGGTACTCATGGACATATTTTATAAAAGTGGTTACACAGTAATGAATGTCCACAGTTTGATGGTGATTTATAGATTCATGGTGAGTAGCTGTGTGACCTTGGGTGAGGCACTTAGTCTCTCATAATTTCATTTTCCTCAATAGTATTTAAAGTACCTCTTGTACTTTTTGTGAAACTGCAACAAAGTGATGCAAAGCAGCAGCACAGTTCCCACCAGCACACAGCACATGCTCTGTACATGTTAACTATTATTTTTGAATTAATTGTATAAAATAGAAAGTGGCTAAGAAGATTCTTCAATAGAACAAAACTCTCCTGTTTAAATGAAGGAAAATTGAAGAGGGAAACTGAAATCTTGAGTGTTCGTTCAAATTTTGCTAATAATTGGCTTTATGACCTTGGACAAGTCACTTGACTTCTATAGTCCTCAGTTTTCACATCTGTAAATCAGGAATTTTTGCCCCAGAGCCATTCAGCTTTAATATTCCTTTGTGTATTTTTAGACGTACAAAGTAAAATTTTTCCATCATTAAAAATTTATTTTTTAACATTTAATGTAGTTACATGAAAGTAGAGAGAGTAATATAATGGTTCTTGAGGTACAAGT
>CM053614.1:79524007-79590277 GCA_028646535.1 Procyon lotor
AAAAAAATAATGCATAAAGGAGATACATGTTGTGACATCTTTTCTGTCATCACAAATGATAAATATAATTTAATCTTGAACTACTTCAATTTCTTAATGTTAAGTGATAATTTACTCTGGGGATTTTGTTTTATATATCTATATTTTTTCTTTATTCCCAAGCTGCATGAGAAGTAATTGACAAAATTGTGTATATTTAATGTGCACAGTGTGTTTCTGTATCTTTGCTTTTGTGAAAATGCTACAGTGAATATAGGAGTCCAGACACCTTATGAAGATACTGATTTAATTTTCTTTGGAGATATATATATATCTATATCTATATACCTATATATCTATATCTGTATCTATATCTATATCCCCAGAAGTGGGATTGCTGGATCATTGGGTAGTTCCATATCATAGTTCCATTTTAAATTTGTTTTATTGAGGAATTTACACAATGTTTTCTCTAATAGCTACACCAATTTACATTCCTACCAGTATTGCTAAAGAGTTCCTTTTTTTCCATGACCTTGCCAATATTTGTTAGCTCTTGTCTTTTTGATAATAACTATCCTAACAAGGGTGTGCTGATATCTTACTGTGGATTTGATTTGCATTTTCCTGATGATTAGTGAAGTTGAACACCTTTTCATGTACCTCTTGGTCTTTTGTTGTGTCTTGGAAAAATGTTTATTTAAGTCCCGTTTGCCTGTTTTAAAAATTAGATTATTTGATTTTTTTTGTGCTATTTTATTGTATGAGTATACATTTTGGATATTAACCCTTTATCAGAAACATGGTTTGCAAATACTTTCTCCCATTTTGTAGGCTGCCTTTTCATTTCTGATTCTTCCCCTTGCTTCACAGAAGCCTTTTAGTTTAATATAATTCCATTTGTCTATTTTTGGCTACGCTTTTGGTGTCATATCCAAAAATTATTGTCAAGGTCAGTATGAAGGAGCTTTTTCTTTATGTTTTCTTCTAGAAATTTTATGGTTTCAGATATTTAAGTCTTTAAATCATTTTGAGTTGTATTTGTGTATAGTGTAAGATAGGGATCCATTTCATTCTTTTGCATGTGGATATCTTTTTTTTCCAGCACCATTTATTGGACAGATTGTCCATTACCATTGTGTGTTCTTGGTACTCTTGTCAAAGACTAGTTGACCATAAGTGCATGGGTTTATTTTTGGGCTCTGTATTCTGTTCCATTGGTCCATTTGTCTGTTTTTATGCCAGTACCACATACTGTTTTGATTACTATAGCTTTGTAATGTATTTTGAAATAAAGAAGTGTGATGTCTCCAGCTTTGTTCTTTTGCTTATAGTAGCTTTGGCTATTTGGGGTCTTTTGTGGTTTTATATAAATTTTAGGATTATTTTTCTAATTCCATAAAAAGTGCCATTGGGATTTTGATAGGAATTGTTTTGAATCTGTAGGTGGCTTTGGGTAGTGTTGACATTTTAACAATGTTAATTCTTCCAGTCCAACAGCACGGGATATCTTTCCATTTAATATGTCTTCGGTTTCTTCCATCAGTGTCTTAAACTCTTCAGTGTACATATCTTTTACCTTTTTGGTTAATATATTACAAATATATTTTTTAGAGATTTTATTTGTTCACTTGAGAGACAGGGAGAGTACCAGTAGGGAGAGAGAGAGAGGGAGAAGCAGACTCCCTACTGAGCTGGGAGTCTGATGTGGGGCTCAATCCCAGGACCCTGAGATGATGACCTGAGCCAAAAACAGATGCTTAACCATCTGAGCCACCCAAGTCTTCCAATATTTTATTATTCTTGGTACTACTGTAAATGGGACTGCTTTCTTTCTCTTTCATATAATTTGCTATTAGTGTATAGAAATACAACAGATTTAAAAAAAATTTATTTAAGTGAGAGAGAGAGCGAGCAAAAGAGAACAGGAGTAGGGAAAGGGGCAGAGGGAAAGAGAAAATCTCAGGTAGACTTCCCACTAGCACAGAGCTCAACATGGGGATCATGACCTGAGCTGAAACCAAGAATTGGAGACTCAACTGCCTAAACCCCTGAGGTACCTCAAATGCAACAGATTTTTGTATATTGATTTTGTATCCTGAAATTTTACTAAATTTGTTTCACAGTTTTTTGATGGAGTCTTAAGGGTTTTCTACATGTAAGATCACATAATTCACAAACAATTTTACTCCTTTCTTCCTGATTTGGATGCATTTTATTTCTTTTTCTTACTCAATTGCTTTGGGTAGGTCTTCCAATACTATGTTGAATAGAAGTGGTGAGAGTAGGTACTATTGTTTTGTTCCTGATTTTAGAGGAAAAGCTTTTGGCTTTTTACCATTTAGTATGGCGTTAGCTCTGGGTTTGGCATATATGGTCTTTATTATATTGTGCTTCATTCCCTCTATACTCAATTTGTTGAGAGTTTTTATTAGACATGGATGTTGAATTTTGTCAGATGCTTTATCTGTATCTATTGAGATTTTCATATGATTTTTATCCTTCATTTTATTGATGTGATATATCACATTGATTGATTTGTGGATGTTGAACCATCCATTCATTCCTGGAATAAATCCTACTTGGTCATGGTGTATTTAAAAGTGTTCTATTGAATGTCGTTTTCTAAGTTTTGCTGAGGACTTTTGTATCATCAGGGTTATTGGCCTGTAATTTTCTTTTCTTGTAGTGTCCTAGTTGGTTTTGGTATTTGGATAATGCTAGCCTTGTAAAATGAGTTTAGCAGCATTCCCTCCTCTTCTATTTTTGGGAAGTATTTGAGAAGTGTTGATATTAATTCTTCTTTAAATATTTATAGTAGAATTCACCAGTGAAGCCACTTGGTCTTAGACTTTGTGTTTTAGGATATTTTTGATTACTGATACAATCTCCTTATTAGTAATTGTTCTGTTCAGATTTTATATTTCTTCTTGAATCATTCCTGGTAGGTCATATGTAGGAATTTATTTATTATAGGTTATCTGGTTTGTTGTTTTATAATTGTTCATAATAGTCTCTTATGTCCTTTGTATTTCTTTTTTATTTTTTTTAAAGATTATTTATTTATTTATTTGACAGAGAGAGATCACAAGTAGGCAGAGAGGCAGGCATAGAGAGAGAGGGAAGCAGGCTCCCCGCTGAGCAGAGAGCCCGCTGCGGGGCTCGATCTCAGGACCTGAGATCATGACCTGAGTCAAAGGCAGAGGCTTTAAACCACAGAGCCACCCTGGCACCCCTGCCCTATGTATTTCTGTGGCATCAGTTGTAACCTGTCTTTCATTTCTGATTTTTCTCATTTGAGTTTTGTTTTTTTAATTACCTAGCTAAAAATTGTTTTATTTTTTCATATTTATTTGTTATGATTTTTGTTATTTTCTTCTGTCTGCTAACTTTGGGCTTAGTTTGTTCTCCTTTTATCTAGTTCCTTGAGTTGTAAAATTAGGTTGTGAGATCTTTCTTTTTTCTCAATGTAGGTATTTTTCACTATAAACTTCCCTCTTAGGATGGCTTTTACTGTATCTTACAAGTTTTGTTAATTTGTATTTTCATTTTCATTTGTCTCAAGGTTTTTTTTGGTTTATCTTTTGATTTCTTCTTTGACCAGTTTTCTTTTCTTTTTTTTTTTTCAGGAGCATGTTGTTTAATCTCCATGTATTTGTGAATTTTCCATCTTTCTTCTTATAATTGATTTCTAGTTTAATACCTTTGTGATCAGAAAAAGTACTTAAAAAGATTTCAATCTTCTTAAATTAATTAAGATTAGTTTTGCAGCCTAACATATGATCTATCCAGGAGAAGGTTTCGGGTCTATACTTAAGCAAAATGTGTATTTTGCTGCTGTTGGATGGAATGTTCTATAAATCTCTGTTAAATATATCTGGTTTAATGTGTAGTTTAAGTGCAATGATTTCTTATTGATTTTCTTTCTTTATTATCTTATTTATTATTACCATTGTTGAGAGTAGGATAGTCAATCCTACTATTATTGTATTGCTGTTTATTTCTCCCTTTGTGTTTGTTAATATTTGCTTTAAATATTTAGTTGCTTCTGTGTTAGGTTCATAAATATTTACAAATGTTATATCCTCTCATTGGATTGACTTTTTTGTCATTATGTAATGCCCTTCTTTGTCTCTTATTAGAGTTTTTGGCTGAAAGTCTTTTTTACTTGATATAAGTATAACTACCCTTGCTTTCATTTGGTTCCAGTTCCATAGAATATTTTTTCTATCCCTTCATTTTCAGTCTATGTACTTAAAGCTTAAATAAATCTCTTGTAGGCAAGAGCTATTGTATGTCTTTTGATTGGAGAATTTAGTGCATTTGGATTAAAGTAATTATAGATAGGTATGAACCTTATTATGGCATTTTGTGAGTTGTTTTCTGGTTGTTTTGTAACTGCTGTTTCTTTCTTTCTCTTTTGGTTTCTTTTATTATTTGATGATTTTCTGTGATGGTATGCTTAGATATCTTTCTCTTTTGTGTATCTGCTATAGGTTTTTGCTTTGTACTATCATGAAGCTTATGTAAAAAATCTTATAACAGTCTGTTTTACTTTTACTTTTTTTTTTTTTAAGATTTATTTATTTATTTGAGAGAGAGAGCACACAGGAGCAGAGGGAAAGGTAGCGACAGTCCTAAGCAGACTATTGCTGAGCATGGAACCTTATACAGGGCTTGATCTCATGACTCTGAGATCACAACCTGAGCTGAAACTAAGAGTTGGAGTCTCAACTGACTGTACCACCCAAGCCCCATAACAGTCTATTTTAAGGTGATAACAACCTAACTTGGATGTATGCAAAACTTCTGAATTTTTACATTCTCCCCTGACATTTTAAGGTTTTGATGTCACAATTTACATTTTTTATGTATCCATTAAGAAATTACTGTTGTTATAGGAGTTCTTAATACTTTTGTCTTTTAACTTTTTTTTTTTGTCTTTTAACTTTTATATTATAGTTATATAAGTGACTTATCCACCAACATTACAACATTAGAGTATTCTGAATTTGGCTATATATTTACCTTTTCTGGTGAGTTTTATACTTTGGTATGTTTTAATGTAACTAATTAGCACTCTTTTGTTTCATCCTAAAGAACTTTTAACATATCTTTTAAAGCTGGTCTAGTGGTGATGAAGTCCTCTAACTTTTGTTTGTCTGGAAAATTCTTTATCTCTTCTTTGATTCTGAAGGATAACTCTTAGAGTGTCCTTGGCTGGCAACATTTTTTATTTCAGCACTTGGAATATCTTATTCCACTCTATTCTGGCCTAGGTGGTTTTTGTAAAATCCACTGATAGGTTTATGACAATTTTCTTGTATGCAACAAGTTGCTTTTCTCTTGCTAGTTCTCTCTTTGTCACCTTTGACAATTTAATTACAATGTATCTGGGTGTGAATCTCTTTAGATTCATCTTCTTTGGTAATCTTTGGGCTACCTGAATCTGGATATCTTTTTATTTCAGATGAGGGCAGTTTTGAGGCATTTCTTTAAATTAGCTTTTGCCTTTTCCTCTCTCTCCCCTCTTCTGGGATCTCTTTAATGCAAATATTTGTCTTTTTGATGATGTCCCATAAGTCCCTTAAGCTATCTTCACTCTTTTTCCTCTTTGCTTCTCAGATTGGATGTATTTCATTGCCTGTCTTCTAATTTGCTGTTTTTTTCTTCTAGTTGATCTAGTCTGTTGTTGAGTGTCTCCATTGAATTTTCCACTTTAGTTATTGTATTCTTCAGCTTTATGATTTCAGTAGCACCTTTTGATATTTTCTCTCTCTGTTGAAATTGTCACTTTGGTCATGCATTGCTTTGCTGTGAAATTCTCACTTTATTCATGCACCATTCTTCTCTTCTTGGTGAGCATCTTTATGTTATTTTGAGCCTCTATCAGATAAATAACTTATTTCCACTTCCATGCAGTGGGATCTGGCCCTCAGGTTACCAGTTTGCAACCTTTTGGGGTATAAGATCATAAATAATTTTTATTGCTTCCTTTTTAAGGGATACTATCAATCTCATAGTAACAAATTGCTCAAGATTTCTGGCTACAAAGGATTTTAACACGTCATTGTACTCTTGCTCTCCTTGCATGATGTTGCTGACTATGTCTATTCTTTTCATTTTAGGGTATGGTCAGACTGGTCCACTGTCTCAGCGAGCTGGTTATGATGCTGTTGCCTCTGCTGTTTCTGGTCTGATGCATATCACAGGGCCTGAGGTAGGTATCATTCTTTAGAATATCCATAAATTTTCCCTCTGTTTATTCCAAAGAGATTTTCTTATTTACTAACCTATAAGCTTAAATTTGAGTTAATTTTAGAAAGAAACTAGGGAAAGTAAATTCTTATTGAAAATGGAAGTGTTTATTACAAATGTATTTTAGGTTAAATGTCAGTTTGGCTCCATGGAAAATAACAATTTTTTTATTGACATGTACTATTTGTTTCAGGGGTACAGGTCTGTAATTCATCAGTCTTACACAATTCACAGCATTTACCATAGCACACACCCTCCCCATCACCCCAGTGTCCATCACCCAGTCCCCCCCCCAGCCCTCCCACTCCTGCCCCTCCAGCAGCCCTCAGTTTGTTTCCTGAGATTAAAAGTCTCTTATGGTTTGCCTCCCTCCCTGGTCCCATCTTGTTTCATTTTTCCCTCCCTTACCCGCACGACCCCCCATCCTGCCTCTCAGATTCCTCATATCAGAGAGATCATATGATAATTGTCTTTCTCTGTTGATTTATTTCGCTTAGTATAATACCCTCTAGTTCCATCCATGTCATTGCAAATGGCAATATTTTGTTGTTTTTTTTTGATGGCTGCATAGTATTCCATTGTATATATATATACTGCATCTTCTTTATCCATTCATCTGTTGATGGACATCTAGGCTCTTTCCATAGTTTGGCTATTGTGGACATTGCTGCTATAAACTGTCGGTGCATGTGCCCCTTCAAATCATTACATTTGTATCTTTGTACTGGGTAAATACCCAGTAGTGCAATTGCTGGATCGTAGGGTAGCTCTGGAAAATAACAATTTTTTTTAGGAGAACCAATAGGTCATTTGATGAACACTTGATCTGTCTTTGTATTATAATTTTGCATTTGTATTATAATTACTCAAGCTTGGTCTAGACCCTGGGTGTGACTTAAGAATATTCTTTCTGTGAAGTAGAATGGCTGACTAGACTAGACTGCAGATGCCCATTTCTATCAGAGTACCTTCCTGTGGTGTATGTACTCAGTGGAGGGTCTCTTTTTCCTTCTGCAATATTAATAAGTAGTTATGTATGTTAAAGTTTGTTATTTAAAGCCTTAGGTGGAGTTGTGTCTGATTGTTACATACATTAGGTTCTAATAGTGGGAGAATTATTTGATTTTATAGCAATCCCTCTTTATTGATAATAGGTTGGGAATTTCCTAGAAAGTATACAGATGGCTAAAATGTGTTTGCTTAGATGGAAGACTCTTAGAAAATGGACTCTTCAAGAAAATAGTAAGAATGGCATGAAAAGTTAAAGAAAAGTGTGAGAGCCTAATACATAAAAAATAATAAAAGACATCCATTTCCAAAATACCTTGGATTGGTAGGCGTAAAAACTTTTCCACTTTGATGTTCCTCCCCTGAATCACTTGCATCAGTGATTTCATTAGAAAACACAGTTCCAGTTCTGGGATGAATAGGGGCAGAGTAACCTCGAGTTTTACTTCTTTTTGTTAATTTTAAAGCAGCTGGTGGGATTTCAGTGACTTGAAATATAAGTATTAGTACTTTCATTGTCTGTTTCATTTTCATAAGTCTAGGAAAAAAATGTATGACTTTTCCTTAAAATATTTAAGGGTACCAGCTTTTCTTCCATCCACTGGGAGAATGGAGCATGAATCTCTCTCTCCTTGCTCTGTCCCATAGAAGTGCTTATGTGTACAAGATGTGATTGTTGAGAGTGCTGAAGTCAGCCGTGAATATGTGAAAAGATCTTGGGCTGTTAAAGTTGCACATTTGCATGTTAAAATGAATTAACTCAGAAACCGTGGTTGTGAAGGGTTACTGTGGTTCCTTTACTGCATTGCACTCTGCTCTGACAGGGTTAACCACACAGCGTGTGCTCAGCCTTGTCATTTGTCAGTCGTTTACAGTTCCTTTCTCTTCCGTTCTGCTACTTGGGAGATGACGAGAGCACTGAGTGCTCACTAGGTGCCCAGCACTATTTTATAGACTTTACATGTATTAAGTAAATTGAACTTCCATACACCATGTTTCTTTCACCTGGACACACCCTTATGTCTTAATTCATCGATCCAGTCACTGGTCATTGCACATACTTCTTCTATATGCTGGGAGCTGGCAGGCACTGGCGATACAGTGGGCGACGGGGTAGGCAAATCCTTAAATGGAGAAAACAAATATTAACAGAGAATAAACATTAGACACAAATAAAAAGAACTCTGAAAAAGGGCTCGATATACTATTAACATATGTCACAGTGTGCCTCAGACCATTAACATACTTCCAAAGTTCTCTGCAAAATGCAGTTTGATAGCCAGGGATAAAAGCAGAAGTGAAGAGAATTGGGCCGTGTTGGGAGTCGCCCTTAGTAGAACTCCCTGTTAGACAAACCGTAAGAGACTCTTAATCTCAGGAAACAAATAGTGCTGGGGAGAGGGGTAGGGTGGCTGGGTTATGGACATGTGCTATGGTGTGTGCTGTGAACTGTGTAAGACTGGTGATTCACAGACCTGTACCCTTGAAACAAATAATACATTATATGTTAATAATAAAAAAAGTAGAACTCTTTGTTATGAACAATGCATTCTACCTCATGGCAGAGGAGGGATCACTTCTGAAAGCCCTGGCTAACATTGTTAACTAGGCAATGCAGGTGCATTATTGCCAGTTATCTCATGCTGCTTGCGAAATTTTATCAACCTGCCCAGCTGTGTATTTGTGCTATAGCATAACTCCATCTTGTCAGATGACTGATGGGAACCCAGGATTCTCCATCATTTATCATTATCCCGAGGCTTCACACATCACCCTGTACAGTGCAGCCTGACCTTGCCAGGATGGAGGGTCAGAGAGGGCTTCTCTGAGAACCAGATGTTTAAGGTGGGACCCAATTAGGCATTAGGCTGGTGACCAGAGGACATCACCATGCATGGTGTCTAACTGCTGGGCAGTCTGGTATGTTTGAGGAACCAAAGGAATACCAGTGTTACTGGGTTGTTGTGAGCTGGCAAAGAAGGGAGAAAATTAGGTTGGAGAGGTACGACATGGGAGCTGAACTTACTGCTTAGGGACTTATTATATTACTCAATAGTTTGATAAGAAGAGAAGACACATTAGTATATACACACATTTTTTTTAGTGATAATCTAATATATTTCTGCCTAGAAAATGAATGATAGTCCCACAGTATAGACTAGTATTATGATATAAAAACCTCTCGAAATTTTTTTTTTAAATAATGGGATAATATTGCAGTTTTTATCCCAGAGGGGCATCATCTAAGTATATAATGTATGATAAAATTCATGAAAGCAGTCTTTATGATGAAATTTAGGCAAACTAGTAACAGTTGACTTCCACTAAATCTAATATGTAGCCTGTTAGGTTAGGTATACAGTGGTCTTGTCAGATAAGATTCACATTTGATTGTGGGGGAAGAGAGAACCGGTAACACGGGCCTACACTCTGCTAGACCCATGCTTGATCCTCACATTGATCTTTCCAGGTAGGTATTGATAAATTCTGTAACTCAATCTTAAAGGCTTAGATAACTTGTTCAGGGTGCTGCCTTGGTATATAAAACGCCAAAGACAGACTTTGAACCCAGGTTTACTCTGCTCCTTATACCCCGATGCTTCTATACACTCTATACTGCCTGCAGAATGAATCCTGATTTTTATTGTATTTGCATCTTGCATATGCATACTACTTGATATAATACATTACGGTTAGTGAATCAACCATTTGATGGAGTGAGAAAGCATTCATTTAAGAGTCTGGGGGCCTGGCTCTAATTTACTCTTGTGTAATGTTTACTGGCTGCCTAAACTTCTCCCCAGGAGAATATAAGCCTTATAAGAATCTTTGCTTGGTTGGTGCCTAGACCAGTCTGGAACTTAGTCAGCACTTGATAAATTCATGTTGAATGAATGAATAAATGCATACCTGGCATTGTGCTACTTGATCTTGAACATATATAGCTTTTCTGTGTTTTAATGAAGATACATGTATCTGGAAGTGATACTCACATACTTTCTCTTCAAGATACTGTAATAATGCAAATAAAATATCTTTTATAAAACATAAAAGCACACAATTGTGTATAATGCAAGATACTACACAAAATATTCAGCCAGTGCTTGGTATATCTACAGATTTCTTAGCTCCACTCTTGTGGGCTTTAACCCAAATCAGTACTGCACATTTAATGATGCCCTCAAATGCTTCTAATGGAGATGGTTTATGGGTAATTCTTGGAAACATTATAAGAAGTGTTATTATTGAAAACCCCTTTGCATTAAAGGAGGCAGAAAATATTCTTTGATTATTATTTGAAGTTAATGACTTATTAAGGTCTACATATTATGAGTAGACTATGATCTTGTGCTTCAAAGGAAATCATTATTTTTTTCATGTTCATGGTTCATTGCTAACCAGTTATTACTGAAAACAAGTATCTACCTATCTGTCTAACTATTTCTTTTTTAATGCATAAGGAATATAGAGAGGGGATTGGGAAGGAAATCAATGAGTATGGGATTGTGGAAAGTAAATGACTGATAAATATATAATATGTGTTCTAAGTAATAAGTCATTAAACATCAAGAAAGGTTTTATTTGTCAATTGATGAACAATAATGTATTAACTATATGGGTATAGTTTTCCTCATTGACAGTTTCTTAAACTAAGACAACAGAGTTTGCTGCATTGATTGACTCTTTCTTTCATGAACTGTTTCTCAGCAAGTAATGTTGCTCAATAGCATTTTACCAGAGTTCATAGTTTGAGAGTCAATCCTCGAACCATGCTATTGTTTTATCAACTAAGTTTATATCATATTCTAAATCTATTTTAGTTATTTCAGCAGTCTTCACAGCATCATCATCAGGAGTAGATTTCATTCCAATCCATCAGGAGTAGATTCTACTTTTTTGCTCATGCATCAGAAGCAACTCCTTGTCAAAGTTTTATCATGAGATTGCAGCAATTCAATCTTATCTTCTGGCTCCAGTAGTAATATCAGAGATCACTGATCACAGGTCACCATAACAAATATATAATGAAAACTTTTGAAATATTGTGAGGATTACTGAAATGTGACACAGAGACATGACATGAGCAAATGCTGTTGGAAAAATGGTATGGACACACTTCCTTGATACAGGGTTGACACAAACCTTCAATTTGTAAAAAATACAATATCTGTGAAGTACAGTAAAGCATATTGCATTAAAACAAAGTATGCTTGTAACTAGAGATATTGCTCCTCTTAAACCCACACACACAAACACATACTTTCCTTTTTAAAAATTCTATTGTATTTGATCATTGGTTAAAATGTATGTTTCTCAACATGTTATTTTTATAACACTAGTGCCTAGGGCAGAAGTTTGTACTCATTAAATATTATAATGATAGTGAATTCTTAGGCTCATCAAGTATATTATCTTATTTTATGGCTCATTTCAGGATAATATGTTTCCTTGATCTTAATCTTATTCATTAATTATGCATATTAATATATTAATAAGAGAGGTTAAATAGTCTATATTAAATAATCAACTTGCCCTTAATTCATGTACCATTGTAAGGTGACACTGCTTAAACAAAGCTGATCATTGATTAGTCAGAGTTAATGGCGAAGTAACTTGTGAGTTTAATTTATATTTTATTTTGAATTAAAGTAATTAGTTTCATAAGTAATAAGTACTCATTATAGAAAGTTAATTTGTGACCACTAAAATAGCCCTTCAAGAAATATTAAAGGGGGCTCTCTGAGTGCAAAGGAGAGATCAAAAGGGGCAAAGATAAGAAAGGATAAGAGAAAAGGAGAGAAATAATGAAAAAACAAGTAATAAAATAGCAATAAATCCATAGCTATCAATAATTACTTTGAATGTAAATGGTCTAAGTGCTCTAATTGAAAGACACTGGGTGTCAGAATGGATTAAAAAATAAGATCTAGCTTTGTGTTACCTATAAGTGACTCATTTTAGACCTAAAGATACCTGCAGATTGAAAGTAAGGGAATGAAAAAATATTTATTATGAAAATGGATGTCAAAAGAAAGCCAGAGTAGCAATACTTATATCAGACAAACTAGACTTTAAAATAAAAGCTGTAAAAAGAGACAAAGTAGGGCATTATGTAATCATAAAAGGAACAAATCTAATAAGAAGATATAACAATTGTAAATATTTATACACCCAACATGGGAGCACCCAAGTCTATAAAATAATTACAAACATAAAGGAACTAGTTGATAATAACACAATAATAGTTGGGGACTTTAACACCCCACTTATGCCAGTGGATAGATCATCTAAACAAAATAAACAAGGCAACAGTGGATTTGAATGACACACTGGACCAGATGGACACAACCGATTTATTGAGAACATTCCATCCTAAAACAACAGTATACATTCTTTTCATGGATACCCAGAACATTCTCCAGAATGTATCACATATTAAGTCACAAAACAGGCCTCAACAAATACAAAAAGAATGAAGTTATACTATGCGTCTCTTCTGACCACAATGCTGTGAAACTAGAAGTCAGCCATGAGAAAAAATCTGGAAAGACCACAAAGACATGGAGGTTTAAATAACATGCTACTAAACAATGAATGGGTCAACCAAGGAAACAAAGAAATTAAAAATACATGGAAACAAATGAAACTGAAAGCACAATGATCCAAAACCTTTGGGATACAGCAAAAGTGGTCTTAAGAGGGAAGTATATAGCAATACAGGCCCACCTCAAGAAGCAAGAAAAATTGTTCAAATACAACCAAACCTTACACCAAAAGGAGTAGAAAAAGAACAATGAATGAAACCTAAAGCCAGCAAGAGGAAGGAAGGAATAAAAATTAGTGCATAAATAAATGATGTGGAAACTGAAAACAAACAAACAAACAAACAATGGAACAGGGGTGTCTGGGTGGCTCAGTTGGTTAAGCATATACCTTTGGCTCAGGTCATGATCCCAGGATCCCTTTGAGCCCTGCATCAGGCTCCCTGTTTCTCCCTCTCCCTCTACTGCTTCTCACTGCTTGTGC
This sequence comes from Procyon lotor, assembly GCA_028646535.1. Lineage (NCBI taxonomy): Eukaryota > Metazoa > Chordata > Mammalia > Carnivora > Procyonidae > Procyon > Procyon lotor. Next base: position 79,537,280 of record CM053614.1, read on the forward strand.
TCTCTTGCATACTTTCTCTCAAACAGATAAATAAATAACATATTTAAGAAAAAAAAGAACAACAGAGCAAATCAATGAAACCAGCAGCATTGAAAAAGTTAATAAAATTGACAAACCTCTAACTAGACTTATCAAAAAGAAAAGGACCCAAATAAATAAAATCACAAATAAGAGAGGAGTAATAACAATGAACACCACAGAAATACAAACATTTATGGGAGAATATTATGAAAAACTATATGCCAACAAATTGAGCAACCTTGAAGAAAAGGACAAACTTTTAGAAACATATAAACTACCAAAACTAAAACAGGAAGAAATAGAAAACTTGAACAGACTGATAAACAGCAAAGAAATTGAGTCAGTCATCAGAAGACTACAAACAAAAGTCCAGATGGCTTCATAGGCAAATTCTACCAAACATCTAAAGGAGAGTTAGTGGGGTGCCTGGGTGGCTTAGTTGGCAATGTGTCTGACTCTTGATTTTGGCTCAGATCATGATCTAGGGTTGTGAGATCGAGCCCCGTTGTCAGGCTCTGCACTGAGTGTGGACCCTGCTTAAGATTCTCTCTCTTCCTCTCCCCCTCCCTTCCTCTAAAAAAAAAAAAATAAGGAAAGAAAGAAGAATTAGTATTTTTCTTTTCAGACTATTCCAAAAAATAGAAAAGGAAGGAAAATTTCCAAATTCATTCTATGAGGCCAGCATTACCCTGATACCAAAACCAGATAAAGACTGCACTAAAAAAGAGAACTACAGGCCCGTATCCCTGAGGCAAAATTCTCAATAAAATACTAACAAACTGAATCTAACAATACATTAAAAGAATCATTCACTATGATTAAGTGGGATTTATTCCTGGGTTGCAAGGGTGGTTCAGTATTCACAAATCAACCAACATAATACACCACATCATTAAAGGAAAGCCTAAGACCATGTGATCATTTCAACAGATGCAGAAAAAAACAGTTGACAAAGTACGACATCCATTCATACTAAAAACCCTCATCCAAGTAGTTTTAGAGGGAACACACCTTAACATAATATAGGCCATATATGAAAAACCCTCAGCTAATATCATCCTCAATGGGAAAAAACAGAGATTTTCCTCTATGGTCAGGAGCAAGACAGGGATGTCCACTTTCAACCCTGTTATTTAACATAGCACCGGCACAGCAATCAGATAACAAAAAGAAAAGGCATCCAGATTGGCATGGAAGAACTAAAACTTCCACTGTTTCCTGGATGATGCGATTCTATACTTAGAAAATCCAAAAGGCTCCACCAAATTCTGCTGGAATTGATAAATGAATTCAGTAAATTCGCAGGATACAAAGTCTGCTGCATTTCTCTACACCAATAATGAAGCACCACAAAGAGAAATTAAGGAATCAATCCTATTTACAACTGCACCAAAAACAACAAGATACTTAGGAATGAATCTAACCAATGAGGTGAAAGACCTGTACTCTGAAAACTATAGAATACTGATGAAAGAAATTGAAGATGACACAAAGAAATGGAAAGGCATTCCATGCTCATGGATTGGAAGAACAAATATTGTTAAAATGTGTATGCTACCCAAAGCAATCTACACATTGTATGCAATCCCTATCAAAATATCTGTATTTTTCACAGAGCTAGAACAAACAATCCTAAAATTTATATGGAATCACAAAAGACTGTGAATCTTAAAAAAGAAAAGCAAAGCTGGAGGCATCATAATTTCCAGACTTCAACTTATATTACAAAGCTCTAGTGATCAAAACAGGATAGTGCTGGCACAAAAACAGACACATAGATCAATGGAAAAGAACAGAAAACCTAGAAATGAACCCGCAATTATATGGTCAATTAAACTTAGACAAAGCAGGAAAGACTATCCAATGGAAAAAAGATGGTGTCTTCAACAAATAATGCTGGGAAAACTGGATAGCCACATGCAAAAGAATGAAACTGGACCACTTTCTTACACCATACACAAAAATAAATTCAAAATGAATTAAAGTCTTAAATGTGTGGCCTGAGACTATAAAAATCCTAGAAGAGAACACAGGCGGTTACCTCTTTGACATCAGCCATAGCAGCTTCATTTTAGATATGTCTTCTGAGGCAAGGGAAACAAAATAAAGAATAAACTATTGAGCCTACTTCAAAATAAAAGCTTCTGCACAGTGAAGGAAACAATCCAACAAAACTAAAAGGCAACTTTGGAGTGGGAGAAGATTTTTGTAAATGACATATCCAATAAAGGGTTAATACCCCAAATCTACAAAAAACCTTATAAAACTCATCATCCCCCCAAAACCAAATAATCCAGTTAAGAAATGGGCAGAAGACATGAATAGACATTTTTTTTTCCAAAGAAGACATCCAGATGGCCAACAGACACATGAAAAGAGGCTCACCATCATTGATCTTCAGGGAAATGCAAATCAAAACTACAATGAGACATCACCTCACACCTGTCGGAATGGTTAAAATGAAAAATGCAAGTGATAACAAATATCGTTGAGGATGTGAAAGAAGAGGAACCCTCTTGCACTGTTGGTGGGATTGCAAACTGGTGCAGCCACTCTGGAAAACAGTAGGGAGTTCCCTCAAGAATTTAAAAGTAGAACTACCCTATCATCCAGCAATTGCACTACTAGGTATTTACCCAAAGAATACAAAAGTATTAATTCAAAGGGGTACATACACCCCAACATTTATAGCAACATCATCTACAAATAGCCAAATTATGGAAACAGGCCAAGTGTTCATTGATGGATGAATGGGTAAAGAAGAGGTGGTGTATACACACACACACACACACACATACATACATACAGTGGAATATTGCTTTGTCATAAAAAGGGATGGAATTTTGCCATTTGCAATAACATGGATGGTGCTAGAGAGCATAATGCTAAGTGAAAAAAGAGAAAGACAAATACCATATGATGTCACTCATATGTGGAATTTAAGAAACAAAAGAAATGAACAAAGGGGAAAAAAAAAGAGAGAAGAGAGAGAGCCAATCTAAGAAACAGACTCTTAACTGTGAAGAACAAAATGATGGTTACCAGAAAGGAGGTGGGAGGGAGGGATGGGTTAAATAGGTAGTGGAGATTAAGGAGGGTGCTTGTGATGAGCCCCTGGTGTCATATGTAAGTATTGGATCAATATATTGTACACCTGAAACTAATAATACACAGTATGTTAACTAACTGGAATTTAAATAAAAATGTAAAAAAAGTTAAGCAATGCAGGAAATAATGGATTAGAAAACAAGTTATCCTAATTTCACCACTCAGAAGTTACTAGTAGTCATATTTGGTAAGCATCATTCCAGACATCTGTTTATGCTTTATAAGTGGACATATTCACAAGGCATGATGACTGGAAATAATTTCATAACAACAAGATCATAATATATCTTGATCATAATATTCTTGTTAATTTAAAGCAAATAAGTATTACATTTAGTTGAATTTAACAGGGGAACAATAAACTGAAGTGAAATGGAAGGCATTGCTCAAATTTAGCTAAATGTTTCTTTACAAAAATAATTGTTCATAACAGATCCTTTCAAGGTTGAGACAAGAGATTATGAAAACCTTTAAAATGACGCTGGAGTGATTTCATGCTTCGTTAACTACCTTCATGTTCAATTTTAAATATTATGTGTTGATTTTGTGCTATGAGTAGTTAGTAGCACTCTTATATTTCTCCCTCTATCTTCCCAATTTTTGCTGAGGAGTAGTTTTACTTAGTCAAAGTTTAGTTAGTATTTATACTTTAGTGCTTTTACTCGCTTATTGTTTTACCAGCCCTAAGTCTAGTTCCATAGCACTGAAGTTCTGGACTGCAACAGTCATTTCCCCAACTTGGAGCTGCTTGAGGAATAGGAATAGGAATAAGGAAAGGTTGAAGAAAAGATGTGGTATGAGGCCAAGTCTTGCAGGACTGCAACCTTTACTGGGGTTTGGTGTTGCCCTTTTTCTTAGATCCCAACAAGTGCACTGTGCTAGGTTGGCTTCAGCCAGCTAAGGGTGAATAGAACTCCCATATGTATGGACAGGGATCCTGGTGGCAATTTTTTCTTTGGTTCTGGGCCTTAGACTTTCTCCTTTAAGGTTGCTATTATTATTATTTTTAAAGATTTTATTTATTTGAGAGAGAGACAGAGTGTGAGAGTGCAAGCTGGGCCTGGGAGTGGGAGGAGGAGAGAGGAGCAGAAGGAGATGGAGAAGGACAGGGAAAGAATCTCAAGCAGACTTTGGGTTGAATGTGGAGTCTGACACAGAGCTTGGTATCATAACCCTGAGATCATGACCTGAGCTGAAACCAACCAAAGTCAGATGCTTAACCTACTGAGCTATCCAGGCACCCCTCCTGTAATGGTATTTTTGTTAGCTTTTCTCAGAGTTCCTATTTTGTTTTCCCTTTCATTGTGCTTCTTTTGAATCTTTGAGATTTTTCATCTGGATTCTCAGGATTTGGCCAACTAAACCTATCTTTCCTTAATACTGTGTGGGCAGCAAAGGAGAAGTGAAGAGCTATACCTCACGGATGTACCTCAGTCTTTGGCTCTTTTCATCTTTTCATGGCCTCTGCCTTTCAGCGTCACTACATAAGGTTTCCCCCAATCCTTAGTTTTATTTTAATAAATGTTTTGGGATAGCATCCAGATAATGGATGATGTTTTTTGAGACCCAGCAAATTTTACTAAGAATTTTCAAACATTATTACTACAGAAGTTATAAATAATAATTCTCAAAGTACTGAATTTTTAGACTTAAGAACATATCATTCCTCTCATTTCCTAACAACTCTCAGAAATATAGTGTATCAGAAGGATTTAATTTATGAAAACTCATGAAAGCTATTGAATGTTGTAACTGTGGTGAGGAACTATAGTTTGGAAACAGTGAGGCCATTTTGATCTGTATCAGAGCAATTGTGTGTTACAGGGCAAAAGAGCATGGACTTGGGAGTTACAAAGAGTTTGAATGTAGGCTCTGCTCTTTCTTACCTAAGTAACTTTAGACAAGCTACTATGAATCTCCATTTCTTCATCTGTAAAATGGCAATAACATACCTATTTGTCATGGTTGTTTTTAAGATTACACTTATTTTGTGCCTAAATAGGAACATGTGCTCAATAAATGGGATACTTGAATTAATGTCCTATTAAGTAGAGTTCAATCCTGAAAGGGCAACAACCCTTTTAGCTTGTCCACCCATCCCCCACAATTTCCAATTGCTCTCCAATGCCTTACCCTCCTTTATTTTTCATCATGCGTGAAATTATATTTCATTCTTATCATATATTGATAAGAACTTCAGTGCTATGGAACTAGACTTAGGGCTGGTAAAACAATAAGCGAGTAAAAGCACTAAAGTATAAATACTAACTAAACTTTGACTAAGTAAAACTACTCCTCAGCAAAAATTGGGAAGATAGAGGGAGAAATATAAGAGTGCTACTAACTACTCATAGCACAAAATCAACACATAATATTTAAAATTGAACATGAAGGTAGTTATGTGATAAGTATATGATATGATATATATGATATATATGTCATATATATACTGATCAATATATCATATATTTCATATCTTATCATTCAATCATTTATTGACTGTTTTCACCTTTAAAATGCAAGCTCTGTGAGGTAAGGATCTTGCTGTTACTTTACTGCCCAAATCTATGACAATGCCTGGAAATAATGGACCCTCAAATATTGGTTGATCAAATGATCAAACATTTACATGCATAAAAACAACTAGATCCTAAGTCAGTTCAGTGACACTGCAAATAAATTCAGAGAAAAGAAATAATCATGTTTTCTCCCCTTGTGTGTAGCCGATTTCTTGGTTGACTTACTGACCATTCAATTTACTTTAATTAGTTTAAGTAGAATTGGATTTATTTATTCATTTATTAAAAATTTTTTTTTAAAGATTTTATTTATTTGAGAGGGAGAGAGAGAGCAAGCAAGAGCACAGGAGCAGGGGAGGGAGAAGTAGATTCCCCGCTGATCAGGGAGCCCACTGCAGGGCTCGATCCCAGGATGCTGGGATCATGACTCGAGCTGAAGGCAGATGCTTAAACCAACTGAGCCACCCATGTGCCCCATCATTTATTTTTTGAAGTGTTATTTATTTTAGAGAGCTTAAGAGAGTATAAGTGGAGGGGGAGCAGAGGGAGAGGGAAAGAGAATCTTAAGTAGATGCCCTGTGAGTGTGGAGGAGCTGGACAGCCCGGGGCTTGATCTCATGACCCTGAGATCATGACCTGAGCCTAAATCAAGAGTTGGATGCTTAACCAACTGAACCACCCAGGCTCCTCATAGAGTGACTGATATTAATTAACACTACTGATATTTATTACTGAAGCTTATTTGATATTTTAGCTGTTATTCCATAGACTGTACTTGACAATGTAGTTTTGGTTTGTTTTTCTCACATTTGACCCCTAAATGGAAGTAAACACAAAGAAAGACAGAGTCATCTGTGAAATTAATGAATGAATGCAAAAATTCTCAAATTCCTTTAAAACAGGGTTCTAAGAAGAGATTTCACACACATGCATGCGTACACACACACACACACACACACACACACACATACAATCCCCAGTTTTTCAAGAAATGAACTATATTTCTTTGGGGATGAAAGGACTCCTTTATTTGAGGTAAGTGTTTTCTTTCAGAGAAAGTATTTCGCTTTGGAAGGATTATGTCTTATTCTGAAATATCCAATGCTTGCTAAAGATTTCTTTATAGTATGAAGTCATGCAGTTTCCTATAGTTTGAGATGTTGAATTTATTCTCTATCACCATTTCCTTTTCTGTAACTCAGATGCTTTTAAAAATGTACCTGTTCTTTTTTTCTAGAAAACTCCTTTTTCAAAAATTTAATACATGTATGTTTAATGATACTTCAGTTTTCATAGGATAAAAACCAAATATTTGCTTTAAACTTTGAAAGAGAGTAGTGATAGAGATTCTTTCAGTTTGAACTTACCCATAAATTGCAATAGGAAAGAACAATAGGAGGTTTAGATAAGATATGATTAATTAATTAATTAAATTTTTTTAGAAGGGGGCAGAGGGAGAAGAAGAGAGAAAACCTTTGTTTGTTTGTTTGCTTTTTAAAGATTTTATTTATTTATTTGTCAGATCGAGAGAGAGATGGAGGTAAGCAGAGGTAGCAGCAGGCTCCTTGGGAGCCTGATGCAGGACTTGATCTCAGGACCCTAGGAGTATGACCTGAGCTGAAGGCAGATACTTAACTGATTGAGCCGCCCATGCATCCCAAGAGGGAGAATCTTTTTTTTTTTTTTAAAGATTTTATTTATTTATTTGACAGAGAGCACGAGTAGGCAAAGAGGCAGGCATAGAGAGAGGAGGAAGCAGGCTCCCCGCCGAGCAGAGAGCCCGATGCAGGGCTCAGCCTCAGGACCCGAGATCATGACTTTAACCCACTTAGCCACCCAGGTGCCCCTCAAGAGGAAGAATCTTAAATAGGCTTCATCTCACAACCCTGAGATCATGACCTGAGTCCAAATCAAGAGTCAGATGCTTAACTGACTGAGCCAATCAGGTGGCCCAAGATGTGATTTATTTTTGCTTTATTCCATGAAAGAGTTAAAAAAGAAACAGACTGAATAGTCTGCTTATAATCTGTAGGTTTGTATATTTTCTCTTATTCATAATCTAATTTTCTCTTGACATTTCCTCTTGATCATCAGTCTAAGAATCATCTAAAAAATTATATGTTGGGATTACATAGACTGAGGAGTGAGGGTGCATGTGTATTACCCCTTTTGGGGTGAGGAAGTCTAAGCGCCTGGTCTGTTTGGGAGTGAGGTTCTTAATGGTCAGTAGTTCTTGTTATAGAGGCTGTTATTGTTACCAACTTTCTGAACTGTCTAGTAAATACAATCAAAATTTGAATAAGTTATTTTTATTTAACATTTTACTCAACCAAAGTATTTATTTATGTTGATTCTTTTGATATTATCAGTGTCATTTTGAGCTCTATCCACTCTTGTTTCACACTGCAAAGCAAGAAGATTATTATAATTTATCTATATATAGCACTGGTACTCCTGGAATTATAATATTGAGTTGATTTGTAAACACCAAAAATGCCAGAGAAATGTCAACAAGTTGGACACATCCCAAAGAAATGTTAAAAAAATATAAACTTTTTTTTTAAAATCAGGAGGAAAGACTAAAGTAAATATAAACAGTTTGTTTAAATGTTGTAGGACAAAAGAGTCATTTAATACCAATATAGAAAGGGATTATAGATTGTGATAATTGTTTTGAAATATTATTTGTATTATGTATGGGTAATACTCACTTTTTTCAAATTTCTCTCAATTGGAGGATGCTCATTCTTGGCTATTGCACCTTCTATAAACTTCAAGCTAGAGGTGGTGTCCCAGTCTTCTTGCTGTCCATCCCCCCTTCTAGTCTGTGGTTCTACAACCTAGGCCAACACTCACTCCACTTCCAAAATCTGCACAAACTCTCTGTTTCTCATGCTTCCAGCTGCAGTCATCCTGGTCTCGTCTCTCTTCTACCCTGTCCAGGAACTTGACTCTCACAGTTGTTGTGTCCAGTCCAGTTTCTGTCATTACGTTGAACAGTTTTAACATCTTCATTGATGACATGTTTAACACCTCCATTGCATGGTGTCAGGAATTAGAAGTCTGGGTTTAAAGTTCATCCTGTCCTGTAATTCAGTGTAACATTAGAAATGTCTGCATTTAGTTTCTCCCTCTGTAAAATAGAGAAGACATTGTTTTAAAATGGTGGTTATAGAGTTGTAAGGTGATGGTAGAAGCATCACATGGATTATAGGTGAAATCACACTATAGTCTTATTCAGTGGCTGCTCTAGAGTTATATTTACTCAGTGACGGTTTGATAATACAATTTATATGTTCACATTTTATATTTTGTTTTCTATATGAAGATTGTATTTTGGGCTGTATTCTCTGATTGGATCTTCCACACCACAAACTCCTTGACTGTATTATCTTGTAATCTTTTAAACCCATCTTCCTATTCATTTACTCATTTACCTTTCTTTTAGTCTATTTCCCCTGCTACCGTCTGTTACTAAGAAGTAGAATGATGGGTCTCTTCACTGTGTTGGTTCTGAGCTTGAGGTATCCTGTGCTCTAGCAATGGTTTACATTTGGGGTAGTAGTCCTTACTCCTACTCCAGGGGAGTTTTAAAATGACATGTAGGGTATTTGGGTTGTTATTAGCGTTTTAGTGCTTGGGGTTGGGATGGGTAAACATCCTTAATATTTGGGATGGGCTCACAAATCTAAGATTCTTCTTCCAAAATACCAGTGGTGCCCCTAGGTATCCAGGACTTTTGTTCATCCTTTGGTTACTTTCTTAGCCTTTTTAGACAAAACTTGCCATTTCTTTCTCTATGTCCCTATATAATTTTCATTATGCTGTTAGTTTTATGTCTATCTCTGTCTTTAGAATATAAGGGGCATAATTCAGGGAAAGTGTCTCAAGGACACTTACTTTTGTATCCTAGAGTATAGCACAGATCTCCTGCATAGTTGGTACTCATCAATGGTTTGCTACATATGAATTTGGAATCTCATTGTTCCAGGAAGGATTCAACTTCCATTTGGTAATAAGAGGTTGATAAAATATAGCAACCTCTATGGCATTTGAGTTTCTTTCTAAAGTTCTTTAAATCACATAAAAATAAGAAGAGAATCTTTCCAACTGGATAGACAACTTCATGTAAACATCTCATTCTCAGAAAATGTGAGTAGGAAAATTTTTGGGTTGTGACTGTTTGGAAAAAATATGGTAAAAATATTTGAAAAAATGTAGAGCCTGAGGTAAAGATTAAAAAGTATTTAAATAGGTTTCTTTCTAAGGTTCTTGTTTTTTGAATCATAATAGAAAGATCTTTCCCCTCTCTTTTTTTTTTTCTTAGCAAATGGTTGCTTTTTAGAGATTTGTGTTTGAGTCATTGTGCTTTGAAAAAGTTTATAATCAGGGAAGATCCTGAAAAGAATGGCCAAAATTATCCCAGGGATATAAAATAGTGTTTTTTGTTCTGTTTCGTTTTTTCTCAATGAAAGCCCATAGGGACTGGATTTGTTTACTGTAAATAGGGCAAAGAAACCAATTGACTTCTGTTTTTATCTATGTTTGGGAAGAGAATGTGGAATAGTTATTTTCATTGTTCATAGAATAATGAGTAGGAAAACGTGAGCTCACATCAGATGAGATTTTAGTTAGCTGAATGAAGAGCTTTCTGACCATTTGGATGTTGAACAGTGCAGTGCCTAAAGAAACAGGACATGCCTTTTCTTCTAGCATGGTTGGGTGGAAAGATACTGGGCTTTGAGATAGGAATCCTAGTCATACTTGACATCTCTGAACCTCATTTTCTTTTTTTTTTTCATTTGTAAAAATGAGAGTACTAAAGCATGTCCTGAAAGATGTCCTCAGATTAAATGAGATAATGTGTAGGCAAGCACTTGGTAGATAATGCTGGCTCCGTTCCCCTTTCTGGTGCATGCCTGGTATGTACTGGATACTCGGCAGTGGTTCTCCTTCCTATGGAGATCTTTAAGGAGAGGTGGATAAGCATCACTGTTGGAAGATTAAGAAATATGTCTGTCAAAAGGTAGCACGTTAGACCTGATGCCCCTTTGAGGGTTTTCACAGCTTTAGGAGTCTTTTTTTACTGTTTTATTTTGGAAACTAAGTAATAGATTTTTATTTTTTAAGTTCTTTTGTGGGAAAGATTGGCCAGTCAAGGATGTCGTGTTTGATTCATACTGTAATTATACACCGTAAAAAGGAAGATGCAGAGTGTCTTGAATTACCTTTAAGATTTTATTTATTTATTTGAGAGAGAGAGAATGAGAGAGAGGGAGCATTAGAAGTGAAGGTTAGAGGGAGAAGCAGATCCCCTGCTGAGCAGGGAGCCTGATGTGGGACTCGATCCTGGGACTCCAGGATCATGACCTGAGCTGAAGGCAGTCGCTAAACCAACTGAGCCACCCAGGCACCCTCTACCTTCTGAACCATGGAGAATTTTGGTGGAAAGTTAATGAGAGGTTAAATTCTGAGTTAGCCTCTCCCCTAGGAGATTGGGCTGCAGGGTAGATCACAGTATACATTCTGCACCCTGGTATTTTTATCTACGTAAGATCAGGGTAAAGTGCCTATAAAGGAGGAGTTTAAAGGGATCCCTAAAGGGCAGTAGGCAGCTTTGAGGAAGTAAGATTTAGCCCAGTTATTCTTGGTTCTGAACCACATTCTTTTTTTTTTTTTTTTTAAGATTTTATTTATTTATTTGACAGAGAGATCACAAGTAAACAGAGAGGCAGGCAGAGAGAGAGAGGGGGAGGCAGGCTCCCCGCCAAGCGGAGAGCCTAATGTGGGGCTCGATCCCGGGACCCTGAGACCATGACCTGAGCCGAAGGCAGAGGCTTTAACCCACTGAGCCACCCAGGTGCCCCTGAACCACATTCTTTTTACCCATTATGTCCCTCTGATTGCCCATCAGACACCATAACCTAGTTTGGTGGTAACTGAGAAATAGTTTCCACATTAATTTTTGAGGAAAGCATGACATTTTTACAACATTGTAGAAATGCAGGAGACCTGAAGGGAGCTCCTTACTAGCTTACCAAATAGAAGATAGTTAAGAATCCAGACCCAGTGATGAATCCTTAAGAAAATAGTTGAATGCGGTAATGTGGTAGAGGCAATAGACTCAAGATCACTTGATTTGGGGTCTCAGCCTGACTCAGCTACTGAATGATTGTGACATCTTATAGTATTTAACTAACCTAGCTGTTCCTCAGTTCCTTCTCTATAACAGGGATGCTTACTTCTGATTGTGCAAAGAGTTAGTTAGATACTGGTTTTAAAGTACACTATAGAATGTTATAGTCTATAAGTTTAATACCTCCAAGTTATACTTTTAATGTTTAGAAGTACAAAAAGTTTAATTTATTCTCAGAAGAAAATTCATAATAGGTAAAGAAGCGTTCACTAGCGGCCAGAGAATGGCATAAATTGGTTTGTTTCATTTTCCCTTGAGCTGCCTGTTTGATATGGACTGTCTGATCTTCTCTCCCTTGTCCTCTCAGTTTCTTTTTCTTCCCTCTTTCTGGGGTCCCCGTTTGTTGTGATTTTGGCTTCTGACTTTGCTTTGTCAAGATTGGGATGGAGACGTGTGGGTGATGGATTGGTTGGGACTTTGAGTCTTTTGGTTTTTGATGAAGAAAATGATCTTCTAAGTTTTCACCTAGAAAACTTCACCCAGTTTCTAGGTGAAACATCTGAAGATTTTTGTCTTTTTGGAACTGTCCACCCCTGAAAGCCTAGATTTAATGTATTACAGTGGAAACACTATTTTCTTTCTCACCAGGTGTATCTGCTTGCTAGTAAGTAACAGAGATTGAACTCGTAACAACTATATGCTTTCCTGCTTTTCTATCTTCACTGATAAGGGGACTGAATTGTTGGATCCTTTCAACTTCTAAAAAGATGTTATTTAGGCTGGAGGCCTCCATAGTATCAGTTAGGCACCTACTGGTAGATTTTGTTGTGCCTCTTTTGAGGTGGAAAGTGAAGGCTCCTAGGAGTTGGATGTAGAGCTCTGAGTTCAGTGTTTTAGCCATTATATGGAATTTCCTTCCTGTAGAATTTTGTGTGTGGATGTCACTATAAGCATATTTTTAGCTTCAATGAGTGGTTTGAGGTAGAGTGTGTGTTAGGAATGGGACGTTCAGATACTGTGTAATTCCATACTCTGCACCTATGAAATAGTGCACTAAAATACTTATTTGATCTGAATATACCTTTTTTTTGTTCTCCATGTTGCCCTTTATATTAAATATATTTTTCCTTCTAGTTGGGGCTATTAATCATACTTAACAGTGGCTTTCATAATCAAAATATTACTTTCATATTAAGAAACAATTTCCTGTTGATTGTTTTCCCAAATTAATTTAATTTTAACCTCTCTTTTCGCCCAATCCATAGTCAAAGTCTAAGATTTCAAATTTCTAAGTATCTCTGGAGTCAATGCATGCCTTCTTCCTTAATTGGGGTTCGCTTTGGCTCTCTCCCTTGGACTATTGCTAAATGTTTCTGATGGGTCTCCTAGCATGACACCAAGTAGCTCATAAAAAATTACATTTGTACATAGAGTGCTTTTATACACATTTTTAAATTTAATTCTCATACCTACTTGATGAGGTAGATTTTATCATTACCTACATTTGACAATTGGGAAGATAATAGAAAGGCTAAGAACTTTCTAGAGATTACATGGTTAGTAAATAGTGGAAGAATTCATATTTAAGAAAATAGGTTACTAAAAAATAACATGGGCCCCAAGGTAGAAACAAAATTTTCTGTAAATTACATTAGTATAATGAATGACTGAGTATGAAATAAAAGTGTGACATCTAGACAGATACATTTAAGGGTAATTTTTTTTTAATTTTGGAAATGGAGGCAACTACTTAAAACAAAGTTTTCACATTTTTGTCAAGTAATTAGGTTGAGTAGTAGAACTAAAAAAAAAAATGCTTGTGTGACTTTTCAAATTCATGCCACTTTATTGAACATCTGCTAGAATTGATTTATAGTTTCTTACTTTTTTTTTAATCAAACAAGGTTTTAAATAATAATTTAGAAAAACACATGATTTTTCTTTCTTCCACCCTTCCTTCCTTTTTTTTTTTTTTAAAGATTTTATTTATTTATTTGACACAGAGAGAGGGATCATAAGTAGGCAGAGAAGCAGGCAGAGAGAGAGTGAGGAAGCAGACTCCCCGCTGAGCAGAGAGCCCGATGCGGGGTTCGATCCCAGGACCCTGAGACCAGGGCCTGAGCCGAAGGCAGAGGCTTTAACCCACTGAGCCACCCAGTCGCCCCCCTCCTTTTTTTTTTTTTTAAAGCTACCCTTCCTTCCTTTAAAAAATCTATTTGATAAGCTCTGAAAGTAGTGGGAATAGATATGGAGAAATGAGTGAAAACATTACACAGTCTTAAATCATGTATGAGAAATGATCTTTTTAAAATTATTTTTCTTTTTTAAGATTTTTTTAAAATTAATTTTTATTAACATATAATGTATTATTTGCCCCAGGGTACATGTCTGTGAATCATCAGGCTTACACATTTCACAGCACTTAACAGCACATACCCTCCCCAATGTCCACAACCCAGCCACCCCCCTCACCCCCCCGCCTCCCAGCCACCCTCAGTTCGTTTCGTGAGTCTAGGAGTCTCTTATGGTTTGTCTTTTTTAAGATTTTTTTATTTGACAGAGAAAGAGTGCACAAATAGGCAGAGCAGCAGACAGAGGAAGAGGGAGAAGCAGACTCCCTGCTGAGCAGAGAGCCTGATGTGGGGCTGGATCCCAGGACCCTGGGATCATGACCTGAGCCACAGGCAGAGGCTTAACCCACTGAGCCACCCAGGCGCCCCTAAAATTCTTAATTTTATAATTTAGGTCACTCTGATCTAAATTCCTATACACTTTACTAATACCCTTGTCTATACCCTATATTCTTCAGCCCATACCTTTTACCATTTTGTAATAGTAACTCTTTACAAAACAGTAGTACAATGATCAAAACTAAGTCCTATTAACTAAACTCTATTTAGATTCACTTTTCTTTTTTAAATTGTTCAGATTTTACTTTTGAAATGCATGAATGAATAGAGATGAGAGAGTTTAAGAAAACAACATTGGTAACAGTGAGAGTGCAGAAATACATGAATGAATATGAGAACTGAGTAATTGGGAAGACTTAATTTTTTAAAAAGATTTTGTTTATTTATTTATTTATTTATTTATTTATTTAAATATTTTGTTTATTTGAGAGAGAGAGTGAGAGAGCGCACAAGCGGGGGGGGTGTGGCAGGCAGAAGGAGAAGTAGGATCCCTGCTGAGCAAGGACCCTGAAGTGGGACTTTTGGGATCATGACCTGAGCTGAAGGCGGATGCTTAACTGACTGGGCCACCCAGCTACTCCTCTCTTATTTTAGAGAGGGAGAGAGACAAAACACATGTGTGGGAGTGGGGGGAGGCACAGAAGGAGAGGGAGAGAGAGAATCTCAAGGAGACTCCTTGCTGAGCATAGAGCCCTATGTGGGGTTCGATCCCAGGACCCTGAGATCATGACCTGATTAAAATTAAATTAAAATTTAGTAAAATACAAATATTTCTTAATTTCTAAGAGTCTACATATCAGTCTAAACCCACTTCTTCTAATAAATTATGAGGGAATTCTAGTGCATATTGCTTAGCAAGGTCTGTTTATTACTTATGCATCCCCAAATGTGTTTTTGCTAAGTGTTCTGAGTGGCAAATTCCGATATCCGTTGACATATAGAGATAGTACCACCCCATTTATCTGAGATTTTGGGAGGAGAGACACACTGTTTTACACGGTCATGGCAGTAGGGTTCCAGCGGAGCGCCACATGTGGAAGGGGTGTTTCCTAACTTGTATATACACAATCCCTGCTCTGATTCTGATTGCACCTGGGAATACTTGGTGCGGTTCTCTGTGGGTTTTCCTGCTCACCAAATGGTATTTTATTTCCACTTCCTTATTTCTTTGGCCCGCTGACAGTTCGTTGATGACAGGAATGTGATTATGAGGGATTTCCAAAGTATGAGCATCACCACCTCTGAATTACGCTAGAAAATGAATGATACATCTTTTTCTTTTTCTTTCAAGATTTTATTTATTTGTCAGAGAGAGAGAGAGAGAGAGGGAGAGTTTATAAGCAAGGGGAGTGGCAGGCAGAGGAAGAAGCAGGCTCCCCACTGAGCAAGGAGCCCATTGCAGGACTCTTGGGACTCCATCCCAGGACCCTGGGATCATGACCTGAGCTGTAGGCAGATGCTTAACCAACTGAGCCACCCAGGCGTCCTTGAGTGGTACATCTTTAGTTATTGTTACCAAACAGCTTTGGATGAATTGTGACTTCTAGAGTTTCCACTAAATATGTGTTCTTTAGCAGGCCTTTAAAAAGACTTTTCAAAAACTTAATTTCTAATTATTTCTATTTTTTCTATTTTGTTTCATTATCACCATTATAATTGTATTTAGAAAAATAAAACAGCTTTATGGACATGTAATTCATGTCCTGTATAATTCACTCATTTAAGGTGTACAATTCAGTGGTTTTATATTCACAGAATTATGCAGCCATCACCACAATCAATTTAAAACATCTTCATCTCTCTAAAAAGAAACTCCAAACTCATTAGCAGCCCTTCCTATTCCACTTCCTCTTAGCCCCTGGCTCTACTTTTCCTCTCTATGGATTGGTCTTTTCCAGACATTTCACAAAAATAGTATCATATAATGTGTGGCCTTTGGGGACTGGCTTCTGTCACTTAGCATAAAGTCAGCATGTATCAATACTTTATTTCTTTTCATTGCCTAACATATCCCATTATATGGCTATCTCACACTTCATTTATTTATTGGTTGATGGACAATAGTGGGTTCCTTCCACTCTTTAGCCATGATGAATAGTGCTGCTATGAAAATTTGTGTGTAAGTTTTTTTGTGAGGATGTGTGCTTTCATTCTTTTAGTTGTATTCCTGGAAGTAGAATTTCTGGGTCATATGGTAACTGTATGTTTAACTCTTTAAGGAATTGCCAGACTGTTTTCCACAGTGAGCACAGCATTTCCAATCCCACCAGCAGTGTTTAAGAATTTTTATTTTTCCACATCCTTGCTGACACTTGCTATTATCTCCCTTTTTCATGACAGCTCTTCTAATACGTGTGATGTGGTATCTCACTGCGGTTTTGATTTGCATTTCTCTGATGACTAATGATCTTGAGCACCTTTTCATGTGCTTATTGGTTATTTATATGTCTTTGGTGAAATGTGTGTGTAAAGCCTCTGCTCATTTTTAAATTGGGCTGCCTTTTTGTTGTTGGGTTGTAAGCTCATTGTGGTTTTCATTTGCATTTCCCTGATGGCTAATGATGTTGAGCATCTTTTCATGTGCTTATTGGCTATTTGTATATCTTTTTTTTGAAAGTGTATCAACACTCTGCTCATTTTAAAATTGGGTTGTTTTTTTATTGTTGGGTTGTAAGCTCGCTGTGGTTTTCATTTGCATTTCTCTGATGGCTAGTGATGTTGAGCATCTTTTCCTGTGCTTAAAGGCTGTTTGTGTATCTTGTTTGGAGAAATGTCTATTCAGATCCTTTGCCCATTTAAAAAAATGTGTCATTTCCTTCTTATTATTTGAGCTGTAAATTATTGAGTTTCTTTATAAATTCTAGTTATAAGTTCCTTATCAAATATGTGACTTGAAAGAACTTTTAAGTTGTCTATTCATTTTCTTGATGGTTTTCTTTGAAACACATGTTTTAAATTTTAATGATGTTCCGTTTATTTTTTTTCCTTTTGTTGCTGTTGGTGTCATAACTAAGAGATCATTGCCAAATTTAAGATCATGAGGGTTTACTTTTATATTTTCTTCTGCTTTAAGTTTCAGCTCTTATGTTTAGGTCTATGATCCTTTAAAGTTAATTTTTGTATGTGGCTTAAGGAGGAGTTCTAACTTCATTCTTTTGCATAACCATTTTTTGGAAAAGACTATTCTTTCCCCATTGAATTGTCTTGCTATGCTTGTCAAAAAGGAATTGAAAGTAAACCTGAGAATTTCCATTGTCTGTATATCTGTCTTATTCTAATACCCTGTTGCCTTATTTATAGTGGTATTGCAGTATGTTTTCAAATTGGGAAGTCTGAGTCTTCCAACTTTATTCTTTTTCTAGATTGTTTTGGGTATTATCCCTGGTATTTCTGTATGGATTTTAGGATTATATTTTATTTCTACAAAAAAAGGCACCTAGGATTTTGGTAGGTGAAATTACATTGAATCTATAGATCAATTTGGGGAGTATTGCTGTATTAACAATATAAATCTTCTGATTCATGACAGTGGGGTGTCTTTCCACTTATTTAGATCTTTAATTTCTTTCAACTGTGTTTGATAGTTTTCGAGATATAAGTTTGTATTTCTTTTGTTAAATTTATTACTATTTTATTCCTTTAATGATATTGTAAATGGAATTGTTTTCTTATCATTTTTAATTTGTTTATTGTTACTGTTTGGAAAGACAATTAATTTTTATATATTGCCTTGTATCTTGCAAACTTGCTGAACTCATTCATTGGTTCTAAGATTTTTTTAGCAAATTCCCAAGAATTTACTATATGTAGGATAATGCCATCTGCAAATATAGTTTTACTTTTTTCTTTCCAGTCTTGATTCCTTTTATTTCTATTTCTCTCCTAATTGCACTGACTAAAATCTCCAGTACAATGTTGAAGTGATGAGAATACTTTATCCTTCTCTTCTTCCTGATATTAGAGGGAAAGCATTCAATTTTTCACATTTACTTATGATGTGACCTGTGTTTTTTTTCCCCACATATGTTCTTCATGAGATTGAAGAAGTTCAGTTCTCTACCTAGTGTGTTGAATATTTCATCATAAGGGTGTTGAATTTTATTGAATGCTTTATCTGCATCTGTCAAGATGATCATTTTGCATTTGTCCTTTATTTTAATGATTTGATTGTTACATCGATTGATTTTCCAATGTTAAATCAACCTTGTTCCCGAGAAAATTAATCCCAGTTACTCATGATGTATAATCCTTTTGTATATTGCCAGATTCAATTTGCTAGTATTTTGTTGAGAATTTGTTTGTGTTCATACTCATAAGAGATATTGGCTTGTATAGTTTTATTTTCTTGTGATGTCTCTGTGTGGCTTGACCTCAATATATTACTGGCCACATAGAAGAAGTTGAGAGTGTTCTTTCCTCCTTCAGTTTTTGGAAGCATTTGCAAAAAATTAATGTTAATTCTTTAAATGCTTGGTAGATGTATGATTTTGTATGTATGTATGCTCATATGTGGAATTTAAGAAAACAAAACAAATGAGCAAGGGGAAATAAAACAAATGAGCAAGGGGAAACAAAACAAATGAGCAAGGGAAAAACAGAGAGAGAGAGAGAGAAAGAGAGAAGAAAACCAAGAAATAGATTTTTAACTATGAGAACAAACTGATGTTTATCAGGGGATAGGTGGTTGGGTGGACAGGTTAAGGACTGTCCTGAGATTAAGGACTGCACTTCTTGTGATGAGCACCTGGTGATGTATGGAAGCATTGAATCACTATATTGTACACCTGAAACTAATATTACACTGTATGATAACCAACTGGAATTTAAATAAAAACTTAATGCTTGGTAGAATTTTCCAGGACTTTTTAAATTTCATTGGAAGCTTTTGATTACAAATTCAGTTTCTTTAATTGTCATATATCTATTCAGTTTTTCTATTTATTTGTTAGTCAGATTTATTTTTACCTTTTTTTTAGAGTTCAGGTACTGGGGCACCTGGGTGGCTCAGTTAAGCATCTGCCTTCGGCTCAGGTCATGATCCCAAGGTCCTGGGATCGAGTACTGCATCAGGCTCCCTGATAAGTGGGGAGTTGGCTTCTCCCTCTACCACTCCTCCCTACTCATGCTCTCTCAAAAAAAAAAAAAAAAATCTTTAAGAAAATAAAGTTCAAGAACAAATTTATCACATCTGTTGATCTTTTTCAAGGAGGCAACTTTTTTTTGGTTGTTGTTTAATGATTTTTCTCCATTGGACTACTGTTCTCTATTTCATTATTTCCTGCTCTACTCTGTAA
The DNA here is from genome assembly GCA_028646535.1 of Procyon lotor. Lineage (NCBI taxonomy): Eukaryota > Metazoa > Chordata > Mammalia > Carnivora > Procyonidae > Procyon > Procyon lotor. The sequence continues at coordinate 79,557,048 of CM053614.1, forward strand.
TACTTCCTTCCTTTTACTTCCTTTGAGTTTAGTTTGCTTTCCTTTTTCCAATGTCTAAAGGGGGAATGCTAAGTTATTGATTTGAAATATTTCTTCTTTTAAAATATAGGTATGTACAGCTATAAATTGCCCTCAAATACTGCTCTCTATCTCATAAATTTTGGTATGTTGTACCTTTATTTTCATTCGTCTTGAAACATTTTCTTTTAAAAGTTCTTTTTTTTTTTAATTTGAGCATAATCTAGTATAACTTGAAATCTGGAGTTGTGATTTTTGTTTTTCTTTCTCAAGATTTCCTTGACTATTTGATATCTTTTGTGGTTCCATAAAAATTTTAGGATAATTTGTTCTATTTTTGTCAAAAAAACACTTCTGGTATTTTGATAGGTATCACATTGAATCTGTAGATTGCTTTGGGTAGTATGCACATTTTAACATTATTCATCTAATCCATGAGCATGAAATATCTTTCCATTTATTTCATCTTCAATTTCTTTCATGAGTTTTTTATAGTTTTCAAAGTACAGATCTTTCACCTCTTTGAGTTTATTCCTAGGTATTTTATTCTTTTTGGTGCAATTGCAAATGAGGTTGTGTTCTTGATTTCTCTTCCTACTCTTTTGTTATTAGTATATAGAATGCTACTGATTTCTGGGTATCAATTTTGTATCCTGCAACTTTACTGAATTCATTTATTGCTCCTACTAGTTTTTTGGTGGAGTCTAGGACTTTCTGTGTATAGTATCATGTTATCTGCAGATAGTGACAGTTTAACTTCTTTACCAATATGGATGCCTCTTATTCATCTTGAAGTATTTTCTAATTTCTTATGTGATTTTCTTTGTTACTTATTAGTGTTTTGGAATTATGTTGTTTACTGTCCACATATATTTGGGTTTCCAAAATATGCCTCTGTTAGTGATTTTAATTTCACTCAGTTATTATCTGAGAACATATTTTGTATGAACTCACTACTTTTAAATTTATTTCAGCTTGTATTATGGGCTATGATATTGTCTGTCCTAGAGAATTTTCCATGTTCACTTGAGAAGAATGTGCACTTTGTTGTTGGATGTGTTTTCTAGATATTAGATATGCTTGGTTTATGGTGTTCAAATCTTTTCTTTCTTTTTTGATTTTCTATCTAGTTGTTCTAGTCACTATTCATATTTGAGTTTTGAAACCTTCTATTATTCCTGAAGTGTCTGCTTCTCCTTTCAAATCAGTTACTTTTTGTTTTTTGGCAGCTCTGTTGTTGGGTGCATATATGCTTATAGTTGTTATATCTTCCTAGTACAATGATCCCATATTCTCTTGTGACATTTTTTTTTGGTTTGTTTTAAGATCTATTTGGTCTGATACTAGTATAGCTACTCCAACATTTTTATGGTTGTTGTTTGCATGACATATTTTCCCCCATGATTTCATTTTTTCAGCCTATTTGTATTTTTGAATCTAAAGTATGTAAGCCTGTTTCAGTTGGTGTTTCACTAAAATTATTAACAGAGTGTCACTTTTAACAGTGATAATGTCTCTAATATATTGATGAGTTAATGTTTATTTAATGCTTATAATTTCATAGTGTTATTCTGGATAATGTAATGATGTTTTTGGAATACTAACCAGGTTTAGTCTCCCCTTTTCAGGAAGTTTAAATGTAAGATAAATGATTTATTATCTAATTTATTCCTATTGGTCTGAGAATAGAGCATATAAAATATGTATTTATTCATTTTATAGTGAGAAAATGTGTCTATAAACTTAAATTTGAACTTTTCTCTCATTTTTAACACTGTAAGTAATCTTAAATCCCAATGACAAATTTAATTTTAAATTTACTGATTCAAGCCACTACAAGTTTTTCCAATCATAATAGGTAGAAAATAGCCAGAGGTTTCCAATTTTCATTGCTATATCTTCGTTGAAGTTGTGTTGAAAAGCAGAGAAAAAATTTAGTCATTATATATTCTCATTTACTTGATTTTAATATTATTTAGCACTCTTATAAGATGATTGACATAGTTCCTGTATGGATTGCAGGAAAGGAGAAACTAGCTTCTGAAAATGATTGAATAACAGCTGGAATTAATGAATAGGGAAGTGATTGAATGAGTGTATCAACCAGATGAAATATAGGCTTTTTTAATGTATTCTGTGTGATGAAAGGATTTTTTTTTTTAGGATTTTATTTATTTATTTATTTATTTATTTATTTATTTATTTATTTGACAGAGAGAGAGATTACAAGTAGGCAGAGAGGCAGGCAGAGAGAGAGGGGGAAGCAGGCTCCCTGCTGAGCAGAGAGCCCGATGTGGGGCTCGATCCCAGGACCCTGAGATCATGACCTGAGCCGAAGGCAGAGGCTTTAACCCACTGAGCCACCCAGGCGCCTCAGTGTGTGATGAAAGGATTAACTGAATTCAAGGTAGTGCAAAATAGAAACTCTAGGATATAACAGTGACTGATAATAATGTTAATGATAGTGTTAGTTAATTTTTATAGGATACTTATTGTTTGCCAGGCACTATTCTAGTATCTTTACACATAGGCCAAGAATTGGATAGTCAAATCAGACTGACATGAATTGTAGATGTTAATCAGTATTAAGCTTTACTTATAATTTTAAGGATACAAGGAACTGAAAGGCATAGGAAAAGCAGACAGAGGTGCTGGACATTGAGAGAGGCCCCTAGATTCTTTCTTCCCACGGTAGACGAAACTCTCAATCCCAGAGCAGTAGACATGATCTCTAATGAAATACATGGGTTACTTCATACAATAGGGAACAATGGCTGTGAAACATTCCATTTTATACTCTGATAATTGCATAGGTGATGTCCCTTATAAACCTATAGATTCTAGGTTTGTTTACCATAGTAGTTCTAAAACAAGAGTATTCTGCTAAAAGCCTTCTTTGGATGAGTACTTTTTTTTTCTTAAAAAAGCAAATACCATTAGTATATTTGTCAGTAACTAATGTGCTTGTAAGGAGAGTAGACCAGGTCTTTTGCCTTCTTTTTTCTTGGGAGAGCCTCTTACCCAACAAGGAAAAAAAAAACCCAAAAAACCTCTCTTTCGTTTCCAATAGATTTTCTCATTTAAATTCAAATTCAATTATTTATTTGTTAAGGCTAAACAAGGTAAAATATATTAAGAAGGAACTTCAGACATGTTTAAAAATATTCTATTTGATTTTATTTGGTTTAGTTTGGTCTGTAAGACATGGAGTGAGAAATACAGTAAATAGAAATATATTCTTACCAGCAGCAGATATCCACCATAGCAGCTTGGTGTATTCCTTTTGTAGGCATGCATGCATATGTCTTATACAATTCTTTCTTTAGTTTGATCTTAGAATATTTGAGAAATCGTATAACGGTTTCAATTTTCAATTTTCTCTGTTTTTCTCTCTCCAACCCAGGATGGAGACCCAGTTCGTCCGGGAGTGGCCATGACTGATCTCGCTACTGGCTTGTATGCATATGGAGCCATTATGGCTGGATTGATACAAAAATATAAAACAGGGAAAGGACTGTTCATTGATTGTAACCTACTGTCATCTCAGGTACCAATCCAAAGAACATTTGAGATTGTGCTATAAAGATATATATCTGGGTTATACTCTTTCATATTGAATCCTATGGTCACATGTGCAAAAACAAAACAAAACATAACAAAAACAAAACAAAAGAAAACAGAAAAAACCCACAAACAACACCAGCAAAAGCTGTTCTATTTTGGTATACTTAATTATTGTTAAGTTAAAATAAACAGACCATGGGGTGCCTGAGTGGCTCAGTGGGTTAAAGCCTCTGCTTTCGGCTCAGGTCATGATCTCAGGGTCCTAGGATCAAGCCCCGCATTGGGCTCTCTGCTCAGAAGGGAGCCTGCTTCCCCCTCTCTCTGCCTGCCTCTCAGCCTACTTGTGATCTCTCTCTTTGTCAAATAAATAAATAAAATCTTAAAAAAAAATAAAATAAACAGACCATGAAGATTTTGTTGTATGTAGACATTGCTGTTGAATTAGAATTTAAAGACTATATTAAAATGAGTCTATTACTACTTGTGAGACAAGAGTACATTTGGTTCTATTTTGTTGTCACATGAGCTCTGTAACTTCTTTTGAGCAGGATTTCTTCACCTTTTTTGTACTGTGGATCCTTTGAATAGTCTGGTGAAGGCTATGGACCTTTTTTCAGAATTATGTGTTTAGATGCATAAAATGATATATTTAGGATTACAAGGGAAGCCAGTTATATTAAAATACAGTTATTTCAATAATAAAAGCCAAATTTGTGTTGTAATAATACATATGATTTTTACTAACACATTAAACCATACGATCTATTATTGTAACTATTGCAATTTTGAGGTAATGTTGAACATAATGATCTTTTAAGATATCTGCAATAACTAGAATATGATATGAAAATATGGATAATATTTATTGGTGATCAAGCCATAGGTACTACTAACATTCCTGGAGTTTGTTGCCTACATTCATAATTGAAGAAAATGCTAAATTTTAGTTAGAAGTTGGATGGGCATAAAAAATACAGTTTTTTTTCCCATTCAAGATAATTAGTTCCCAGAATTCTTTCCATGGACTCCAGGTTAAGAATCCCTGGTTTAGAGAATTATCAATTATGTCATGCTAAATACTAAACTGGTGGAATTAAAAGGTTAACTAACTCTAAGATTGACATTTTGTCTCCTTTTTATTGGAGAAAACCTAGATGCCTATTCAGAATTGATAATTTTTCGGGAATAGAAAAAAAGAAAATACCGAATTTATGCAAGGAGATATTTTACTATGGGAAATATTACTTTGTAGATGGAGACCTCAGTTAGGAATTTTAGATTTAAATGGCATACCTGGGAGACTAGTTTGGAACTTGGAAACTTGGAAAACTGCTTTGGAGATTTGTTCTCATAGACAAAATTAAAGAGTTGTTTAGAGCTAAGAGAAACATCAAAACGGTTGAAGGTAAAATACTCTGTATGGGGTTTCAACATTAGCTTTGAGTCACAGTCAGCATTTTAATGGTTAATAAAAGGGTAAAATAATTTTCTCCAAATGTCTTCTAAATAGAGAAACACAGATGTTGGCTATGGGAAGAAGCTAAAAGCCTTTTCTTCCCTCCTCTAATTTTATATCTGTAAGGAAGCTGAGGTAGAGTAAGTAACTGGCTACAGGGTACACATTCAATAAGGTTGGAAGCCAGGAAGGCTTTAGGGGGTTTGACCTGTGCAATCACAGAGGGTCCTAGGCTTAGTTTAAATGTTCTGTTATCACTGCCTTGAGATTCTTAATTAGTTTTGAATGAAAGGCCCTACATTTTTTTCACTTTGCATCAGTACTTGCAAATTATGTGGCTGGTGCTGGATTTGGGACTCTATTTAAGTTTCCTGATCTTTACCTACTCTGCTTTACTTACATGTCAATGGTTAATTAGCTTTGGAAGAAGTTCTCTTGTAGCGTATGGTAGAGTTTAATTCTCTTCCAGCACCTAGCACAGTGATTCATGATGTGGAGGTGTGTGGTTCCCTGGGAATGGGAGTGGAGGTGGGGGGTGATAATCACTGGTAGGGCTGTTTCAAAGTGAGGGTATAGGAAATGCAAACTCATGCTTGCATACCTACATACACTGCTTTCCAGTCATTTTGGGTATGTGTCTCTGTTTGTTGTTCATGTTGTCCCCTGAGCCTATAAGTCCCATGAATTCAGGAATAATGTTTGTTCCTGCTTACAGTGGTATTCTCAAAGCCCAGTCCAGTATTTGTCAAATAGCAGGCTCTCCCAATCTTTTAAGATCAATAGGACACCCACTGTTAGCAGTGGGTATGTCTTATGGCCCTTAGGTTTGCTAGGAAAGGTTAGGAAAACGTAGAGAACCACGGAATTAGGGTAAGCCCTTGATAAACAACTAATGATGAGATGATTTGCTTTTTTTTTTTTTTTTAAGATTTTATTTATTTATTTGAGAGAGAGAGCATGAGAGGGGAGAAGGTCAGAGGGAGAAGCAGACTCCCTGCGGGAGCTGGGAGCCTAATGTGGGACATGATCCCAGGACTCCAGGATCATGACCCCAGCTGAAGGCAGTCACCCAACCAGCCGAGCCACCCAGGCATCTGAGATGATTTGCTTTTAGCAAACTCAGTAGCAGTGATTTAGCCTATTTACTGTAGCTAATCCAGTCAGAGGTTGCTAAAGTTATTAGTGTGTTTAAGACTCATTAACTACCTTTTTTTAAATTGAGGTAAAACTGACATAAAACATTATATTAGTTTCAGATGTACAATATAATGATTTGACATTTGTATATATTGCAAAATGATCACCAGAATAAGTTTGGTTCACATCCATCCTGATACATAGTTATGATCTCTTTTTTTCCCATGGTGAGAACTCTTATGATCTACACTCTTAGCGGCTTTCAAATATGCAGTACAGTATTATTAACTATAGTCACTATGCTGTACATTATATCCCTGTGACTTATTTATTTTATAACTGGAAATTTGTACCATTTGACCCCCTCCACCTCCAGCTGTTTACCCCTTGCAACCACCAATCTGTTCTCTGTATCTATGAGCTCAGTTTTTTTGTTTTTTAAGTAAAAAAAATTTCTTCTAGATTCCACACATAAGCAAGATTGTCTTTCTCTAACTGGCTTATTTTACTTAGCATAATGCCTTCAAGGTCCGTCCATGTTGTTACAAATGGCAGGCTTTCTTTCTTTTTTTGATTCCTGAATAACATTCCATTGTGTGTGTATATATGTACAGCATTTTTTTTATCTATTCATCCATTGATGAACACTTAGATTATTTCCATATCTTTGACTATTGTCATTACCTTTTAACAATAAGAATCAATTAAGTCTTATCTTAGAGCTGTGGATTTTCAGATCTACTATTTTATATGATCTTCATAATAATCACTTTAGGTAGGTAGGGCAGGAATTTCTTAAAAGATTTTATTTATGTATTTCAGAGAGCACACGAGAGTGAGTGGGGTAAGGGGCAGAGGGGGAGGGAGAGGGAGAGGATCCCAAGGAAACTCCACACAGAGCGCAAGTCTGGGCTCCATCTTACAACCCAAAGATCATGACCTGAGTTGAAACCAAGAGTTCAATGCTCCATTGGCACCCAGGCTGATAGGGCAGGGATTTCTATTCTTATTTTACTTAGAAAGAATCTGAAGCTAGATGTTGTAGATCTGCTTGACCAACAGAGTTACAGCAAGAATTGTGGTTTCTGATATCCTGACTACTTCTCTTTCTCCTACATCATAAAGACAACAGCTTTGGCACCGAGGGACAGGCAAGATCCAGCTTTCTTGTGGTGAAGCTCCTGGGAGAAGGCAAATTTAGTAAAAGGCAGAGGAAGCAAAAGATCACTCCTGAAAAGGGAACTTGTAACAAGACTGGCTCCTCCCACCCCTACATCGTATGCCAAGAATCAGAATAAGGCAGTGCAACAAGGTGGACCCCTCTGGATCATTATCTAATCATGTTTAGATCCAGGGAGTGAAAATTATCATGGAATTTAACCTGATGGACAAGTGGTTCTGTTGAAATATGAGAATTTTGAGAAAGAGAACATTTGGAGTGGGTTTTTTGTGAGCTCTTGTCAGCTGAGGACTCACTGTGTCCCAGGCGCTGTGGTAGCTCGGTTAGAGTGGGAGGTGACACATCTGTTCAGGGCTTAGTAGTAGAGGCGGTCGTGTCCTACAGGAGAGCTGGAGGTGATGCATGGTTCTCTGTAGGAGAGGGTTTCAGAACCCAGTTGGGCCAGGAGTGTTAAGGGCCTCACATGTCATGCTTAGGAATCTGGATTTTAACCTCTCAAGGCCTTTGTTTTTTTATCTAGCAATTCTCTCGGTGATAGTCTTTTCAACCAAAGAATGTGTGTCCTTGGAGACATGCTATGGTTGCCACAACCAGAATAGGGTCTGAGCTGGGAACAGTGCCAAGTCTCTAAGGGCAGTGGTACAGATAATAGTTTATGTTGAAGCCAGTCTGAAGTGCAAGGCACTGGGTGATAAGACCATTTTCATTCTCTTCACCCACTGTCACCCAAACTCTGTTCATCCCTTTTTGCCTCTACCCTATTCCTTTCCTCTGTGTTACTTCTTTCCTTCTCATCTCATGTGTGTTGCTCCAGCCTTGGGCATCTCTTTTCTGTTTGTCTTTTTCCCACTTGTCTTTCTTTACTTCCCTGTTTTTCCTCCTATTCTGTGCTGTCTGCCTTTTCCAAGTCCCTTTTTCTCCGTCTTTCATTATGTGGAGCTATAGTTGAAGCAGTACTGGTTCCAGATCTTATATCTTTATACTGTCCCATGAAGGAAACTTATAGAATCTTTTAGCAATTTCCATGGAAGAAAAAGGAAGATCTTTTTCATAGAAGTCCCAGAAAATAAGACCATATATTTCACTGGGTTAAGTGACCATTCCTGAACCAATTAATGAGGACTGAAAAATATGCTATTTGTCTTAAGCTGTTCTAGGTACCAGAAATGGGGTTCACTCCACCCAAACAGTATGACTGTAACTGGGGAAATTTTGGGAAGAATCCCAAAAATGGTAGAGTTACTTTTTGGCCAGAGGTAGAGGAAATAGATGTTGGAGGGGGGCAATCAGCGTTATATTAACAATACTGAGTTGTTTTGAGAATTTAGTGCACTAAAGGATTTGAAAAAATCTTTGTAAATTAGAAAGTAACCTGATAACTGTCATTAATTTTATTAGGTTATTGAAAAAATATTTTGCAATGTTAGAAATGTGCTGAAATTAAAAAGATAGTTATTGACATAATTATTTTATTATCATAATTATCATAACTTTTCATAATAGAGAAATCTCAACTAACTTTAGTCTTTCAATGTAATATAACATTTATAGATTCTAGATCCAAATACCAAACCACAGAATGATTAAACTCTGCTTTATGTAAATGTGAAGTGCTATTTCTAGGCACTTTTCAAAGTAATATAATAGGAAACTTCACCTTTTAAAAAATGTGTTCATTTTCTTTTTTTATATAAATGTTCACCTGAATGGAGCAGATAACATTTGAACTTAATTTCAGCTGCCTGGAAAATGACGGCGATTTCATGCAGTGGGCAAAAAATCATACTTTTCCTCTTATTTTGATTGCATTACATAGGATGACGAATGATTATAACATTTGATATCAGTTGCTAAAAATGAAATTTTGTACTCCTTCTCTTAAAAGTGATCTGGTATACAATTACGCAAATTGCACTTGATTTGAATAGTAGCTAATTATTAACTCGGAGTTGATTGCCTCAACCACAACAAAACCATTGCATTGTAGAGACACCACAGTGGCCAGGATGTGGTTTATGAGTGGGCACCAAAATTTTCATAGTTTCAAGACTATGAACTTTTAACCTTTGTCATAACATTCTTTGATTTTTTTTTCAGTCTTAATATGACTTAAAGTTGTCAACTGAAAATTGTCTCACGTCAGCATCTAAACAGTATTCTTCAGATGATATTGGTAAATAACAAGGAAGTGGGTTTGGATGTGGTTCCAATTATTTTGTTGCTCTTATTCTTCTGTTGTGGCTTGCAGAAATATCTTTTGGAAGTTTTAATGTCCTTCCTGTACTTAATTGCAACCAGACTCCCCTAATTACGATGACAATGAATCTTTTTAGCACCAAACTTCCATAATCATTTTCACATATAGACTGTTGTGGCATTTTTTTTTTAAAGATTTTATTTATTTATTTGATAGAGAGAGAGAGATCACAAGTATGCAGAGAGGATACTTTTATGGAGGAAAGTTGTTTTGTTGAAGCCAGTCTGAGGCAGAGGAAGCAAAGGGAGGGAGAGGGGGAAGCAGGTTCTCTGCTAAGCAGAGAGCCCGATGTTGGGCTCGATCCCAGGACCCTGAAATCATGACCTGAGCCGAAGGCAGAGGCTTTAACCCACTGAGCCTCCCAGGTGCCTGTGTTGCGGCATTTTTGATGTCATTATTCCTCCTCCATTCTTGTAATACTGTTCATATTTAGGGTAGATAAAATTTTAGCTATCGTTATTGTAGCACACTTATCTGGATAAATTTCTGAGTTTCAAACCAGTATAGTAATCTGAAATTCATCTTTTTTTGTCTTTAGATACCTGTTTCTGCTTTTCTTTTTTTATTCTATATCTTTTTTAAAGACAACTTTAGTGAGGTGTATTTTTTAAAAATATATTTATCTGAGAGGGAGAGAGAGAGAGAGTGATAGAGCATGAGTGGGGTAAGGGTCAGAGGGAGAGGGAGCCACTGAGCAGGGAGCTTGATGCAGGGCTTGATCCCAGGACCCCAAGATCACGACCTGAGCTGAAGGCAGACGCTTAACTGGCTGAGCCACCCAAGCACCCTATGTTTTGCACATCATAACATTCAACATGTTTTAAGGGACCGTTTAATAATTTCTAGTACAGTTAATAAGTTATGCAACCATTACCATAAATCAGGTTTTGAAATAAATTCTCATATAGTGATTTCAGGTCTCAGTTGTACCCATGAGGCTAGAAAGGACCAGTTTTGAGTGGTGAAGGATGTAGTGCTGTGTCAACTCAGAATTCAGGGCCCATTTTGATTCTGTGGGCCTTAGATGATTTTGCCTTTTTTGAGTCCTTTCCTTCATAAAAATACTAAGAACTATAGCTGCATTAGTATAAAGATGAATATAATTCACTGTTATGTATTAATTATTATTGTGTTAATTTTTTTCTTACTTTGAAATTAAAATTGAAACATTCTGTGTACCTCTGAAGTATGGTGAGCACTAGGCCTAATTGATAAGTCAGCTCTGGAAAAATTCCCTTAAGAATAATCTGTAAGGGGGGGCGCCTGGGTGGCTCAGTCGTTAAGCGGCTGCCTTATTTGACAGGCTCAGGTCATGATCCCAGGGTCCTGAGATCCAGCCCCACATTGGGCTCCCTGCTCAGCAGGAAGCCTACTTCTCCCACTACCATTCCCTCTACTTGTGTTACCTCTCTCGCTGTGTTTCTCTCTGTGAAATAAATAAAATCTTTTTTTTTTTTTTTAAAAAAGAATAATCTGTAAGGGGTGCCTGGGTCATTAAGCGTCTTCCTTCAGCTCAGGGAGCCATAACAGGCTCCCTGCTTGGGGGAAACCTGCTTCTCCCTCTCCCAATCTCCCTGCTTGTGTTCTCTCTGTCAAATAAATAAAATCTTAAAAAAAGAAAAGAATAGTCTGTGGATGTGCCAAATTTGTGAGGAAAGAAATTATGTTTCCAGGAAGGAATTGGAGGTTGGAAGTTGAAGTCATGCTGAAGTGGGAAGAGAGGATGGGAAGGGAGATAAGCAGCAGCCTATGACCAAGGAAGTTGACAGCATGGAGCAGGGAGAGGAAAAAAAGAGGAGCTTATATCAGAAAGCTTAAGAAATCAGGGGCACCTGGGTGGCTCAGTTGGTTAAGCCTCTGCCTTCTGCTCAGGTCATGATTTCAGGGTCCTGGGATCGAGCCCCACATCGGGCTCTCTGCTCAGCGGGGAGCCTGCTTCCCCCTCTCTCTCTGCCTGCCTCTCTGCCTGCTTGTGATCTCTTTCTTTCTGTCAAAAAAAAAAAAAAATTAAAACAAAAAAAAAGCTTAAGAAATCAGAGAACTGGGTTTACATTTGAAAAACCCTTTTTTGACAAGCCTGATGCATTCCTGCTGTGAAGGCCTGTGTCAGCCTGATCATCCTTCATTACTTGAGGCCAATTTTTAATCCATGTCTGGTTTCCATTCTTTAACTGGCATTCTCCCTAAGGTCTCTCCCATTGCTTTATTAAAGTTTGGGGGGTACAAATAGATATTAACATTTCAGATATAAGATAACTAATTAGGAAGGTAAAGACACACCCAAAAGTGAAAAATCAGATGACTTTCAAAGAAAATTAGAATTTTAGATAATCTGTTATTTTATGTTTTTATTTTATACCATTGGTTGGATTGAATACAAGTTGGCTGCAATATAAAACATGGTTTGCTGTTTTTTATTTTTAAAGAAAATCCAGGGCACCTGGGTGGCTCAGTGGTTAAAGCCTCTGCTTTCAGCTCAGGTGATGATCTCAGGGTCCTGGGATCGAGCCCCGCATCGGGCTCTCTGCTCAGCAGGGAGCCTGCTTCCCCCTCTCTCTCTGTCTGCCTCTCTGCCTACTTGTGATCGCTCTCTGTCAAATAAATAAATAAAATCTTTAAAAAAATGTTAAAAATAAAGAAAATCCAGTGAAATGTAAGTGTGTTGGGAGGATGCTCTGGTTTTGTATAACTGAAATCCTTAGTTATAATCATTGGCATTGAATATTTTTATATGACCTGAACCACAGTGAGGGAAACAAGAGCTTTTAATTTGTAATAATTGATAATTACTGGTGGGAGAATATCTCAAAGGAGAGAAGAATAAAATAGGACAAATTTAGTTGTGATCCAATTTAATTCTCTTATTAAATACTTTAAAACAATTTGGTGCCTTCAAAATGTTCTGAAAAATAGAAACATAATTAGGATCAAGATATAAAAGAGTTGAGGAGAAAGATCCATTGGTTGTTGACAAATATTCACCAAATTTAGATTTTATCTTTGCAGAATCTTGTAGAATAATGAATTTAATGGACTGTTCCTAAAGGTGGGTTTAACAGTATTAGAATCACCTATATTCTCTGTTACCAGAGTTGGAACGATTTGTTTTTGTTGCTAAGTTAGTTGATCCCACCTTCATCCTTGTACTTTCTAGGGTTGGAAAATTTTATGTAGAATAAAATGTTGTAATCATATCCTTCTGTGTTGGCTAATTAATAATGGCTCTATACCTGCCATAAGTTATGGACCAACTGATTCCTAGTGGAACTTGTCTATTTGGTCCAACTATTATTCCATCACTGTAGCTAAAGGATAAGTAAACCACTAACATCAAGCATGGTGGCTGAGAAATCACTTTAACTTTTGACAGAATGTATATGAAATACAATGGTGAATATTTTTTTTTAGATTTAGAGTCATTACATACCAATAGTATATAATTTTTGTTTGTTTTGTACCCTAGGGTCATTATATAGCAGCAATATACAGTAAGATCTTGATTAACTCAAGCAGTTAGCAATTTGGATATTCTGGTTGATTTCATTTTCTAGATGATTGAAGGCTAAAAGGAAACTACTTTGGTTTCAACCATTTTCATAGAAAGTCTTCTGAAATGCTTTAATTTACCTTTCTGTTGTGTGAAATGCCATATACTAAGTATATTTTCACCTTAAAAGTGGTTATTCACATCTCTTTCTTTTTTAACCTATTGATACTCCCTTTAGGCAGTAAAAAGTGAAGTTGAATCTGCACTAATAGAATCTATCCATTATTCATCCATCCATCCATCCACCCATTCATCCATCCATCCATCCATCCATCCATCCATTCCTGTTTCTCATCTACTATATGTTAGAGTAAACAGTAAATAAGTAAGCCAGCAAGTTCCCTGCCATATCAAATTTACATTGTCACTGAAGATGTAGATAAAAAGTAATAAATAATACATTTGCAGAAGGAAATAAACAGTTTAATAAAGATAATAGGTGCATTTCTGTTAGTGAGGGCAAGATCATTCCAGAGAGAGGGAACAATAAATGCAAAGGCCTGTAGCAGGACAAGACTTGGCATGCTCTAGGAACTGACAAAAGGTTGATGTAACTGACTGAAAGACATCCCTTGAAGTTGACACTGGCACTAAATCTGGTCATTTATTAATAATCATCTGAAGAATAAACCTGGGTTGTGACATTTAAATAATAATCCAGTAATCTATAGTTAGTAAGTGCTTTTGAAGTTAGGAGTCAGTAACAGAATCTATTTCTGGTGGGGAAGGAATTTATTGGCAGGGCACTAGGTCAAGCCTATAGGGTAAAAGTTGAGTTCTGATGCTGTTTTGGTGGGATGATAGTAGAAACAACAAGGACTGTCAAACCGACAGCTTTAATCTTTTCTTTCACTTGGACTGACTAGAGTCCAATACTGAGAGATTAAGACAGGATGGTTGTGATTATTAATAACAGTGCCTGCCAAGGTGCAACATTGGGAAAGTGCTATCAACTTGCTGACCTTGGAGTAGACACTATTATATAGGCTGCTTCTATTCTTGAGAAGTTGAATTATTGAGAATGTCTTTAATAATAGTAAAACTTGTGTAATGTTTATTTATTTTTTAAAGATTTTACTTATTTATTTGACAGAGGAAGAGAGATCACAAGTAGGCAGAGAGGCAGGCAGAGAGAGGGGGAAGCAGGCTCCCTGCTGAGCAGAGAGCCTGACTTGAGACTCGATCCCAGGACCCTGAGATCATGACCTGAGCCAAAGGCAGAGGCATTAACCCACTGAGACACTCAGGCGTCCCTAATGTTTACTTTATACTAAACACTGTTCTAAGCACCTTGCATATATAAACTATTTCCTCAATGGCTCTATTGTTTCCCATTTTACTGAGGAGGAAACAGAGGCTCAGGATAATAATCTAACTTGCCCTGTGTCACACAGCCATTCACTAAGTGGTAGAGCTAGACCTGAACTTGGTCAAGTGTTTAAGGCCCTCCCATTATTCATTAATTTATTTATGGACTTACATATTTAAACGTCCAACGCTAAGAACACAGTGTTATGGCGAATAGGGATGTTTGGGAATATGTTTTAGCTATTCCAAGGGGTAGACAAAGATAATAAATCTTGACTTGTCTTTTGGGAGAGTGATTTTAATAATACAGTGATCAGCACTGAGCAATAGAACTTAAAGTGATTGTATATTGATCTCATATCTTGCAACCTTCCTAGGCTCATTTTTCTAGTTCTTCATGTATTGTAGTGGATAGGATTTTCCATGTACAAGACCACATCATCTGTGAATAGAGATAGTTTTACTTTTTCCTTTTCAAAATGGATGCTTCTTATTTTTTTTCTTGCCTAATTTCCCTGAGTAAAAAGAACCCCAGTACAATGTTGAATTGAAGTGGTAAGAGCAGGCAACGTTTTCTTTTTCTTTATTTCAGAGCAAAGCATTACCAGTATGTATGAGGTGAGCTGTGCTGTTTTCACTGATGCTCTTTGTCAAGTTGAGGAATTTCCCTTTATTCTTGATTTTCTGAATGTTTTTTTAATCACAAAAGGTGTTAGATTTTGGTAAATGCTATTTCTGCAACTATTAAGATCATGATTTGGCTTTCGTCACTTATCCTATTAATATGTTATTTGATATTTATTGGTTTACATTGATTTTTGTATATTGAACCAATTTAGTAATTCTGGGGAAAAAAATCTCACTTGGTCATGTCTAATCTTGTGTATAGTTGCTGTATTCTGTTTGCTAGTATATTGCTAAGGATTTTGGGGTTTATTCAAAAGGAGAATTGGTCTATAATTTTCTTCTTCTGGATTTTTTTTTCGTTTTTGGTATCAGGTATATCTCAGGAATGAGTTGTTCCCTTCTCTCTTAGTTTTTGGAAGAGCTTGTGAAGAATCGGCATTAATTTTTCTTTCATTGTTTGGTAGAATTCATCAGAAAAGCTAAAAAAGCCTGGATTGTGAATTAATTTTTTTGGTAAATTTTATGAGTACTAATTTAATCTATTTGTTATGTATTTATGTAGTTTTTCAATCATTTTGTGTTTCAGTAATTTGTGTCTTTGTAGGAGCTTGTCATTTTATTTAGGTTACTTAATTTATTGACATGATTGTTTGCAATATTTTCATATAATCCTTTTTACTTTTGTGAGTAGACGTGCTCACTCTTTTATTCCTGATTTTAGTAACTTGAATATTCTCTTTTTTTTTCCCCCTCTGTCTCTCTTAAGATTTGTTAATTTTGTTGATCTTTCCAACAAACTAACTTTAGATTTCATTGTTTTTTTCTATTGGTGTTGTCCATTCTATTTCATTTATTTCTGTTCTTTATTATTTCCTTCCTTTTGCTAATTTTGGGTTAAGTTTGCTCTTCCTTTTTTGGTGTCTTATGATGGAATGTTAAGTTATTGATGTGAGGTCTTTTATTTTTAAATATTGGTGGTTTCAGCTGTAAATTTCCCTCTAATAACTGTTTTACCTCCATCTCATAAGTTCTGATATGTTGTGTTTTCCTTTTCCATTATCTCAAATTACTTTCTAATTTCCTTTTGTGATTTCTTCTTTGATACATTGGTTTTTAGGAATGTGTTGTTTAAATTCCACTCATTTGTGAATTTCCCAAATACCCTTCTGTTATTAATTTCTCACTTCATTCCATTGTAGTTAGAGAACATTCTTTTTTTTTTTTTTAAGATTTTATTTATTTATTTGAGAGAGAGAGAACACAAGCGAGGGGAGGGACCAAGGGAGAAGGACAGGCAGACTCCATGCTGAATGTGGAGCCAACGTGGGGCTCCATCCCAGACCCTGAGATCAGAAGCTGAGCTGAAGTCAGATGCTTAACCCACTGAGCCACCTAGGCACCCATAAAGAGCATTATTTGTGCGAATTTCAGTCCTTTTAAATGCACCAAGGCTTATTTTTGGCCTAATGAATAGTTTGTCTTAGAGGATGTTCCTGGTGTACCTGAGAAGAAGGTGTGTTCTGCTACTCTTATGAGGTATTCTAGAGATGCCTTGTTAGATCTAGTTTGTTTATATGTAATGTTATATTTAATGTTTTGAGGACCTGTCGTTTTTTCCTCCTAAAAAAGCAGCATGATTTTATAGTCACACCAGCGATTTATGAAATATCTAATTTTTCTGAGTCCTTGTTACCGCTCACTATTCTAAGTTTTACTTTAGCTACTGTAATTATTGTAAAGTGGTTTTGATTTGCATTTCTAACCTTCTATTTCTCCATTGATTTTCTGCCTAGTCATTCTGTCCATTACTGAAAGTGAGATCTGTTACTGTTGGATTGTCTCTTTCTTCCTTCAGTTCTCTTAGTTTCTTTAGTACTCTGTTGTTAGGTTCATATGTGTTTATAATTGTTATGTCTTCCTAGTAAATTTTATCATTATAAAATGAATTAATTTGCCTCTAGTAACAATTTTTTGGTCTTAAAGTCTTTTTAATCTGTTTTTTGCTACCATTTTCATCATGTATTATTCCCCTGGGCTATCCTAATAAAGTACCATACATTAGAGATTTATTTTCTCATAATTCTGGAGGGTTGAACTCTGAGGTCAAGGCGTTGTAAGGGTTGATTTCTTCTGAGGGCCATGAGGGAAAGATCTGTTTCAGGCCTTTTTTCTTAGCTTGTGGATGGTCATGTTTACCTGTGTTTTCACATCATCTTTTTTTTGCACATCTGTGTCCAGTTTTTCTCTTCATATAAAGACATCAGTCATATAGGATTAGGGCACATCCTAGTGACCTCATTTTAACTTAATTGCCTCTTAAAAGACCCTGTCCAAAATATGGTCACATTCTTTTTTTTTTTTTTAAAGATTTATTTATTTATTTATTTGAGAGAGAAAGAGAGTGCAAGAGACAGTGCATGGAGGGGGAGGGGGAGGGAAGAGGATGGGGCAGAGAATCTCAGGCAGACTCTGTGATTGAGCCATCCAGGCACTGCACCAAATGTGATCACATTCTGAGGTACCAAGATTAGGACTTCAATGCATGAGTTTTTGAGGAGACACTATTTAGCTTATGACACATGGTATATCTTCTTTCATCTTTTTAGTTTGACCTCTTTGTGGTTTTGAATCTAAAGTATGTCTCTTTTAGACAGAATATAGTTGGATCAATTTTTTTTTTATGCATTCTGCCAGTCTCTGCTTTTTTTATTTGTCATTTGCTATTTTTTTTTATATATCTCATGTCTTTTTTCTTTGTTCCTTCATTAATACCTTTTTTTGGTTAAATAGGTATTTAGTATACTATTGTAATTCCCTTACTATATTTGAAATATACGTTTTATTTTTTCTTTGTTATTAGTGCTGCCCTAGGAATTAACATCTTAATCTAAAACAATCTATTTTGGATTAAAACCAATTTAATTTGAATATTATGTAAAAACTTTGTCTAATATAGCTTTGTTTCCTTCTCTCTTCTTTGCACTATTGTTGTCATACATATTACATCTTTATACATCATATGCTCATCAAAACAGATTTACCACTATAGGCTCTATTCAGTTCTCTTAATTTTAAATCAGGTGGGAGAAGAAAGATTTATAGACAAAATATATTTATACTATCTTTTATATTTACTTGTTTTAGCTATCTCTACTGGTGCTCTTTATATCTTTGTGTGGATTTGTGTTGCTATCTAGGGGCGGGTTTTTTTTTTTTTTTCATTTCTGTCTGCAGGACTCACTTTTATATTTCTTGTGGGGCAGGTTTGCTAGCAACAAATTCTTTCCTTTTTTTTTTTTGCTTTGTTTTATTTATCTAGGAATGTCTTAATTACTCCTTTATTTTTGAAAGATAGCTTTGCCAGAAATAGAATTCTTGGTTGACATTCTCCCTACCCATAGCCCTTTGAATATGTTATCCTGTGGCATCTGTGATTTTTAGTGAGAAATGGGGTAAGAAACCTTGCTACTTTCAAGATTCTTTGTTTCCATCTTTTGAGAGTTTGTGTCTGATGTATCTAGATTTGGATGTCTTTGGATGCTGGTTGCCTTTCATTGAGCTTCTTGGATGTGTAGATGAATGTTTTCCTATCAAATTTGGGAAGTTTTTGGCCATTGCTTTTTCAAATATTTTTTCTTCCACTGTATTCTTTCCTCTCCTCTGGACTCTACTCTCGTAGTCATTCTTGCACTTTTCTTTAATTTTTCAGACAGGGTTCTTTTGAGTCTTTCTACATAGTTATAGTAGCTGATTTAAAGTCTTTGTCTAGAAAGTATAATACTGGGACTTCCTCAGAGACAGTTTCTGTTGACTTTTTTTTTTTTTAATCAGTGCATGGCCATACTTTCCCCTTTCTTTTCATGTCTCATAATTTTGTTGTCATTGAAAACTGGATATTTTAAAGAATAGAATGTAGGAACTATGGAGTTTAAATTTTCCTATTCCCAAGGGTTTGTTGTTTGTTTAGTGACTTTACCAAATGAATTCTGTAAAGTCTTTATTTTTTGTCTTGTGTAGCCGCTGAAGTCTGTGCCCAGTTAGCTTAGTGGTCAGCTGCTGATTAGGCCAAAAATTTCTCTCTTGTCTTTTTTTTTTTTTTTTTTTTAAGAGATAGAAGATAGAAGTTGAATACACTGCAAGGGAGCAGCAGGCAGGACAGCAAAGGAGGGACTGTTTGCCAGGTGGCAGTGATGGGGGTGATAGTTAAGAGGGGAAGTCAGGACATATGGGAATTTTGCTTTTTTGGTCCTTACACCCAGTTTTAAGTAACACATTGGTCAGCTTGCGCTTATGGTTATTTTGAGGTGGGTCACCTAATGAGCCTGTTTGCATCCAGCCTGGTGGTCACTGTGGGCCCTTTTACCTTACTCAGGTTTCCATTGCTCAAGCCTGTTGCCTGAAAGTGGCCTCTACACTCCCTTTGACAAGGACAGATTTTTGGCGTTTGAGTGGAGGTCTTGCCTACATTAGCTGCTCTGTGCTGGATGGAGGTGGGGACAGGCTTTCCCTACCTAAACTTGTTGCTCCATCAGGGGTTCTGTGCAGTTATAGACCAGGGCATGGTATTATTTTAATGTACTGGTAGGCGATTTGAGTGAAATTCCTTGGTGGTCAGGCCCATGGGATTTAGGAGGAGGGAATCCTCTGATGGCATATTCTGGAATCCTTGTTGAATCATCATTTGTATATGAAATTGTTGGATTCACTCCAGACGTATAGGGGAGTATTTTGCCTGTAGATCATGATGGTGGCTGGATCCACAGGAACAAAGGTATAAAGGGGGGCCTGCAAAAAGTAAGGCAGCTGAGAGTCAGCCAGCATCAGGAAGGGTCCCATCTGAGTTCAAAACGTGTGTGGATTTACCTTGGACAAGCTTCCACTACCAAGTGTGTCATCACATGTTGGGAATGGAGGTCTCAGGGGGATAGAGTAGGGAGAGGAGAGGAAAGGAGTCCTTAGGCCTCACAGGCATAAGCAGTCTGACCTGTTTGCCCTCAACCTTCAGACCACACTGGGGAGCTGACCTGGCCAGAGATCTTCAGTTGTCTGGGGAGTAGTAGTAGGGTTAGACTGCTGAAGGCTGGCAGAGAATTTCTTAACTGCCTTGAACCAATGTATCTGTTAGCTTTTGCTCTGTGTGTGTTGAGGCAGAGTTTATAACTCTACTTTAGTCTTCACTTCATGTTTGTGTAGAACCTGAAGTTCGACTGTAAGTGAAACATGAGGCCTTCTCAGCTCTTTCTTGTTCATGCACATGGCCTTACACGTGCATGTGGCCTTCTAGATTCCCGGGGAATATGTTGGAGCTTTTCAGTGTTCCCTATGGACATCTCTTTACCCAGTGTTTCTTTTTAAGTTTTTGGGTAGCCTCTTGTTTGCTCCAATTGGTATTGCCACCTCAGCTAGCTGTGATGTTAAACAGTTATTGCTGATTGTTTTTCACAAATGTCCTCAGGATAGGGCTTTTTGTACTGAGTAAGCTCTGAGGCAGGTCAAATTAAAGCAACCCTGAAAATGGGGCTTTTCCAGGGCATTGCCAGACAGGTTAAATAGTGACAGTTTTCTGATGACAGGGCTTTTTCATAAGCTTCAAATTCATTCTGCTTACTTCTGTGGCTTCTAGGTTGCTGGTATTCTCAGCTACCTGTAGGCTATTGGTTTTCAAAGTTGCCTCAGAGCTGGTTGAGATGGATGGAATTATGGCAAATTAAGATACTGTAAAGCTTACTGTTCTTACTTAAATTCAGTCATTTTTTTTGAATGCTCATTCATCACTTATTCCAAGGCTTTGCTTAACTTCCATGTTCTGAAAAAGTTGATCATCAGAATTTTTCCACTGTTTTCATTTTGGAAGTTTTATCGATCAGAGTTCTCTAGAGAAGCAGACCTATAGTGTGTGTGCGTGCGTGTGTGTGTGTGTAGCTACATACATATACATATATATATATACATGTATATATGTGTATATATATATATGATATAAGAATACCAATAATTTAAGTCAGTCCTTGTCTGAAGGCCCAAGAACCAGTAGTGCTGATGTCCAGGGGCAGGAGTAGGTGAATGTTCTAGCTCAAGCAGATTGGATGATGGATTGGGTCAGTTGATGCCCACTCAAATTGGTGAGGTGATCTTCATTTGCTCTTTATTTAAGTGCTAATTTTCTCTGGAAACACCAGAAATAATGTTTTACTAGATTATCTGGGTATCCCTTAGTCCATTCAAATTGACATATAAAATTAACCATCAAAGAAGTACTACTTCCCTACATATGTGATTTGAATTTTTCTAATAGCCACAATAAAAAAAGTAAAAAGAAACCAATGAAATTAATTTTAATTATATTATCACTAATTTCAAAATTAATTATAATTTTAATTATATATATATTTTTTTATTTTTTATTTTTTTAAAGATTTTATTTATTTGACATAGAGAAACACAGCGAGAGAGGGAACACAAGCAGAGGGAATGGTAGCGAGAGAAGCAGGCTTCCTCGCAGAGCAGAGAGCCCGATGCGGGGCTCGATCCCAGGCCCCTGGGAACTGACCTGGGCCGAAGGCAGACGCTAAACGACTGAGCCACCCAGGCGCCCCTTAATTATATATTTTATTTAACAAAACATACCCAAGATATTTTTATTTCAATGTAAAATTGATATAAAATTAAGAAAGAGATATTTTACTTTTTTTTCTGTACTAAGTCTTTCACATTTGATATGTGTTTTATACTTATAGCACATCTTAATTTGGAATATCCTCATCAAGGGCTCAATGGTCATATGTGGCTAGTGGCTTTTGCAATGGGCAGAACAGTCTTAGAATGCAGGAGAATGGGTAGATGTGTTGAAATTCTAGTATTAGAAATTCTAGTAAAAGAAATCCTTGCCCACTTGAGTTGAAAGGGAAAAGTATTGTTTAACCATCTGCTCCTTCATTGTTACCGTCTGTGTTAGACTGGATAATGGCCTTGAGAGATGTCAATGTCCTTATTCCCAGAGCCTGTGAATATTTTACCTTACATGGTAGAAGGAATACTGTGGATGTGATGAAGCTAGGAGTTTGAGATGGAGAGATTATCCTTTGTACTTACAAAGGTCCTTTTAAGAGGGAGGCAGGAAGATCAGAGTCAGTAGTTTGAGATACAACAGTGATAACAGGAAGGTAGAGTGGTGTGAGGAAGGAGATCACATGCACAAGGAATGTAGATGGCCTCTGGAAGCTCTGAGGGGAAGGAAACAGATTCTCAACAGAGAGCCTCCAGAAAGAACCAGCCTTGTTTGCCCAGTGACAGTGATTTTAGACTTCTGACCTCCAGGACTGTAAGATAACAAGTTTGTGTTGTTTTGAGCCCTTATGTTTGGGGTCATCTGTAACAGCAGCAAGAGGAAATTAATTCAGTACCTTAGCAGGCACAAGTCGCTGTGGCAGAAAGTTTGTTTTTTAATATAAATTTTTGTTGCTATTAAAGAATTTATGTTCTGTGCGAGTTAAAGTCCATATCAATTCTGATTCAAGCTTTGCATCACCGATTAAGGCACTCATTTTTAGTTTCAGTATTTATATTTTAGATGAATTTTCACAAGGGCAGAGGGCTTAAAAAACATTGCTGAGAGACAATTGCCAGAAATTTCAGGGTAGCTCTGGAATCCATATATTTATCTGGAAAATTCCAGAAACACTGTGTCCTCTTGGTGGGACAGTTTGTTTTCAGTTCAATCAATTCTCTGTGAAACTGAACCACACTTACAGGATAGAAGATAATACAAATGCGTTCTGAGGTTTTCTCTAAAGGAAGCTACAAAAACTTAAAGCATGATTTGAAGTCATGTAAATCATCTAGTCTTTTCTGAAATGATGACTTCCTTTCCACCAAATAGTTCTGTAATTCTTTATGTTTTTGATTTTATTGAACTCAAGCCAGGCCACAATAGTAAAATGAGTACATTACCCTTTTGTGTTCTGTTCAATCTGTAGGCCCAGTTTGAGTCTGAAATTTGCACTTCTTTGGGTAGAAATATGCCTTCTAAATTCTATTACTGTAGTTTCCCACTGTATTCGGATATATTGTCTCAAGTTTAATTAAATATTAAATTCTGTACAACTGTCAGAAAAATAAAATGATTTCTTGGGTCAAATCATTTTTCTGTAGTTGAAAAGGGTTGACAGATACACTTGGTTTTCCCTCAGTGGCTTACAAGATACTACATTATTAAACTTGAGACAACCTTTTTTTTTTGAACATGCATTTCTTTTGTTGAAAGTGCAGAAAAATCCTGTGCTCACTCTGTTACGATCATTGGGAAGAAACACTGAAGACATCTGTCTCTCTTTTCTATATATCCCTTGTACATTTCAATCATTATGCAATTGAGATTTTCACAAACACTTCTAAAACTCAGCTTTTTGCTTAAAATAACAAAGAACTACTTATAAATCTAATTATTTGGTCAAGTATATTTTCCAGTCACTAGCTAAGCCAGATTTTTAAATTCTTTCATTTTTAAAATGCCATGATTGATAACACGCCTATGGGTGTAAATATGATTAAAAAGACAAATATGTGAACTCTGGTCGCCGGTATGTGAGAAGTGGAGTCTGACTTGAGGTTCATGTCTGTGGTCCCTGGAATGTCCCTCTCTCCAGCTGGTTTCCTTTAAGTCAAGGGTTCAGGATGAAGAAGAGTTCCCACACTCCTAGAGACTGTAAGTCACACTGTCAGTCAGCTGCTGATTTTCAGCTAATCCACATTGTCATTGCCCAAGTTGTGTTCAATTTACCTTATAGTCAGAAAACTTAGGTTTTTTCTAAGCCACTCTATGTTCTTTTAGTTCTCTGTCTAGCTAAAGGTCCCATGGAAGCTTGTAGAGCAAAAACCTGAAGTACAGTGATGCCTATACCTAAACCCATGGGCCAGCCAAAAAAGTTACATCAGATATGACTTGAGTTTTGATTAAAGAATTATTTGGGGGCGGGGCGTCTGGGTGGCTCAGTACATTCAGCATCAGACTCTGGGTTTCTGCTTAGATCAGGATCCCGAGGTTAGGAGACTGAGCCCTGTCTCAGGTCCTTGCACTCAGCACAGAGTCTGCTTGAGATGTTCTCCCTTTCCCTGTCCTTCCCCCTCTGTCCCTTAACTGTTCCTGCGTGTATTTGCTCCCTCTCTTAAATAAATAAAATCCTTTTAATAAAATGTATTTGGGGAAATTTTAATGCCACTTAATTTCAAGAGTATCAAGATGGCATATGGAAGAGATATACCTTGCAGGTTTACTCTAACACACACCTTCTTTTTAAAATTGTGGCCCACAGGTCCATTGCATCAGAGTCACCTGGGATGCTGCTTCAAAATGCAGGTTCCTGGGCCACCTGGGTGGCTCAGTCAGTTAAGCATCAGCCTTCAGCTCAGGTCATGATCCCAGAGTCTTGGGATTGAGTCTCACACCCTGCTTTTTGCTCAATGGGGAACCTGCTTCACCCTCTGCCTGCCACTCCCCCTGCTTGTGTGTGCCCTCTCTGTCTCTCTCTCTCCCTCTGACAAATAAATGAATAAAATCTGAATCCTGCCCCAGCGTGAGGCCTGGGAGGAATCCATTTGGGTTTTTTGTTTGTTTGTTTGTTTTTTAATCTCCCCAGAACCATGACACAGCCATTAGAATGGCCAAAATCCAAAACACTGACAATGCCAAATGCTGGCAAGGATGTGGAGCAACAAGAACTCTCACTCATTGCTGATGGAAACACAAAATGGCCCAGCCCTGCTGAAAGACAACTTAGGGGCACCTGGGCAGCTCTCTTGGTTAAGTGTCTGATTCTTGATTTCAGCCTAGGTCATGATATCAGGATCATGAGATCGAGCCCCACACTGGGCTCCACACTCAGGGCAGAGTTTGCTTGAGATTCTTTTCCTTTCCCTCTGGCTCACATTCTCACTCTCTAAAATAAATAAATAAAATCTACAAAAAGACAGCTTAGGGGCGCCTGGGTGGCTCATTTGTTAAGCAGCTGCCTTCGGCTCAGGTCATGATCCCAGGGTCCTGGGATCAAGTCCCTGCATGAGGCTCCTTGCACAGTGGGGAGCCTGCTTCTTCCTCTTCTACTCCACCTGTTTGTGTTCCCTTTCTCACTGTCACTCTCTCTCTGTCAAATAAATAAATAAAATCTTAAAAATCTAAAAAATAAATAAACAAAAATTAAAATTAAAAAAATTCACTAATGAATTTTTCTTGAATGTCTTCCAGGGACATATATAATTATTTTGTCTTGGGATATAACCAGCTTCGTAATATTATGGTTTTTGATGACAATTAAACCTTAGAATTCAGTTAGGTCATAAGGTAAATATTCCTGGTGTGAGAATTTTTTAAAAAATAACTACCTATCTATGTATGTCTGTTGATAAATTTTGCCTTGTTTGATGCCTGCCAGCTCCTGTCCCTACACCTCTGTTTCTCTTCCACCACCTTGTACTACATCTGCCTCATTTTGGAGGTCCACAGTGCAGGTCCTGCCAATGGGGGGCTCCCCACAATTTGTGTTGCTCTTTGGAGTGGATGTTTCAGCCCTTGTCACTGGCTGCTTTTTTGAACTCCATTATCCACAAATTGAAAAGCTTTATTAAGAAGCACTGAAGTACTTTATATGGTGATAGTATTGTAATGTCACTGAGTGACAGAGGCTATTAATAAATAGTTTGAATGATTTCTTGAGGAAAATGAAGTACTCTACTAAATTACCAGCAACCTTTCTTACCCCTCAAGTTAGTAGTTTGGGTTGTTCTTGTCAAAGTCATATTATGTTTAATTAAGAAATGAATTGGGGGAAATTTAATGTAAGAGCATTTAGCAAAAGTTATAGTAAATTAAAAAATAGGTATTATTCATGTAAGTTTCCTTTTTTGTGTGAAAATTCTGGATTAGTTATTGAAAAGATTATGGTAGCCTGCAGAGGACGATGGACACGTGATTCACCTACCTTATCACTGGATGGCACTGTGGGCTCAGGAACTGCACTAGAAATCCACTCTCTGGTGGTTGAAATCTTGTGTTCCCATCTTTCTGGAAAAGGCTTTTTATATGCATTTCTAATGTTTGTAAGTGCACTTGTTACCTGTTGCTAAATATATAATTTATATTGTGTTTGTTAGGTAGAACATTTTAATGTGAATGCAAAATGAATTTTTTTCCTTCTAAGGTAAAATCTCAGTTCTTTTTTTTTAGAACTTAATTTTAAACTCATTGTTGAATTAACTTCTCTCCATCTGGGAAACTTCCTATTTAGACTATGAATAGTGGTTAGGAGCATGGACTCTCCAGCCAGAGTGCTGCTGAGTCGCTAAGGCCTTGTGCAGCTCATAAAATGGCTCTCAGCCTCAGTGATCTCATTCAGGAAATGGACTAACAATAGTGTTTGCCTCCTATGGTAGCTGCAAAGATTAAAATGCATTAGTGTATGTCAAGTGCTTATTGCAGAGCCTGTTACATAGGAGGCACTAAGTAAATATTAGCTTTTATTATGATATTATCATTATTACCATTGTCCTTACCTTAGTTTTCCTGTTTGTTTCCTTTTCTCGACCCCTCTTCTGCACACTCTCACTTTATCACTGCCTTCCCTAACTTCGCATGTCC
Organism: Procyon lotor; assembly: GCA_028646535.1. Lineage (NCBI taxonomy): Eukaryota > Metazoa > Chordata > Mammalia > Carnivora > Procyonidae > Procyon > Procyon lotor. Next base: position 79,583,771 of record CM053614.1, read on the forward strand.
TGACATAGGAGCATATTGGTTGCAGCAGAGACTGATATTTTACCCAGAGCCTTTACTTTTGATTAAGTCTTGCAGTTAATTAGAACATAAACATTAAAAAGTAAAAGTCCTACTTTGCTACTGCCATTTTTTTTTTTTTTTACTCGTTAGGGAATATGTATGCTACGATGCCTCAACAACAATTGAACTAAAAGCACTGATGACATACTGCTCATTGTCGTTATGCAGGTGAGACCTGTGGAGGCTTGATGGAGCTTAAGCTAGGCAGAGGGCTGAGATCACTTGTTCTAAGTCCAGGAAGTACTTCCTTACCAGTTAGCTGCAGTATAAACCTGAGAATTTCGAGTATAAATACTCGGGCTCACCTGGAGTTCTTTTACTGAAAGAACTTAATACACCTGAGACTAGTACAGCACTGCATGTTAACTCTACTGGAATTAAAAAAAAAAAGTCTCCATTAATCTTGTGGTAACAGGCCTAGGCCTTTGGCATTTCATCAGTGAAAATCAATATACTGAAACAAAGCTTGCCATTTGTACAGCTAGTACAAATTACTGAATATAGGTAAAATTCGTGCTCTTTTTGTTACTGTTCTGCTTTGTTTTTGTCTTGGGGACTATCAACAAACTCTTTTTAAGTGTAGCTGGATCATTTCTTGAGCTTTCTTTCCCATGTATGGGACTTGAGGTAGAAAATCAGAAGCAAAATGTTTTTCACGGCAATCAATAATAGTATTTGGATTCTACCCCAGCTCAAAATTTATATTAAGGGCAATCTGTTGCTTTCCATCATTTTTTTTCCATCATTTTTTCCATCATTTTTTCATCTTTCTCTCATGTTACCTCAAAACATGCTTATGTCCTTTCTTTGCTCTTCCCCTCTGCCCCCACACCTTTCCTCCCTTTCTATTTCTTTCCCTTCTTTCTGTTGCTTTACGTAATATCCTTGATTTGTTGTTACAGTAAAATGGAGCTTATAATATTGGGGCTAGGATAGAATTCCAAATACTTGCTATTTTGGGGCATCTCAAAGAAAAAAGAAAAGGCCAGTGATTATGCTAAAGTAGGTCTGAGACTGAAAACAAGTTTAGTGGGACGTAGAGAAGAGATCAAATTTTAAAAGTGGTGCATTGAGGTGAGACTTCTGACAGATGCCCACATTGCCCCTTCCTTTTGTTGGTGGTGATTATTGCTAGGACAGTATCCAGAAATACAAAACCCATTGGTGGGAACTGTTTTAAGAACTTCCACTGGTCTGTGTTCTTTCCCGAATTTTGTCCTCTTTGTTCTTGGGACTGTGGTAGTGGTTTCTGGAAAATGCTTTTCTTCTGGTGGGTAAGACTCTGATGCTCATGCCCCAAGGGAAAGGAGGGATAAATGAAAGCATTATTTTCTTTGGCAGCACAGACCTATGTATTAGGGCAGGCTGAGCAGCAGTCATCTGCGTGTGAACCCACATAATGTAACATGAAAGGAAGTTTTCCTGACCACTATCATATCTGATTTCATGTTCAGACATTCTTATTGAGAGTCATTTAATCAAAGGTTTGTCTTGTGTCAGATTTTTTCTGCCCAGGTTTTCAGTTTCTGTCAGATAGCCATTTGTCAGCAAACTGAAAGGCTTCATAGTTTTGTGAAGCAATGATGATCCTTTCCCCCTAGAAATTTCCCCTAGAAATAAAAATTCTCAGTTTTTCATTTTTTGTTTCTTAGGAGTATACAACTAAACAATACTCTTATCATTTCAAAACTATCTATTTTTGCTGACTGTTCGATTTATGTCTTGAAAATCATCACAGTGTTCTTTTTTGCCTAAACAACACCGTGATTAGAAAAGGGAGAAGAAGGAATCTAAAGTTTGTCCAACAGTATTCAGTTTGTCAACAGTTTGTCCAACAGTATTCAATTTGAGCCTGGTCTTTATTTTTAATTATCAAGCAAGCATAGTAGCTTAGGTTCTTAAAAATTTTTTCCCCTTTGTTATCATCTAAGAGGTTTTTGTTTTCCCATCTGAGAATTATTTTGAAAAGAGAATGACTGTAAACCAGGAGTTGCAAAGTTAAATACTAAAATACACCAGACAGGTCATTAAAATGAGTGAATTGAGACAGACAAACAGCAGGGAATGGTGGTGGAGATGGGCTAAGGGAGGGCATCGTCACCGCTCACCCCAGCATTTGCTGCCATGTAAGATTGTGGTCCCAAATGCTGCGGGGCCAGCATAAGCCAATTTTACCATACCACCGCCCAGTGTGGCCAGATTTCCAATTTTTTGAAGTAAGAAATTTGAACTTTTATATAAAACTTTTCAATTTTGGAAATACTACATAGCCCAAACAGAATATAGTCGTGAACTGAATCATGGTCATGAACTGCCAGTTTGCAATCCCTGGAGGTAAATTGCTGGTAACTTGTCTTAGAAATCATTTTTTCAACCTTATAGTCTAACTGCAGATTTAATCAATGGTTTGATTCAAATGGTTTGATTCAAACATTGATTTTTTTAAAAAATTTTAATTCCAGTATAATTAACATTCAGTGTTATATTCATTTCAGGTGAAAATGTTGATTTTTTTGAAAATGTTGATTTTTAATCAGCAGTTCCACTAGTATTTTTATGAACCAGCAGTGTTTTATTTTTAATTTTTTAAATTTTAATTTAATTTTTTTTTTTCCTTAAAACAACAGAAGTTTATTCTCTTACAGTTCTGGAGACCAACTAAAATCCAGGTGTCAGCAGGGTTATGCTTTCTGATAGAATCTTTCCTTGACTCTCCCCAGCTTCTGGTGGTAACCAGTAATCTTTGGGGTTTAGGTACCAACCCCAATTCCAACCAAGGAATTGGCTTGTAAATTCTTTTTTTTTTAAATTTTTTAAAAATTATGTTCATTTGTTCAGTTAGTCACTGTATAGCACATAATCAGTTTTTGATGTAGTGTTCAGTGACTCATTAGTTAAGTATAACACCCAGAGCTCATCACTGCATAACCTCCTTAATATAACCTCTTCAATACCCATCACCCTGTTACCCCTTCCTCCCATCCTCCTCCCCTCTGAAACCCTCAGATTGGTTCCCGGGGTCCATAGTCTCTCATGGTTCATCTCCCTCTCTGATTTCTCCCCCTTTGGATTTCCCTCCCTTCCCCTATGGTCCTCCTGAACGAAGAGTATTTTAATGTGTGTTCGATATTTATAAAATTTAAAGATTTGCAGTTCAGAAATTTTTTTCATTAATACAATCAATATACTTGGAATTTCTAAAGCTGACTAACCTGTCTTGCCATCTGTGGGAATTGTTTTTCCTAGATACATTATTTGTTTCCATGAATGATGGAAACCACCCATCTAATTCATAGAAATTACTGAATTGTTATATAGTAAAGCCCCATGTTAGCTGTTTGATCTATATTTGCTTGGATAACAGGTTTTTTTTAAAGGGTAATTTTTCATGATTCTTCCTTTTGAGTATTTCCAAAGTGCTTTTACAATGTTATTCTGAAATCATACAAACAAGAGATGTGAGAAAGTTGGTTATGTTTTGCAAACTTGAGTCAGAGTTCAGAACTTTGTTGTGAGGAGCTAAGCTGAGACTGAGACTCAGGATCCAAATTTCTTTCCACGAGACTGCTGAGGATGTCAAAAAGATTCAAAGACTCTGTCCTCTTCAGAAATGTCTTGCCCTCCAATTGTGGTTAAGGAGTAGGTGGAGGATGTGGCTAAGAGAATGATCATTGTCTGATGAATATGAGAATTGACACAACAAAGCAGAGTGGCTCCTTAAGAGTCCTATCATATTACAGTCTTCCAGCATATAAAAACAGATTTGTGGATATGTTAGAATGCAGATCATATGCAAATGCCCCAAATGAGAGGCATATGAGAATATGGATATATGATACAGTGTATCATCAAAGGCTGATTATGTCGGTGTACCTTTGAGATTTCTTAGAGGTGAGGTTGGAAAGTCCAAACACGTCCACAATTGGCAGCTTAGATCTTAAAACCCATCCAGCCTGTGCCATGAGGCCTGTTGTTGATGAGTTCTTACTCTGATGGAAGTTAGTGAAGCTCTGAAATCAGTTTCCTTGATTTGGCTCTCTGGCGAGATGTTAGTAAGAACAGAGATGAGAGTGTGTTTGTATAGGTGGCGGTGTATTCTTATTGTTTCTGTTCCCAGCAAGTGACTCGAATTTGTGAAATTGGCTATAACGCGGCAGTTTGATTTGCCAAAAGCTTTTTGTGTATTGGTGGCAGGAGGGGGCAGGGAAGTGTGAAAAGAATGTGCTTATTATCCAAAGTCGACTTCGAGACCAGTCCCCGAGGCCTGCTTCCCGTCAGAATGCTGCCCCCGAAGTCCTCCAGAGGCTTTACCTGTTAAACAGATCTTCTCACTAGATTCTGTCCCATGAGGACAGAGAACCTGTCTCTCTCACCACTGTTTCCAGCACTAGCCCACTGCCTGCAACATAGTCACTCAAGAGATATTTGCCGAGTGAAGCAATGAAATGTAAATACACGATTAAAGTTTTCAAGTAAAACAGAATTAGTGTATAAAATTATTGAATGTGTTTTTTCTCTCTGGATGTCCTTAGAGTTTTTTTTTTTTTTTTTTTTTTAATCACCAAGTTGGTTTTGTTAACTAACAATGGCAGGCCTTGGCACTGTGTACCTGTATTCATTGCATGAATTTTTGCTTGAAGTGTAATGATATAATGCATATTTTACCTGCTGAATCATTTGGTCACTGACATGATTTCTTGTCCTAATTCACGCTGGGCTTTGCACCTTTCCCTTGAACTCCCATGAGGATGCTTTAGGAAGAGTCACTGCTAAAGAACTTAATCAGGTGCGGCATGCTGGTGAGTCTGTTATTCTGGGAACTGTTCCACAGAAGCTCAGGAGAGCAGTGCCACGCGACAGGGCCAGACAAAAATCTTCATCTGAATCACCTTCCCAGCCTTGGATTTAATCAGTGAGATGGATCAGATGTAGGCAGAGTGTGCAAATTCATTTTTGTTCTTGTGTCTGAGCTTGGTTGATAAGTTTTTATATGCAGGGTTGTTTTATAGAGCTCTGTGACTTAAAGGTTTTAGGAAAGTGACTCAATTAAAAATCCTTCTCCCATGAACTTGGGGGAAATGCCTGAAATTCCACTAAGAGGGATTCATTCCTTTAGCTCTAAGGCTTTTGTGTCTTCATTAATTTTCTATTAAAGTCTATATGCCCTGGAAAAGGTGACCTCACGCACAGTCTTCACTTGACACCATTTTTGGTAATTTGACTCACATTCCAGCTATTGTTCTGTCTCTTTCCCCCTTTTACTGCCAAACTTAATATATAATTTATATTTGAGTTTCTGCTTTCTACCCACTTTTCTTAATCCTTTGCGTTATGATACCCACTCCAGCCACTCTTCTGACACATACTGCTTTTGAAGGCTAATTTCTTTTTGTTGAGTCTAAGATTCTCACTGTCCTTCTTGATCTCACTTGGCTATTTGACACACGTTCAACACTATTCCTTCTAACATGCTTCTCCTTTGGCCTCCAGACACCACACCTTTCTGTTATACTTAGATTCCTTACAGTTTAAATTCCTTCTACTTCCTTATACAGTTTAGATTCCATATACTTTAGATTCCTTACCATTCTATTCTTTTTTTGTCCCCTCCTTGGTTGACTCCAGTGCTGTGCCCTTGTCCTCTGCTTTTCCTCTCAGTACCCAGCATAGTCATCTACTTTGATGGCTTCAGCCTTGTATTAATTCTCTGTTGCCACATAGTAAACTAACACGAATGTGGCTTGAAATAACACAGAGTTATCATCTCATAGTTTCTGTGGGTGAAGAGTCCAGGAAAGGCTGGATCATGTGCTTAGGTCTTAAAAGCCTACAGTCAAGGTGTCTGCAGGTCTGCAGATCTCAGTTGGGGCTCAGAGTCCTCTTCCAGACCTGCTCAGGTTGTTGGCAGAATATAGTTCCTGTGGCTGTAGGGCTCATGCAGGCTGGATCGTCAAGGCCAACGGCAGCATGTCTCCCTGAGCTTCACTTTAATTAATCAATTAATTAGCTTTAAGTTTTTATTTAAATTCCACCTAGTTAACATACAGTGTAATATTAGTTTCAGGTGTACAACATAGTGATTCAACACCTCCAGACAACAGCTGGTGCTTGTCACAGGTGCTCTCCTTAAGCCCCATCACCTCCCCTCTGGTAACCATCAGTCTGTTCTGTACAGTTAAGAGTCTGTTTCTTGGAGGACCAAGGCAAGATGGCGAAGGTGTAGGAGGCACGGAGAGCACTGGGATCCAGAAAGAGGCTGAAAACCACTCTAAAAGCCGGCAAACACAACAGCAGAGAGAAGAGAATAAGAATAGCAATTCTAGGAGCAGAAAATCAACCACTTTCAGAAAGGTAGGAGTGGAAAAGGTGAATTTAAAGCGATGGGAAGAGAGACCCCGGGGGGAGGGGCCGGCTCCCAGCAGCCGCAGAGCCGCGGAGCACAAAATC
>CM053614.1:79590777-79608955 GCA_028646535.1 Procyon lotor
TGGACATTGGGGAGGGTATGTGCTATGGTAAGTGCTGTGAAATGTGTAAGCCTGATGATTCACAGACATGTACCCTGGGGCAAATAATACATTATATGTTAATAAAAATTAATTAAAAAAAAAAAGAGTCTGTTTCTTGGCTTTCCTCTCTCTTTCTCTCTCTTTTTCCCCTTTGCTCATTTGTTTCTTAAATGCCACATATGAGTGAAGTCATGTAGTATTTGTCTTTCTCTGACTGACTTATTTCACTTGGCATTACACTCTCTAGCTCCATCCATGTTATACAAGTGGCAAGATTGCTTTCTTTTTTTATGGCTGAATAATATTCCATTGTGTGTATGCACACCCACCTGTGTGTGTGTGTGTGTGTGTACACTACATTTTCTTTATTCATTCATCAGTTGATGGAACTTGGGCTGTTTCCATAATTTGATAAACATCATGGTATGTGTATACCTTCGAATTATTGTTTTTGTGTGTTCTTAAATACTGAGTAGTCTAGTTGTTGGATGGAGACGTCCATACTGGTTTCCAGAGTGGCTGCACCAGTTTGCATTCCCACCAACAACGCAAGAGAGTTCTCCTCCACATCCTCACCAACATCACTTGTTGCTTATGTTGTTGATACTCTGATGGGTGCAAGGTGATATCTTGTAGTTCTGATTTGTATTTCCCTGATTATCAGTAATGTTGAGCATGTTTTCATATGTCTGTTGGCATCTGTCTTCTTTGGAAAAATGTCTCTTCATGTCTTTTGCCCATTTTAAAAATAGAATTATTTGTCTTTTGGATATTGAGTTTGATGTGTTCTTATATGTTTTGGATCCTAAGCCTTTATCAGATACATCATTTGCAAATATCTTCTCTCATTCCATAGGTTGTCTTTTAGTTTTGTTGATTATTTCCTTCACTGTGCAGAAGTTTTTATTTTGATGTAGGTCCAATAGTTTATTTTTTATTTTGTTTCCCTTGACTCTGGAGACTTACCTAGAAAGCAGTTGTTACAGCTGTTGTCAAAGAGGTTACTGCCTGTGTTCTCTAGGAATTTTATAGTTTCAGTCCTCACATTTAGGGATTTAGTCCATTTTGAATTTATTTTTTTGTGTGGTATAAGAAAGTGGTCCACTTTCATTCTTTTGCATGTTGTTTCAGTTTTCCCAACACTATTATATGTTGAAGAGATTGTCTTTTTCCCATCGGATATTCTTTCCTGCTTTGTCCAAGATTAATTGTATAGTTGTGGGTTCGTTTCTGGGTTTTCTATTCTGTTCTATTGATCTATGTGTCTGTTTTTGTGCCAGCACCATCCTGTTTTGATCACCAGTGCTTTGCAATATAAGTTAAACTCCAGAATTGTGATTCCTCCAGCTTTGCTTTTCTTTTTCAAGGTTGTTTTGGCTACTCAGGGTCTTTTGTGGTTCCATACAAATTTTAGGGTTGTTTGTTGTAGCTCTGTGAAAAATACTGTTGATAATTTGATAGGAATTGCATTAAATCTCTATATTGCTTTGGATAGTATATACATTTTTTGGGGGGGTGGATAGCATATACATTTTAACAATATTTGTTCTTCTAATGTCTTTCCATTTCTTTGTGTCATCTTCAGTTTCTTTCATCAGTGTTATATAGTTTTCAGAGTACAGGTCTTTCATGTCTTTGGTTAGGCTCATTCCTAGGTATCTTATAGTTTTTGTTGCAATTGTAGATGGGATTGATACCTTAATTTCTTTTTCTTTTTTTTTTTTAAAGATTGTACTTATTTATTTGAGAGAGAGAGTGAGCAAGAAAGAGAGAGCATGAGCAGCAGGGAGGGGCAGAGGGAGCCCCTCCCTCAGAGGGAGCCTTCTCCCAGGAGGGAGAAGCAGATTCCCCTGCTGAGTAGAGAGCCTGATGAAGGGGCTCCATCCCAGGACCCTGGATCATGACCTGAGCCAGAGGCAGACACTTAACCGACTGAGCCACCCAGGTGTCCTAGGCTCTATGGACACTGAGGGAGATCAGTCAGGTCAGTGGGAGTCAGCCTTTAGTCAACTTCTTAGCCTCTGAATTCCCTCATAAGGACCTATGGGAATGCCTATTACAGACTCACTGCCCACCCCCCCAGGCTAATTCTGACTTAAGGGAAGAGTTGTAATTTCATTTCTCTACCCATTCATAAGTCACGAGCATCATCATATACTCATTTTAGTCCAATGAAGTCTTGATTCCTAAAGATTCCCTTTTTCTTCCTGGGCCACTTTTGTTGTTTTCTTTACCCTGAAGGTGAGGCCTTGGGCCCTGACACGGTTCTCTAGCTGAGCCTCTGCTTTTCCACTTGGTACATGGTAAGAGAATAAATGGACTTGTGTGTGACTCCATTGGGCAGAGCTAGCATTTAGAGGGACAAAGAGGCAAATCTCAACCTGTTCTTCATATTCTATGAAGATGCCTTCTACTATTCTGCTTTCCTGTGGGGATTGCATCTGAATTTTCTTTTTTTCACTTGAAATATTTCTTCATTGGGGTGCTGGTGGCATACTCTAAGCATCTAACTCTTGGTTTTGGCTCATGTTGTGATCTCAGGGTCATGAGATTGAGCCCTGCATTGGGCTCTGCACCCAGTGTAGAGTCTGCTTAAGATTCTCTTTCCTGCTCCCTCTGCCTCGCCACACCCCCTACCCTTCTAAAATAAATAAATAAATCTAAAAAAAGATTCTTCTCCCAAATTAGAGGAAAACTATGTCATTTATTCATTTTCAGGAGTTCAGGGCCTACAGTATCTCTCAGACAGTGTTCCTGCTGTTGGAGAGAGAAGCAAACAAATCGCTTGAGTCCTTTCCCTCATGAAGCCTCCATCCTAATGGACAGAGAGCCAGAAGAGGAAATGACCGCAGCTGAGCCATTATTCAGGGTAGACTTCACTGAGAGATGATATTTTAAACCCTAACTCCTCCACTCATACTTCCTTTCTTATCCTTGTCAATCTTGCTTAATCTTTCTTATCCTTGTCAATCTTGCTAAAGACTCCACACCTTCAATTATCCCTTTTGCTTGCATAATTAAATGCACCTCAGGTTTTTTTTTTTTTTTAACTTCCACAATAATACCTTTATCTTCCTGCTCAATGTGTGTGAGCTGCTGTCCACTCTCCTTCCCTTCTCTTTTTCTTCTTTACACAAGCCTCAAAAGTACTCTTATGGCTCCTGTATTCTTTCATTCATTCCTTAGCTCTCTTTAATCTTGCTTTTGTTTTTAACTGCTTTACTGATATTGCATCTTAATGATCACTTATAATCTCCTGTTCATCCAATCTAATGCCTGGTTTCAGTTTTTATTTTTCATTGGTTGACTGATTCATTCATTCATTCATTCAAAAAGAACCAATACTTTTCTGTCTCTGCCATGACTTTGCCTACAGTATTTCTTTCATGTGGAAGGCCCTTTTCCTGTTTTTTATGTGACTACGTTCCCTTTATCAGCTCCAATGTCACTTTTTATCTCTACTTGATATTGTTTTAAAAGTCTCTTGTGGGACTGATTATTTCTATTTAGAATTATAGATTTTAACTTTCTTGAGACAGAAAACCCTCTTTTATTGACTTTGGGATCTCTGCACCTGATAGTGTGCTCTGCATTTAATAAGGGCTTATTAAATATTTGTGCTAAAAGCATGAAGGAAGCAATAAACAAATGCAACTTTCATTTCTCATAACTTCTTAATAAAATTAGTGTTGCAGAACAATGTATTACTTTATTCTAAAAACAGAAATTAAAAAAATATTTGAGTATAGTTGACATACAACATTACATTAGTTTCAGGTGTACAGCAAATGATTCAACTTCTCTGTACTTTTGCCGTGCTCAACACAAGTGAAGCTACCATCTGTCACCACACATCACTGACTATATTCCCTATGCTGTGCCTTCTATCCCTGTGACTTACTCATTCCATAGCAGGGAGCCTGAATCTCCCACTCCCGTTTACCCATTTTGCCCATCCCTTCGTACCCCTTCCCTCTGGTGACCCTCAGTTTGTTTTCTGTATTTATAGGTCTGATTCTGCTTTTTGTTTGGTTATTCATTTGTTTTTAGAAACAAATATTTTAAAGATTTATTTATTTATTTGAGAGAGAAAGAGGGAGAATGCGTGTGAGTGGAGGGCAGAGAGGTAGAGGGAGAATCTCCAGCAGTAAATGGAGTCCTTCAGAATCATTAGGGCTAAGGGAGAAAGACATGCAGGCATGGAGAAGGTATTGCAGGTGTCCCATATTGAAAAAAGAATAAGAATTCTACCTATTTATATTACATTTACCACTTGAAGCTGGCCACCGTCCTGGGCAAGTTGTACGGGACTGTCCTACCTTGGTAAAGAAAAATCTGTCTTTAAACCTCCTTTTCTAGTAGGTAAACCTCTACAGATAAGCATAACCTTAATTATGCTGGATGCAGGGCCCAAGGTGGGGCTTGATCCCAGGACCCTGAGATCATGACCCGAGTGAAACCAAGAGTCAGACACTTAACTGATTGAATCACCCAGGCACCCCAAATACAAATATTTTAAAGAATGAAGTTACTTAAAATGTAAAACCATATTTGAAGAAAACATTTGAAACTGAAGACATCACAGAACTAAATAAGTAAACCAGGACATTAAGCGTTACTTTTCTATATTTCCACTTACTCATCACATTTTTTTCTTTTAGTCATTTATAACCACTTTTTGAGTGAAATGATTGACTGGGTCAGTGGTTAATGGTAAGAAATATGTTTGATGTATTATCCTAAACATGCTTTTGAAATTCTGTCTCTCTGTGTTGTCTGGTCTTACCTTCTGGCATTTGATATCCAGTTTCTTCATGTCTGATTTTGATTCAGATGGACTGGCAAAATTATTCTGAGTATAATGCAAATATTTTTTTCTTCTGAGTTCAGTGCATAAAATAAACATCAATATGATTTGACTACCATTAATGATAGTTCAGAGGAATGTGAAATGTGTATGTTTCATTAAGTTAAAAAATTGCCATGAAGAGAAGGATTTGATAATATGTTCTTCTTTTGCTAAACAAATAAAAAGAGAGATTTTAAAATTGCATAACAGCTTTACTGGTTTTTTCAGTGTTTACAGGTAAAATGTTTATAGGTTGAAGTTTATTTCCAATTACATTGGAATAGAAGCCGAGACATAGATGCTGCAAAGCAGAAATCTTTGAATCTTAATTATTATGTAATAATTAAGGTTATGCTTATCTGTAGAGGTTTACCTACTAGAAAAGGAGGTTTAAAGACAGATTTTTCTTTACCAAGGTAGGACAGTCCCGTACAACTTGCCCAGGATCGTGGCCAGCTTCAAGTGGTAAATGTAATATAAATAGGTAGAATTCTTATTCTTTTTTCAATATGGGACACCTGCAATACCTTCTCCATGCCTGCATGTCTTTCTTCCTTAGCCCTAATGATTCTGAAGGACTCCATTTACTTTAAGCTGTGAGAGACAAAGTGTGGCGGATTAAATTGCACAGGAAGTTTTGACATGTAAATTAAGAGTGTTAGGATGAAAAAGATGTCAGGATCTTAACAGTTCTTTCTGATGGGAGGATAGGTCTTAAAAGATGTATTCTCTATGAATGCTGGGCCCTTCATTTCTTTTTAAATGTATTTTCCCCAGAAGATGTTTTGTAGTTAGTGAATGAAGTTGAGCAGAAGAATGGGAGAATTACTGATTCAGTTAGGGATGTGCTTTCTAAGCAAATATAGAGTGACTGGGAAGGGATTCCAGTCCACTTGAATGATTTGGGGGCCCGTGCAGGGAATATAGACTGTGAAGCCAAGGAGATGATGAAGGATGTAGAGTGTGAAACCAGGCACTGCCAGGGTGAGAGGGAGTGGGAGCCGAGACATTGAATAGAGAGAGAGAAGGTGAGTTTGTGTAGGGATGGGTTGGAGAGTAGAGTGACCTGTGTTTGAGTCAGTTTGGCCATTGAGCAGCTCACTGTTTGATCTAGGTGAGACACTGAATCTCCCTAGGCTTAGTTTTCCCATCTGTAAAATAGAGGCTGTAATACCAACCTCATGTGAGATAATTTGGCTTCTTTCATTGCTCCCTTTATATTTCATGTAACAGCCAGCTGATCCAGTTTTTATAAATCACTGGCTTCCATATCCCAGATCCTCACCCAGGCCTGTAGTACCTACATGATCTGGCACCTGTGTGTTTCCTTAACCTTATCTTGTACTACTGCCTCTTCTCCTTACCATGTTCCAGCGACAATGACCTTCTTTCTGTTCTGAAATATGGTAAATTTTTAATGCAATAAAATCCATTAATTGATGTTGTTGCCTAGAAACATTGCCCTAGATTTTTCACATGCTTTCTACAGATCTCAGGTTAAGTGTAACATCTTCCAAGAGGCTTTTACTAACCTGCTAGTCTAGAAAAGCCCTCTTATCATTTCTTGATGTTTTCCTGTTTGTTTATGCCTGAATGTACCTTACCCTGGAGTGTGAGCTTCATGAGAGCACAACTGTGTCTGTCTGGTTCATGGCTGTATCCCCTGTGCCTCGAACAGTTCCTGGCACATGGTAGGTGTGATACTGAGATTTTTGAATAAATGAATGAATGAATGAAGTGCTGGTTGACACTGGTTCCTGGGCTGAATTCTAATAACTTATGGGGACAGTTCATTCTCAAGAAGGAGGAGCATACCTCCCCATCCTTAAGTGTGGGCTGTGCTTGGTGACTTCCTTCCAAAGAGCACAGTGTGGAAAGGGGGAGAAGAAAAAAGAATGATTTTGCAGTGGAGATAGCTGATAGCCACCACCTCAGGCAGGAGATCAAGGTCAGTGCCAATGGTGTTAAGTTATATCCATAGTTCGTAACTTGGATATAATGTGATGAAAATGACACTTTACTCTTGTGGGTTTTCTTTCCCAAATTCAAACGCCCCATAAATGGAAACCCATAATTTTCTAATTATGAGAAAAACATACCAAAAAATCCCCATCGAGGAACATTCCCCCAAAACATCTGATCCGTACTCCTCCAAACTGTCAAAGTCATCAGAAGGACAGAATGTATGCCAAACTGTTGCAGTCCAGAGTAGCCTAAGGAGTCAATGACTAAATATAATGCGATAGGTACCCGGAATGGGATCTGGGAACTGAAAAGAACATTAAAAATGGAGGAAATCTGAACATATGGACTTTAGTAATAATGAATCAATGTTGGCTCTTTAATTGTAAAATACGAATCACACTGAGGTAAGATGTTAATAATAGGGGAGTTGGGATGAAAAAGTCATGGGGATGAAAGGCGCAGTAGGGAATCCAGTGTGTCATTCTGCAGTGGCGTTGTGTGGTGGCAGATGGTAGCTAACTTGTGGTGAGCACAGCCTAAGTATAGAGAAGCTGAATCGCCAGGTGGCACACCTGAAATTAATGTAACGTTGTGTCAACTAAACTTTAAAAAATAAGTTAAAAATACAGCCAACCCGAGAAAAAAATAAAAGTTATAGGGGAACCGGGTGTGGAGTATATGGGAACTCTTTACCATCTTGGTACGTTTTCTGTAAATCTACACCTGTTCTAAAATAAAAAGTTGGAAAAAATTGTAAACGTTTCCCCACATGGGACTGTGTTCTTCTGTTATATCATTTGAAATGCCTACTTTGTCTGCTGTTACATATGGATATTTTAGTTTATTTAACTTACTCCCCCATTTGGGGGTATATTGGCACTGGTAGTTTGTATTTGCATCACTGGGCGTAGCTATGATTAGAGGAAGGGCTGTTTTTGATATGGAGGCTTGCCTTCTTTTCTGATTTCTTCTCTGATTTTCTCTCTCTGCATTTTCCCCTTAGGGAATGACTTTAAATACTTTCTGTATGCTGATGACTCCAGCCCAAATGATTGTCTCACAGACATCTCCAATTCAGCATACACAAAGGTGGATTCTTATTTTCTTTCCCTTCACCTTGTTCCTCTCTCTAACTCCCTTATTTCTGTTGATGCCTTCAGAGCTCACCCAGATATTCAGGCAGAAACCTGTTCTGTCCATTCTGTCCCTAACATATATCTTGAACCCACTAATTTTTCTATTTACCCTGCCACCAACCTAGTCTGAGCTATCATCAGCTTATGTCTGGACTTTCACAATTTCCATAACTGGTCCCTTTTCTCCCTTGTGTCTATTCAGTCCACTCTTTGGATTTAATGGTAAATGCAGTGGGAAGCCCTATGAGTTTTAAATAGGATGATGTGCTATAATTCTTGATTTTAAAATGATCTTGGTGAGGGGCACCTGGCTGGCTCATTCAGTGGAGCATGCAACTTTTGATCTCAGAGTTGTAAATTCGAGCCCCACATTGGGTATAGAGATGACTTAAAAAAATAAAATGATCATTTTAGAAGATGTGCAGGGAATGAGTCCTTACCCATGACCTGCAGGAGGTGGCATGATCTGTCAACCTCTCCAATTTCATTTCCCATCTTGTTCTTGTCATGCTTTAGTTACATTGGTATACTTTCGGATTTTTTTTCCTTTTCTCTTTTTTATTTTCTTTCCTGTATGCCACTCTCTTGCCTTAGGGCTTTCACACGTTTCAATCTTTTTGTTTTTAAACTTTTTCCCCATGGCAGTTCCTGTTTTTAAACTTTTTCCCCATGGCAGTTCCTGTAACTGTTTAGTTGTCTTCTCCACTATTCTTAAGTCCAAAGGGGGCAGGACTGTATCTTTCCTTTTACTTTTGCATACCCAATACCTAACACAATGCCTTCTACAAAGCAGCACCCCCTATTTGTTGAATAAAGAAACTAATAATTACTGTTTTCATTTGTGTGTTAGAAAAAAATTGGCGTAGAAGCTCTACATTAGGTTCTGTGAGAACACATGAAGGGTTTGCAGTACACAGTTCTTACCCTGAAATAGTTCCAATTTAAAAGGAGGAATAGGATCAGCTATGAATAATTTTGGAGCATGGAGGAGGACACAGTAGTTGGAGTAGTTTAAAGTTCTGTCATTAGCCAGCTGTGTGACCTCAGATAAGTTATTTCCTTCTCTGTTTCTTTATCCATCTCTAATATTAAGGGGTTTGGCTAGATTTTCCTGAGGTTTTGGTTCTCAGATCTGTGTGCAGTGAATGATGCATTGGTTAAATTATTTTTTTCCCCAGGCTCCATCCCTGGAGAGTCTGATTCAGTAGGCCTGGGGTGAGATCCAGGAATTCTGTAGGTGATTATGATGCACAGCTAAGTTTAGGAACCGCTGATCTAGGTCTTCATAGCTTGCCATCTTATAAGTGTAGTTGTAGTACAGGATAGACTATGAGGGTGCGGCCCCAATAGGTAGGTTAAGGTGTTGTGTTTGTTCAGAGGCAGGGAAAATAGTTTTTTGCGTTGGTGATGAGGGGGACTTAATGGAAATGATGGTGTTGAAATGGGCTTTCAAGAGTGGATGGAGAGATGGGCAGGTGCAGAAGCGAAGCATGACTGGTGTTTAGCCTAGCTCAGTTGGAGAATATGTGCAAGTTAGCAGGAGGGAAAAATCACCAGTTATGATGTAATGGACCAGAGTTCGAGTGTTGTTTTCCCCACTTTACCCATCATACTTTGTTGTCGTTTTGGAGATGAAAGATTCTATTATTGCAGCTCAACCCTCATTTGCTAGAAGTGATACATGCGGTGGCAGACAGCATGGGGCTACTTTGGGAAATAATTGGGTATATTCTTCCTCATGTCTTTTGGGGCTGCGCCCTTTGAGATCCCCTTTGACCATCCCATTAGTTTCTGGTTAGACACACAGAATACCAGGACCCACTATGTTATCTAAAATAATAGTTTTGCTGTCAGAATGATTATTATTAAACCAAAGTTGGCCTTTTTTGTTTAGATGAAACCATATAAAGGCAACATTCTGAGTAAATTATATAGCGTGCACATGATGAAATAATGAGCCTTAAGTTTAGGGGATGAAAGTAATGATCTAATGCGATATTTAGAATGGTATACAGTATGTAGTTATTAACCTAAAAGTCACATCCTGCATTCTTTTGATTTGTGGAAAATTTGTCATTAATTGCCAGGAAGCCTGATTTTTCATACAGAATCACATCATAGCTGTTGACTTTCTCCCCCTTCTGCTGCCTTAAAATACTTCATTGTAAATAGTAGATTACGCTCAGATTTGCAATGCCCCTTTTAAACACTGGCTTGCTAAGTTTAGCCCTGTTGTTCTCTCTTTTTTTTAAATAGAAGTCTTTTCCCCCCAAATTTGCCTCTGAATACTGACAAATCACGCTTTGTTTTTGGGTGGCCATGGCTTAAAAATCTTATCTAACCTTCTGCCCAGTGGGAGCCTGCTGGTTCTGAAATGCTTTTTGTTTTCATGAGTTACCATTGTGTGGAGGAAATTGATAGGGCATCCCATTTAGAAACAGTCTATGAGATGAATTTTGACTGTCCATTCAAACTTACTCTGAATAGGGCTATTTTTATGAAATAGTTGTCAAAGATACAGCTTAGCAAGGTAGGGTCAGAAACACAGAAGTCAAAATTGAGAAGAAAGAAAGAGAAAGAGGTCGTGGACCAGAAATGAGGCAGTCAGGCTGATCTCCAGCCTAGAAGCTAGCCCATACCTATTCTTGTCAACTATCTCAGATCAATCTAAGATTCACAGGTTAACCTGTGATCATCTAGTCAGTCCTACTTTAAAAAAAAAAAAAAGATTTTATCTATTTATTTGAGAGACAGAGAATGAGAGAGAGAGAGAGAGAGAGAGCGAGCACAAGCAGTGGTGGGGGGTGTGCAGAGGGAAAGAGGGAAGGGAGAAGCAGACTCCCCACCCAGCAGGGAGCCTGATGGGGCCTTGATCCCAGGATCTTGGGATCATCACCTGAGCCGAAGGCAGATGCTTAACTGACTGAGCCACCCAGGCGCCCCAGTCCACTACCTCTTGCAGCTATGCTAATTGCCTATCAGTTGACTTTGAAGTTAAAAAAGTAGAAATACCAAGCCTCTTACGATTCTTTGCTTGTAAAGTATTACCTTTGTTAATGTGACTCTTTGGCTGCCAGTAGCACTAGAATTTATTGGAAAGGAACAACCCCCACCCCCCACTCCCAACAGAGGTAGATCAAAGCAAAACCTTTCTTACAGAAAAACCTCAGACTTAAGAAAATTTCCCCAATTTCAAGAAGAGCTTTTATGGGAAAATGACTACAGTTGCATCTCTGGTTCTGCCCGATTGTTAAGAAGAATAATTGCCAGAGGTGTAGACCTTAAAAGCTAATATAAGACCATTTACTATTTTGCAAATTGTGTTCTGTGTTCATGCCACCCAGGGTGACATTGTGATATTGGAGGCCTGCTTCTGCTTCAACCAGAACACTGGGGGTATTAACCCACTCACAGACTAGGACTTCATGCATTATTCGGTTTGATACAGGAGTTCTGCTTTAAAAAAAAAAAGATTGAAAACCACCCATTTTGGTCAAATGCCCAAGATTTTATAGAGAATGTGTCTGAAGGTCAAAGTAGTTCAATTAAATACCCATAGTTGTACAACTACTTAGAGCTGACAGAAATGAAAAACCATGAAACTGGACTTCCCATCCAGTGCATTTTTTACTACAAAATGTTGATTTGATTTTCCATTTTGAAAGACACAGAAGTGATCTGTGAAATGGCGATTAGCACTAGGCAGCCCCAGGCAGCCCTGGAATGCTCCACGGTTCAAATGCCCGAGACCAGATGGAGGTCCAGAAGTGGATGACTCAAAGTTTATTAGTTTTGCCACCTGGGCAGTACAGCCGAACCAGCTGCCATAAGGCAGTTCCAATTTCAACAGAGCAGTAAATGAACATAAAAGTGAGTGTAAATCCCAAGAATAAAGTAAAGGAGAATGTCTGCTGCTCTAAGGAGATCCGTGCAGGCTGAGCCCTATGGAGATAGGCTGTGTGGGGGGCAAGCTGCTGGGCCAGGTAGAGGCCAATCACAGGTTGCTTCCCCAAGCCCTGAAAAACCATCCGTGGCATTGTTTCAGGAGCCAAACTCAGTTTGGAATCTATTTGACTTGCTGGTTTGGGAGACTCCCCATCACATCTGATGATCTAGGATGGGAAAAATGAGCCCATGGTATATCACGATTATGTTATGAGACCAGAAGCTTTTTTCCTGGAAACTATGGAAGGTTTAGGTTTGTTTTTCCATAGTTTGGGGCCCTTGGAGGCATGAGTATTCGTGGGAACATAAGCTCCCTGTGGCGGGTCCACCGGGAATCAAGTTCATTCTCTTCCTGTTATCCTCATATGGAATTAGATGGTTGTAGGTTTTCAAGCGATGTGTATGAAATACTGCAGGAGTCAGAGATTGACCTTAAGACTTTAGATGACCCCTTTAATAGACCTAGGGATTTTGAAAACTTAAATAATTATAATAATAAGGTTATGGGGTTAGGACTAAGTTGAGGGAAGTAGAGCACTTTTTGTGTAAATGAGGATGATTCACTGAGGAATTTTCACCAGTCAAATAATTTGGATCCTGTGTGTCAGTAAGAATGCTTTGGGCAGCTAGTAACAGAAAACTTGACTGAACTGACTTAAACAAAATAGAGGTTTATTACTGTTATTTTTGTCATGAAAAGAGAAATTTAGAAGAATATGGCTCATGACTGGTTCAGCTGCTCAGTGATGACACAGGCTCTTTTTTTGTCATCTTGACACAAAGTAAAAGGAGGTGGGTGAAGAGGGGAGAGGAATGTATCAGTTGCCGGTGTATTTTGCTGTGGTCTTGACGCTAAAGGCTGGCCCAGGGTTTTATCTACTGGGTCGACCTCTGTCCAGGTGATCTTTCCCGAACGCCGAATGTTTTGTCTCATGCAATAATGTAATACTGCTCTTCCTTTCTTTGTATAATGATGCCTGTATATTTGCTGATCTGCTTGGAGTTGCTTTGCTCTCTCTTTTTTTGCAATGACATGAAGTGAATTCAAATGAGAACTTTCATAGTATAACCTTCTGCTTATGATTGTGGGTAAACTACTTTTTTTTTTCTCCTGGCAGGTGGCATGTTTGACCCAGGTAGCTGCTAATTATCTTATTGGCCAAAAGGAAGCAAAACGTTGGGGCACGGCTCACGGCAGTATCGTTCCTTACCAGGTAGGACTGATACACACAACACAGGGTTGGGCTGCTCTGATCTGCAGTTTTGTATATGAGTTTCGGAGGTTATTTCCCTTTTTAAGAAAAAAATCCTTTCAGGATATTCTGTTAAATATCTTTGTCTGGCTATAACAAGGTCCTGTTGTTCATTTTAAATTCTGTGTTTTGCACATTTCTTCGTCAGAAGATTAGTAACAGGACACTTAAATGGATCAAAGGAACTTGCTGAAAGTGAGTGACTTTTGGCCTCATATGATGGTTTGTTTTTTTTTCACCCCAAAGAAGCACTGATTGTAGCCATTTTATAAAGCATGGTTTGTTCACCATGTCAATTATAAACCAAATGTTACCTACCCCAGCTGACAATAATATTCTCACAGGGTTGGAGTAAAATGAAAATTTGCGTGTGACGGATCTTTATTTTCAGAGCAAAGCAGATGGTTCAGGAACTGCTGTTCTTTATTAAGTGTCTAAACTTGTCCTTAGAAATTCTTGACGTTGGCTAGTGTGAATGAATATGTGAAGGAACCATGATCCTTAGCAAATGAAAATGAGATCAAAAGCTCTAACTCTTCCAAATCCCTAACCTTTGCTTGACTCAGTTGTATTATTTCCTCGCTGTATTTACTGATGTATTTGTTATGTCTTCTGTCAGATGTTGGAGGTTTGAGAGTAGAGGTGTCTTTTTCATTACTGTATCCTTTCTCGTGTCCACCAGAAGCACATACCAGGCACCGTATTAATATCCATTGAATGAGGGAGTGAATTTTACTGTGGCCATTTTGGAGCAAGCACTCTTGATGGAACACATCAGAGTCAGCATTTTCCATTTGCCAGCAAATCCATCAACACTGCTAATCATCCTTTTAGTCTTAAGAACATTATTTCCTTCAGCCAAATTAGTTTCCTTCCCATTTCTTTTAATACAGATTTGAGCAATTCAGTGACCCAATGCGAGTCTAGGATTTTTCCCTGTTTCTATTTATGGTCTATTTACACGTGAGACGTTACTGTGATTTCCTTGTGGAGCCGTCTTTTGACGTAGTTACAGTTGTAGAACATTTTCTTTGGTGCCTGTTCTCTTTTCTTCAGCAGTGCTTTTATGACCAGCATTAGTGACATTTTGGTTCTCTACTTCTGAGCCCTTTGTGGCTAACCCGTACACCTCTAGCCAGACCTACCACACATCATGAAAGTGGCAATTTTGCACTTTTTAGAGATCATCAAGTTTAGCCTTCTCACTTCTCAGATAGAAAAGTTGATACCTGAATTGAGTAGATGGATCCCAACTCTGATCTCCCTCCTCGTTGAGTAATCTTTCAGATCCTGCTCGTGTTGACAGGAGAGTGATTCCAGTGCCTTCTTGTACTCCAACCCACCCCACGACCTCTCCATCAAACCTGCTCCTAGCTAAAGGGATCCTCATCATTGATGATGGAAGTCCCTCTCACAGGCATTGTAGCAGAGGGAAATGTTGGTACCCATGGGAATTCATAGCTAATCATGGAAGTCCAGTCTTCAGTTTTTGGTGTGTGGAGAAAATGTTTTTGACTTGGAAGGCTTTATAGGGTAATTGCACATCACATCACATGGGAGGTGTTCACTATGTTCTAGTATAAGGTTTATAGTTTATTTTTTGCTTATTATTATTATTTTTTAAAATAATGTCTTTTAAAAGAGTTTGGTATAGTCCTTTGCTGTCCCTCCCGAGTGTTTGCACTGAAAGCTCTGGCACCCTGGGTAGGCTCTCTGGGTAGACTTCACTGTGAGGTAGAAAGAAATTTAGAATCCTTGGCTTTTCTTATGGTAGGCAAAGGATACGGGAAACTCTGTGTATGTACGTGTGTGTGCATGTGTGTGTTCTGTAAAGACAGACTATGCTTCACCTGCTTGAATTGTCCCAGTCACATAAAGTGGATTCTGTGCTTATTTGATCTAGTTGATTGCAGCTTTATTATCTGTAAGAAATAAGAGAAATCTACTAGGATCTTTCCTCAGGAACTCAGAATTAATTTGTTTCCTCTTGGTGGAGGACTGGTTCAGCACTGTGATTAAGGAGCAAATGCAAATTCAGCTTGAATGAAACTAGCATACTAAGATGGATCCTAGATATGCTTCTAGACCTTGGTCTGCTTTTAATTTTTAAAATAGATTTGGGAAATATTTTTATGGGTGAGTGCCAGGATAATTATAATTCAGTTTTCTATAATAATTATAGCTTTGCATCTAATTTGAGTTGTCTGAGGTTTGAGCTATAGGCCTATAATGGAAGACCCCGATGGTCTCAGGAATTAGTTAGGTACCCCGCTCACTCTCCTTAATTCTTGTTGAACCCCATCTGAAAGATCCCAGACCTTGATTGAATATAAATTTCTGAAAAGTAGTGATTCTTGATTTGTGTTTTATTTTATATACATGCAATTTTTAACTTTTCAGGTTGATTATCCTCTTGTGTTCTTCCCTCTCTATTCTTTGCCAACTTTTTAAAAATGAGTAAGCTAAACAAAAGTAGACAGTATTGAGATAGTCATTTTGCTACTTGTTGAATATATTGGTAGATGCTTTCCAGATTTTTAGGTTGATTTTAGAGCGGGGATGGCATGGAGAGAGAGAGAGAGAGAACAAGCAGGGGGAGGGAGAGGGACAAGCTGACTCCATGTTGAGTGCGGAGCCCAACTTGGAGCCCATTCTCACAACCCTGACATCATGACCTGAGCTGAAATCAAGAGGTGGGCACAACCAGCTGAGCCACCTAGATGCCCTGTGAGAATTCAGATCTTTAAGAAGAACCTGTAGATTTCAGTGCTTCCTTTGTTTCCATTATCATTAGGCCTTGCCCCTGAGAAACACATAGCCCAAGGGATTAGTAATTACATAATGTTCATGTTCACATATGCAAATACATAAATACGATTTTATTTATTTATTTAAGAGAGAGAGTATGAGCAGGGGAGAGGCTGAGGGAGAAGCAGACTCCCCACTGAGCAGGGACCCCAATGTGGGACTCAGTCCCAGGACCCTGAGATCATGACCTGAGCTGAAGTCAGAGGCTTAAATGACTGAACCACCCAGGTGTCCCGAAATGTTTCTCAGCCATTCAAACAGTTATATTTATAATGACAGGAGGCTTGTAGGGGATGGGAGAGGAGAGTGCAGAGAAAGCAGTTGGCCAGTCTTCCAAAGAATGTGTTTTATTGTGTAATATAGTTATCAGTGGGGCCAATGCCCTTTACATATATGATTAACATCATAATCCCCCTAATTTCATAACCTGCGTTTATGCAAAACTCTCTCTCAAATTTCTTCAACATCCCAGGAGCCTGTATTTGCATGTTCTCCTCTGCTTTGTGGGCTCATGATCCTCATAAAACCTCAGCCTCTCTCCAGTCTCATAGAAGATCCATTCACAAATAGACTCATGAAGAGAGGAGACTATACTGTATATTTTCAAGAAAAATGGGGGAGATTTTTATAGAAGAAACTTGTACAATCTCAGATAGGAGGCTTCACCTTTCTTAATCATACACTTGGGCTGCTACTAGGGAGTTTCACTATCCTGAAGAGCATGTGAATCTCCTTATCCTTTCTGTTCCTCCTCCCCCTTTTTCTTTCTTGCTTCTCTTTGAGATCAATGAATTTCTCCACTCTTAAACAGAATTATTGCGCTTGCTGGTGCAAGCCCAGATCTTTGGGTGGCCACCTTTATCCCAAATACTTAACAATATACTGCTTCTGTGCCCTAAGGTGCGTGCTGGCATGTGGATCTAATGGAAGCCTGCTCAGCTTTCTCTGTGTTTCTGATAAGACCCTCCCTCTCCCAGTCTGTACTGCTTGCAGGAAGCCTTAGGGGAGCTCACGGGGTTTGTGTGTTCTGTGTCAAACCACAGCTTCTGCAACAGCGTCGCCTTCATGATTGGTATAAACTGCCAAAGAGACCAATCCGGATGATGAGACAACCATAACTACCTCCTTGTCTTAAAAGAATGCCAGTCCCATCATCCTGTAGATGTTTGCCTCAGTCACCAGCAGGACTCCAAGCCTTCCAGGTCATCCTATGATGGCTCTGCGCATCCCTTCCTTTGACCCAATCATACAATCCACTTAGATGACCCCAGCGATGTCCTTAATGATTTTTCTTGTTTTCACTTGGCCACCACTCAGGTATTTCTAAAACTTTCATATGCATCCAAATCTCTAAATAGATATCTTGTGACTATGCTTTGCCTGATTCCAGGTGATATGGATGCTGCACTATGAGTAATAAGTTCCCGATTAAGACTTTATTATTATTGGTGATATACCATGTTCTTTGGATTCAGCCAGCAAAATCCCACTGCTGATTAAACTTCATTTGTAGTGTATGGCTGGAGGGAAACAGCCACCGTGTTGGGGGTCTCACTCAGTTGGTGGCCATCTTTCTCAAGTGGGCCCTCAGCCTTACCCATAGTCCTGGCATAATACCTACACATTTATTTTCTCTGGGATGAGTGTTTCACTTCTTTTCTCTCCTCAGATCTTCTCCACCCACCTCCTTATCCTTAGCCAAAGATGGTTTCTTATTTCACTGAAAACGGATGCACTTGGAAGAGAACTATCTCATCTTTCCTCTGCCATACCCCTCAAGCTCCTACTCGTATGTTCTCTTCATTCCCTCCTATCACAATGGATGACTTGTCCCCTTCCACTGTTTCCCTACTTACAGGCATTGCTCCTGTACTTTATCTCCTCTAATACCTGCATTACTGTCAGTGGATACTGATATGACCATGTCCTTTACCTTAAAAAAACCCAGCAACCTCCCTTAGAGCCCCCCAGGGGCTCTTTCTCCATCTACCATCCCATTTCTCCATGCTCTTCTATTACACAATTCCTCAAAAGCATTTTGGCTGGTACCGGCTGGGAAGAATCATTGGTCTCCAGTTTACATGGACCTCACAGACCAAGAGCTGTTACAGCCCTCAGCAGTTCCGGTGCTGTAGAGTAGCCAGGGGAAGTTGACTTTCTGAGCAGTTCATTAACGTGACTCTTTCTATGCTTCTTTTTGA
>CM053614.1:79609455-79678123 GCA_028646535.1 Procyon lotor
TTTTTTTTTTAATGCATTTCTCTAAGAGGTAAAACAGAAGGAGACACAGAGACAGGTACTGTACCTTAAGGAATATATCTGAAATTCATTTGGGATCTTACTAGCTTCTCTTGCATTCTCAGTATTCTTAGTATATATGCAGAATTTATGGGATTGTATGTTGTTTATGCCTCTCAATTTTGGCTAAAATTTGATGGCGGGAATGACAGTTGGTGCAGCCACTTTTGAAAACAGTAGGGAGGTTCCTCAAAAAATTAAAAATAAAATTATTGTACAGTCCAGTAGTTCCCAAAGACAATGAAAACACTAATTTAGAAAGATATATGCAGGGTACCTAGGTGGCTCAGTCATTAAGTGTCTGCCTTCGGCTCAGGTCATGATTCCAGGATTCTGGGATTGAGCCCCACATTGGGCTCCCTGCTCAGTCGGAAGCCTACCCTCTCCCTTTACCACTCCCCCACTTATGTTCCTGCTCTTGTCATCTCTCTCTCTGTCAAACAAATAACTAAAATCTTAAAAAAAAAGAAAGATATATGCATCCCTATGTTTATTGCAACATTATTTACACAACATGGATGACCTAGATGGTATAACGTTAAGTGAAATAAGTCAGAGAAAGACAAATACCATACGCTATCACTCATATGTGATATTTAAGAAACAAAATACAAACAAACAAACAAAAGACAAAAATCTGGACTCTTAAATACAGGGAACACACTGGTGGTTACCAGAGAGGAGGTGGGTGGGGGTATGGGTGAAATAGATAAAGGAAATTAAGAGTTCACTTACCTTGACGAACACTGAGAAGTTTATAGAATTGTTGAGTCGTTACACTCTGTACTTCAAACTAATATAACGTTGTAGGTTAATTACACTTGAATTTTAAAAAAGGGCATAAAAAATACCTAAAGAAATTTGGCTAAAATGATCTAAGAGAATCAAATACCATTGTGAATATTCAGGTAAAAAAGAATATTAATAGTCATTATTCCTATAATATATTCATAATTATAATCATCATTAGAGGTAACATTTATTGAATGCCGACTCCGTGTTGGTTATTAACTACCTTATATATATTAATTCAGTCTTCACAACAGCTGCGTGAAATGGGTATGGTTTTGGTCCTCACTTTCAGGTGAGGAGAGCGAGGATAGAGATGACTGACTTGCCCAAGGTCCCATGTAAGTACCTTAACTGGAATTTTAACCGAGGCAAGGGGCTCCCTACTACGTAGGCAAGCAATGCAGTGTTACTTACTGAAACTGGGATTTTGAGTTTCACTTTATATCTTCATTCTGCTTTTGAGGAAGAATTATGTGACATTTTCCTCTACCTATTTTCCCCTTTGGAACTGCCAAGAGTAATTGAAGAGATATAAACAATTCTGTTGTTTACTCATCACAGAGATCCTTAATTATGACTTAAAAGCAAATTTCCATCAGGAAATCAGGTTGTACATCTTTTGAATAAATCCTTTGATTGCAGATGCTAAAACTGTTAGAATCACAACTAAATTAATTTATAGTGAGACAGGTATCTCTAGCTCCATCTGGGTAATGAAAACAACATTGTCTTTGAGTGATAAGGGAGTTTGGGATGGTTTTAGCTATTGTGAGAGCCATCTTTCTTATTCAAACTGGCTGGTAGCTGCAGGTAGAATTTAGGATGGGAAGGAGTATTTGGGGCATGAAGAAGAGTATTCAGGGGTGTGGGGCAAGGGGCAGCCTGGGGAGAAATCAAATGGGCAGATCTCCAAGTATTCCAGCTTCATTTTCCACCAAAACACTTTTGCCTGTTTGCTTGTTTGAAATAGAAATTCTATTGCTTAAGAAATGGTTGTCTTAGATCAACCCACTTGTCCTTAAGGATTTTACTGGACTAGAAAGTGGGTTTTGTACATGTTTGCATGTGTGTTTGGGGAAAGAGAGACTGATTTTTTGTCAATGGTGATGGCTCCTAGAACTGTGACCTTGAACCAAAGACGGCCTCTACTGTCGCTGAGGTGGAGGCCTTGGCAGGAGTTTGAGTGGGGCCTGGCAGAGCCTCTCTGTGGAGGACCTCACACCCAAACTTCAGCGGAGAGTCTAGCCTGGTGATTCTGTGTGGAGGTCAAGGTTCTCTGGCTCAGATAAATCACATGGGACTGGATTCTGTAAATGGCTGGATTTGGATGTTGTCACACATCCTATTCTGTTCTTAGGAGTGTCCAGGGCAAATGTTGCTGAAATTCTGAGTAGCTGTGCTTGGCACTTAGATAATACCCCGACAGCTTCCTACTCAGGTATCTGGGGGAAAAAGAACTGAGTTCTGATATGGTACAAATTACTTTTATATGATAATTCAATATTGGGCAAATAAAATAATAACAATGAAAGAAAAATTGCAAAATGTTAAGCTCTGAAGTTATTCTGTGTTGGAGACTTGAGCAAATCATGTCACAAATAAATGTGATTGTGAAGGAGAAAGTCTTTTCCTTCTTAATTTTGTTCCTGGCACTCAGGACGGGGAGTACTGGTGTTGGAACCCTGTGCAGACAGGAGGTTGTAAGTGTGCATGCTGAGTTGGGCTAGTGAGCTAGGAACTTAAAAAAGTCATGTTAATTCATTTGGCCTAATTTTATCCTGGAAACAGTTCTCAAATGTCCCTTCCCTGTTTTCTTTCCCAAGGGTAAAAGCAGGTGCGAAATGTTCCAGGTCCTTGCCACTCTTAAAGGTCCATGGAGTGGTGGCATTAGCATTACCTGTAGCTTGTTAGAAATAATAGATTCTAGTTTATTCTACTGAACCAGACTCTGCCATTTAACAAGATTCTCAGGTGATTTCAATTTCATGTTAGATTTTGAGAAGCCCTGGTCTCAAGTCCATGTGAAATCCTTTTGGTCATTGCATTAAGAGTCCACTAGATGTCATTCTTGTAACCTGATAATGGGATGGCACTTTTCAATGGGGACTTGAAAAAAAAAAATCTGTGAATAATAAGCACATTATTAGGTGATTTCCTCCTTATCCTTAGAGCTACTGATATTCATATTGATTATTTAAGGTAAAAGTACCTTTCTTTTTGATTCAAAGTCCTGGAGAGTGATTCCTGGGGATGATTTTCATTTTGTTGAATTAGCACTCATGCCTTCCCTCTCCCTCCTTTGAGCCCCCTGTTGCTTGGGCCAGTTCTGTCATTATATAACCTTAGCACAGAATATGCTGCAGTTGCTCAGACTGACTGGCTTATGGAGAGAATAGCATCCCGTCCTGCGCAGCATAGTGATGCAGAATAAATGTGTAAAGGTTTGATTTCCATAGAAGTGATTGAGAGCAGAAAGGAAGCAAGGCTGTATCCTGAAATTAGCATCAATCTCTGTGTGATTGTGGGAGGAAGTGCGGACCTTTCTGAATTCTTTGGGTGTCTCCAGGGTGGTTTTACGAAAAAGATTGAGTTCACTTCTGCTTAGAAAGAAATGTCCCAAGTGTAATCTTGTAGGGCGTTAGTTCCAGCCATGAAGATGAATATAAGGGACATTTATGGGTAACTTTTACTCTAGAGTAAAATCCATAGGGAGATGATATACTTCCAGGAGACATATGAGGCCCCTAGGACAAGTCCTGTTAATAACTGGCTAGGTCTGCATATTAGGAAAGGGGGTGAAAAGGTTAAGGACTATGCTTTAGAATATTCTTTCTTTTTTTTCTTTTTCCCGGATGCCCAGCTTGAGAAAAGTTAGTTCTTGAAATAAATCACACCCTTACAAAACTCTCCTCTCTCTGAGT
The DNA here is from genome assembly GCA_028646535.1 of Procyon lotor. Taxonomy (NCBI): domain Eukaryota; kingdom Metazoa; phylum Chordata; class Mammalia; order Carnivora; family Procyonidae; genus Procyon; species Procyon lotor. The sequence continues at coordinate 79,613,226 of CM053614.1, forward strand.
CTGATGTGGTTTTTCATCTGTTTCAGTTAACAAGGGTAGCAAACAACTCATAAAGTAGCAGGGGTGTCTGCGTGTGTGTGTGTGTGCTTGGGTATGTTTGGTGAGTGTATGTTTCTTCTTCTTGGTCTGTGGGAGGGGCAGTTAATTTATAATATCACTGTATAAATGCAGAATACTTACTTTGATTGATTTCAGTCAAGTACATATTCTTATTGATGTGAAAACAATATGGTTTCAGCTTAAATCGAATTTTTCTTTTGTTCAAAATAATTAAGGAGGCCGTAGTATTTACTTCTAAGCTTTAGAGTCCTTTTTGCAATGTCATTTATTATGATGTGATTCTTAATGATAGGGAGTAGAAGGAAGCATTCCAAACATTTTACTAAAAATCAATTTCATTTTTAAAGCAGTATCAAAATTATGGAAAACAAGCCACAAAATGCTCATTCCTGTTCCTAGCCACGGTCCAGATTTCTACTTCTTTAGGGATAAGATTTTCCACCACCATCCCCTTTACTTTTGAATTTCCTTCCCTCCTGTCTTTTTAACTATTGCTGCTGAGACGTCAGATGCTGTCAGATTCAGCAGCAGATTTTATATGTATTATTTAAAAGCATGGGTTTTAGAGTCAGACCTTGGGCAAACTGCTTCCTTTCACTGAGCCTCAGTTTCATTTGTAAAATTGGGATAATATTTTCTGCCTCTGTGGGTGGTGGTGACAATTCAGCAAGACGGTGTGGCTAAAGTAGGTGTTGTAGAGTCTGGGATATTCGTATTTAAGTGATGGTGGCTTTTATCACCAGTATTGTGCCCATCCCACAGACCCCACGCCTGTGGCTTATCTCCATCTCTCACCTCTACCATCTGTGGCAGGAGCTCATGTTCCTATACTTGATCACTACCAGATGACAGCTCCAAGTCAAGGAGAAGTCTTCCTTTCCTCTGCTTGGCAGATGTGTGTGTGTGTGTGTGTGTGTGTGTGTGTGTGTGTGTGTGTGTGATGAGGAGGTGGGTCAGTGCGGAGCAGATCAGTGGGGTAGGAGAGTGGTGGATAGAGGAGGAGAGGATATGGATACTAGGACTGTAGCAAGGAGAGAAAGGAGAGGCATTCTCCCCATAGCCTACACTGCAACACTCAGTGGAACTTGCCCTCAGTGTCATAAATAGTGATCGAGTTTGGCAGAATTGGGAGCACTGTTAGGATAGTTGTCGGTACATCCACATGACATGCTGGCCCAGGATCCTGTTCACCAATATAAATATAATTTTAACAGAAAAAAACCCTGAGATGCAACTGCCAAATCTCCATGAATTTCTGCAACATACATTTCAGCTTGCCTGTTCTTTATTATCTCAACTGTTATGGAGTGCCCTTTGTGGTCCTGGAGGACCACTAGACTGTGGGGTTGCTGGAACATGACCTGGGTAGCAGGAGCCTCGATAGGCTGCTGTGCGGAGGTGTGAGGAGATCTTTGATCCTGAGAACGTCCTTGTAAGAGTCTTTGCCATTGCGTTGTAAGCCACCCTAGGGTTTCAGCTGATAATATCCTGTTGCTAAAGAACAATGGAGATTTTGATGGAAAGCAACTGTATGAGTGCACTGCCTCAAGTAGGAGAGGATTGAAAATATTAAGAATCATGAGCATGATGCATTCTTAAAAATACACTTTCATGTTTTTTGCTAGACTTTTGGAATCTGCATTGGATTTTTTTTACATAGTTAATTTTAATATATATTTTTGGTAATTGTTTAAAATGCGTTCTCAAAAAACCTTAAGAAGGGCACGGAACGTTCTTTTCTTCCTTCCCATATCATTCTTGTTTCCATTGCAAGGAGTCAAATCAGTAAGTTCAGTCCAGTTCAAAGAAGAGGGGGTAGGGCACAAAACTTATAATGGTGTTACTGTGTAGATTGCAAAAGAATCTGAGGTTTGTTCAGCAAATATAATGGTGCATTGAGGTGTTGTGTTAATGTGGGGGGCCAGAAAATGAGCCCTGTGTGTAGCAAATCTGTTAAGTGGCAGTTTGGCATTTAACCTAAAAATTGGGAGAAAGTTGATAAGTGCAGAGGAAGCATGAGACCCAGTTTGACACAGACCTTGGTAGGACGATGCTAGTGGGGTGAGGAGGGAGGAGTGAGCGAAGAAGGGGATTCTGTGGTGTGTTGGATGAAGATGAGATGGCAAAACTCTCTATCCATATAAACGGAAAATTGACAGTTTTATAGAAAAAGCAAAGCCTTAAGTATTTAAATGCATACTTAACATATAAACTCTAGAAGTATAAAAAAGAGTCGATAGAGTGATTTGGTAGCAAGTAAGGACCCCAATTCCGTTCCCCCCCCCAGCTTTGGTAGAAGGAGAAAACTGGTAAAAACTGGAGAAAACTAGTACTGTAGGGTTAGGAGATCTATGGGAATGTTAGGGATGGGTGAACTGATGGGATTATAACATTTTATATACAGAAATAATGAGAACAGAATAGGTATAATGAAAACAGTAAATAAAAAGGTACACAATAATGCTGGAGAAATAAATTCTCTGTGGATGAGAAATTCATGCTTGATAATAATATATTTAGGGACACTATGGACCAGTGGCTCTTAAACTTTTTTGTTTGTTTGTTTCATAATTCTTGAGAGAAACTGGTATAAACTATGGAATTCTTTCTCAGAAAAGTACACATTCCTGTAGACATACATTGTTTTGCCTATGATTTCAGGAGCTTCTCAGACCTCCTAGAACCCATCCCTGGGCCCTGGTTAAGATTCCCCACCAAAGACCAACCAATTAGGGTCGGGATATTGAGATTGTATTGATATCACTGGAAAATTAGACCAAATAATAGTTATCAGGGAAACCATACCCAAGATTGGAAGATTTCACATATATATCTGTTTCTTAAGGCAAGAAGTTTTAGAATTAAGGAAGGAATTCTTCTTAAGGAAGAATTATACTGGATTTGGGCCTAAGATTACACAGGGATTGGTGCAGGAAATTATGTATTATTCTTGTAATAATGCTCACAACTCAATTACATTCAGCCTTCTAAAGGGGAGTAAAGGCAAAAAAAAAAAAAAATCCTGTCACATTATTATTTAGTTTTAGAGAATAGAACTATGATCAAATCAATGTGTGCATGAAGTTAACATTCAAAGTAATATTTTAAAAAGTCTGTAACTTGTAGGAAACCTGGAAATGCTTTAAACACATTAATGGAAGGGCAGGAAAATATGTCACATACCAAAGATTAGGAGCTCATATAAAAACTTTTGCATCCATCTCATAAAGTGTAAAAGAAGAAAAAGTTAGGGGTATGTGAAGGGGAAGGAGGCAAAAAATTGTTCAAGTGAGGACAGGGGAGGCCTCAAAGTGTGACAGGTCAGGTGTAAATAAGTCAGACGGTAAAGGAATTGAAGAAACAGCACAAAAAGGACTGTCATCCAGAAATAAAAGCTTTTGTGTACATGAAAGGCAGAAAGTCCACTGGGGAATCAATGGGATTGCTTGATGATCAGGGCGCGAAAGATGTGCTCACGGGGAAGAAAGAAGATGGAGCCTCAGTGATTTCTTTGCTTTGGTCTTTGTTGAAACATAGAAATTTCCACTGTCATCATGTCTTTTGAAGCAAAGAGGCAAGAGATGTAGTATTAGATCAAATGGCGGTAAGGGAACCGGATGTTCTACTTGCTTTGCGTGCTGAATATAAGTAAATTGCTAAAACTTTGTGGCATCTGTTATAAGGGTCTGAAGAAGCTCAAGGGAATAAGTGGCCCATGTGTAAGATAATTTATTGTACTTATTTTTCACTATTAGTGAATTCCACTCTTGTTTCTATTCTGAGCTAGAGACCTGGTCAAAGTCTGCTGGTGAGTCTCATTCATATTGGTAAACCCCAAATATTGCTGGATCATTGAGCACTTAGCATAATGAGTGGTGAAAAACATTCTGTTTTCTAGAACATGTCTGAATGGTTGGAGGAGGCACAGAAACACCAGGAAAAGAACAACAAATGCAAATTGTTTGGACTTTCAAGGAGTCAGTTACAAAGTTTTACAACAAAGCTATTCCAGATTGGGTTGCCATGGTATTAGGAGGATGATTTTGTCACACATGGGTATGAATGGAGGAAAGGAAGGGAGGATGTGTGAGCCTGCTGTTGATGGAGACGTGTAAACAGGGAGGCCCCTCCAGGGATTTCTGCTGGGCCCCTTCAGTAAACGTGTTTATAGATAATCTGGAAGAGGAAGTACACAATGAAATTTCGGAGGGTGCAGGACTGAGCTCTTTTGGCCAGGGAAATTAAAAATCGGCAGGAATGAGCTTTTGAAAGATCGTGTAAGTGGAGAAGAAGGTGGCGGGGCAGCTCCGGGTCTGTGAGAAGTGCTCCCTGTTTAGGGAGAAACTAGACTCAACTTGTAAAATTGTGGGCTCTGAAAGATTTAGAAACTGCTTTCGTTTAGGAGCCAGAAAGTGAATTTGGCGCCACTGTCATTTCATTCTTCTGAACAGGCCACATGTTGGAGGATCCCATGTGAAGCAAAACCCTTGTGTCTGTGTGTTGTTTTGGTTCTGACTCTCCTATCTTAGAAAGGAGCATGAGAGGTAACCTGGTTTCAACTCCTGACACAGTCCTCAAAAGATTGTTATGGGGACCAAATTAAATATATGTAAAATTTCCACGAACCACAGTCCATGGCAGCTATTGAATGCAGAGTCTCGGGGGGGACGTGATAAAATTAGACGCTTTGGTGGAAGAAATCATTCATTCTCTCACCTGGCCCAGGATATTCCATTCCAGATGCTGATCCAGCTTCTCTCCAACTCAGCTACAGGGAACTTGCTTCTTACAAAGAAGACGATTTAATTTTTAAACAGCTCTCATTGTCACTGAGGACTTTATATACTTCGTTGAAAGCTACCTTTGTGTAAGTTACAGACTAGCAGAATAATGGAGAACAAAGACCTGAGATATCTCTCCTTGCTCTGTGCATGAGGATGAGGAACGTATGGTGAAATCAATTCTCAGGAAAGTAAAGGAGAGACAAATGATCAATTTTTGAGCTCTGTTTAGTTAATAATTGCTAGATGTTTAACTCAGAGTAGCGGGCCCTGGAGAATGTATAGAGTACTTGGCATTCATTCACAAGAGCCTTTAAAAAAATGTCTGGGCCACCTATTACCCGTATCGACGCCTTCTGGTCCCAGAATATCAGAAGGTAAGAGAAGGTCCTGGTATCTTAACAATTGGTCTCCCTCATTCTTTTTTTTTTTTTTTTTTTAATATTTTATTTATTTGACAGAGAGAAACACAGCGAGAGAGGGAACACAAGCAGAGGGAATGGTAGTGGGAGAAGCAGGCTTCCTGCTGAGCAAGGAGCCCGATGCGGGGCTCGATCCCAGGACCCTGGGATCATGACCTGAGCCGAAGGCAGCTGCCCAACCACTGAGCCACCCAGGCGCCCCTCCCTCATTCTTGAAGAGATAGAGCCTGAACTATCTTGCTGATTTTATTTTATTTATTTATTTTTAAGATTTTATTTATTTATTTGACAGAGAGAGAGAGATCACAAGTAGGCAGAGAGGCAGGCTGAGAGAGGAGGAAGCAGGCTCCCTGCTAAGCAGAGAGCCTGATGCAGGGCTCCATCCCAGGACCCTGAGATCATGACCTGAGCCGAAGGCAGAGGCTTTAACACACTGAGCCACCCAGACGCCCCTATCTTGCTGGTTTTAGAAGAGTGGCATATAAGAAACTTTCTATGTAAAATAGTGACTACTTATAAACATCTTTATTTGCTTGTTTGTTTGTTTAAAACCCAGGCGAAACAGTGGAGTGATTTCCATATTCATATGCAGGTACACAGATCTGCATCAGCTTTTCACGCTCGAGTTTATCTCAAAATGTTATCCTAATCCATCTGTCAATTCCTAAGATTGTTATTGTTCTCTTTATTAGAGATTACCATTAGCTCACCAACTCACAGCTATTATAAATACTTGCAAAATATAATGTGTGGACTAGTAACTCATGATATTTATCCATAATAATTGCCAGCATACCACCTCACAGAATGTTTCTGGGCAGGGTGACAGCAAATGAGACAGACTCAGGACTTAAACCTCTTTGAAACTATGCCTGGTGTTTCAGTCATAGAATCTTTTGGGAAAAAAGAAAAAGAAAAGAAGCCGTAGATATCTACAGAGATGATGGTATTTCACAAAATTTATTAAGAGCAGAATCTCTTGGGCTGATCCTCACATTTGAAAATATATCTTTTTCTTCCCACCATTCCTGGTCTCTTCTTCACTTATAAACATTTCTATTAGTAGGAAGTCTGATCTCCTTTTCCTCCCCACCTTCCATAAAAACCTCAGGGCTATTTCCAGGAGGGTGAATAATGACTATTCCACATGCTTGTTTTAGCCCCAATGCAACTGTGGTGAGATACATTCGGGTTCAATAATTGCACTTTTCTTTTTTACTTCCTACAACTTGGGAAATTATAAACAAATTGACAGCTTGAAATGTGTTTCCACACATGTGAGTTCACAAAACATTGCCTTATTGACATTTCTGTTTGCATTATTTATTCGTATGTATGTTTTATTTTGATATTTATAAGCTCTTCATATGCATGCCCGTCTTGACCTTCCAGTGTTTGGCATTCATTATCAGCTTCTAGTACTTATCCTACCTTCAGGTTGATTTAGTTCATTTCCTATATTGCAACTGGTAGTCCTGCAGAGCAGGGGTTGGCAAACTATGGCCCATGGGCTAAATCCAACCTGTGCCTGACTTTATGTGTTCTATGAGCCAAGAATAGTTTTTACATTTTTAAATGGTTAAACCAAAAATCAGGTGACTATTATGTAACACATGAACAAATGGATATTACGTAACACATGAACGTTATGTGAAATTTAAATTCAGTGTTCATAAATAAAGTTTTATTGAGTCACAGTTGTGGTCACTTGACTATGTATTACCTATGGCTGCTAGTGTGCTACAACAGAAGAGTTGTGACAGAGACTGGATGCCCTGAAAAACTGAAAATATTTATAACGGGCTGTTTGTAGAAGTTTGCTGACCCTTTCTTTAAAGTGTCTTCAGGGCATCTTGGTGCCTCGGTTGAGTGGCCAACTCTGTTGTGGCTCAGGTCCCTGAGTTGGGTCTCCCTGCTCCTCAGGGAGTCTGCTGGAGGATTCTCTCTTTCCCTCTCCCTTTGCCCCAGCCCCAACTCATGCATTCATTCTCTCTCTCAATATTTAAGATTTAATTAATTATTATTTATTAAAAATAATTTAATTAATTATTATTTATTAAAAATTAAAAATAAGATTTAAATAATTAAATCTTAGAAAAAAAATAGGAAGGGTCCCCAAAGGTTTAATCAGTATCACTATACCCCTTGGGCCCTTCTCTCTCAGAGTTCCAGCTTAAATTTCATTTCCATCATGATCTTCCAAAATTGTTCTTTCCTTTACCTACCTAGCATGTTTGATGGGCAGCATCTCTAATAGCTTTATGTATATTAAGGGTAAATATAATCTTTTTAAAGGCAGAAAGGATGTAATATGTTTAGCAACATAGCCCTCAGCCAAGGATTAAGAATACAGTGCTTGATTCCTACTAGAGACTTGCTGAATTGAATTGAATTTCTTTAAGTGGGATTCTCCGAATTCATAGAAGGAGCCACAGTGGGGAAGACAGGATTTTGATACAAATGAATTTTGTAATTAGTGCTTTAATTGGGGTTTTACCAAGAACTGTGGAAGTCCAGAAGAGCAAGTAATCAGAAGAGTCAGAAAAGGCTTTGTATAGGATATGAAGTTTGGTTTAAATATTGAAGCCTGGGTAGAAGCTTGGTAAGTAAGAGGGAGAGTGGGGAGAAGAGGGTTTAAGCACTCAAAGCCTGGGTGTGTACTAGGTGTGGATCCATGGATGCATGATGGAGACCTCCTGTTCCCTCCCCTCCCCATACAGGAATGAATACTGTCCTAAATTGGGTATTATCAGTATCATGAATACTTTTAGCCTTGTACCTACATATATCTTTAAAGAATACATAATACTGTTTTAGGTGCTGATATATCATTTTGAAAATTGCCCCTTTATCTTTCACTTTATATGTTTTATCTGCATTAACACATGCAGTTCTAATATATTCATTTTTCAGGCCCTGCATTATTCCATCCCATCAGTATGGCACACTGTTTACCATTTACCTGTTAAACAATGTTTAGATTGCTTTCCCATTTTTTACTTTTACAACATTGTTGTAAGCATTTCTGTAGATTATTTTTGTTGTTCATATGTCTGAAGTTCTCTGGAACCTAGACCTGAGAGTAGAGTTGTTGGGCTATAGATCTGTACATCTTTAACTTTGCCTGAAATATGTAAACAGATTTTCTAATGTTACATCATTTTTTACATTCCCAGGAAAATCCATGGATATAACATACCATTTTTACACCTTTATAGATTTATTTTTCTAGAGTTTTACTTCTATTTTACATTATAAGTAAACTGGCATAGAACTTTCCTTTCTCACGTTGTTCTTGTTTGGTTTTGGTTTTTATGTAAATTTCATAAAATGAGAGAGGAAATATCCATCCCTTTACTGTTCTCTAGATTAGAATTATCTGTATATTAAAAGTTTTATAGAAACAGTGTACTAGGCCAAATGGGCCTAGTAGTTTTTGGATGGATAGATTTTAAACTACAGCTTTTTCAAAAAAATTAAAATCTATATAGGGATTTTCTATTTCTTTTTAAGTCAGTTTTACTCAGTTACATTTTTTCTATGAATTTGTCCATGTAATCTAAGTGTTCTAATTTATTCTCATAAAATTAAGTATATTCTCCCATAATTAAAAAAAACCCATACCTCTGTTGTACCTACTATAGCTTTCTTCTTTTCATTCCTAACACAGAGAAAGTAACTACAGGGTAGTGAATGAAAGCACAGACTGTGTAGTGACATTATCTAGGCTTGAATATAGGTTACAGAATTTTCTGGTTATGTGACTTGAGAAAGTTATATAACTTCTCTGTGCTTTAGGTCCTATATAAAAATGATAGTAAAATAGCATCTACCTTACAGGCTATACTTAGAATTTTATAAATTTAAAAACAAGTATACACACATAAATACATACTCACACACACACACACACACACACACACATATGTGCATACATACAAATATGCATATATGTTCATGTATCTTATCTGCGAGTATATATACACACACGTGCACATATATATATCATTATGTATAAATACAGATGGAATGCTTGTGTCCCTCAGAATTCATATACTGAAGCCCTAACCTGCGGTGTGGCTTCTTATAGTAAAATACAAGAGGAGAGAGATGAATTGAAAAAGAATTATTAACTAAAAGGAACTGGAACTTAGAGATTTAGGAATTTCTCAGCCTGTCTGTATTGCAAAAAATGAGAAAACATGTTTAGAAGAGAACACCAAAGGCAAGGCTAAGTATTACTTGATAAAGGGATTATATGATGGTAGGAGCAAAAACACCACCATTTGAACAGAAGGGGATGGAGACAGGATGGAATGAAGGAAGGCTCTAGACCTCTGGGATTCTCCAGAAAGGGACCATAGTTGCAATCCTGGTTATCTAGAAAAAGGTAGAATGAATTTTAATTAATCTAATTAAGATCAATCAATTAATTAATTAATAATCAAGGTCAATTCAGAAATCATCAGGGCTTTTCTTCCCACCACAGACCCAGGGATTAAGTCTGGTTGCTCCTTTGGTTTTGCTCCTCTTTCATTCCATTGTACCTGGTGACCACTGCAGAGAGCTCTGTGGACAGTCCTACAAAGCCATGGGGATGACACTGGCACTCCAGCGAGCTTGGAGGGCAGAGCACTGAACCAAAGAGGATTATTCTTGAGTCTCAAGATCTACTAGAATTTGCCTTGCTAGATTTCGGACTTCCTGAGGACCTGTCACCCCTTTCTTCCTTCCAGTTTTTCCCTTTTGGAATAGAAATTTCTCCCCCATGTCTGTCCCATCCTTATATTTTGGAAGCACATAACTTGTCTGGTGTTACGGGTTCACAGCTGGGGAAGAATTTTGTCTCAGATAAACTGTACCTTTGGTCTCACCCAAACCTGGTTTAGATGAATTTCAGATGAGACTTCAGATTTTACTGTTGATGCTGTAATGAGTTAAGACTTTTGGGGCTGTCAAGACAGAATGAATGCATTCTGCATGTGAGAATCACATGAATTTTGAGGGGGGCAGGGGTGGAATGTTATGAACTGAAAGTTTATGTTCCCCATTGTGGCTATATTTACTCTATGGAATGTAATTAAGGTAAATGAGATCATAAGGGTGGGGGCACCAGAGAGCCCTTTGTACACCCCATCGCCCCTGTTTGTGCACGCACCAAGGAAAGGCCATGTCAGGACTTAATCGAGAAAGTGGCTGCCTGCAAGCCAGAAAGAAAGCTCTTACCAGAAACTTAATTGGCTAGAACCATGATCTTGGACTTCTGGCCTCCAGAGCTGTGATAAATGTCTGTTGTTGGAGCTACCTAGTCTGTGGTATTTTGTTACAGTGTTGTGAGCAGACTAATATTCTAGTATTTGGACCTGGCTGGGCTAAGTGCCATGTAAGAAGTTGCCATTATTTTTAGGGAAGATTTTTCTTCCCTATCTCACACAGAGACATATATGTTTCCTTTGCAGGTGGATATTTTTTTTTTCCAGTTCACTCTTGCATTTTATTTATTTATTTATTTATTTTTATTTTTATTTTTTTTTGCATTTTAAATATATCATAAAAAAGTAAAAAAAAAAAAAAACCCCATTAACAATATATGGAAGTGTTGATTTTCCCTCACTCTTGCCAGCAATGCTAGATATGATCATTAAAAAAACTTTGCCTATGTCCACAATAGCCAAACTATGAAAAGAGCCTAGATTTCCATCAACAGATGAATGGATAAAGAAGATGTGACATATAGATAGATAGATAGATAGATAGATAGATATATATACCATGGAACAATGGAATATCATGCAATGGTATGGAATACCATTGGAATGGTATACCATGGAATACCACTGGTATTGGTATTGGAATACCATGTTATGAACTGGAATGGAATATGGAATACCATGCAGCTATCAAAAAACCCTGAAATCTTGCCATTTTGATGTGGATGGAACTAGAGGGTATTATGCTAAGCAAAATAAGTCAATCAGAGAAAGACAATTATCATATGATCTAACTGATATGAGGAATTTGAGAGGCAGGGTGGGGGTTGTGGGGGGAAGGGAGGAAAAAATGAAACAAGATGGGACAAGGAAGGGAGACAAACCATAAGAGACTCTTAATCTCAGGAAACAAACTAAGGGTTGCTAAAGTGGGGGGAGGGATAGGGTATGTGCTATGGTGAGTACTGTGAATTGTGTAAGACTGATGTTTCACAGACCTGTACCTCTGAAATAATACATTATATGTTAATTAAAAAATAAAAAAAACTTTGCCTAGAGATGAAAAATGATATTGCCTTTTTATCTCAATTGATATTTATTTGATCTCAAGTGAGGAGGAGTTTTACTTTAGCCATATTTTAGTTCTGCTTTTGTAATTACTTGTTCAGATCATTAAGCAGTTTTACTATTGAGTTTTTCGTCTTTTTCTTATTGATTTGTGAAATATCCTTAAAGTTCTAGATTTCTTTTTTTTTTTTTTTAAAGATTTTGTTTATTTGTTTGACAGAGAGAGAGATCACAAGTAGGCAGAGAGATAGGCAGAGAGAGAGGGGGAAGCAGACTCCCTGTTGAACAGAAAGCCCAATGCGGGGCTCCATCCCAGGACTCTGAGATCATGACCTGAGTTGAAGACAGAGGCTTTAACCCACTGAGCTACCCAGGCTCCCCAAAGTTCTAGATTTCTTGAGTAGTCATTTATGATTTGACTGTGGCTGTTCTAGTTTGTTTTTGACAGCTAACGTTTGCATTCTTGGCTAGGTCTGGTCTTGGGTACTTGCTTGAAGATCATTCATGTTTCTAACTATGGTCTACATTTTCTGTGCTTAGAACTATCTCATCATCTCTGTCTTTCTTCATGGTACCCCCACTAAATATTTAATACTTACTAAGATCCCAGGACAAGCTATTTACCAGGATTAATGATAATTACATGATTTTTTTATGCTTAGGTATTTTGTAGAAGCATTTTATTTTATATAAAACAGTAAATTGATTTTTTCTAAGATCTAGATTTTTTCTCATTTAGTTTTGTCTACAGAAATCCTTTTTGGATTGTGTAGGCATAATACGTATGAGGAGGTAATCATTTAACCCTGGTTAAAAATACCCACAAATCATTGAAGAGACTGTAAATACTAGTGATGCTGTTATACATAGAAAAATGGATTCGATGGATTCTTGACTTTCTTATTATGTCATAGGTTATGTGCATATAAAGATACGTGTGCATGTATATATGTACATATGTGTATGTATGTGTCATATGTTATATGTTTTAAGTGGGGTCAAAAGGTTGTTCTGCTTACAGTTGAATTTCTATCTTCTCTTGACCCTGTGTGGCTCTGATTATAGGTTTTCCTCTAATATAAGCTTGAATGTTTCTAAATTTATATGTGAAATGTCATTATTGTCAAGAAAGAAATGTTCAGTAAAATATAAAGTTAATCAGGAAGCCATTGGAAATAACAAAAACGATGAAATTCTGTAATTTAACAATTGAAATTGACTGGATAAAAAGAAGTTTAGGGAAATAATATTTTTACTTATTTGTATATATATTGAGTTGAGCTGCACGGATGGCAAATGAAGTTTTGAGATACCCAGAATAAACTGGGTATCCACCATCCAAGAGATAATATAACTACTACTGAAATTTGTGTGCATTTTTTCTAGTCACTTCTTTCTCTTTTTTTAATGTGTGTGCATGTGTTTATGTGTTTATTTGGAGAAGTTGGAGAGATGTATATATTGGTGTGCATAAGTGTGCATGTACATATATGTGTGGATATCTGTGTACACATGTGTGTATATGTGCACTCACATGCATATATGTGCATGTCTATCTCTTCCATTTTCCTTTATCCTCAGCATCCGCCATATCATTATGTATCTTTCAAAAACATGGTTTTAGTGTCACATGTGTTAAAAATGATGATGTGATGAATAGGTATGTATAGAACTATCAAAGATTTTTAGAAGAGGAAATTACCCATTTGGTTTTCCTAGCATTTTTATGGATTTGATTATTATGTATGATTATTGTCACTTATGACACTGAAAAGCATCAACGGTGCATATTTTTCACTTGAGTTTAAATGTAAACTCCTTAACATGTCACAGAGGGGATCTATCCTGTTCCTATCCTTCCTGTCTCAAATTCTTCGTATCTTGTCCCTCTCTCCACAGCTGTCATCAGCACCAGCTCTTTGTGTTATGCTCTAGCCCAACCCTAGAGGTTTCTATGATCTGCTTCCTCTGTCTACACTATTATTTTTCTGTTGGTTATTGGTTAGTAAGCTTAATTGCACTTTTTGTAATGTCAACCATTTGTAGATTTAATCTTTTTCTTATTGATTTGTAGAACTTTTTATATGTTGAAGGAATTAATCTCTTGATATATAGATGCACTATTTTTCTTATTTGCATGTGAATTTTATATGTAGTGGTTTTATTTATATGAAATAGTTTGGTTTTTTAATAGGGTCAAATCCATAAGTCTTTTAAGATTTATGTTTTTGGAGTAACTCTTAAAATTACATTCATAATTTTTTTCCCATTTTTTGGCTTTTAAATTCACTAGCAATTTATTTTGCTATATAATATGAAGTAAATTTTAACAGTGTTTTCCTCTTAATAATATGCTAATTATTCCAGAATACTTAAATAACCCATTCTTTGTTCACTGTTTAAAGTGTTAATTTTATCACATATTAAATTTACATAGGTTGTCATTTTCTGATTTCTTGATTCTGTTGATTCTACTGATGTCTCCTCTCAACCTGTGTCATGTTGGGACTCTATAATATGCTCTGATATTCTGTGGTGAACATCTGCCCCTTGTTTTCATTTTCATCATTTACTTAGATTTTTTGTTGATGATTTCTTTCAAAATAGGTAAAATGTTTTTTCAATTTAAAAATCCCTTTCAAGTTTTCTTAGGAATTGCACTGAACATAAAAATTGTTAGGCAGGAATTTTCCCTTACACTTACTGATTAATGCATTAGTGTAATTTCTTTTTAAAAAAATTTAAAAAAGATTTTATTTATTTATTTGACGGAGAGAGAGCACAAGCAGAGGGAGTAGCAGAGGGAGAGGAAGACGCAGGCTCCCTGATCATCAGGGAGCCTGATGTGGGGCTCGATCCCAGGACCCTGGGATCATGACTTGAGCTGAAGGCAGCCACTCAACTGACTGAGCCCCCAGACCCCCCCAGTGTAACAGATTTCTTAATATTGAGTTATTCAATATTACTTGAATGGTCCCATTTCTGGGACCAGTTGTATTCAGTCATATTTTATTTTCCTTTTATATGCTGCTGATCTAATTTGGTAGCATTTTACTTTAAATTTGTACATCTGTTTTTCTAAGTATTGAATCTTTTTTTTTTTTTTTAAAGATTTTATTTATCTGTTTAACACAGAGAAAGATCACAAGCAGGCAGAGAGAGAGGGGGAAGCAGGCTCCTGCTGAGCAGAGAGCCCGATGTGGGGCTCCATCCCAGGACCCTGGGATCATGACCTGAGCGGAAGGCAGAGGCTTAACCCACTGAGCCACCCAGGCGCCCCTAAGTATTGAGTCTTAAGTTTTCTTTATTATGTTTTAGGTTATAGTTTGAGGGCAGTGCTAGATTTGGGGATCAAAGTAGGCAGTTTTCCAGTTTTATGAAGCTTTGAACTTCTTTCTTTAAATATTTTTTATTAGGATACAACTGACATATAACATTGTGCAAGTTTATGGCAAACAACACATTGATTCGATACATTTATACATTTCAACATGATTACCACTATAGCGTTAACTAACACCTTGATTCCATCATATTAATTATCCTTTCTTTTTTGTGGTAAGAACATTTAGGAGCTAGTCTCTAAGCAACTTTGAAGCTGACTTTTATATAACAGGAGAGGTATCTTTTCTTTGAATGTTTGATAAAAAACCTTCCTAAAATCTCTGACTCTTGGGCTTTTTCTTGGGGAATAATTTTTAGTTCATAGTAGAAACTTGTCTCTTCAGCTGTTCCACTTACTTTGTGATCATGTCTTTAAATTATATAATGTTTTCTTATGGTTTTATTAATTGCCTTTTGTCACTAGGTCCTTGTGATAATTTTGGGTGTTTGATATTGTTCTTATTCCAAATAATTCAAGTTTAGTTTTAGTTTTTTTATAAAAATGAATCTCACCTTTGATTTATCAAAATGGTGGGGTTTTTTTCCCCTTGGAATTGAAATTTGCAGCAGGATATTTTTAGGTTGATCTTCATATAGTAGTTTTTTGGGTCTTTAATTTACAAACCTGTCTTTTTTTAATTAGGAAGATGTACTCCCATTATCTTTTTATCTCTTCTTTAGAAATACCAGATTATCTATATCAGGTATCTGCCTGTTCTCCGTATTTATTATGCCTCCTCAGTTTCATTCTTGTTCCTTTTTTTCTTCATTTTGGAAGAACTTTTGAGGTTTTTCTCCCACGTGACTTACTTGCTTTTTGCTTTTAATATATTTTTGTCTGCTTCTACTCTAATTTCTTCTGACCTGTCAGCTCATGCTGTTGTCTCAAAATCGCTTATTTCTGAGAGACCACATTTCCTTGAATTTCATTGAGTGAATAAAGCATGTGCATAAATAATTTTGAAATTTTTGCCTTTTCATGTTTCTGGAGTTCTATGTTCTTTTTCTTCTATGTTGTAGAATATTTAAAAAAAAAAAGATTTATTTATTTATTTATTTATTTATTTATTTATTTCAGAGAGAGAGAGAGAGGGAGAGCGCGTGCCAGCAGGAGGGGTGGAGGGAGAGGGGGAGAGAGTCCCAAGCAAGCTCTGACCAAACTTGGATTCCCTTGCGGGACTTGATCTCTCAACCCTGAGATCATGACCAGAGCTGAAACCATGAGTCCCACACCCAACTGACTGTGCCACCCAAGTGCCCCTATGTTGTAGAATGTTTGATAGGACTTCCTCATCTCTCTTCTATATAATCCTCATTGAGTGAATTCTCATCTGTGTTGTTGGTGTTTGCCGACAAAGTAAGTGGCTTCCCTTCTCTTTAGTGCTCATCGCTATCTGGTTACTGTTCTGAAGGCTTCTTTTAAATCTTAATGTGAAATACTCACTGATACAAATTCAAAAGGCATCACAGGAGTGGGCAGTCCCATCAGGGGAGTGAGGTCACTTCACCACCCTTTTGTTCCAGTATGTTGATTAGAGCTCAGCAACTAACTTTCTGTATCTGACATTTATAATAGTCTTTCTTTCCAAGTATAAACTGAGTCTTCTATCAGAAGTATTTGATTCTAGCCCTGGTTATTCTGCTGTTTGGTGTTGTCCATGCCCCAAATCCCCCCAGGGCCTGCTCTCAAACATTGCCTTTTCTCAGTTGCAGAATGGCATCTGTGCTGTTTGTTCCCACCACGCGTGTGATCTCGTTGCTCTAATAACGTCTTTTGGCATTTTTGTCGAAGTTGCTTTTTACTTGTGTGAGTTATCAGTGGATCTCTGATGATTTAATTTATTTTGGTTTGTTTAGAATATTCCTAGCAGAAAATCTTCAACATTTTTGTTCCAGTACCCTTGATCCTAGCTGTGTTCTTTTCCTTATTTTAAAAATCATTTTGTTGGGGCACCTGGGCAGCTCAGTCAGTTAAGTTTAGGACTCCTGATTTCTGCTCAGGTCATGATCTAAGTGTCATGAGATTGAACCTCCCCACTGGGCTCCCCACTGGGTGTGGAGCCTGCTTTAGATTCTCTCTCTCCCTCTGCCCCTCCCCCTCTCCCTCTGACATGTGCGGGCTCTCTCTCTCTAAAAAATATATATATATATATTTACTATATATTTATATATGTAACTATAATATATACATATAATATAGTTATATTTATATTATATATGTTTATTATATATTTATAACAAAAATCATTTCATGAATATATCCATTCAAATGGAGGTATGGGAAAAGTAATAGATAATACTTTACACTTTTCATAAGTTACACATTGTTTAAAAATCTTTGCTTATTTGATAAGTGAGACATACTCATAACTGTGTTGTTTTTCTTTGTTATATTAATGATTTTTAAAGTTTTTCCTTAGCTATTAAGTTTGTGCTGAACTGACTCTGATTTTCGAGTGTTGTGCAGTCGGTCCTCCCAGGGGCCATCGGTAATATTGCTTCCATCTTCCAGTTGTTGCAACTGCTTTTTTTCCTTGCTTGTCTTTTAGCTTTGTTTCTGTGTTTAATATATAAAATGTTATGCTTAGGTATTACATTTAATAATTTTCCCTTGGTGACCTTGTTTTTGTGCTTAAAAAGTATGTTCCATCCAGAAATATGACAATGATTGATTCCCTTTTGTCAAATTTTTATGACTTCCCATGAAACTATTTTAACATTTATTTCATTTTAAAAAATAAACCAGTTATGTTCCTATTTCTTTGAATGTATTACAAGATTTATTTTGGGATTCAATATAATATTCTAATAATAGTGTGTATTTTCTTCCACTATCCTTCCAAGATTCTCCAAGTTTTTACTAGCATTATCTCATTAATTCGTACCACACCCTTGTGGGTTAGGTAATAACTGTGATCAGAGTTCCAAGGCTGTTTTTAGAAAATCTCCAGAACAAATAAGGCTTAATTTTGTCAACAAAACATTTGTAAGCAGTCTTTAATGACTGCCTGACATCACATTTAGAATTTGGGCTAAAGCATAGTTCTATTTAACGGCAGCTTTGCCAACTTTTGTTTTCTGATTTCACTTTTTTAGTCTGTGGAAAATTTGCTAATTTTGTACATCTTGCTTAAATGATGTAAGGTGGATTATAATTGAACAAATAAAGATTTTAATTCTAGGCTAATGGTTCTTGACTTTACATTAGAATTATAGGAGCAGCTTTTTAGAAAAAAATATTTTTAAAGATTTTATTTATTTGACAGAGAGAGAGAGAGAAAGAGAGAGAGAGAGAGATCACAAGCAGGCAGAGAGGCAGGCAGAAAGAGGTTGGGGAAAGCAGGCTCCCCGCTGAGCAGAGAGCACCATGGGGGCTCGATCCCAGGACCCTGAGATCATGACCTGAGCTGAAGGCAGAGGCTTTAACCCACTGAGCTACAGCGGTGCCCCAGTGTTTTAGAAAATATTAATGCTCACGTTTCACCCCCAGAAATGACTGCTTAGTTGTTCTGTGCTGGGACTGAGTATTAAGAGCAAGTGATTCTAATCTGCAGCCAAATAATGGTTTTCTGTTTGATATTAGCGGTTCTCAAAGTGTGGTCCCCAGACTTGCTGCATCACCTGGGAATTTGTCAGAAATGTAAAATTTGGGGCCACATTTCAGGTCTGTTGAATCAGAAACTCTGGGGTTAGGGCCTAGCAATCTGTGTGTGTGTGTTAACTTTTTGTTCTGAGATAATTATAGATTCATATGCAATCGGGAGAAATAATATAGAGATCCATTTTTATCAGTTTAACATAAACCAGATAGAGTTCGGTTAAATGAAATTTTATGTGTTCTACCATCAGAGTCAAGATATAACAAGAATGTGTTTTCTCAAGCCTCCAGGTGATTCTGATGTAGCTGAAACTTGAGAAAATCACATAAAAATAATAAATAAAATAAAAAAATAAAGTGAAAGTACAAGAGCAGGAACTGATAGTCGAACTACTCAAAGTCCCTAACAGACTACCTGCATAGGTCTTACCAGGGAGCTTGACAGAAGCTGGGAGAATCTCAGGGTCCCTCTCAGACCTAATGAATGAGAGTCTTTAGTGAACCATGATCTCCAGGTGAATTGTGTACACATTGAGGATGAAGGGTACCTGACAAATGGGTAAAACAAAAATGTCTTAAACAAACAAATTCAGTTTTCTGAAATTAAGCTCAGATATTTGTTTTTGTAGTAAATAACTCTTGTACTAAAGATAGTTTCTCTTATAGTAAAGATAAAATCAATTTTTAAAAAAGATTTTATTTATTAATTTGAGAGAGCGTGAGAAAGAGAGTGTGAGTTCAGGCAGGGGAAGGGAGAGGGAGAGAATCTCCAGCAGACTCCATGCTCACTGCGGAGCTCAGTGCAGGGCTTGATCCCATGACCTTGAGGTCATGACCTGAGCCGAAATTGATTGTCAACCTACTGAGCCAAACTGGTGCCCCAATAGAATCAGTTTTTAGGCCAAACTAATATCAGTTTTTTCTGCTTTTATAACCTAGTCATTTTAAGATTCTATTATGCTGTTACTTTTGTCTGAAGGAGTTGGATTTTTTTTTACCACATATGATATAAAATTTGAGATTTGTCCATTAATTAGTCTTAATATAATAACATCTTAAATATGAGAAATATGACACCCATCATCATCTTCATCAATATCAAACATGAATGTGTCTGAACCTTCCCCCCCATCTTTCTCTCTCTCTCTTTTTCCCCCCACTTCAATTAATTCTGATAAAATTGAAGATTCTGGGTTTGTCTCAGGTTCATGTTGCAGCTATTTTGAGCACTATCACTATTTTCTGCTTTCATTTTTGTGATATTTGTTTTAAGAGTCTGAGAAACTATTTTAAGGAAAATGTGCTACATTGAGGAAAACAAGTGGGGTGGGGAACTGTATTAATAGACCATTATTTTAGGCCATTTTCTAACTCCCTCTGCATTGCTCCCCACCTAAGAGTAAATGAGGACATTTTTAGTTTTTTCTTGTCTCCTCCCTCTCTTCTTCCACACTATATAAGGTGCCAGAGATTAATCAGTGAACAAAATATGATTCTGTTTCTTAAGGAACTGACATTCTTTTGGGGATGAGTGAAACCAATCACAATATGATGAAGAAAGTATGAGAGGAACATCAACAAGGGAGTCCTCAGGAAAAGTTTTACTGAGTAGCATTTCATAGAAGTGCATCTGATCAGACCATATGTAGAAGGCCGAATAAGAATTTGCTATGCAGATTTATCAGCCAGGGGTCAGCAGGAAACACATTCAGCCCTGATAGTTTAAATCCTGGTACTGCATGTACAGGGTAGGCAGAAGGCAAAGAAGGGATGGAGAGGTGCACAGAGTGAGAAAGTATTACGTCTTTACACGGCCAAAGGGACATGACGGAAACAGAGGTCCTGGAGCCCAGTGTGAGCTGAAACTGTGAAGGAGGGACCCCATGGTTGAAGATGCAGTAGTGGAGGCAACTGGCTACTTCCAGGGATACAGTGCCTAAGCTGCGAGGGAGCTTCTAAGAAATTCCTCCATCTCTTCCTTTAACTGTTGGTGCCTCCCATTGGTCAAATCTAATTAAAAGTCAGCTGGCAACAGAACTGGGTCCTACAGTCCATATGGTTAGTGTCAAGAGTACTGAGCAGGATAGAGCCCACTGAGAATGGATGGAGATTGGACAAAGTAAAATAGTCCGGAGATAAGGCAGAAATGGCAATTTCAGGGAGAAAGAACATTATGTGCTGATGCACAGAAGTGCAAAAAATTGGCAATTCAGGAATAACAAGGAGCACAGGAGGCAAGGAATGTGAAAGGAGAGTAGTAACAGATGTGGCTGGATAAATATTAATAATAGCCAATATTTTTGGTCCCAGGCACTTAGCTAAATACTTTGTGTAATTTATTCCATTCGGTCCTCACATGGTTAGGAAGTTGACCATCTCATGTACACAACTATAACTTGTGTCCACAAATACGTATGCAATTTTTTTTTATGTTGACTCAGATTTGGCTGTGAACCTTTAACCCATCTTTGGAAATTGTATCTCAATCATTATTTTGGTGTTTGACCTCTCTGTTAAGTTACATGGAAATCTGGGAGGTTTGCATGGTGCCCAGATAAATAAGGAGGACTCTAATTTCCAGGCCACTGGGTCCTGCTGACCTCTTCCTTGTTACTTGACTTCCCTGGACTCTCAACTAGGGACTCTGAGCATCTTTGTGGAGCCTGTAGATTCCAAAGGGAGTTCAGCCTCTTTATAGATTCTTTCTTCATCATTCCTGATGTGATAATTTGTGTCAGATGTTTTGGTAAGAGTCTTAGGAGGTATGTTGTACTTCTTTCCTTTTTCAGACAAGGTTATACTTAAAGAATTTTTGATTTATATTAGTCATAATCTATGATAATTTTTTATTTTTTTAATTTTTATAACTGATTCTGCTTTTGGGAATTATAAAGTTTATGCTCCTTGAAGACTGTGACATGCTCTATTTTATCACCACCCTTTTTTTTTTCTTAGAGAGAGAGAGTAAGAGTCAGGAGGAGCAGGGGGAGAATTTTAAGCAGACTCCCCACCCAGCCACCCAGTGAAGAGCCTGATGCAGGGATTGATTTTATGACCCTGAGATCATGACCTGAGCTGAAATCAGTTGTTGCTTGCCTAACCGACTGAGCCATCCAGGTGCCCTACCACAAACCCTTTTGAGCAGGGGTGGGCAAACTTTCTTGGTAAAAGGCTACATAGTAATTTAGGCTTTGTAAGCCACGAGGCAAAATTGAAGGTATTATGTGAGTACTTACATACTAAGAGAGAAAAACAAATTTTCACAAAATATTGATTAATTAAATACAAAGTAAAATAATTGAGTATAATCTTTTTTGACAAAACAGATTTTCTAATGAAAAGAATGGAATTCTTTTTTTTTTTTGGGGGGGAGGGTAACATTTTTATTTAATTGGGGCACAAAGTTAGTGTTCCCTATCACCAGAATTGGTTGCAAACGTTTTCCCCTTAATGTTGATCTGTCATAAGAATTTACATATTTCATCTTTAAAAATGTTTTTTGTTCACAGAGAAAGGTGCTGCCAAGTAGTGATATCAGTCATCAGCAGCTGATTTTAATTGAGCATATTCATTGCCTGGACACATTTGTAGAATTTAGTAGATTTTTCTCCTAGTATTCTCCTTTTCTGTGTTGTGATATTGCAGATTAATCACTTAAAATTGCAAGTCAGGTGGAAGGTCCTCAATTGCACAGTTAAATGGATTTTGAAATATGGAAGTGTCCTTTGCAACTGCCTGGAAGTCTGAAAAACACTGCTATAGTTTGCACTCAGAAAATATATCCGCTGCAAGTTTGTGTGGGAATGGGACTCTCACTTTTTGTTTTAACTTTTGCCAGCATGGAAAATACATAAAGTGGGCTGACAGTACTTGTGATTCAATTATTAGTTGTCAGTGAAATGACTTTATCACCATAAAAATTTTGCATGTTCTGTTTTGCCTTATAATTTTGGGTTGAATTCTTTAAAAAGCATTATTGATTCTGCAGGAAAAGCTCATTTCCAAAGCTATTCAGTGTTTATTTATAGTGGTAGAGGGTGGTTCTTCTTATTTAGAAAAGACTCATTCTTGATTGTCAGATTAAAAAACATCATAGACTTGACCATTGTTAAGCCATAGTACTGCTGTGTGGAAGAGAGGGTCAGGCTGTTCAGCTTCTATTTTTTTTAAAGATGTTATTTATTTATATAGAGAGACAGAGAGTGCAAGCAGGTGGGGAAGGGCAGAGAGGAAGGGAGAGGTAGACAATCTCAAGCAGACTCTGTTGAGCGTGGAGCCTGATGTGGGGCTCAGTCTCACGACCCTGTGAGACTGACCTGAGTGAAAATCAAGGCAGTTGCTTACCTGACAGAGCCACCCGGGCGGCCCTCTTCTGCTTCTATTTTTGAGAAAACTTCATGAGACTAAGGATGGTTGAGGCTATCACAGCAAATGAAAATCACCATTAACACTGCAGGTTGAATGTCATTTGATAGATTGAAGTGTTTTCCTCAGTTGTACTTGCTGATCAATAATACAATGACCAGCCCTTGGCTTTAAACACCTGGCATTTTTACAAAGCTTAGCCAGCTTTGGCCAACTAAGTCTCTTTTGCTCCACACATAATTTTTACAACCCTAAGTTGTACACATTTTAGCAGATTCCACTTAATAGCTTAAGTTGTATTGAATTAGTGCTTTTTCAACTTCTTTAGAAATATTGTTGTTTGTAGTTGTGCCATGCAGCCTATTCATAGAGGCTAAGTTTTCAGTCACTTCAAAATTATCAAAATTGACTCTTTTTTTATCAAGAACAACTGAGCAGTATCCATAACATCTGTCAATTCATCAAAGCCAAGGAAAACCACTCAAAATAATTTGCCTCATTTTTAAATTGACTATTGATATTGCTCCCAATGTCTTCAACTCTTTGAACAACTATTCTTACCAAAAGGCCTACCAAAAGTCCCAAAACAAAGTCCCAAACAAGTTTATTTTCTTTGGACACATTGCTCTAGCTGATGCAATCAAACAAATTTAATTAACTCATCATTGGTAAAAGGCTTTCCTTGCTTGACTAACATGTGAGTCACTCAGAAACTGACTGTGGTTGCAGTCTCATTTTTATTATTTTACACTTTTGTGAAGAAATTCTGTGATGAGATACTCTGTTTTGAATTTTATGATTTTTCTGACCGCTGCTTTTCCTAGGAGTTGGAATATTGTGATGAGCACTTAATCATGTATATTGTATTCTTTTTGCATGGGTCTAATATCACTGAATGTTAAACAAAATACTTTGTTATCTAATTTAATAAAAAAAGAGTGCATGCTCCAGTGTGTGTTTAAAGTATGGCACACCTCTCCTCTTGCTTTGGCGTGATGGGTATGTGTTGGTCATAAAAGATTGCAGTAAGGTAATACATTTGAAAAGCTGTTGAGTTAGAGCTGCATCATTGTGATTTGTAGTGTCCCAGGCAGGTGTGCAAAGCCATGAGCGTAAGAGTGCCATGTGGGGTCATTGTCACGACAACTTGACTTCTGTAGTGCAAAAGAAATCATAGATGTGAACAGAGGAGCGTGACTGTGTTCTAATAAAAATTTTATTTATGAACCCTGAAACTGGAATGTCATATAATTTTTAGCTATTATAAAATATTATTTTTCTTTTTTAAAACATTTAAATATAAAGATAATTATTAGTTTATGGTTTAATAGTTTGGATATAAACTATGGTTTATAGTTTATTAGTTTATGGATTGAACAAAAATGGACAGCAGGCTAGGTTTGGCCCATAGGCCATTGTGTGCTGATTCTATTGATTATCCTGAGTCACTCAGAATCTCAGAGACACTGAAGAGTACAGATGTTTAGGCACTGCTTAAGACTTAGCATACAAGTTAGGAAAACTGACTGTCTTGTTTAGCATTAAATTTCCAGCACATAGATGCTGAGTAAGTGTTTTTTGAGTAAATTAATGATAGACAATTTCTGGCATATAAAATATAGCCTATAATAAGTCTGTTTGATGAATGAAATGAATGAATGATTTATTATATATCTATATACATATATTTGGGATCAAGTAATTAAAATGTGAGGGAGGTATAGCAGGTAAGCAAAACACTGTGTAGACTATTTCTATAAAACTCTTTACCATTAGGGATGATCTTACCCCACCCCAAATACATTTATTTTATTTTTTCAGTGTTACAAGATTAATTGTTCATGCACCACACCCAGTGCTCCATGCAATATGTGCCCTCCTCAGTACCCACCACCAGGCTCGCCCAACCCCTCACCCCTTCCCCTCCAAAACCCTCAGTTTGTTGCTCAGAGTCCACAGTCTCTAATGGTTCACCTCCCCCTCTGATTTCATTCACCCTTCCCTTCCTTCTCACAATGCCCTCCATGTTTTTCCTTATACTCCACATGTAAGTGAGACCATAAGATAACTGACTCTCTCTACTTGGCTTATTTTACTCCACATAATCTCTTCCAGTCCCGTCCATGTTGATACAAAAGTTGGATATCCATCCTTTTTGATGGACACATAATATTCCATTGTATGTATGGATCATATCTTCTTTATCTGCAATTGTGGCCATTGCTGCTATGAACATTGGGGTACATGTGGCCCTTCTTTGCGCTGCATCTGCTTCTTTGGGGTAAATACCCAGTAGTGCAATGGCAGGGTCATTGCAGGGTGGCTCTATTTTTAATTTCTTGAGGAATCTCCACACTGTTTTCCAAAGTGGCTGCACCAACTTGCATTCCTACCAACAGTGTAAGAGGGTTCCCCTTTCTCCACACCCTCTCCAACATTTGTTGTTTACTGTCTTGTTGATTTTGGCCATTCTAACTGGTGTAAGGTGGTATCTCAGCGTGGCTTTGATTTGAATCTCCCTGATGGATAAAGATGATGAACATTTTTTTCATGTGTGTGTTAGCCATTTGTATATCTTCTTTGGAGAAGTGTCTGTTCGTCTTCTGCCCATTTTTTTATATGATTATCTGTTTTGTGAGTGTTAAATTTGAGGAGTTCTTTATAGATCTTAGATATCAGACCTTTGTTTGTAGTGTCATTTGCGAATATCTTCTCCCATTCCGTGGGTTGCCTGTTTGTTTTGCTATTTCCTTCACTGTGCAGAGACTTTGGATCTTGATGAAGTCCCAAAAGTTCATTTTTGCTTTTGTTTCCTTTGCCTTTGGAGACATGTCCTGAAAGAAGTTGCTATGGCTGATGTCGAAGAGGTTACTGCCTATGTTCTTCTCTAGGGTTTTGATAATTCCTGCCTCACGTTGAGGTCTTTTATCCATTTTGAGTTTATCTTCAAGTATGGTGTAAGAGAATGGTCGAGTTTCATTCTTCTACATATAGCTGTCCAATTTTCCTAGCACCATTTATTGAAGAGACTGTCTTTTTTCCACTGGATATTTTTTCCTGTTTTGTCAAAGATTATTTGACCATGGAGTTGTGGGTCCATATCTGGGCTCTCTATTCTGTTCCACTAGTCTATGTGTTTGTTAAAACCCTTAAAAATGTTATGCAGACTCTATCAAAATTCCATTGACATTTTACACAGAACTAGAACAAACAATCCTAAAATTTATATGGACTCACAAAAGATCCTGAATAATCAAAACAAGTATAAGAGAGAAGAGCAAAGCTGGAGGTATTACATTCTTTGATTGATTATGAAGTATATCAGAACAATTAAAACTATTATGATGTATTGACATAAAAGTAGACCTAGAGATCAATGGGACAGAATTAAAAGGCCAGAAATAAACCGAAGCATATATAGTCAATTAATTTATGACAAAGGAGGCAAGAATAGACAATGGGGAAAGGACAGTTTCTTCAAAAGATGGTTCTAGGAAAACTGGACAGCTACATGCACCAGAATGTAACTGGACCACTGTCTTACACCACACACGAAAACAAACGCAAAATGGATTAAAGACTTGAATGTTAAGACCAGAAACCATAAAACTCCTAGAAGAAAATGTAGGTGGTAAGCTCCTTGACATTGCTTTGGGTGGTATTGTTTTGGATCTGACTACAAAGGCAGTGGCAACAAGCAAAACTAAATAAATTGGACTATGTCAAGCTAAAATCCTTCTGTACAGTGAAGGAAACCACCAAGAAATAAAAAGGCAACCTACTGAATGGAGAAGATATTTGCAAATCATGTATCTGATAAGGGGTTAACATCTAAAATGTATAAAGAACTCGTAGCTCAATACCAAAAAAACCCTAAACGGTCTTATTAAAAAAACTTGGTGGAAGATCTGAATACACATTTTTCCAAAGAAGACACCCAGATGGCCAGTAGACACATGAAAAGATGCTCAACATCACCAATCATCGGGGAAATGCAAAACAAAACCACCATGAGATACTACCTCACAGCCATCAGAATGGCTATTTTCAAAAAGACAAGCTGCAACAAATGTTGGTGAGGATATGGAGAAAAGGAAACCCATATTCATTTTTGGTGGGAATGTAAATTGGTGCAGGCACTATGGAAAACAGTATGGAAGTTCTTAAAAAAAAATTGAAAATAGAACTATGATATAATCCAGCAATTCTATCCTGGGTATTTATCTGAAGAAAACAAAAACAGTAATTTGAGAAGTTATATGCACCCTGGTGTTTATTGAAGCATTATTTACAATAGCTAAGGTATGGAAACAACCTAAGTGTCCATTGATGGATAAATGGGCAAAGAAGATAGGGACACACACACACACACACACACACACACACACACACACACTGGAATGTTACTTAGCCATAAAAGAGAATGAAATGTTGCTGTTTGTGACAATGTGGATAGACCTTGAGAATATTATGCTAAGTGAAATAAGTCAGATGGAGAAAGACACATACCATACAATTTCATTTATATATGGACTCTAAAAAAACAAAACAAATTAGCAAATAAAGCAAAACATAACTCATAGATACAAAGAATAGATTGGTGGTTGCCAGAGGGGAGAGTGTGAGGGATAGATGAAATCAGTGAAGGGAGTCAAGAGGTACAAACTTCTAGTTATAAGTACGTTATGAGGATGTAATGTACAGCATGATGGCTATAGTCAATAATATTGTATCATAAAGTTGAAAGTTGCTGAGAAAGTGAATCTTAAAGGCTGTCAGCACACACACAGAAATTGTTTTGTAACTTTGTACGGTGAGGGATGTTAACTGGACTTGTGGTGCTGATCATTCCAGAATGTCTACAAATGTGGAATCATTATGTTGGACACCTGAACTAATATGTTGCATGTCAGTTACACTTCAATTAAAACAAGTTATGTAGAGAAAATGAAGACTTTTCAACAAGGAGAGAATTTCAAGCCAAAGAAGGTGATAGCTTATTGCATTTTCCAGGAGGGTGAACTCAATGTATTTTAGCTACCTAATATGCTAGAGTATTAAAATGAAGTTTCCCTTCCCCAATTAACATGTGGTTTCAGGAGTGTGGTTTGACTCTAGGATACAAGTAACTGTGACTGGTAGCCAGAGGTGTACTTTATGCTACATTTCATACTCTTTTAGATCACATGCAAGTAAAAAACTCAGTCAACTCTTAATCTTTGACATGGGGCTGTGTTCCATGGATATGCAGTGTTGTATCCATCCCGCAGCCTTAACTTGGTGTTCCGTTACTAGAGCAAGATTAAGTGTGACATGGCTATGTAAGTACAAGTTTCTTGTTCATTTTTTTTCCTGCTATATCAGTATATAAGAGAAGGGTTGGTATACTGGCTTTTTCACATCCTAACTGTTCTGCAGGCAAGGTGCTTACCCTTACTGAGCCTTGGTTTATTCCTCTGACAAGTGGTAATATGATCTACTTTAGAGCTTGATTATGGAGATTAAATGAGACAGTATGTGTCCACTGCTGAGCACAGTGCTTGAAGAATGGTAATGGTAGCTATTATTTATATTAAATGACAGATTTCATACTTTAATATTTCTTAATATGAAATGACTAGGTGACTGTTGACACTGCATAATACAAGGTCATTATGGGCAGAGTTAAACAGTAACTACTTACAAATGTTGGATAAATGAACTACAGCCTTTTAATATCTGCAGGGTAGCCCATGGGTCTGCTGTACATGTGTGCAAGATTTTTTTTAACTACTGTTTTCTTTGTATTCTAACTTTTCTTGAAGAGGATTAATGCAAATTTTGTTGAGATTTGTGAGAAGGGGTAGTGAGGGCTATTAGTTAATTAATTAATTAATTAATTAATTGCTTATTTCAACAGTACTGAGCACCTACAATGCACTAGGCACTAGGTGACAGTGGAGAATGAGACATTGTCTCTGCTCCTAAGGAGCTCATTTGTAGCTGGGAAGATAATCAAGTTAGTGATTGATAACAGAGTAAGTGCATGATGATATGGGTGTGAATGAAAGGGGCACCTAACCTGGTTTTGGGAGACAAGAAGTTTCCCAGAAGAGGAAGTCTGAAGCCAGGTGAAGCAGTGATAGGGGCATTGGGCTAGCAGCAGAGGGAGCAGTGAAAGCATCTGGACTGGTTTGTATGAGCCTAGCAAACCATGTTGTGAAATGCAAACACTATCCTGGGGGCAGGAAGGAGCCTCTGAAAGGTTTTATGTACACAAAGGCATTTGTGTTTAGAAATATAATTTTGGTGGTAGTGCAGAACGAGTAAAGATTGTGGGTAAGAAGACCAGTCAAGAGGCTGCTGCAGTACTCCAGGCAAGAGGAAATGGGGTTAAGGGGATGGAGAGAAAGCAAACAGATACAAAACCTGCTAAAGAGTCAGGAGTGATATTACTTGGTCTCTAATTGAAGATGAGGATATATGAAAGATGGAGGATTTAATCATGATTCTCAAGTTTTTTACTTCAGCCTCTGGGTGGGTGTTGGTGCCTTTCATTGAGATAGGAAACATGAGAGGAACAGCAGGTTTTATCTGGGGAAATGAGGAAGTGATGAGTTTTTTTTTTTAGACACATTGATTTTTTCATGCTTATGGGATCTTCAGATGGAGATCCCCTCTACCCTAACATCTGCAATTTAGGAAAGGAAACTTAGGAAAGGAAAGGAAAAATCTAGCATGTCTGATTTTCCAGCAGATATTCTAGTCAATTTTTTGAGTACCAGCAAAGCACAGGCACCTCAAAAAAAAGAGGGAGAAAATTAGAAAAATTTAGAAAGAAGTCACTTAAACTTCAGCATACTTTTCAATTTTATGTTAATTTAAAAAGTAAAATTTTATTTTGTTGTTTAGTGTTTTAATTTGAACAGTGAAGGCAGTGGGAACTGGAGATAACAGATTTGTGAGTCTTTGGTGTAAAGATGCTAAATAAAGTATCTGAGTGGATGAGATTATCTAGGGAGAGAATCAAGAACAGTAGTTTTCTTTCCTGACTGCACATTGGAATCTTTTGGGGAACTTTAAAAAATTTCTGATGCCTGAGACCTGTCTCCCTAGAGGTTCTGACTTCACTGATCCAGGGTCACCTGGGTCAAATTTTGAGAAGCTCTGGTTTAGTGAGAAGAGATCCCAGTAAAGAATATGGAGGACCGTGACACTTAAGAGTCAGGTCAGAGAGGAAAGTAAGACAGGTGGGCTGACTCAGAGTCCAGGGAAACGGTACTCTTCAGGATCATTAGGTGTAGCTGCTTCATATGTGTTTGATTCAGATGATCGAGTTCAAAGACTAACCAACCAACCAAATAATCAATAATCATAATCCTCCATAGTCTCCATCACTGCCAACTAAAGTGTCCCTGCTAGTATGTGCAGTATGAAAATGACTGCTCTGGTTAAAGACTCGGGTACTAAGTGCGTGCTAGAGAAGGGAGCTTGGCAAAGGCATTCATACATGTATCTGGCTTCAGTGTGTGTGTGCGTGTGTGTGTGTGTAGTTATCTTTTTCTGCTGTAGTGCTATATAGCTGTAAGTATTAATGATTACATCCAATGGAAAGGGAAAGTTGAAAGTGAAAGCTTAAGTCTGGAAGCAATAGTATAGTTTTAAAAAATTGAGATATAATTCATATACCATAAAATTAATCCTTTAAAAACATACAGTTCACTGTTTTTTTAGCATATTCACAAGGTTATATAACTATTACTACTATCTAATTACAGAAAAAAATGTAGTTTTGACCTATGTGATAGGATAAGAATTTGCTTTTAGTCATTTTATTTGTAAAATATGATTTAATCTAATAGTATATGAAAACAGTTCTATTTTAAAAATTACAAAGTGAAATGCAAGCACCAAAAACAAACCAAAAAAACTCCAATCCATTAAAAAAAAAAACAAAAAAAGCAACTGCTGGCATTGAGATATTTACAAAGTATATTGACTCACTAAACACCACCACCAAAGAAGTCCCTTATTATTTTGTTTAATGTTGGGGTGCCTGGGTGGCTCAGTTTGTTAAGCATCCGACTCTTGCTTTTGGCACAGGTCATGATCTCAGGCTGGTGAGTGTGAGCCCCGTGATGGGCTCTGTACTGGGTGTAGAGTCTGCTTAAGATTCTCTCTCTCCCTCTGTCTCCTCCCCCCTACGGACTTTCTCTTTCAAAAAACCCCAAAACTGTTTACCTCCCATACAATGAAACCCAACATCATTTGCCATAAGTAGGAAGGTAAAAGTAAGAATAAATATAATGGAAATTAAGAACATAAGATTTAACTAAGGTAAAGATATTTATTTTCAACGTCCCTCAGATCTCTCCTGTTATGTCCACTTGCCATGTCCACTTGCCTCCATCACTGCTGCCCCCTCTCTGGGCCATCATCCCTTAGAATACTGCAGATTCTCCTTGTTCTCCTGCTTCCACTCTTGCCTCACAAACCTTGAAGACCCAGTTTTTAACTTAGTCTTCCTTGCTCGCATGATCTGTCCTTGCTTCCCTGCCCTTGTTCAACTCCCACCATTCTCTTCTGTCTTTATGGCACTCCATGTAAACTGCCTGCTCATTTCCTCACACGAGTGACTCTTCTTTCAGCCTCCAAGCCTTTCTTCCTGTCATTTTCCATCTCTCTGGAACACTCTCTGGCCTCCTCTCTTGGCCTCATAAACTCCTACTAGTCTTTTTTTTTTTTTTTTTTAAGATTTCATTTATTTATTTGACAGAGAGAGATCACAAGTAGGCAGAGAGGCAGGCAGAGAGAGGAGGAAGCAGGCTCCCCGCTGAGCAGAGAGCCTGATTCGGAGCTGGATCCCAGGACCCTCGAGATCATGACCTGAGTCGAAGGCAGAGGCTTTAACCCACTGAGCCACCCATGCGCCCCTCCTACTAGTCTTTTAGTCACCTTCTCAAGAAGTCTTTCTTGACTACATTCTTCCTGCCCTTGCCTACTGAGTCAAATCTCCCTTTGTAAAACTTTACATATATATGTTGTTTTTTGTGATTATTTGTGTAATGTTCATTATCTGTCTTAATGGATCATAAATTCAGTACTGGCAAGGACTGAATCTTTTTTGCTTATTCTTCTATTCCCCTCACAGAGCACATTGTTTGGCGCATAGTAGGTTCTCAGTATGTATTGTCTTGAAAGAATGAATGAATAAGTAAATGAATGAGTCTATTGTCCTTGACTGCTCTATATGTAGCTGGGGCTACAGGAAGAACTGTACCTAGGAATCCACACCTGCAGGGGTTCTTTTCACCATGCTTAGGATGGGTGTAGAGTGTGAAATGCAGGGAGGGAGAGGGAGAGAGGGAGAGAGGGAGGGAGAGGGAGAGAGAAAAGAAATGCAGGGAGGTGGAGATATACCTAAAGGTTAACTGTGGTTATCTCAGTTTTAACATTTGGGGTGATTTTCATCTTTTCTTTTGCTTCTCAGCATTTTCTTGACATTTCTACAATTTGTGTACATTACTTTTTAATAAGAAAACAGTGTTTTTATAAAGCACCTCAGCTATAATTTGCATCTGTGCAAAAATGTGAACACAACTTGCTTTAAACCAACAAATAACAAGCTCAGTGCTAATTTATTGAGCACCTGTCTTGTGTGAAACATGTCATTTTAAGTAATTCCTAGTAACTTTGTGCAACATATATTATTATTATTTTACAGCTGAATAAACTGATGCTCAGAGAAGTGACATGACTTGCCCAGAGATTCTTGGCAGAAAGCTAGATAATCCCAACTCAAACGACTATAAATGTTTCTTTTATGACAATTGTTTCATTATTAAGAACATTCATAAAAAAATGGCAAAAAAGAAGAATCCATTTTGACTGAGTTCTCAGCTGTGACTTATTCAATTTGCATTCTCTTTTACTTCCTCTCAGTTGCTTGAAAACATTTTATTGCTATATAAGTGCCCAGTAAATGTTGTTTGGTTAATTTTTGTGACTCCTGAAGTTAAATACAGTGCAGGATGAGCCAGGAACTCTTATTTTATGTTTTGTATTCAGTGATTTGTTTGTTTCATTTGTTATTTTGATTTCTCCTACAGCTTGTGAGCACACGGACTGTAGGCAGTAATGCCAGTGAGGAAGGTGTAGGAAAGATTTCTGTGCAAAAGAAGTCAGTTATTAACCTTCGGGAATGGAGGTTTGGAGCCAGAGGAAGGCAAGGCCTGATTTCCTAGGCACTTCAAGTTTCTAAAGTAATTTTAAAAAATGTAGATAATGAATTTATATATATTTTGTTTTTTCTTCTCCTATTAATTGAGTACGTTTGGGAACTTGACAAAATATTGCACGTTGTTTAAAAACCTTCCTAAAAAGTCTCAGCTATGCACCAGAGATTCATTAAATTTAATATTTTTGGAAGATATTTTCAGTAGTTAAAGACTTGGTATTGTTTCCTTAGTACCTTAATCATCACTGCTCGGAGATAACATTCAGCATTGTACTGATATTCAAAAAGATTTATTAACAATAATCTTTAAATAAATAAAACTTCCATTTCATTTCCTGAGGTATGGGAAGAAAAGAATCTTTTGATTTTCTCCTCCCTAATTCAAAAATCATGTTCACAGGAAATTCTTTATAATTCGTTTAAATAAACAGGAAACATAATTATTTGCTTGGGGGTGTAAATAGTATAGGTTGAGGAGTACAATGTGTTTTTTAAAAAAATCAGGATTATGTAACATGCTTCAAATGAGATCCAGGGTTGTGTGTGTGTTTTTGACATGGTCTTACTGGCTTGAGGGTTTTTGTTTTTGTTTTCTTTAAGTTTTGTTTTTGAATTTTATTTTTCTCATGCTCTTCCTGTTTTCTTATAAGTCCAACAATGGAATAAGAGTTGAAAAGCTGGCAGATTCACATGGAGACAGTTTTTGTAACATCATCTGTCAGGTGTCTGCTTCCTTCTTATTAGTCATCTGGCATTTTGAAGACTGACTGAGGCCATTACAAAATGTACTGCAGATCATAGACCTTACATCCTTAATTAATTAATGTTCACAAAGCACTGTGCAATTGATTAATAAAACTGGCTATTGAAACATACAGAATGGTTAACTCCTTTTATATTTTTCTCTTATTTCTACACCAAATACATGAATCTGATTTTTTTAAAAAAGGTGGCATAGCTGATCTTAAACACCTCTTTCTTTTGAGCTCTTTCTGTTATTTACCATTTGTATAGGGATATCTTTCACAGTTTTGCTTCTTCTGATTTTCTTGGTATGTATATATTCCTGGTGGATATAGATTTTTCTCAGCTGGAAAACACCATTCAAATGTTATTCTCGTCTTTTTTTTTTTAAGATTTTATTTATTTATTTGACAGAGAGAGGGAGATCACAAGTATGCAGAGAGGCAGGCAGAGAGAGGGGGGGAAGCAGGCTCCCCGTTGAGCAGAGAGCCCTATGTGGAGCTTGATCCCAGGACCCTGAGATCATGACCTGAGCTGAAGGCAGAGACTTTAACCCACTGAACCACCCAGGCGACCTGTTTTATTCTCATTCTTAATAGAATTAATTTTTGATGTCAATGGAAAAAAATTTGTAAAATTATTCAGGCCACTAAGCCAGTACCTATATAAACTTTGAAAGAGAAAATTGTAAAATTATTCAGGCCACTAAACCAACATCTATATAAACTTTGAAAAAGAAAATTAAAGATCATAGGGAATGCTTTCTAAGAAAAAAGAATATTCCACGAAGAATGTTTATTTACAAGAAAAGGTACTACTTGTTGTAAAACACAGCAATAAATGTGACTATAAGGATCAGATATATCATGAATCAAATAATTGTAAAAGATTCAGTGAAGGTAACCTAGGTATGGTGTCCTTTAGGAATTCATAATCTCAAATCCATATTGATTATCCATAAAAATAAGTGGTAGCACAAATTTATAAAGACAGAGAGGATTGTTAGTTTGCAAAAGCTAACTCTAAGAGTAAAAATTTATACTATATATAAAAATTATATCATGTGGTTTAATTGTATGTCATAGCAGTAATTATTACTAAACTGTTTCAGAGAATTCATAGTTGAAAATACTATCAGTAAAAAAAAAAATACTATCGGTGAAACTCAAAGGAGCAAAACTGTGATAGTGTTAATTCCTAGATGATGTGATTTGAAGTTAGAAAGTCCCATTTTTGTCTCCTTTTACTTTGTATGGAGAAGTTAAATGATTCTAGAAATAACAAGTGTTTAATTCTGTGGTTTTCCACTGCCCTATAATAGAGTAATATTTATGCCAAATTTAGATCAGTGAAAGGTAACCCTAAAGTTTGGTAAATTTTATCTCTGAACAGCATTATAAGATTTAAAAATGACTTTTAAGTTAATTATACCCCCATAATTTGAGAATATTAATTTCTAAAGTGGGAATTGTTCATAGGGAGAGTTTGTATTCTTGAAGAAGGAATATAATACAAGGAAGTCCTCATATTTAAATCAGGAAGATCCTGATTGTCCGTGGATGTCAGTCTGTCTATATGTGTGTATTTCTAATTGTCCTTGACATTGGAAGTCTAATGCAAATTTGTTTTTGTAAGTAACAGCAGAGATAGACAAGTGATTTACCTATGATTGACTCATTCTGTTTGTGGCAAATCAATTTTGGAAATTATTTTCAGGGGTTTTGACAAGATAACTGTATTTAATAGAAATGAGTCAATGACAGGAGTAGTAGAAATCTGTGAGGATGCTCCAAATATTCTGTCGATAAAAAGTATATGCAAATTGAATTCATTATCATAAAGAGTCCACAAAGGTAGGTACAAAATAGCTATATTAAATATTTCTTTTTATGTCTGCAGTTTATTGGCATATATACCTAGGTTCCTTTTTGTATCTGGTCAAATACAAAAACGTTCTGGTAAGTTTTAAAAAATTTTTTTGTTTTGCTGTGAAGTAAGACTTGAAGCATCTGAGTTAAATGCACCATATTAAAGATGCACATTGCTACTGTATGAACCATAAGACAAAACATAGATCAAATGTGTCGGGTGCTTTCCTGGGCAAGTCTATACAGGAAAAGATTCAGGGAAGAGGCATATTAGCCAATCTAGCTCTGAGCCAAAGCTATTTCTAGGTTGAGGATGAGGAAGATCAATAATTACAGTTTGAGTTAATATTTATATGGTGATTTTTGCTTGTATGTTCTGATTCAACTCTCAAAGTGACCACCTGATATAGGTGTTGTTATCTTATTTTACACATGAGGAAATTGAGGGTCAGAGATATTGCCTTTAATCACAGGTGAGCAAGTGAGCGTAACTCAAGTCTTCTGGTTCCATATTCTTTACTCTTTATTTCCATCAAGTGGAGACAGAGGCAAAGTGTTAGTCCATATTAAGGAGGTTAGCACACAATGTTACAGGAGAGGCAAGCCATGAGAGCCTTCAAGGAAAGGCAAACTGTAGATGTGTGGAGCTAGGGATGTCACATGCTGCATGAATGACCCATTAACTGGATTCAGCCTGCAGAATGAGTTTGGTATGACTGGTCTGGTGTTTTTCTTTTAAGAAGTTTGAATTTGAATGCCTTAGATAGAAAAAGCATTTTCTAGTTGTCTCAGTCTCTACTATCCCTTCTAACAGTTCTCACTTATAATATCTGCTTGGACTTTGATGTTCTTTGAATACACAGTCCTGAGCAGAATGAATCACATGAACAAGAACATGTAGGAAAACATGAAGGTGAACATAGAGAGCAGTTTCATCTGGTCTGAGCATAGGTTTTTATCCAGGGAACTTTGGTAAGAAGTTATTAAGGACCAGATTATGATGTTGTTTTCCCCTCTACATCCCCCTACTGCCCCTACCTCTTCCATGAAATCCAGTTTGGATGAGTTGCCCACAGTCCAAGTGAGTAAGAATTATATTGTGGTATATGATCATAGATTGTGATCTATGAGGCTGAGTTCTTGGAAGGGAGGTCCTGAAATTGAGGTAGGTCCAATTTCTTGAGACAGCACTAATGTAGGACAGGGTTACAAAGTTGTCTTCTGAGCTTACAAAAGGAATCCTGGTAAGTGAGGTAAGGTCCCAAGTGTTGCTCTGAACGTTGGCTGATGTTACTAGTACAATTTTATGGGACACCGAAAGCATGTTGCTTTATTGATAAATTTTTTAAGGGTCAAAGGAAAAGTAGAAAGGTGCAATCAGGTTTTTTTGTTTTTGTTTTTGCTTTTGTTTTTTGTTTTTTGCATATGTATAAGATTGTTTCCTGGGATACCTAATTAAAGCAAGTCCTTTTGATTGGATATTTTGTGGGGGACATTGCTTCTTTTCTTCCAATGGACTTTTGGGCCTTTGGAGGAGAAAAAAGGTTATGAGAAATTACCTATGTATATCTATATCTGTATTTATATCTATATCTGGGTTTTGAAATCATGGACTTCTTTTCCACTTCAGCGCCTTTGCACATTCTTTATTTCCTGCATGTAATGTTCTTCTCCAATTGAGAAGATGGAGCTGATTTGTTTTTATCCTCAAAATTCTTTACCTATCAGCACAACTATCCCTCCTTTGAGAGACTGTCTCTGATCTATCTAAAAAGTAAGTTCCTATCTTAGCCCTATCTAAAAAGTAAGTTCCTTCCACCTTTATTCTGTTCTTTATCTGTTGTTAATTTTTCACCACAGCATTAATCAATTTATAATTATTTTGTCTACTCACATATTTGTGGTAACATACACTCATAGTAATGTACCCCACAGTATCTTCAGAGAATGTAAATTTTGTAATGACAGGGATTATGAATTTAGAATCTAGTTCCACAACAGAATGGATCCTCAAATAAGTATTTGCCAATGAATACACTTGATCTTAGCCAAAAGGCCGAGAAGCGATTTGCCAATGAGTAGATAGTTGGAATACAATTGAAGAACAAAAGATGATGGATATTGGTAAGAGAATGTACCATAGATTCCCAAGTCAGGTGGAGGGTGTGGAAGATGTTTTTCTGGTGTGTATTATAACAGGAATTTAATGTGTAATAGCAATACGGGATCTCATATATATCTGATGGAAGTTTCATACTGCTGAAGTAGAATACTGATAAATTCTTTAAAAATTATATAAGGAATACATTTTGAGGCTAGAAAGTTTAAATGACAGAAAAGGCTGTAAAGAGAAAGTAAAACTTTTCCTTCCACCTAATTCCATTTTCAGTTAATCACTATTAATACATTCTTAAATATTTTTCTAGAAATTTTATGTGTCCATATCTGTCATTGGTTTTATTTATCTTTCTTTCTAGATAGTTAACTAGTTATCTACTTGTTATCTAAACCATTTTGATTATAATAGAAATATGGTTCCGCCATTTGTAATTTCCTGGATATCTTTTCATGTGAACCCATAAATCTTGTTTAGGGTGGTGCCTGGGTGGCCCAGTCAGTTAGGCATCTGACTCTTGGTTTTCCACTCAAGTCATGATCTCAGGGTTGTGGGATCAAGCCCACTGCAGGTCTCTGTTCAGTGCAGAGTCTGCTCGTTCCTCCCCCTCTGATCCTCCCCCAGCTTGCACCCACACTCCCTCTCAAATAGATAAATAAAATCTTTAAAAAATCTAGTTTATATATTTATAACCACTTCATTTCAATATTATATAAAACTTGGTTTCTGTAGCTCTGTTTTCTCCCTATTCCTTTTTGCAGTGATTTTCATTAATATTTTACCTTTATAATCGTATATTCTTCAACATGGACTTATAATTACTCCTTTATTCAGATGTCTTTTAAACCAGGAGGAGAAAAAAAGAGTTACAAATGAAGATACATTTATGCTGTCTTTTATATTTGCTTATGTTATTGACTTACTGGTGTTCTTTACTTCTTTATATGATTTCAAATTATTGTCCAATGTCCTATCATTTCAGTTTGAAGAACTCTTTAGTATTTTCTATAGGGCAGGTTTGCTTCCAGTGAATTTTCTCATTTTTTATCTTAATCTGTCCTTAATATTTGAAGAGTAGTTTTGCCTAATACAGAATTCTTGGTTGTTCTTTTAGCACTAGAAACAGGTCATCCCACTGTCTTTTGGCCCCTGTGGTTTCTTATGAGACGTCAGCTGTTAATCATATTTAGGCTCACTTCTATGTAATCAGTCTCTTCTTTCTTGCTGCTTTCAAGATTCTTTCTTTGTCTTTATCTTTTGATTGTCTTCATGTGGAACTCTTGATTTATCCAACTTGGAGTTCACAGAGCTTCTTGGATGTATAGGTAGTTAAAAAAAAAGTTTTCATCAAAGATAGGATGTTTTGGCTACTAATTCCTTAAATTTGTTTTATTTTGTTTCTTTCTCTCTCTGTGTCTCTTCTTCATCTCCTCTTTCTCTCTTTTCTCTCTTCCCCTCCTTTTTCCTTTT
The DNA here is from genome assembly GCA_028646535.1 of Procyon lotor. Classification (NCBI taxonomy): domain Eukaryota; kingdom Metazoa; phylum Chordata; class Mammalia; order Carnivora; family Procyonidae; genus Procyon; species Procyon lotor. Next base: position 79,652,528 of record CM053614.1, read on the forward strand.
CATTCCCATTGTGCCATATTGATGCACTTAATTATGTTCCACAGGTCTCTGAGTGTTTTTAATTAAAAAATTTTTTTTTCTCTTTCTGTTACTCAGACTGGGTAATCTGAATTGACCTATCTTCAACTTTGCTTTCTGCTGTCAGCTCAAATCTGCTATTGAGCTCTTCTAAGTGCATTTTTAATTTATATTGTTGTACTTTTCAACTTTGAAATTTCTATTTGGTTCTTTTTATAATTTCAATTTCTTTATTGATAATATTTGGTGAGACATTGCTTTCATACTGTAGTTCAGAAGACATGGTTTCTTTTCATTCCTTAAGATATCTTAAATAGCTGATTTAAAATTTTTGTAGTGGGCTGAATGGTGGCTCTGGTTATATCTTCATGTTGTAATCGTTGGAGCCTGCCTTTCATGGCAGAAGAGTAATATATGGCAAAATATGTGATTAAGTTAAGGATCTTGAGAGGTGGAAGATTATCCTGGATTACCTGGGTTGTCTCTAAATGTAATCACATGCATCCTTATAAGAGATAGGGAGAGGGAGTTTTGAGATATATAAAATAGGAGAAAGCAATGTGAAGATGGAGGCGGGGATTGGAGTGATAGAGCCTCAAGCCAGAGAGTGCTGGCAATCATCAGAAGGTGGAAGAGACAAGGAAAGGAATCTTCCCTAGAGACTCTGGAGGGAATGTGGTGAGGCCAGCACCTCAATTTCAGGCTTCTGAGCTCCAGAACTATATGAGAATAAATTTATGTTGTTTCATGATACCACCAGGTTCATGATAATTTGTTATGGCAGCCATAGGAAACTAACCAAGTCTGTCTAGTAAGTCCAATGGCTGGCCTTCCTCAGGAACAGTTTCTGTAGACTCTCTATTCCCTGTTAATGGCCATGAATTTTGTTTCTTTGCATGTTTCATATCTTTGTTGTTGTTGTTGTTGTTGTTGCACATCTAGCATAATATTATGTGGCAGATTTGACTTTTCTGAATCCTGGGGATGATGCATGTCAGGGCCAGAGTGCTGATGTCATCAGGGCTTCCAGCTGGGTGATTGGGTTCTTGCTTTCAGCCTTCTGGCTGCTTGCATCTCTAACAATGTGACCAGGACTCTACATAAGGCATTGGTGGGTTTTGGTCCCATCCATCTGGATCTCAGCCAGGACACTCTGTAGAGGGGATGAGGTTTTATCCTCACCCCATCAGCCAGTCTGATGATTTTATAGAGAGATGCTGTTCTCCATAAGGATGCTCATGCTGTCGGCCACAGGAGTCTATACCATCTTGACTGTCCAGCTCTTTGCATTCTTACACCTACAACCTATAGAAGCAGGCATTTTAGCATGTAATTTTGAAAATGCATCTCAGACATTTGATGACCTCCCAGCAAGATTTGGCTATAGACTTCCAGCTGAAGGTTTAAAGGGTTTTTTGATTAACTCAAAGCCAGAAAATGCCAATGAACCCCTAATGTCTCCACCACAGAAAGACAGTTCATCTGGCACTTTCATTGTGTTGATTAGAAGATTTGATTGAAATTCTGATGTAAAGGTTTTAAATTCATAGAGAACAAAATATAAAGCAGCCATAGTTCACAATGTTGACTCTGATGACCTTGTTAAGTATTGGATCCAATGACCTTGATGTGCTAAATAAAATGGACATTACATCTGTCTTTATTGGAGAAGTATCAGCTAATTCCCTGAAAGACGAATTCACATATGAAAAAAGGGGCCACATTATCTTAGTTGTGGAACTTAGTCTTCCTCTGGAATACTACCTAATCCCATTATTTATCATAGTGGTCATTTGTCTCATCTTGATAGTCATCTTCATGAAGTAGGTAAATTAATGTTAAATATATTTTAAAAAATAGTATGGATGGTCTTAAAAATCACTGTATTGAGTGAGAGGAGCCTTACATAAAGGAGTATATATTGTATGAGTCCATTTTTATGGTTGAGTCTGGAAAAGGTAAAGATAATCTGGGTAGAAAAAAACAGTGATTGCTTCTGGAGGGCTAGAAAAAGGTGAGAGAGTTACTGAGAAGGGTATGAGGGACCTTGGGTGAGTCATGTTCTCTTTCTGAGAGGGGTTTAGATTTCACAAATCTCTGTATACTTAAATTTTGGGCATTTCATTGTATAGACATTTTACCTAGGGAAAAGAAAAACTAAAAAAAAATATTAAACTCTAAGTAATGATACAGCTGCTAAAGTATTTGGGAAGACGGATGCTGATGATCTGCAACCTACTTTGAAGTGCACTGTAAAAAAATGAAGAGAAAAAGAAGTATATTGATGGGTAGATAGAGGGATGGATAGGTAGGTGATAAAAGTGCAGTACAATGTTAATTGTAGATTCTAGGTAGTGGATATATGGGTATTACATACTTTATTCAGACTCTTCTCTGTATTTGAAATTTTTTATGTTAAAATGTAAATAAAGAATAGTCTGAGGACTTGAAAAAAAAATATTAGGTGGCAAGTCTGGAAATCAGATTCTTCTCTCTCTTCAGGATTTGCTGTTGCTGTTTGCCTAATGATTTTTCTGAGCTAAATCTGTAGTCTGTATTTTTCGTTGTGTGTGACCTCTGTTAGCGAGGTGATCAGTTAATGATTGGACAGAGATTTGCATAAATGCCTGGAACCAATAAGTTTCCTAGTTTCTGCAGAGGGGCTTCCTATGTGAGCTGGGACGTATATCTTTCACAATCAGCCAGGCAGTTGACAACTCTGCCTTCCTCTTCACTTCCTGCTTGCACGGAGCTTCAAGGTCAGTCACAGCTGACAACGAGGTTCTTCTCAGCTCTTTTCTGAGCATGTGCACAGCCCTGGGGCAAGCGAACAGCCCCGTACATGACAATGGACCTTTTAGATTTCCAGGAATATTTTGATGCTTTTCAAAGCTCCTTATGGGCATTTCTTTCACTCCCCAGATTTCCCTTGATAAGCTTTTTGCTTAGTCTTTTGTTTGTTCCAATTGTTAACCACTGCCTCAGTCAGTGGTGATGTTTAAACAATTAAATGCCTCCAGAGACAGGGCTGTTCACAGTGAGGGAACTCCAAGTCAGAGTCAGGTAAAAAGAAGCCTTACATAAAGAGTGTGCTTGTCCTGATGAGCACTGAGTAATGTATACAGTTGTTGAATCACTATCTTGTACACCTGAAACTAATACAACACTGTATGTTAACTATATTGGAATTAAAAGAAAAACTTAATAAAAATGCGTTCCAAATGGGGTCTTCTAGATAGGTCAAGTACTGACAATTTTCTGTTAATGAGACTTTGGAAGTTCCAGTCCCATTCTTTATCCTCTAGTGGCTGCTAGACTGCTGGTTTTCACTGTGATTGCAGACTATTGATTTTCAAGGTTTCTGTGTACCTGGGAGCTGGGGAATGGGAACAGGTCAAGTTAAAATGCCATAAAGCTCACAGATACGGTTGTTTTTCTGAAATAAATGCTCTCTGGATTGCTGCAAGCCTTTGTTAAATTTTCAGAGTCCTGAAAAACTTGTTATCGACTATTTTTGCCAATGATTTTATTGTTATGTGGAGGAGAGGATTTTTGGGGTCTTTAGTCTTCCTTTTTTTTTGATGTGACTCCAACATGTGGCTTTTGGATAAAGTCTTTTTTTTTTTTTAAAGATTTTACTTATTTATTTTTTGAGAGAGAGAGAAAGCATGAGAGTGCACGAGCCAGGAGGTCCAGAGGGAGAGGGAGAGAGAATCCTCAGGCAGCTTCTCCACTGAGCAGGGAGCCCAGTGCGGGTGATTTCAGGACCCTGGGATCATACCTGAGCCGAAATCAAGAGTCAGATAATTAACCGACTGAGCCACCCAGGGTAAACACCCTTGGGTAAAGTGTGTTTAAAGGATGGAGGGGAAAGAACTTCACAGTAGTTTTGCCTCATGACTTCATTATAGTTTTAGCATGATTTTTCTTTCTCTTTCCTTTGTAAATATCAGTTTCTGTTTCTTTTTTGAGATAATGAAGAGTGTGTAGCCTGCCTCCTAAACAGAGAATAGCCAAATGGCACATCCTTTGAGTCATGCTTGCTGTATTTTGTGGTTTCCCTCTGGAGGGACAAGATGCTCTGTGTTGGAGAGGTGTTACTGGCCTTTCCCTCCTACCTGCTCTGCCCCCCACATTCCTACTGGCCTTTGCTTTGGGTCACATCTCATCCGCTAGATTCTACTTCACTTCTGATTGGGGGATACCAGTTAGAATTTTCAGAATTTTCTGGATTCAGTTTCTCTCACCTCCACAGTGCTTCTTGACACTAATGAAAGGAGCTGAAGGTTGATATCATAAATCTACAGTCTCATGTCTCTGATGGCCTTTATCAAGACTTGGGGTGTTATTGCTGTCTTCCTCTATTTGGCTGCGGCTTGTGCATTTTCATTCTTTTTCCTTTTTGTCTCTATTTTGTTAGGTTTTTGGGGGTAGAGGTTTAGTGATTCAATTTCTTCTTTGTATGGACTTTTTGAGATGATTCAGAATTATTTACTTTAAAATAACCAGCAAATGTCTGTCAAATGAGAATTTTGGTTTTAAAAAATAAGTACATAGGCCTTTCTTTCTGGTTGTAGTTTGTTAATGAGACCAGTTGCTTACTGCAGCCACACCTCGTTTGTGCCTCTAAAGCAATGCCATCTCTGTGTAGGATGTAGTAATATTTCTTCTCAGTAGGAGGAATATAGTGGGATGTGTTGAGAAAAGTGAGATAGGATCCATTTTGTTGGGGCACCTGGGTGGCTCAGTGGGTTAAGCCTCTGCCTTTGGCTCAGGTCATGATCTTAGGGTCCTGGGATCAAGCCCCACATCGGGCTTTCTGCTCAGCGGGGAGCCTGCTTCCCCCACTCTCTCTGCCTGCCTCTCTGCCTACTTGTGATCTCTCTCTGTTAAATAAATAAAATCTTTAAGAAAAAAAAGAGTCCATTTTGTTTGAACTCTTTAAATACAAGTCATTTGATTCTTCAAGAGTCAACTGAATCTTATAATAGTATTATGCTGCAGGTCTGTATGACTCTGAATGTGGCTGAATATATAATATATAAATAATAGAAATAGAAATAGTAGTAGTAGTAGTAGTAATAGGAGTAATGTGAAACTTTTGATAATATGTAAATTGTATTTTTAGTTCACTTGTGCAAGAAGGTTATAAATCTGTTGTATTATTTAGGTATGTTTGCCCAAGTCTTATAGTATGTTTTCTTTTGTTCACATGGATAAAATGTTAAAATGTGAATATATCATCTTCATAATTTTATGTTCTTTTAAACTCAAATCCTTTATATATAAAAAAACCCCATCTAGAAAGCATTACCAGTTTTGCTTTTACAAAAAACAAAACAAACAGCCCCCTTCCCCAAAGAAACCCCTAAATTTATTGATTGGTTGTTCAGAAAGAATGATAAAATTCAGTAATTTCTAATCTATGTGATGAAGTTATTTCCTTGTCTCAGGAGACTCCGTAGACCCAATGGTGTTGTGCTAGTGTGGATGTAAGGAAACTTAATATATTAAGGATTATATTGGCAAGTCCATAATATGTCATTCCACTGTCTCTCTCACTGTACCAGATATCCTAATTATTAAAAAAATCACAGACACACAAAAATTCCATCAAACCAGATAATGACATAACATCTGGAAAAATGATTTTAGTTAAGGAACAAAGCAATGAGTGGTCTTTTTTTTCTATGTTAATTTTTTATATTCTTTTATATTTATTTTATATTCTTTTCTTTGGACAAGTATTTTATTTTTAAAGATGTGTTTCTTCATTTTAGAGAGAGAGAAAGAGCACACATCTGAGGGGAAGGGCAGAGGCAGAGGAAGAGGGAAGAAGCAGACTCCCCCTGAGCATGGAGCCGATCCTAGGACCCAGTGATCATGACCTGAGTTGCAACCAAGAGTCAGACACTTAACTGACTGAGCCACCAGGCGCTCCTGGACAGTTATTTTAGAAGAAGTTGATAAACTGAACTTATCCATGCAACACGTCATGCAAGTGCAGCTAATTACAAAGACCTGGAGTAAATATAGCTCCTACCATCAAGGGAGGAGTATCTGTCTGTATAACCATAGAAATTTCTTGAGTCCGGTAATTAAGACATGGACTCTTATTTAATAGTGGTGGTATTATTTTCCAAAAAACACCTAAGATATTTTAAATATAAGCATTGCTCTGTCATATATTTATTTTCATATGTCCCTGGGCAGCCTATTTTAAGAGTTTTATGGGTCTGTGGCTTTTCTGATAGACTGAATGTGTTTTTTAGGTTTTTTTTTTTAAGATTTTTTTTTTTTAATTTATTTATTCGACAGAGAGGAGAGAGATCACAAGTAGGCAGAGAGGCAGGCAGAGAGAGAGGGGGAAGCAGGCTCCCTGCTGAGCAGAGAGCCCGATGCAGGGCTCGATCCCAGGACCCTGAGATCACGACCTGAGCCGAAGGCAGAGGCTTTAACCCACTGAGCCACCCAGGTGCCCCGTTTTTTAGGATCTTGCATAATCTAGTGACTCTCAGAGTTATGTTGTCAGGAATAGAATTTTATTGCTTGTAAGTTTACTCTTCACATGTTTATACTCTTCGTATATTTATGATTAAAAAAGTGAAGAGCTATTTTAAGTGGAAGGAAGTGGGCTTAGCTCATCTAATGTTGTCCTTTGAGAGAATATCACTCTCAAGGATTTGGCACTTCCACTCCACTTTATTGGATAAGAAGAGGTCATGGGTTACTAGTTTTAGTCAGGTTCCCCATTTAATGGTAAAGAATACTCCCCAGGTGTTTAGAAAGGAGCATGTGAAAGAAGATACAAAGCTTTGGCTTTGTGTCTAAGATCATACCTTTAACTCATAATTACAGCACCAACAATAATGACTTATGGGGATGTAGTGAGTAATTAAGTGTTACAGCTTATTAAATCTACTATATTTGTGTTAATTCAGATATACTCATGAAATAAAGAAACCAGTAAGTTTCAAATATTCATATTAAGTTGAGCATTTCAAAGTTTATTTCCTACTGCTTTGATTAGCTGTATCCTTAAGACAAGTTGTTGTCTTTCCTTATTATTCACATAAAATATTTGCATTTATAAAAGATGATTCCATTGATATTTCATTTAACTAATGAAATCTGATTAATTTTTATTTGTTGATTTAAAAATCAAATGTTAAATTGTGTCTGTTTACAGAGAAACATTTTTGTTTTTTTTCTCTGCTTATAATAGAGAGTTTGCTTCCTGTATCATACATAGAATTTCTAAATTGGTATTTTTACCTAACTAATGATCCAAGAAAACACATGTAATGAGTTGTTTTATAGATACATTTAAGTAGAGAAAAAAATACAGATGAAAATAGCAAAAAGCTGAACTAAAACAAAAAAGAATTTAATTTAGGTTTCATGCTTAGAAATGTCTGAGACCATATTCTTTGAGTATATAATCTTTGATGAAACGATAAATTAAATGCTTTGAAAACTATGTTAACTCTTTGAAGTTGTGATCACCTAGCTTTTGTCCATCGTCTTTGAAAATTATTTAAATGCTGAAACATACATGGTTATATAAGTTACAAAGGAAACTACTGAAAAAATATACTTCTGCTTTGTAAGATCTCATATTCTAAGATAGATTACACTCATTTATTCATTTTATTGAATATAGAGGGAATACATGGGGATAGACTTTAATTAAATAATAGAGAAATGAGTAAAAATCATCAGTATCTTAAGTCCTGCAGAGTGGAGATTTATAGTGCTGTGAGAGCATTATGTGGAGGGATTTGATGTATTCATGGTCATCAGGGAAATTTCTCTGTGGAAGTGATGATGAGTTGAGCTCTGAAAAAAACACTGAGAGTTATTAGGCAAAGGGTAAGGAGAGTCGTATTTCCTCTGCTTGGAATTTTTTTTTTTTTACATATTTTATACTATATAATATATTGACATGTTCGTATTGGCTTGAGAGAACAGCTCTGGTTTGTCTTTTTCAGACAAACTAGAACCCATGGAGGTTAAGTGACTTGCCTAAGATTCATAGCTACTTCTGAGAAAAATTGAACTAAGATGTATGATTTATGATCAATGCCCTTTCTAGTAAGCCAGGTTCAAGACATAAGAATAACTCTTTGTTCATTCCTTTATTTACTCAAATAAGAAAGCACCACTGTGTGGAAGAGTCTGTGCTACTTGCTGTGAAAGATATGGGAGTGAATAATAGGTAGGATTTGCCTTTAGGGAGCTTATCATTTAGTAGGGAATACAAAACAATATCTGAATTTATAAAGTAAAATTATACATGTCAACAGAAAAATACAGATAAAATTTGGGAATCGAGATGAGGAAAGAATTACATCCATTTGGAATGAGTCTGTGAAGGCTTCCTGGAGGGAATGATAATTGAGCTGGGCTCAAGCATGAAAATGAAGGACATTTGGTGCAGAGAAGAAGGTTGTCAGGGCATCAGCAGGTAGTTCTCTTTAGGTGATACGAAATGAGTCAAGGGATAGATAGCGGGAAATAAATTTAGAATATGAGGCTTGATTGTGGATAAATACTAAGATAAAGGGTAGCCATTATTAAAAAGGGGCATAAATAAATCATAACTATAGGTCAGTGCTAAGGGCACAGGGTAGAAGATAAAGAAAGATTGAATGTGTAGTTGCTTTAAGAGGTGCTGGGTATACAAAGATAATTACATGCAATTTAAGAATAGAAGTAAGCGTCGTAATGTAGGAAATGTGGAGAAAACCAGGTATGAGAGTTTCATGCCTTGGTAGGGGTATAGCCATGAGTTCTCCTGTGAAGAGTTTTCAAAGGCTATGTAGTTAGGTGGAGTTTCAGTTGTCATCTCTGCTCTTGTTTTGTCTCTTTGGACTACTGGTTCACTCTAAGTCAATGATGACCCAGCAGTTGGCAGTGGAGTCTTACTGAGCCAGGTGTTACGGCTAGGCCACGCATCCTTTAGCTCACAAGGCTGCCCTGGCTCCTTCAATTATTCATTCACCAAAGGTTTATTGAGAGATTACTATGTGCCAGGTACTATGATCAGGTGTTGAGCATCCTCAACAGTCTTATGTCTGGCATAAGTAGTTGATAATTAAAAGTATTAAGTAATCAAAAATACAGTGTAATCAGTGTTAATGATACAGGAAAGGTACTGGGAAGTATGGAAGATAAAGCCAGGACTCTTTTCCATGATCATAACATTTTAAGGAAATTGAAAATAGTCCTATTAGCTTATATTTTAGTTGTCAGTGCCAGAGTCATTGATGGCCACTAGGAAAAAATCCATATTAATTCTGAAATGCATAAACTCTCTTCACTGCATGAGGTGTAAAAAGAGAAGGAGGACTCATGGCTGGGAGCATGGCCTTGGAGTCCAACCGTCCTGGCTGGATTTCAGTCAGTACTTACTTGCTGAGTGACCTTGTGTAAGCTACTTATTGTCACTGCCCTCGGTTTCTCCAGCTGTAAAGTGGGGATAATTAGATCTACCTTTTAGTCAGACTTTAGTGAGAAGAATATCTGAAGCATACTGCCTTGTATATACTAAGTGTTCAATGAATGACATCTTTTTACAAAGATATGGAGATCTAACTAGCGCCTTAATCTACATGTAGTATTTGGATCCCACCTTCACTGATTACTGTCCTTGGGCAGCAACCTGAACTTGTGCTGCTTCTCCCATATACAAAAGGGATTGTGTTGCCGCCTCGAAGTTTTTAGTAAAGTCCTAAAGATTAATTATACCATATAGTATTTTTTTCACTTTTAGAGAAGATGCTGCATCAAGAGTGTTTTATTCCTTTCCTCAAATTTATTTTTCTACAAAAGTTGAAAATGCTTCATGTCTCTTATTTTTTTTAATGTATGTGGCTGTTTACAGCTTTTAAGGTGATGTGTGGAGATTTCTCATGAAACTAATAATTTGTGTCACTTTATAAAGCATTGCCCAAGTCCTTTCTTGCCAATCTTCTTACGACATGTAACAATTGTTAGGGGGGATGGATGCATATACAGATGCTTAACCAGATTTTATTGATTATAAATAAAATAGCTTAAAAATAAAACTTTAAAAATATAATCACGGCTGCCATTTCACAAGAAATTCAGAATAAAAGAAATATGGGGTGTTCTCTTAGGGACAGGAACATGGTTTGATTCTTTCTTCATTGCATTTAGATATAGATGCAATCTAGAAAGCAATATTCAGAAATGTTACAGTACAAAATAGAGTACAAAAGGAGCGTTTAGAAGACAGGATTGGAGCTGATCATGCTTTCAGAAAGGCCTTGACACTATTCTCTCTCTTTCTTTTTCTTAAAGATTTTATTTATTTATTTGACAGAGAGAGAGAGAGATCACAAGTAGGCAGAGAGGCAGGCAGAGGGAGAGGGGGAAGCAGGGTCCCTGCTGAGCAGAGAGCCCGATGTGAGGCTTGATCCCAGGACCCTGAGATCATGACCTGAGCCCAAGGTAGAGGCTTTAACCCACTGAGCCACCCAGGCGTCCTTGACACTATTCTCTTAAAAATGCAATAGCTCTAGGGCATATCAGTCTTCTCAGTAAGGTCCAGTGTTTTTAAGAAATGCCACATTACTTATTTCTTTATTTTAATTTTGTAAGTATCTTTATTTTAATTTTGAATTAAAATTTTTTTTAAATTGTGTTCAATTAGCCAACATATATTTTTTCTTTTAAATAAACCTAAATCCAACTCTGAACTCCCATCCCGCTAGCTTGAAGGGAATTCAGTTTCAGTCATAAGGGCACTCCCTCTCTCACTCACAAAGTTCTGGCATCTACATCTACACACAACAGTGTGTAAGGATGATCCTTGGTCTTTTAGCCCAAATTAGTTTCCACTTCGATACCCATTGTCCACCAGTTTCTCTCAACCCAGTGTACTGGCATTTTGGGTGGAACAGTTTTTGTGGTGTCGAACTGTCCTGTGCACTGTAGGATATTTTTGGTGTCCATAATTCTCACTTATTTTGACAATAGCAACAACAACGAAAGCCTTCCCTACCTTTCCAGATCCCCTTAGTTGAGCCCTCTAATGTATTAACTTTTACCTCCCCAGCCAATCCCTTGGGATCTGATGGTATTGTGGCTACTGTGTCACCCAGTATGTGGGGACCTAGGGGTCTCAGGTGCTCTGAATGGAGTCTTGTGTGGTCACCTTGCTGGTGTTTCCTGTGGAGACCCAACCTCTTTCCTGGAACTCTGGAAGGGGGAGGCCCAAGATCCCTTCACTGAAGATCCCACAGACCTCCAGCCCTTCATTTGGCTTGGGACAATCTTTTTATTCCTCTTGCTGCTGTGCCACACTTGTCCCCACCTTTATCTGTGACTCTCACACAGAATATGTTAGCTTTTTGTTATTGTTGCTTCCATAGCACAAAGCTTTTGGAAAACTCTAGCAAAGAAAGGAGATTCTCTTTAGTCTACTTCTGCCTTAGCCCTGTAGCCTACACTGTGGCAAAGGAGTGCAGAAGGTCTGGTCATCAGTTCTTAGAAGGTAGGGGTGGAGCATAAGAAGGCCAAATAAAAAATGCAAACTACCAAATGTTGTTTCACTCTTTTGTATCATTCAACAACAGTAAAACCAAAAAGCTAGTTAATATCTCAACGAGTTATCCCAGCACATACCCAAGTATGGATTTTCATATCATATCCCTGGAAACCAAATGTTCCCTATCTACCTATCTGGTCTGATTTCTTTACCACAGGAAATCAGAGCTCCGTAACTTGGGTAAGTAGGATCATGGCTGTGGATTAGGCTGAGGCAAAGGCAGAGAATAATTGGATAGGGTTGAGGGCATATGTACTTTTTTCCATTGGAGTTTTTCAACTGAACAACAGAAAGCAGAGAAGTATTTGAGCTACTATTATTCACAGTTCTTCTGGGGATGCTACTTTGTAGTTTGATAGGAGAGAAGTTAATTTGTTCCATGCAATGGATGCCTTAGGGCATTAGGATTTGTTTTTCTTGTCAAACCCTTGGGAGTGGTTAGTGCTAGTCCCATTTATCTGGTCCTGTTGTCCTGTGAGAGAATCAGAGCTGTGGTTTAAAGATGATGGCTTGTCATCTGTTAAAGGAGGATGATAATAGGTTGTACCTCATGGGGGTGATAAAGCTTAAAGAAAGTAATGTATATCAAGTACCCGGAACACTGCCTGGCACTCAGTAAGTGCTGTATAAGGGGATCATATCTAGGGGTCCTGGCCCTATGCTACGTCCTTTGCATCTTTATGCTTTCTCATTCATGCTCCCTGAACCTTCCTGAGATAGGTATTATTATGCCTATTTCACAGAGAAGGATATGAGGCTTAAGGAGTTTTCTACCTGCCCAAGGAAACACAGGCTGTGAGTGGATGAGTTGGTGTTGGTTACAAGTACAGAAGGAAACATTCTCTTTGCATCTGGGAGGAGCAGAGTGGCTTGGGCCCACCGTATTGTCAAAGCCTCCATGAGTTTTGATTTCTACATGCCTGCATCCACTTTTCAACTGAAAGTAGAAAAATGAAGTAGAAATCTAATCAAAACTGTCCCAAGGTTGAGAGTGAAAAAAAAAAAAGAATCTGGTTCAGTCTGTTGAGTAACATAGAATTTGCACCTGGAATATATTTGTTTGAGTCCCCTTTACACACCACTGAAAAATATGCTGTAATGATAGATATTTAATGAAGTAAGCTAGTGGGCACGTTGGTAATAGGTTACATTTTATTTTCCTTAGGGTAATTATAACAGGCTTATAATATAATGAGAGAATTCTGGTTTTGGAATTGAAATTAGTTTAAATACAAATCACTGGAAAAACACAAGTCAGAACATTTTCACATTTTAAAAATTAGCAGATGTTCTTGTAGAACTTCACATTTTATATTTTCACATCATGCTCTGAAGTAAAATAAAATCAGGATCTCCTATTATTTTGGGTGTAGATAATGATTTAGTTATAAGAGATCTTTTTTTCTCTGTAAAAAGTCCTCCATGGTTCTTAATGTTCATATTTTTACAAATTAAGAACCTTAAAAATATATTTGAGATGTTCATTTATTAATGAGAAAAACTATGCTTTCCTGTCTTTTTGTTGACAAGTCATTGTCAGACTTCCCTTCTTGTTCTTGTTTTAATGTTTTAAGATAATTCCTTTTTGTAAGGAAGAGATATTTGTGACCACTATTAAGACTAACTTAAGTAGATTAAATTGTAAATATACTTTGCAAGTACCTTTGCAAAGAGTAAGACTTTTGAAGAAATATGGGACACATGCATCAAGTTTTGTGTTCTGGCTTTAAAATTAACAACAAATGTAGATAATAACTAAAATTCTAATTTGTTGGATCTGTACTCAGTGCCAGGTTATATCCTAAGCACTCTGTCTCATTAATTCCTAATGACAAAGCAATAAGGTTAATATGATCCCCATGGTACATATGAAGGAGCTGAGGAATTAAAGAGGTTACATGATTTTCTTAGAATGTTGACAAATAGTGGAGCAGTGGTTTGAATCCCAGACCTCTGTCATTAGCCAGTTTCCTCAACTACTGCATTATGATATGAGTGAGATAGAAATGCATAGGCCATTATGGACATACAGAAGTAGACACTTCACCAGACCTGTGAGGCTTGAGTCTTAAAGTACATCAGTGAGCTTAGGGAGTTTCTGGAGGGGACAGGGAGAATATTGGGGTTGGGGGAAAGGAAAGGAATTCCAGGTACAGCATTCTGCAAGTAGTAGAAGCTATTGGTGTTATTCGCAGTATACTGAGAGTATTAAATGAGATAGGGGATGATGCCAATGAGATCAGATCCAAATTGTGGAGAAATCTGTGTTGAAGAGCTTAAGCATGTTCTTATATGATAGAGAGGTACTGATAGGTTTCAGGCATATAACTGGCATGGTTGTATTTGTGTTTTAGGTAAATCACTCTTAAATGGGTGAGGAGATGGTTTTTGTAGACAAAACTGGAGGTGGGAAGACCAGTTTTCATTCTTCTGTGTGAAGATGATGAAGACTTTGGATTAGATCAATGGTGCTAGAGGATCCATTTAGGACGTATTTAGATATGAATTTGTAGTATTTAATGGTGCTTAGCTCTGGGTGATGGTGGAGATAGAGGGATAAACAGTAAGTGCCAGATTTCCAGCCTATATAAATCGGTGGATTGTAGAATCACCAATTAAGACTGTGAAAATAGAGGAAGAGGGTCAGGCAGAAGTTACAATGAGTTCACTTTGGGACATATTGGGTTTGATATAGCCAAGTGGTAACAGTCAACAGAAATTGACTATATGAGTCTGATTTGTGGGCAGGGATTTGAGGTAGAGACAGGCATAAGCATTTATGGTAGGTGCATCTATTAGAGTGATCAAGATCATGGTGCAAGTGAGAATAGTAAGCTATTGATGGGCTATGGAGTACCTGGGTTGGGTCAACAAAGGGGAGCCAACTAAGGAGGCAGAGCAAGAATGATCAGAGATATGATGAACCAACAGTGTGTGGCATCAGAGAAGCAGAGTTTCAGGAAAATGGTAAATGGCTGTTTAGGGCTATAGAGTGGTGTTACAAGAGCTGATCCACTGAACAAGACAATGGAGGTAACTGGTGACTTTTGCAAGAGTTCTAGTGCAATGATGTTGACAGAAATCATGACACATTGGCTTTAGACATAAATGTTAGGCTGGCAATTGAGATAGCGAGTTAGGAGTTTTCTTTCAAGTATTTTGGTTGATAGAATTGTGTGGTAGCTAAAGGTGAATATATATATGTGTGTGTGTGTGTGTATATGTGTATATGTATATATATGTAATGTATTTATACATGTAGTTATTATTTTTTTTCCCAGAAGGGAGGGAATAGAATTTATCAGGTTTCTAGGTTGTAGGAGAGGAGGCCACTGAGAAGGAGAGGTTAAAGACACAGGAGAAGATACGACAAATGAGGTCCTAGGGCTGGATTAAAGAGATGGGGATTACAGGGCCATTCCTTTCCTGGAGAGAGGAAGGAAAGGAATAAAGGTGGGTGTACTTGTAGATCATTTACAGTTCATGTATTTTAGCCTGGTGATAATGCAGCTTGCTCGTTCCAGCCATCTGGAGGAAGAAGGAAGCAATGACAATTCTTGAAAATGAATGTGATGGGAGATATAGAAAGTGGCAAAAACTTTGTTACTAGTCTTAAAGTGCTGGAGTTCAGAACAGAAACAACAAACCCAAAGACTTGTGCTTGGTAGTGTGTTTTAGCTCCTAGAGATCACAATGCAGATTGTGATCTGCCTCAGGCAGATCTCTGCCTCAGGCAGGAGCAAGCCATGAAGTCTTGACCTGGACTTTGAGACTTGACTTTGGTGACTTTGTTTATATGTGCTGAGACGTGGGTATTTCCTTTAGACCAGTGGTTTTCAGACCTGACTGCCAATAGGAGTCACTGGGAGAGCTTTCAAGAAATAATGACACCATTGTCACCCTCTTAGCTTCTGGATTGGCTGATTTTGGGTGGTACCTGGTCACCAATATTTTTTAAAGCTCTGCAGGTGATGTGGCCATGTGGTCAGGGTTGAGAACCACTGCTTTAGACCACTGATCAGCAAATGTTTTCTGGAAAGGGCCACATAGTAAGTAGTTCAGACTTTGTGGGCTCTACAGTTCCTGTTGCAACTACTTGACTCTGTCTTAGCTCAGCAGAAGCCATAGATAATACCTAAATAAGCTAGCATGGCTGTGTTCCAGTACAACTTTGCTTATGGACACTGAAATGTGAATTTCATATAATTTTCACATGTCACAAAATAATATTCTTCTATCAGTACCCACTCCCCACCCTGCCCCCGCCACCTGCCATTTAAAAATGTAAAAACCATTATCTCATGGACCATATGTGCTTGGGTTGCACTTTGCTGACTCCTGCTTTACACTCTTGCTGCTCAAAGTCTGGTCCTGAATAAACACTGGCATCACCTGGAAGGGAGTTAGAAATGCAGAATTTTGAGCCTCGACTCAGCTCTCCTGAATCATGATTTGAATTTTAACAAAATTCTCAAGTGGGTTATATACAGATTCAAGTCTCATAATCATTCATCTGCTCCAGGCTGTCCTACTTCCTTTCCCACCCAGCATAGAAAATAGGCGAGCTTCTTCATCCATCCAGTTGTCTCAGAGACCTTTTAATGAACGCTAGAGAGCATTTGAGGAGAACGCTGTGGCAAGAAGCTGTCATCTGCTGAATTGCTTAACAATTCAGATAATCTTGCTTTGGGTCTTAGAACTTCTTCATGGAAAGTTAACATTCTGCTATGAAAATGAGGACTTTAATTTCTGTTCTAGCATACGTGGAGGTTCTGTCTCCCCACAGAGCAGACATACTGTGGTTCTTGGAGGCAGAACCACACTTTTCTCTAAAAAACTCTTTGAATTTATTTAACAGCCTCTTACAAGAACTTTTTTTGAGACTCCAGAAGACTCCATCCAAGAGCATATCGGAGGTCATCTTAGCCTAGCTTTGTGGGAGGAAAATCATGGAAATCACAGATTAGCCTGTACAACTCATAGTGAGGCCATTACCCAAAGAAGTGACCCTTGCTTTTTTGCATTGTGGAGATTAAAAAAGTGAATTATTTAGCAAATAAAACTTCCTACTAAGACTCATTTCAAGTAAATTGGAAAGAACATTAAAGTGGGACTCAAAACGTCTTTTATCACAACTTCGACATGGGCAGGCTCTGAAAAGTAGGGACGGGTTAGTCTGATGTAGATGAGCTCATGCTACTGTGTGTTTATGAGTTGGGCTAAGGCTGTGTATTTGTGGGTTGAGAAAACAACTTGTAGGACGGTCCAGAACATTCTTCAGGCTGAAGTATTTGTTCTGTAAGAAAGAAACAATTTCCTTTTAGCTTCAGTTATTACACTTTAGCAGATTTACTTCTTATTTGACTCTGGTAAGAGTAAGATTAATAAGGGAACTGTAGTAAGACTAAAATGTTAATTCCCCCAGGATGTGGAGAAAAACCACATGCATACAAATGTATTTAACATTGATTTTCCCACATTATTTACTTTGGCTAATTTCCTTTTAAATTCACATATATGTGTAGATTTGGACACCTGTTGAAGAGCATATCTTTTTTTGTTACCTCATTCCAACTTTTTTATAAGACAGTGACCATACCTTCTTTCTTTAAGCAGTATTTGGACAAACAGAGATAAAAAAAAAGATCACAGACCCTTAACTTTTATGCCATCCTTGTATTATCATCAGGGAATGACCCCCTCTGACTTCCTACATTTCCTTTCAACAAGTTTGATATTGTAGACATTTTACAGTGTGAACACTCACCTCGTATTAAAAAAATAATATGCAGCTGATTGACCTTACCACCAGAGGCATTAATGTCATGCCGCTTTGAGGAGTTGATAAATTACAGAATTGGTTAAAAATGCATACAGAGTGGTCTTTCCCAGCCTTATCTCCCAGTACACCTCTGTGATGTGTACATTATACTTCAGCCAAACCAGACTATTTCTCAGAGGAGTGTGCATTTTTCTGTGGTTGGAGCTTTGCTTATAATATTCTCTATATTTAGAAAACCCTCTAGCCACCTTTTACTGACAAAATCCCATCCATCCTTCAAAGCTCAGCTCACAAGCCCCCTCATTCACATATCCTTCCCGATCCTGCCAACTGGATATGATATTTATCTCCATTGAGGCCTCGAAGCACTTTGTATGTACCTCTCTTATGGCACTTAGCTCATTCTGCCTTATGTTTTAGTTATTTGTGACCTTGATTTCTTCCCTCTGCTAGGCAGCTGGAGAGTGGGGACTATGTCTTCTTTATTCCTGAAACTCTTGAAAGTTACTGCTCCTGTTTCCTCAAGAAGATTGTTTTTGAGGAGCCTAAGGACACACTGCTAAAAAAAGGACAGATTATATCAAGCATAAGTTTCTTTTGCCTTTTGGAAAATATTGATCAGAAGGGAATAGATTAATTTAATCTGGGAATTGTATCTATGTTAGAAGTAGAAATATGACGATATGTGAAGTAGGTGAATGAAGAAGCACGAGGAGATTGTAGAGAGAGCCATGAGACAATGAGTAGGAGACAGAAGAATGTTGGTGTCCTTGTGATCACGGACGTGAGATGTCTTGAAATGTGTTTAATTGTGTAACCGATGCTGTTGATGCCTCACTCCACACTGCTTGCATCTATTTTTACGTTTTCCTACAATGTGGTCATGGCCAGCTTCCTGTCTCAAGCATTTGTGTCTCTGTTTCTCTGCCTAAGGGCTTACTTCCATGTCATCGTTACTTGTTTAACCCAAATAGACTAGCTCAGAAATGCCAGGGAGTTCATGGGCAACCCTGAACTAGTGAGGGATGCATGCCAGTGGGATACATTCCATCTTGTCTCTTCCCTGATGAGACAGTTCTGAGGTAGATTATCTGTGGTTTGCCAGAAGGGCCACAATGGGATTGAGTCTCAGCTGACCACACCATGAATCTGATCATTATCTCATTTTGTATTGGTTCCTCCACCATCTTGATCTCACGTTTATGTCTCCCTAACTTGTGCTGCCTGTGATCACACAGCAGAAAAGGCCTTCTTTTGCGTTAGCCCATCCCAAGACATTCTGACCAAGTAGAGCTGAGGTCTTAGAAAAGAACTGTCGATTATGAGGTTTCGTCTTTATATTAATAATGTCATGGGGCACCTGGGTGGCTCAGTCAGTTAAGCATCCATCTCTTGATCTCAGCTCAGGTCTCAATCTCAGGGTTGTGAGTTCAAGCCTCGTTTTGGGCTCCATGCACAGTGTACTTTAAAAGACAACAACAAGGAAATTATGTTATAATGACAGTAGTCATAGATAAAACAAGTGTAGGGTAATCAGAGAGGGAAAAATGTGACTTAGCATCATTTTGGAGAAGGATTTTTGTAGGAGTCTAGGAAGAATTTTTGCAATGAACCAAGGATGGACTTACCAAGGGATGGCCTGGGGTTGTGGAGAAAAGTAATTGTTTTAAACCTTCATGCTTGAAAATGCAATGTGTACTATATACTTCTCATATCTCCTGTTGAATTTGGCCATAATCAGTATAATTAAATATATGTTTTATACATCTACACTACACAAATCTGCCATGTCTGGTTCCCATTCCACTGCTATTGGAGTGGGAGAAGTGAATCCAGAAATATCCCAGATGAATCTGCATTGTCAGCCTTTAGAAGAGGTTTATGGGGACACCTGGATGGCTCAGTCGGTTAAGCCACTGCCTTCAGCTCAGGTCATGATCTCAGGGTCCTGGGATCGAGTCCCATATCAGGCTCCTTGCTCAGCAGGGAGCCTGCTGCTCCCTCTGCTTGTCCTCTCCCTCCCTCTCTCTCTCTCTCTGACATATAAATAAACAAAATCTTAAAAAAAAAAAAAAGAAGAAGAGGTTTATGGAGGATTGGCTTTGATTCACCAGTTAGAGATTTTAAAAAAATTCACCGTATTACATTTATTTTTCACATATGTGACAGGATAGTATTCTTTTTTTTTTTTTTTTTAAAGATTTTATTTACTCATTTGACAGAGAGAGATCACAAGTAGGCAGAGAGGCAGGCAGAGAGAGAGAGGGGGAAGCAGGCTCCCTGCAGAGCAGAGAGCCCGATGTGGGGCTCGATCCCAGGACCCTGAGATCATGACCTGAGCCGAAGGCAGAGGCTTTAACCCACTAAGCCACCCAGGTGCCCTGGATAATATTCTTATATACTAATTTATATGTTATTTTACCTATGCAAGGTAGATTTAGAATCAGCCTTTGGGGTAGAAAAAAAAAACAGCAGGAAAAGAATTTAAAAGTCTAACTCCTGCGGGGATTTAAGGTATAAAAGAAGATATTAAAAAAAAAATACTCTTAGATGATAACCTTTATTGGCTTAAGCTAAAAAAGGAATTTATTATTTCATAATAAATAGCTGAACAGTCTAGGGATAGAACTCCTCTCAGACCACTGTGATTCATGGTTCAATGTGCCTAGGTCATTTTCAGGCCCTGCACTTAATGGGGTACCTCTAGTCTCAGACTTTGAGATGGACCAAGAGTCTTGAGAGTCTGTTCACCAAAAGATAGTACAACAGAAAAGAGAGTTCATACTCAAATTTAGGAATTGGTCCTCACTGGCCTGACTTGGGTCATGTGTCCATCTCCAAGTAGAGGCCATGACAGTGAAAGGAATACACTAGCTTATTTGACTTTCTGGTTTTTAATCTGTATGCCAATCATGTCTTTTTCTTGATTTATTGCTCTGACTAGGTCCTCCAGTACAATGTTGCATAGAAAGAGTAAGAACAGGTATTCCAGCTTTTTCCTGATATTAAAGAAGAATGGTTTAGTGTTTTACTTTAAAATACGATGTTAGTTGTAAGCTTTATATAGATTTCATCTATCAGATTGAAGAAGTCCTCTTCCATTCCTAGTTTGGTGAGAATTTAAAAAAATCATGAATTGGTGTTGAGTTTTGTTAAATGCTTTTTCTGCATCAATGGAGGTGATTATGTGGGTATTCCTCTTTATCCTCTTAATATGTGTATTATGTTAATGGATGCCACCTTGATGCCTGGCATAAACCCTACAAGGTCATGATGTATTGGATAAATTGTGTAAGTTGCTGAATTTTCAGTTGTGTGTGTGCACTTAATTTTTATGTCCATGTTCTTGAGTGATACTGGTTTATTGAATTATTTTGTGTAATATCTTTATCTGATTCTGGTATCAGGGTAATGCTGGCCTCATAGGGTGAGTTAGGAAGTGGTTCCCTCTTCCTCTCTTTTCTGACAGAGTTTGTATAGGAAGATTAACTCATTTTAATTCATGATCTTACTCTGATTCTCAAGTAGAGTCAGTGTTACCCAAGTGCATAAATTGACAATGAAAGAGGATGGTTCCTCTGAAAAAAATGGAGGTCGAGTTGCCACAAGAAAGAAGAGTGGGAGGCTGGGCGACAGATTGAAGGTGTAACAACTGACCATTATACACAATGAGGCAAAACAGGGGTTCTCATCAACAAGACTAGATAAGATTCCCTAATGGGGCAGGAAGGAGAGATCGGGGTAGAAAGAGGAAATAGGGCTCTTAATCAGGGATCGTGAACAGGGGCAGAGTTAGTTTGTAGAGATTGCCCAGTGCCTACTGTGATGGAAATCTCTTGGAAGCCAACTTGAGTCGCCATCTGAGTAAGAATTTGTTATTGCCTCCCCTGTGGCAAGCATGTGATGAGCTGCTCTTCTCATTGGCATTTGGTGAGGTCCTCACCCCCTTCCAGAATGGCTTCCATTGACTTTTGACGATGTGATGCATTTTTGTGCCTCCACATTTGGCTTCCTTCCTACCTAGCTCACCTAAGTGGCAACCCACTTTCAGTGTCCGTAGATAATCATACCCTCTTGAACCCAATTCCTACAGGTAGAGTCTGAGCCTATACCCCAGAAAAGTGGTGAAGTGTGAGGCTGCAAAGCTTGCCACACCTGTAGTTGGATGGGTTTGAAGAGAGCCTGAGACAACTCTCTAATGCAAGTAATCATCAAAAAAAAAAGCTGCCTAATTCATCTCTGAAGTTGTGACTATCTATGTTTTTACTTTATACCATTTTTTTCATCTTAATGTTAATTTATCTGTGATTCACCCCTTTCTTGTCAATCCTGAATTATTCTTCTTAACTTCTGAGATTAAGGAAAGGTAATTGGCCAATGCTTTTTCCTTCTGGACTAGCCTCAAATATACTTATTTAAAAATTGCTTTCTTGGGGCACCTAGGTGGTTCAGTTGGTTAAGCATCTGCCTTCAGCTCAGGTCATGATCCCAGGATCCTGGGATTGAGCCCCACAATGGGCTCCCTGCTCAGTGGTGTCTTTCTCCCTCTCCCTCTTCCCTCTGCTTATGCTCTCTCTCTCAAATGAATAAATAAATAAAATATATTTTTTTCTTCTTTTCACCTTTTTTAATTCCCCAGTTTGTTGACAACTACAATTTCAGGAGTTTAGCATTATATAAAGTCAAGAAGAAAACTTTTAAGTACTTTAAATCACTGTAGTAATGTGATATTTTGCATAGCTTTCAGAATTGTCTCATACATCTCTGACAAATTACACAGAGCAATTGTCAAATTATTAGTGGAAACATTAAAAATTTTTTGGTCATATTAACAATCTAACTCATCATTCAGTTAAATAAAATCTTTAAAAAAATAAAAAAATAAAAATTGCAGTCTCTGGTCTTAAAAAGAAGAATTTTCCCTCATTACCGACTGGTTAAAAAGTCTGCTTGGGCTTTTATTACACTAAGCCTAAGAAATCTTGATAGGACAACATAGGATCCAGTAGTGCCTTGCTCATTTCACTTCATCTTGCTGTGGGGTGTATTACATACCAGGGGGCAGCAGGGCCAGACCTTGGGATGATGTAGACAAAAGCTCTGCCCTCTCGGTGCTCTGCAGCCCTGTGGAGTAGATGTGGTGGGCACTGCAGCCTGGATGAGAAGACAGAAGTGGAACAGAATGTCAGATCTGCTAATTTATTAACTTAGGCAGCATACTCTTAGGGGCCAAGCAGATAAGAGTCAGTTAAACTTGTGAGCGTTCTAGAAGGGTAGGTTAAAGACTCTTTGTTCTTTGGGGCTTGTACTTCAATTTTGCAGTCTGGGAGTTGGCCGTTCAGTTAATGTAAGGAGTGATTAAGGCCTAGGGAAAATGTGCTCACAATGACCAAATTCTGATTTTAGCTAGAAATGAGTTTAATAACTTAAAATAGCAAATCCTTCTTCCTAGAAGAGAAGTTTATATAAGACCAGAAATAACAAGAGTTATAAATCAAGACGAGAAAGCAACCGGGTGAATATATACTATTTGAATAAAGAAGGATCCTTAAGGAAAAGCTGATCCCAACTCTTAGAGTGCTCTAGTTTACGTAGGGTTCCTCTGTCCTTAACTGGGATCACATTTCTTTCTGGTAATCTTTCAGAAATGCTCCAGGTTGCTCCCTTTACTATTTTTGGTTACAACAATTTTTTTTTTTAAACCAAACATTCCAAATTGCCTCAAGAAAAGCACATTCAGTGAGCACGCATTAACAATAATAGCTGGTATTTATTGAGCATTTACCGTGTCTTGGTACTGTTCTAAGTGTTTTCTATGGATTATCTTCTTTATCCTTTATGCCCAATCTATGAAATAAGTGCTATTACCTACCCCCAGCCCCATCCTTTTTCTACTGAAGGAACGAAAGTTTGTGGAAGAAAATAAGGTGTCTTACCTTGAGCTCACGCTGTCAGGGAGGGTGGTTCCAGAACCCATGCTACTGAGCATCTGCAATCCTCTCGGTCTTTCTTTTTTTTTTTTTTTTTTTAAGATTTTATTTACTTATTTGACAGAGAGAGATCACAAGTAGGCAGAGGAGCAGGCAAAGGGAGAGGGGGAAGCACGCTCCCTGCTGAGCAGAGAGCCCAATGCGGGGCTTGATCCCAGGACCCTGAGATCACGACCTGAGCCGAAGGCAGAGGCTTTAACCCACTGAGCCACCCAGGTGCCGCCCATCCCCCCGGTCTTTCCTTTGAGGTGGTTGAGGTATTAGAGATAATCTGTTGTGATCTATGTTCATTTTTAAGATGAGTGAATAGAGAAGGTTGTGGAGCACAGTGATGGACAAAGTCAAGCGATCCTCTCCTACTGTGCTTTCTGACATCCTATGGCCTGGAAATCAGCCACTTCATTATGAAGGGCAGCTTATGGTGGAAGAAGCATTTTCTTTTTTCTTTTTATAACCTTCCATGGAGCAAAATCCATGATAACATAGGGAAGTAAGGCCCAAATGAACGATGTGTTATTGCAGAGACGTGGGATTTTTCTTTGTTCTGCAGGGACTCTTTACTCGCATCCATCTTCTTTCTGTTCCTTCCAAAAAGTGGACTCTGAGAAACAAACTGAGGGTTTTGGAAGGGAGGGTTGGGGGGTTGGGTGAGCCTGGTGGTGGGTATTAAGGAGGGCATGGATTGCATGGAGCACTGGGTGTGGTACATGAACAATGAATCTTGGAGTACTGAAAAAAATAAAAAAATTAAAATGTTAAAAATAAAATAAAATTAAATTAAAAAAGGTCCACTTTTGAAAGTGTATCTGACTTTTCTATTTTTGGCCTAAATGTGTGGGAACGGGGGCTCCTATTCATAGTTCACGAAGTGCTACACTAAATGGTAGTGTATGCATCTCTCTCTCTTTCAGTCTCTTTCTCTCTCTCCTCTCAACTTTTAGAAAGTCCTATTCTGTTGCTTCATCCTGACTGGGGAGGACCCACTCTTTTTAGGGTGAGAGGAAGTTCAGTCTCCAAACGGCTTAAGCTTTGGACTATCCAGAGCAAGCGTTGCCAACTTGCTGATTGATGTGTGGTTTTAGTGATGAGGACTACTGTCTTCCATGGATTTAGGTGAGAACACCAGAGACTTTTTACTGGAAAATTCATGTGGCACTTCACTTCATTGCTAATAGGTTAGAGGGAGCTCAGCACAGGGTTGTGTGCGGGGAGGCATTATCTGGTCTTGGTGTCTGTGTTACTTACTATGTTTCAAGCTGTGACCTTATTCCTCATGTCCTATGTTCATTCTTACATATATTTTTCCATTTTCTTTTTTTTGCCTTTGGGAAGTAGATAACTTTAAACTATATGTTAAACACAGTGATTTTCTTTTTGCTGTCATTTTCCATAGTTTGATTAGGTTTTATGCAAAAGTGCAAGTGCCTTAGCTGCTGACTGAGCACAAAAATAAGGCAGTAGAGAAGCCAAACAATATAAAATTCCTTCTGTCAATAAATAAAGAGTCCCATGCAAGTTTTGTTCACTAATACATAGAACAAGACTTGTCGTGCTAAATGAAGCTGGGTAGGGTTTTATTCACCACACACTTGAGTATGATTTATCTTACAATTGATTTATCTTATGGTATTAAAAATCTGAGGACGCTTTCAGGAACAACAGGCTTTTATTAGAAGGACAGCAAGCCTGAAGGGAATAGCATTTGCAAAGATGGACTAATAACTGCTTTTTAACTGTTAGTATGTTGGGCAAGAAAGGAAAGTTATATAGGCATAAAAACGGAGAATCCACTGTAAAATTCACAAGAAATGTTTACATAACCTGAACATGTTCTGTGACTGGAACACAGGTCAGAGTAGCTCAAATGTTTAATCTCAGTCTGAGACTGTCCTTGTCTCTGGCTTTGAAGTGCTCAGATGATTCATAACTTATTTCTACTCAATTTCTTCATAGGAGAATGGAACTAATTTGATACAGTTTGATGGCAAGCATGTTTTTGTGTTTTCTTTGTCTATATGGCAAACAGGTTGAGTTTACAGTGTGAACATGCCTTTTTAATCTCTTTGAAGATTAATTTTGGAAGCAGCATCTGCTCCTGGTGATTCTTTCTGACTGGCTCACTGGCTGATGAAATGTAATCAATTTCGATGGAATCGTCATTCCAGGCTTGCTTGGCCTTTTCTCTTCTGTTCTTTCTCTGCTCTCTTTCTTTCTTTCTCTGCTTGCTTTCT
>CM053614.1:79678623-79708651 GCA_028646535.1 Procyon lotor
CCTCCCTCCCTCTCTCCCTCTCTCTCTTTCTCTTTCTTTGTGTGGGTTTTCTTTCTCAGGTTTTCAGTGACACAGGAAAAGAAGATAAGGCAGAGATCAAGACAGGAACTGCACTGGCTTCATGCAGGAACCAAACACAAAGTGCATGGGTGCAGGTCACTTAGAAACAAAAGCAGACACAGGAACACTGCTCTGTGCAACAAGAGGGCCCCTGCCTGCATTTCAGGAAGCTTTGCTCTGACCAAATGACCTTGGGCAAGTTGCTGAA
Source organism: Procyon lotor (assembly GCA_028646535.1). Lineage (NCBI taxonomy): Eukaryota > Metazoa > Chordata > Mammalia > Carnivora > Procyonidae > Procyon > Procyon lotor. Next base: position 79,678,892 of record CM053614.1, read on the forward strand.
TTTCACCAGGCTTGAGTTTTCTCATCAGTAAGATGAAGAATTAGAGCTGACAAGGTTCCTTGCAGAGTTACTGCTCCACGATTCTAAGTAGAAGAGGGAAAGTGACATTGGCCTTACTAACTAGGAAGCTAGGCAAGGCCCCTGACACCTTGCACAAGAGTCTATACTGTGTCATGACCGCTGTTGTCCTTTAGCCTCCGCGGTCTGAGGAAGATGTTCCTTTGGAGAGGCGCCTAGGTGCTAGTTGCATTTTTTGCTCTTTGTACATAGAGGAGTTCCTGATGTTCTGGTATTTTGCTAACATAGTTCTTGTAGAGAAAAATACTGTTTAAGCCAATGCTTTTCTAGGTCTGTACTCCTGACAGAGAAATGTGCCCTTGTAGTGGTGGGACTAAGTGGTTCCTGTTCTTAATTCTAGTGTTTTGATGGAATTCGCTGGGCTTTAGCTTGAAACGCCACAACAAAGCTCCCTGGTATACAGAGCTGGGGTATGTGGTTTAATTTCTAGGCCTCTTCATCACCTAACACCGAAACCCACACCTAAACCTCACTACATTCCTGCAGGCTGCCTAGGAAATCAAAGGTAAGAGCCCCTCAGCACATCCCCCCAAAGACCAGAAGGATTGAAATATCCAGGCCCCCTCCAGGACTGTTGGGACAAGGCTGTGGCATCAGTTTATTGATCTCTAGTCATGTGGCTGGAAAGAGTAAGGGAGTCCCGATCAGTGAGGACATAGTGACCTCATTCACACCAGTGTTTGATGCTGGTTTTAAAGAGGTAGGAGGTGTAAGTGTGGTAGGAAACTGTTTTATGTTGGGCAAAAGAGGTTACATGAATATGGACCTCAATTTCCCCATTTCTGTAATGAAGAGAACGTCTTTTCTTTTTTTCGTTATCATTAAGATAATATGTTTCCTGCTTTAAAGTTAGCATTTGAATACGTGAAGTTTTTTACATTTTATTTTATGACAAAGCACATTTGACTTTGCTTCTCATAATATCAGTTTCTTATTATAGAAAATATTTTATAAACCACAATAAGGAAATGTCCCTTTCAATTTCTGAAATCCTATAATGCTATCAGAGCAGATTTTAATTGTGATGCTGTTAGGAAAATGAAGCAGCTTATTTGTGTTGGAGAGCTAATCTGATTAGGGGTAGTTCAGTTCTGAGCTGATTTATACAAATCTTTTTTATTCAGAAAGTTGTAACTTAGTCTTAAAGAGTAAATAATGTTGCTTTCATAAGCAATGTCATTGCTGTCATTGACAGCTTAGAGAATTTTGAGTTTTTACAATGATCATTTGGCTTGGGAGTAGAAACAAAAGGTCCTTCTCTTTTTATTTAGTACTTTTACTAAGCTTTAATTTATACATGTAAACAGAAAACTGGGAAATATAATAATAGCCTAGGTTCTTGGTTTAAAAACATGTTGAAGTTCAGCTTAACAAAAATAAAACAAATATATTGTGTTTTTCAAGAGGATTCAGATATGTATGTGAGATCGTTAAATACAGTTTTGGGGGAGAAAAAAAAGAGTTCCAAGGTCTTCTTTTAAAAGACTACAACAAAAAAAACCAGAAAATATGAATGAAAATGAGGATTCATATGCACACTAGAGAAATATTTGCAGTGGGTTTTGTTGTCATAAGATTAACTTTTGCTGTCATCACCTGTGTGTTGATTGAAGATACATTTTTCCCCTGAGTTACTTGGCTTCCCAGATAAAAATATAGTAAACGGAGCTATGCAATATTTCAAGAGCTGGATAAAATGGCTTTTAAATCTAATAGCAATTACAGTTGTTTTGTTTCATTAAAACAAAATAAAAGTCAGGAAGCATTTGTCAGAATATAATGTGAAATTAAGGTAAACATATCCACCTAATTGTAGCTCTTTTGATGAAGTTGATAAAGACATCAAATTTTGTCATGTACTACTACTGGGGCAAAAATTAAAAAACAAAATGAATATCATTATTTCTCATCAGATATATATGTTTGCAAGTAATCCAATTTAAGTTGTAAAAGGATAAAAATAGCTTCAGAACTTAGGAGGATCCTGCCAAAAAAAAAAAAAAAGAATTATATTGAACTCAGTCTGTAAGTATTGAAGAGTAGATGCCATGGACAATGCTTTGCTTTTGATCTTTCCTCATTCAGTTTTGGCAGTCCTCAGCCAAAGGGTTTGGCAAGCCTGAGCTTTTAGAAGGCTTTTTAAGGAGTATATGTAATAAGAGTACCCTTTTTTTACACCCCCCCCCAGTTTATTTCTCAATCCACACAGATTTGGCAACATAGACCAGAAGAACATTTTCATTTATATTCAATCTAAACTAGACCATCTTAGCTTAAAACAGGACACGTTCTCTGAAATAAGAGCCAACTGATTCAGTCCCCAGTGAGGCTGGGATAGTTTTCTATTACCATTAACTCACTAACCTACCCTTGAGTTCAAATATCTTCTTTAGTACTGTTTTACCTATTTCCCTTGGAAGGATATTAGTAACTTGTTGAATTTGATGCCAGTGAGCTTTTCTAAGACATTCAAACCAACTGTACCTTTTTATGATCTTTTGATGGTCATTATGTCCAAAAATTTAATAGGTGAATTGAGGTGGTACCTTTTTGTAAAAAAATGACAATCTTCCTAGAGCATTCCTTCCAGTTATCTTCCTTCTTTCAAGTGACAGGTGCTCCTGACTTCCAGTGTTTAGCATATGTGTGTCTATATTCTATTCCTCATGTATGTTAGAGCCACCCCCCTGAGAACATATTCTTTAGTGATTTTTTTTCTGGAGATGCTCATCTACATTTGTAGTAATTTAGAAAAAATAGTCACTTTCATTTGATGGTTTTGGTTTGAGAAACGATATTAGAAACAGGCCTCTGCCAACTGAGAAGAATGGGCTTTCTTTGCTGATTTCTAGATCCCTCCTGGGGTGCATCTTCTTCCTACCAGCAGAAGGTGGCCTCATTGAACACCTTACTGACTTGGTCCCCCTGCAGCCTCTCCCCAAGCCTTGCTTTTCCAGGGTGGTACCCAGCTCACTAAGGTGATTTTCACCCCTTTTCTCTTTCACACATCATCTGGGTTATAGTTTGTTACCAAAGCCGTTTGTGTCCCTCAGTTGCCTTTCACTGTGGAAGGAATCTCAAGTTTATAGGATTAAAACACATATTTTTCTATTCTAATTATAACTCTGATTGAATCCACACCATTAAAGTAACATTCATGAGGTTTTTCTAATTACACAATTAAAACCTTCTCCATGTTGGGAATTTGGAGAGCTCAGGAAAATATCAAAGTGCTAAGGAAAGACAAAACAAACAGAAACAAAACAAGATGAAAATTATTTGTAATTTTACTGCCTAAGTCCAGTTCCTATTTTTACGGATTTCCTTCAGATAGTTATCTCATTAACATAACCAGTTGTTAACTGAATCCTGCAGTTAGATGAACTAATTTTATGTGTACACACACGAACACACACACACACACACACACACACACACACAGGCCCACGTTATGTGTACACACACACACACACACACACACACACACACACACACACACACACACAGAGGCCCACGCAGTTCTGGACTTCATGGTCTGTTCCATTGTCTCCCAGTTAAACTCTGTTATCATTATTTTAGCTTTATAATAGTTTCAAACTTACATTTTTTTTAAAAGATGATTTTATTTATCTGAGAGAGAGAGAGAATATGAGAGACAGAGAGCATGAGCAGTGGGGAGGGGTAGAAGGAAAGGGACAAGCAGGCTTCTCGCTGACCAGGGAGCCCGATGTGGAGCTGACAGTCAGGAGTCTGGGATCATGACTCAAGCCAAAGGCAGTAGTTTAACTGAGCCACCCAGATGCCCCAGACTTCTACTTTTCTAAGTTTTCTAGCATTATTTCCTTTCAGTATTTTCTTGCCTACTATTATCTGTGTATACTTTGAGAGAAATTTTGAGTCAAAATGTCAAGTTAAAAACATTGTTTCTGATCTTGATTGGAATTGCTTTAAGTATAAAAAATTAATTTGGCTAGAGTTCCTAACCGTAATTAAATCATCTCACCAGGAACATGACACGAATCAACTCTTATGGTACACCCCTCAGCCAGGATTTGCAGATTTTTTTTTCATGTTAAGTCATATGCTTTTTTCTTGTCTATTCCTGGATATCTGACATGTTTTGAGAACTGTAGTGGGTAGGATCTTTTCCCATTATGTTTGCCAACTAGTAAGTGCTTATGATATATATGGCTCATGACTGGCTATGTCACTACAATCCTTTGTTTCTAATGAGCTCTGATTCAGATCTTGAGCTGTATGATATTAACTTCCCCTCATTCATCTAGTTATTTTTAATTATATTTTTTATTTGGTTTCATGTTTTTTTGTCCTGAATTCTACAATTTTTGTTTGCTCGTGTGACGTTGTTTTACTTGTTTGTTATGACTTGGTCCAGAAATGAAGACCACAGAGAGATGTGACAGATCTCTGCAGGGGTTGCATTGGGTCAGTCACACCCCTCTCTCTCTGTCAGGCAGCAGGATTGTGACTATCATGGGCTCTGGGGCCAGACGGCTGGGCTTTGGTCATGGCGATGTCACTTACTACTGTTTGACCTCAGGCCCATTAATTAACCACTTTGTACCTCAGTTTTATACCATCTGTAAAATGGGGATGTTTGAGTTCACTCAGTAAGTATGTGTAAAATACCTGTGCTAGTGCCTAGAGCTTTCTATATACTATCAGTATTTGCTATTATCATTTTTATTCTTATATATACTTTAAACCTTTTGGAATAATTTTGATTTAGATATGTCTTTTAAAATACAGCTTTAAAATAAATGCTTATTCATATATCATCAATATATTTGGTTCTGCTTCTTGACTTATATGATTTGAATTAAAAAAAAACCACTTCTCTTGTTCCCTTTGTTTTATGTCTTCTGAGACCTTGCTGTATTGCACTTTTCTTCCTTCAAGGAAGAATTTGAAGGGTATATATTTGCTTTAATTTTTACCAAAAATTATTTTCTGTTAAAAAACTTACTTGAAACTACATTTTTCTAATTACCATCTTAAGAAATAAACTGTGTTGATTGTTTCTCTTGATATGAGTCAAAGGAATTTGTACCTTTTGCTTTTGATTTTCTTCCCCCTACAAATTCCAGATTTGTGTCTGAATATTTTGTTACTTTTCATCTCAGTTTTCATCTCAGTTACTATGCATTTTTTCAGTTACTACTTATTTTTTTAACTTACGGATCATTTCTTTCAATAATTATTATACTTTTTAATTTATATTTTAGTAGTCATATAGGTATAATTATGAGATTAAGTGGTGGCAATACTCATTCCCATTTCTTTCTTAGTTCAATTTGCATATTCATGGAGGTTTTTGTCATACTTAACCTGTCTATGACTGAAATATGCCTCAAAGATTTTATTTTTCCTCCATTATACATAGCTGGCATATTTTATAATAAGTCTTCACATATTGGATCGTATATTTCTGTTGTCTTTACAAGTGAGTGACAATTTGTATGGCTATAGAGTTCTTTTTTTTTAAGAGATTTTATTTATTTATTTGACACAGAGAGACACAGTGAGAGAAGCAACGCAAGCAGGGCGAGTGGGAGAGGGAGAAGCGGGCCTCCTGCCGAGCAGGGAGCCCAATGCAGGGCTCGATCCTAGGACCAGGGATTATGACCTGAGCCAAAGGCAGACACCCAATGACTGAGCCACCCAGGTGCCCTGGCTATAGAATTCTTAAGCAATCTTTCCTCATTAAAAACTATGTTTATTCCACATGTCATATTGTGAAGAAGTGATCTAGACCAATCTACCATTTATCTATCTATCTATCATCTATCTATCTATCTATCTATCTATCTATCTATCTATCTATCTATCATCTATCATGTTATGTTAGTCCCTATACAGTACATCATTAGTTTTTGATGTAGTGTTCCATAATTCATTGTTTCTGTATAACACCCAGTGTTCCAAGCAATCCACGCCCTCCTTAATACCCAGTCTACTATTTAAAAAAATTCTTAAGGATGATTTATCTTTGAGAAATATTCATCAAGGTTTTTCTAGGTCTAATTGGTTGTATCCTGTGTAGAGGGAAGCCTCTGGTCAGCAGATTTTGATTTTTATTCAGCTCAGTAATCTTATTTTTTATGGAAAAACTGTGATTAAGTTGAAGAAAGAATATAGACTTGGCAAAATGGCTCATCTCACTCCTCCCTAACTCACTGACATAAGCCAATGAATCAGGCATGTAAAAAAAGGAAATTTGTTGAGTGTGGTGGACAAAAAATGTGGTAGGGCATTCTTCCTGCCCCCTTTAACCCACCATCTTAGTAACCCTGATCAACTGCTGAAGTGCTTCTCTTCCGGTTGGGCATTGTTGATGGCAAATATGATGGAAATGAGAATGGAAGTCAGAAGGTGCCAGTAGGGTTTCATAGCTGATCATTCCTTTTATAGTGTTCCAAATGCCTCCCAAATCTTGTCTGTTAGACCAGAGACTCTCCTAGTTGTCCATAGTCCCTATGACTCACATCAGAAGCCACTCTCCTCTCATTGACTAATTTCTTACTAAGTTGGACTCACAAATGGAGTGCTAAATTCTTATAGGTGCATCTATTCTATCCTGTTAAGAAGACAGGGTTTAATAAGGAGCTAAGAATTTTTAGTGACTGAATGTGCTGACCAAGGCAACATTCTTATTACTGCTCAGAGGAATTGTAGTTTGTTAAAGTAGCTGATGTATGTTCTTTCTTTATTCTTCCAGGAGAAGATTAAACAACAACTGTTCTTATTTAAGAGAGGTTTATCGTGCAGTATTAGATGTTTTTGTTTCATTTGTTTAGATTTCTTCTTTAGTAAAATACATTACTTTTATATGGAATCTCCACTTTATATCTTCTATACTTTTTATCATTTTTGGATCATTTTAATATTTTGTCTCTTTCTTGTTCAATCTGGGCTAAGTTTAAAAGTGTTCTTCTGATGACTTATTAGATTTTTTGCAGTACTGGTGCTGACCTTTAAGTTTTAGTTTTAGTGCAATTTTATTTTATTTTATTTTTAAGAGTTTTATTTGTCCATTTGACAGAGAGAGAGATCACAAGTAGGCAGAGAGGCAGGCAGAGAGAGAGGGGGATGCAGGGCTCGATCCCAGGATCCTGAGATCATGACCTGAGCCGAAGGCAGAGGCTTTAACCCATTGAGCCACACAGATGCCCTGTTTAGTGCAATTTTAAATTCTATTAAATCTTTCTCTCTTTACTCTGTAGAGTTTCTTTTCCTTTTAGGGTTTTTCCTTAGCTCATCTTTACTCTTTTTGTTTGGAGAGTTCAGAATGTTTTCTTTAATTTACTTGAGAGCATAAATAAATGCTTTTTAAAATTTTCTCATTTTTTTGTCATATTTACATTAAAATATAAAGTACCTCTTACATGTTGTATTTATTTTCTTTTATAAGGCATAACATCTTTATGGGTATCATTTCATCTTTATATTGATACATTCTTTAATAAAAAAGATGTATTTTATGTATTTACCAATAAATAGCATGAATGGATTTTGGGGGGCTCCTTTCACAATATTCTCTTATATAATATTAGGATTCTTCCCTAAGCTCTACAGTGGATTGGCTTTATGGGGTAAATTTATATTAATGACCCAACAATTTGGAAGAAGTTGGAGACATGGGACACCCAAGCAGGGAAGTTTTGTCTCTGTGTGGTTTCTTCTCTCTATATAGGGAAACTGCAGTTCTGTAGGCCAGCTTTGCTAGTTTTTTTTTCTCCTGGCTTCCCCTCAAATATACTGTTTGGCTATGTCTGACCTCCTTTATGGAGCTCCTGCCTGCTGTTTCAGGCAAAAACCCTATTTCAATAAGAGAGTCAGATTCCTAACTCACTTCACCACCAAAATAAACTCCAGATGGATTAAATATTTACATGTAAAAAAATTAAAACTCTATGAGTACTCAAAGAAAATATGGGAAAACATTTATATACTCTTTGGGTGGCAATATATATTTTAAGTCCAATACAAGGACAAATTAAATTACAGATAGATTTAACTATTTGAAAATGTATAATGTCTTGTGTGACACTATTATATGGTAAATAAAAATATAACATGATTTGATGGTTGAGGAATAACTGGTTATATGTAAAGAATTTTTGCACAGCAATAAGGAAAATACAGAAATCCTAATAGAAAAATGATCAATATTAAGAGATAACTCATACAAAAGAAAATATGAATGACTAATAACAACATGAAAAAATATTTGCATGTCAATAAGTATAAACCACAGCACTGAATCTTATTTTCTTTATTATATTGAAAAATGCAGAAAAAAGGCAGTAATACTATCCAGTAATAATACTTATTGTGGAATATTTTCAAGGTCTTCTTTTAAGGAGCACCTGGGTGGCTCAGTGGGTTAAAGCCTCTGCCTTCTGCTCAGGTCATGATCTCAGGATCCTGGGATCGAGCCCAGCATAGGGCTCTCTTCTCAGCAGGGAGCCTGCTTCTCCCTCTCTCTCTGCCTGCCTCTCTGCCTACTTGTGATCTTTCTCTCTGTCAAATGGATAAATAAAAATCTTGAAAAAAATCTTCTTTTAAAAGAGTTGCATAATTTTTCATGACTTGGATAGAACATGATTTTTTCCCCCGTCAATGGACGGTATACTGTTTCCATTATTTTTTGCCACAGTAATAAATGCTGTAATAAACATTCCTTTAAATATGAATAAACTTTGTCTATTATATACACAGGATAGGTTATCAGGAGTGGGATTGCTATAACTAAGGGAACGAAGAAACAGTTCACATTTTTATGAATAGTAAATGGAAATTCTCTTTTCCTACCTCTACTTCTTTCTAATACTGGGTGTTATCACTCTTTAAAATTTTTGCCAACCCTAATGGGTAAAAAATTGAAGAGCAATGCTGTTTTCATATATAATATTGGATATTTGTGTTTCCTATTCATATTACATTTTTGCTTGTTTTAATATTTTTCCTTATTAATATGTAGGAATTCTTTTTATATTGGTATTTTCCCATTCCAACTTTCATCTTTGACTGTGTTTGTTTTTAATCAGTCAAATATGTCTGACTTTTATTCTAGAACTTAGGGGCTTTCTACCTTTGATTAAAAAGGCTTTGATTAAAAGATTTCTCAACATTTATTTTCTGAAAATTTATTCCATTTTTATCTTAATTTTACATTTGTATCCTTACTCCATATGAAATATGTTTCTTTATATGATGAGAGGGAATTTCCAACTTAATTTGCTTATAGATGGATAGGTAGTGTTGAAAGTGCTTTGACTAGATTTTTTTTATCTGTCATATTAAATTCTTATATACATTACAACCTACTACTGACTCTCTCTCATTCCACCAAATTATTTGTTTATTTCTTGTTTGACTATGATGATGACTATGATGATGTATATTTAATGTCATATTAAATTCTTATATACATTACAACCTACTACTGACTCTCTTTCATTCCACCAAATTATTTGTTTATTTCTTGTTTGACTATGATGATGTTATATGATTTTGTTAGTAGATGGTTGGCAAGTCTTTAACTTATTTGTATTTTATTTTTTCTCTTCTTAAACACTTATTCTTCCATATGAATATTAAAATCATTTTAACCTAATCAAAATGATTATTATTCTAACTGGATTGCTTTCAATGCAGAAGAAATGAAGAAATGAAACATACATGCTTTCAAAGTATATGCATTGGGAGGACATATATTTATAATATAATTTGGCATTAAATCTTCCTTTTCAAGGACATAGTTTTCCTCTTCTTAAAATCTTATTTTGTATTTGAGAATCAAATTTAATACCTCATAGTCTTTTTCACTATTGTGAATAATGAATAGCAATTTTGTTTTATTTTAATTTCTTGTGTTTGTTAGACATAAAATATTGGCTTTGCATATGACATACCTAGTCACCTTATCAAATTACTTTAGGACTTGTAGCAGCTTTCTTTTTAGGGTCTTGAATTTTCTAGGCATATTGTCTTCATATTAGAATCTCAAAACTCAGTTTGGCTAATAATTGTGATAAAGGGTCATCCTGATTTTAATAATGTTTATCTTTTTATATAATCTTTACTGTATTTATTTCCTTTCAGTTTTTCTTTGGGCTCTTAGTAGAAATTATTGCTGAATTTTATAAAGTGACATTTAGTACCATTTATAAAATCATACATAAATATGAATTTTTTTAAGTTTTGGATACAATTCATTTGTTTTATTTCTTGATCATCCTTGGTTTCCTTCTTTTTTTTTTTAAAGAATTTTTTTTTAAAAGATTTTATTTATTTATTTGATGGAGAGAGATCACAAGTAGGCAGAGAGGCAGGCAGAGAGAGAGGAGGAAGCAGGCTCCCTGCTGAGCAGAGAGCCCAACGTGGGGCTCGATCCCAGGACCTTGAGATCATGACCTGAGCCGAAGGCAGAGGCTTTAACCCACTGAGCCACCCAGGTGCCCCTTGGTTTCCTTCTTTGATTATAGTTGTAGATGTATCTTCAAATGTACATTTGAAGAATGTATCATTCTTTTGAACTATAGCAAATATTGATAGATTCAATTTGGGATAATTTAAATAACATTGGAATTTGAGTCCTGATGGTGGGAATGCGAACTGGTACAGCCACTCTGGAGAACAGTATAGAGGTTCCTTGAAATGTTAAAAATAGAACTACTCTGTCTAGCAATTGCACTACTGGGTATTTACCCAAAGGATTCAAAAATACAGATTTGAAGAGGTACATGCACCGTGATGTTTATAGCAGTATTAGCAACAATATGAGAGAGTTAACCTATGGAGAGAGGCCAGATGTCTGTCGACTGATGAAAGGATAAAGAAGAAGTGGTATATATGTACAATGGAATATTACTCAGCCATCAAAAAATGAAATCTTGCCATTTGCAATGATGTGATTGGAGCTAGAGTGTATTATGCCTAGTGAAATAAATCAGAGAAAGACAAATACCATATGATTTTATTCATATATGGAATTTAAGAAAGAAAACAGATGAACATATGGGAAGGAGGAAAAGAAAAAAGAGAGAGAGGGAGGCAAGCCATAAAAGACTCTTAATGCTAGAGAGCAAACTGAGGGCTGATGGAGGGGGGTGGCTAGGGGATAGGCTAGATGGGTGGTGGGCATTAAAGAGGGCACTTGCTGTGATGAGCACTGAGTGTTGTATGTAAGTGATGAATCACTAAATTCTACTCCAAAACCAATATTGTACTGTATATTAGCGACCTAAAATTTAAATTGAAGGAAAAATACTGGAAAGAATTCAGTTGTAAATCTAACTGGGCCTAGTGCCTTTAAAGATAACCAGTTTTAAAATTATGATAAATTAATTGCCTTCGTAATCTTCATCATTAGGGCTATGTTCAGGTTTTACTACTTCTTTCATTAGTTTTGATAGTTTATATTTTTCTAGAAAATTAGCCATTTATGTTAGGCTTTCACATAAGTTTTTAGAATTGCATATAATATTTTCAGAATTTTTTTCTAATTTCCTCTGTATCTGTTATGTCTCTGTTTTAATTGCTTTTTGTCTATTTTAACTATTTATCTTTTCTTCTTTATCAGACTTGTGAGAATTTATGTATTTTTTTGGTCTTAGCAAAGAGTCAATTTTTACTTTTTTTCTGTTATTTTTCTGTCATATATTTCATCAGCTTTTTCCTTTGTTAATTTCTGTACTCTATTTTCTTTTGGTTTATTTTGTAGCTACTTTTTAAATATTTAAAATATATACTTGTTTCCTTTATTTTCAGTTTTTGTTTATTCATTTTCTGTTATTATTTTTTAGAGAGAGCGAGCGAGTACACATGTGTGAGTGCGTGCGTAGGGGCAGAGGGAGAGGGAGAATCTTAAGTACACCCCATGCCCAGCCTGGGGTTCCATCTCAGGACCCTGAGATCATGACTTGAGCTGAAATCAGGAGTCAGAGTCTTAAACGACTGAGTCCCCCAGACACCTCCAGTTTTTATTTTTTAATAATAGTTGAGGCTGTACATTTTTCTGTAAGATAAGTATCCCAAAGTTTTTGGTATTAACTCTTCTCTCTTTTTCATTGTTTTATAGATAATTAGTAATTGCAGTTTTCATTGATTTTCTAGTCTAGGGATTACTTAGGAAAATAATTATCAATTTCCAAAGAGGTTTATTTTTATTAATTGTATTATGTTTTCCTGACTTACTGGTTTATAATCAGAAGTGACTCATACAGTTTGTCGAGTTTTGAATTTTTTAAACATTGTGTGTATGTGTGTTCAAGTATGTGATTTATTTAAAAAAATATTTTGTAGACATTAAGAAATAAAACATTCTCCAGTTATAGTATGTGAAATTGTATATTATGTATTTATATCACGTCTTGTTTTCTGATTGTATTATTCAATTTTTCTATGTGCTTACATATTTCTAAAGTACTGGTTCTGTGGTATTTAGAAAGATTAATATGTCTCTCTGATTATGTTGTTTTTGAATTTCTTCTTGCATTTCTATTAGCGTTTGCTTTATTTTGTTTTGTTTATTTTACTTCAGAGTTGCTTCACTTTGCTTATTTAACATTCTTGTTATTTAACTTTTAAGTTATATGTTTTTGAAATTGAATCTTCCTTGTAAAAATCATGTTTTGTGTTATTGTATAATGCCTTTCTCTGTCACGTTTAATCCTTCTAACTTAAATTCTGCCTAGTCAAAGATTCATATTACTACTCCTGCTTTCTCTGTGTTTGCACCTGAACAGTGGTTGTTTTGTTTTTCTTTTAATTTTAGTCTTTATCTATCATTTTTTAAAAAGTATAAACATTGATTTATAAAATATGTTAGTATAGAATGCATTTAAAAAAATTGCTAGGTAAAATTAACTTCATTTTATGACCTATATTATATAATAAGCTCTTATGGATTGAAAAGAAATACATCAATAGAAAAATAATCAAAGAACACAATTCACATTAATAACAATACAACCTGTACATAAATATAGATAGGCTATTTCAGCCTTACTAATTATTAAACTAATGTGACTTAAAAGCTTTCATTTTGCAAACTTTAAATTCACAAAAGATAGATAATACTTGATATTTTAATGAAGTTAAATAGTTTCACATTGCCTTGGCCTTATATAACTAGGTAATATACTTTTTTTTTTAAAGATTTTATTTATTTATTTGACAGAGACATAGCGAGAGAGGGAACACAAGCAGGGGAGTGGGAGAGGAAGAAACAGGCTTCACGCCGAGCAGGGAGCCTGATTTGGGGCTCAATCCCAGGATCCTGGGATCATGACCTGAGGCAAAGGCAGACGCTTAAGGACTGAACCACCAAGACACCCTGGTAATCTACTTTTTAATCAATTAATTTTCATTTATTTATTAAAATTAAAAAAAAAGATTTTATTTATTTATTTGATGGCGAGAGAGAGAGATCACAAGTAGGCAGAGAGGCGGGGGGGCGGGGGAAGCAGGCTCCCTGCCGAGCAGAGAACCCAATGTGGGGCTTTATCCCAGGACCCTGAGATCATGACCTGAGCCGAAGGCAGAGGCTTTAACCCACTAAGCCACCCAGGTGCCCTAATCAATTAATTAATTTTTAAGGATTTTTATTTATTTGAGAGAGAGAGACAGATAGGTGACAGGAATAGTGAGACAGAGCACAAGCAAGGAGGAGAGGGAGAAGCAGACTCCCCCCTGAGCAGGGAGCCTGACAGGGAGCTTGATCCCAGGACCCTGGGACATGACCTGAGGGGAAGGCAGATTCTTAACTGACTGAGCCCCGAGGTGCCTGGTAATCTACTTTTGGAAAACTGCCTGGCAATACCTTTCAAGAAAAATGTAGTGATTTTATACCTTGGCTCAAAATTCTCACTTTTGCAAATTGTTCCTGAGGAATTTTATTTATGGCGATAACTAATAACAAATCTGATATTTAATGGAGCATGGTATTTTACATTATGATATATCAACTTGATGGAATCTTTAGGCACTGAAACCTAATAGACTGTATTGGGAAAAGCTTTTCTCATTTGTTTCTGTGCTATGACAACCACTGTATAAACATAAATACATGAATCTATATCTGTCTATTTATCTATCTATCATCTATCTGTCATCTTTCTGGATGATGAGTGGAAAATATTATGGAGAATGTTCATCAGTTTTTCCTTGGGATTATGGGATTTGTTCTCTTTAAAATTATTTTTATTTCCCTTAAAAGTGTTAATTTCATAAGACATTTTTGCAGTTTGGTAATCTCTATTGATTTTGGCAAGTGAGGGTGTGTTTTGTGCTGGTTTCAGCCTATTAATAACCAGTGTTGTGGTTGGTCCATCCCTTTTGGTTCTTACAGGATTGTAGGACACCCTTCAGCAACAACCATCAAGAAACATTGGAAAATTAAGGTTTATCACTTACAAGACCTAGAAATTGCACACTTGGGGCCCCAGCACATCTGGGGCCACAGTGAGATCACGGGTACAGAGAAAGAGAGAGAGAGCAGGTGGGCTGGGGTTTCTGCTTTTAGTAGGTTTGGGGTTGGAGGCCTGGGGTTTTGCTACGTCACTCTTCGTTGGTGAATTTAAAATCTAAGAGTGAGAATTTAAAGTGAGGGGTAGAGAAAAGAGGAGTGGCCAATTTAGAAATCAACCAACATCTCTAGAAGAAAATTGCCTTGGGGGGTTGTTGTTGGTGGCCTGACTCTTTACTTAGTCCTGTGGCTGGCAATGTGTTTATTCAGAAAAGCCCTGTTTAGGGCACCAGCATGGCTCAGTCAGTGAGGCATCCTACTCTTGATCTCAGCTCAGGTCTTTGACCTCTGGGTTGTGAGTTCAAGTCCTGCATTGGGCTCCATGCGGGTGGGAAGCCTACTTTAAAAAAACAAAACAAAAACCGTGTTTGAAGTGGATGCTTCTTTGAAATAGGTGCCTAGGAAAGCAAAGATTGCCTTCAGCACTTACACTACAGGGTGTCTTTGTGGGACTTTGCAGTTTGAACTAATATTTCTTCATAATTTTCCGGACATTTCCAAGGTACAAGAATTTCAATCAGCTTATTTTGCAAACAGAAACGGGAGAAGCACAGTAATCAGTGATAATAATTGTTTGAAGTGGCAGACCCAATTAGGAGATGAACTTCAGTGGTCCCATGCCCTGTCTAATTCCCTCCTCTAGAATACAGGTGGAACTCAGGACTTGCTTATAGCCCACAGAACATTTGAAAGGTGATGGGATATAGTCATTGCTATGATTATGTTGCAGTATATGACTCCATCTTAATGGACTAGGGTGAGAGACAGTCTCCTGATGGCTGTAAAGAAGCAAACAGCCATATTGTGAACTCCTTTCAACCACAAGGAAATTAATCAGCCAACTTAGGGAGCTTGGAAGGGGATCCTTTCCTAGATAAGCCTCCCCTGGGAACATACCCTAGCTGTTGAGACCCAGACCAGAGAACCCAGCTGAGCTATGCCCAAATTTGCCATATAGAAACTCTGAAGTAATAAGTGGGTGCCATTTTAAGCCACCAAGTTTATAGGAATTTATTATGTAACATAGAAAATCAATACATCTGATAAGCATTTCTTTTTTTAAATTAATTTTATTTATTTGACAGAGAGAGCATAAGCAGGCAGAGTGGCAGGTAGAGGGAGATGGAGAAGCAGGCTCCCCACTGAGCAAGGAGCCCAATGTGGGGCTCCATCCCAGGACTACCTGAGCCAAAGGCAGTCACTTAACCAACTGAGCCACCCAGGTGCCCCCCGATAAGCATTTCTATTTCATATGAGCCTCAAGCTTCACATGTCAGCTGGTATAAGATAAACATGTCTTTTTGTGTGTGACTATAACCCCAAAGTTGTGTATTTCTTTTGATGTTTGGAGAGGAGAAATCCCTTCTGTTATATTTCTGAATTTTACCTTTTGTGAAATTGTTTATTTTCTTTAATTCTGAAATAGCTATACCAATTATCCAATAAACACTTATGTTAGAAGTCACCATGTTTCTGATTGCAGGCAGAGAGCCACTAAATCAAAAGACTCACAGATTGGAAATCTCAGGAACTGTGTCTTCTCTAGGAACTGGTCTCTTGGCTCACTCTGCTTCTCCTCCGATGATACTATGATCTTCCAATGTTTAGCTTCCTTCCCAGTGACTTGGTATTGTTTTTGCTCCTTCCTTATTTTGGGACGCATGCATTATTGCCTTGCCATGTCCCTGAGTCGCTTTGATAATGTATTTTTGCTATGAGCTTCACATCTAATGACCCAGCATTTCCTTTTCCCAGTATCAAAAGTTTGGGAGAATAATGCGATTGGACCAGTCCAAAGTTTTGGTTAGGAAGAGACTACTGGCTGGACTGTCAACGGGATGCCACTGCTCAGGTGACATTTCCTAACTTCCAGGGACTAAGGCAGGAGAGAGGTTGTGTGGTAGAAGAAGGACTAAGCCACTTTGGGTGCAGGAATTGTAAGTAGGCAGATTATCAGGGGGTCTGGATAGGCAGTGCAGATTATCGGGGTGTCTGGATAGGCAGTGACAACATTACTTGTATAATCTGTCAGTTACCAAGAGATTCTTTAAATGAAGAGCATCATTATTTTTAGTTTTTCTCATTTGTAAAATAGAGGAAGTGACATTTTCCCATTTATCCTCTGCATGTTGGACAACTTAATTTTGGAATAGCGAAAAGAAATTAAAATGCCTTGGTAAGCATCAGAATCCATAAACTGTAATTTATTTATAATCAATTTTAAGATTCATTAGGGTCCTGAAAGAATGCTTTATTTATTTTTTTCTTACTCCCTGCCTACAGCATAATGCTGTAAATATATTTGCAAGTTACTATGGCAAGAGATGTAAAGAAGAACATCAGTGTAAAGTATGTTAACTGAGTTTTTTGGTGTAATGAGATGTAGCGGAATCATAAAGGAATGTGTTCGTTTGTGGGATGGTGAGTTCCTGCTGCATGGAGAACACGGCTGGGCTCATGTTTATGTGTTGTAAGTGGATAGTTCCTCATGGGTTTTATTGATTGAATTTCTTTGGCCAATGACAAAATTACTAAAAAGTAGTGTGAATAGAGATCTGATAGCAGGTATTCATTTCTTTTTTCCTTTTACTTAATTAACCACATCCACTTTTGTATATTGCCAGCCAACTCTAAACCTAGACAGAATCCCCAATATACTCATGAATCACTTGATTCATTACCAAAGGGGGAAATAATTTTTTGGCTTGAATTAGAAGGAAAAGGAGGGAAGTTCTAATTATTAATCAGTAAAAAGCTACTTTCCCCCCATTTTTTTTTTCTGGCCACAGTGATACTCTAAGTTCGGTTTGTACTTCTGGTGCTCCTTTCACATTTTTTTCTTGCCTGATATCTGTGGGAAGAAATGGCCAATTGATTCAAGAGCTTGGTATCTCTCTGTAAATGTACAAGTCCCAGTCCGCTGTTGGGGAGGTCCACTGCCAAAAGATGTGTCTGGATGGAAGGGAGTTGAGAGACTAGAGATTTTGATAGAAAGTCTGGTTCTAGTCCTTGACTTTGGTGGTTACCTTGGGCAAGTAGCCAGGTAGGCTTCGTCATTCCATCTCTAACAGCAGCAGATGTGTCAAAGAAAGAGCTGTAGGACTCAATGCTTCTGTTTTAATCCGTTTCCAGGTGCTGTCTCCTGTCTTCTTGCAGTCGTCCTGTGACATAGGTATTACATGCATTTGGCAAAAGAGAAGGGGGCTCGCGGATGTTGTGTGGGTGGTAAACTGCAGAAAAGGAGCCTGTGCTCCTAGTCTGTGTGTTTAATTTCCTTTCCCTGTGATGGGTTATAAGTTCCAGGAGGGAGAACAGAAAAGGTGATCAGCACCTTGCACGGAGCGTGGACTGAGGCAGACAGTGGAAGGCTGCTGGGATGGACAGAGACTGTGGGAGGTCAGAGAACTTTGGGAACATCAGAGGCTGAGGTGATTTTGAGGTGTGAGAATAAAGAAGGTGGGGTGAGGACATTCTGGTGACAAGAAGTAGCGTTCTGTGAGGTTCCATGGGTGGGTAACTGTGTGGGGTGCATTATTGCGACTTGTGCAGTAAAAGTTTCTTGAGAGTTGTGATGGGGTGCAAAGGTGGGCAGGAGCCAGATCCCTTTATGTAGTTGCTTTGTAGGAAGGTTATATATGCACATTTCTTGGAAGTTTTTAAGCACTACGAGGGAGCTTTTGTTACTGGCTGTGCTGCTGGGATTTGCATCTCCATTTCCATGGACACAACCCTGACTCACTGGCTCAGTTTTGTTTGCCTGGACTCCTATACAAACTTTACCTTCTCCCTTCTCCCTTACCTCCTCCCTTCTCCCTTTACCTTCTCCCTTCTTTTTTCTGATATAGACTTTCTAGAATCTGGAAGCAGAGCTTTGATTAGGTCTCCCCTGCTCGCAAACTTTACAAATGTCCTTGAAGGTTTTATTGACTAAGATCTGGCTTTGGTAACATGGATGCTCTCAAAGGCTCCAACCCATTTTTCCAACTATGTTTTCGGCATCTCCTTTAACAACTTTGGTTCTTATCAAATGCATTTGTTCATGTTCTCACTGAGTCTCCTTCTTGACCTTCCCACAAAGATCCAAAGATCCAGATCTCTGGATCTGTCTCATCCAGCCAGGTAGAAAGTTGTAATAGATGCCTCTTAAGTGATTCCTGAGACCCCTGGCACCCTTCCAAGACTTTTAGGAGCTACCCCCTGCAGCTTTGGGGATTTTTCTAGTTTCTGACTTCTGTTTCCACTTATATCTAATTTCCTGAGTTTCTATCTTATTGTCTAGTTCCTGAAGATCTATTGCTGACTTTTCTTTTTGTTTTCTCCTCAATACCTCACCTCTTGTATCATCAACATTTGCACCAAGAGGTCGTAGGGCAAGTGACGCCTTCCTTCTTGTCCTGATCAGACTAAGCTCTAGGATGCTTTACCAGAATCCAGGTCTAGTATTCCTACTGCCCTGTGGTCTAGAATGATGCTTGACCCTGATTCCATGAGCCTGTTGATTTGTTTTGTCATCTCTTCCTTCAACAAATATTTACCAATTACCTACTGTGTGCCAAGCACTGGACATAGTGGTGAGCTAGACAGAGCCAAATAGTACAATGCCTATTTCTGAGGATGTCAAGAAATGCTTCCTTGAGGGTTCCCCAAGCTAGTAGTTGTCACCATCCCTAAGACTGTCCATTAACTCTGAGCAGTTAGGGTTAAACAAACAGTTGTCAGAAAAAGGCTCTGTTCTCCCAGCTTTGAGCTCTTTATCTTGCCCCAGCTCTTTTCTGTGGATATTAAAATATTGGCCATGTTTTGGTAAATTCCATCATCTACCACTTCCAGATCAAGACCAGGTCAAGGTGACTGAAGGAACTATTGGTACTTGTTTAAAAATCCGATTCCTAGAAGTCTGTGGAACCAATTAAAATGGATTTAAATGCTTCAAAATTAGTCTTAAATTTATAATAAGCATGCAATATGATGGGAGCAAGTGAGCGGTTCTTTGTTTATGTTGATATTATTTTGTTAGTGGTTAGAATACAGTGTAATTAAATTTTTGATAAATAAATAATTGGCTAGCAGTTTTAGTAGTTAGTATGTGGCAGGCAGTATGCTAAAAGTTACCATATGTATTACTTCATTTAATCCTTTGGAAAAACTGTCAACACATCTTTCACTGGATCATGTGTAAATACTTTCTTGGGCTCTTCACGATTTGGCTTACACCTGGTCCAGGCTCATTTTTTTGCTATCTTTGAACCTTTTGTGACAACTAAACATATTCCTGGCTATTTCATGTGTTCTGTTAGTGAATGTTTTTTCTTCTATCTAGAATGCAATCTTTTCTCTTCCTCCAAGTGAAAATCTTACCCAGTCAATCCATACTGGATGTGGTCTTTGGTACTCACCCAAAATAAAGTAGAGGCTCAGTGAATATCTGTTGAACACCAGCCGCTTGCGGTAGTTTTGCTAATTTATCTCATTTAAACCAGGCAGATGTTCTTTCACAGCCAAGTAATTAATATGATTTGAAATGGTTTGCTGCTCTTCATCCTGCCATCTTAGGGAACTAACCAGCTGCCAAAACAAACATCCTTTTAAAAACATATCATCACTAAGAATTTCTTCATTTTCAACAATTTCCGTGATTTAAGAAAACCTTATACTGAGCTTTAATAAAGAAAGTAAAATAAAGAAAAAAAATGGTTTATAACCATTTGCCCCAGTAGGTGCTCAAGTTTTTAAATGAGTGGGTCCTATGCAGCATGTACTATTATTATTATCAGATTAAAAATGTGGCACAGAGAGATTAAATAGTTTTCCTGGCTCACACAGAGTAGCTGGTGGCACTGATGTGTCTTCCCAACTCTGTCAACAATTTTCAGGGGTATATTTCTTTCTTTCTTTTTTAAATATTTTATTTATTTATTTGACAGAGAGAGAGATCACAAGTAGGCAGAGAGGCAGGCAGAGAGAGGGGGGAAGCAGGCTCCTTGCTGAGCAGAGAGCCCAATGCGAGGCTCGATCCCAGGACCCTGAGATCATGATTGAGCCGAAGGCAGAGACTTTAAGCCGCTGAGCCACCCAGGCGCCCCAAGGGAGGTATATTTCTAAGTTGAGTCTCATTTCACATTTATTCTATTATTACTCTTTGTTATATCACCTTTCTAGGACTCCCTGGACTCCCTAATACTATGACAAGGGACTGTAGAAAAACAGTAATATTACTGCTGATTCTCATCATATCTGCGAAAATAATACATATCAATGTATCTGAAATCACAGATTATTTGATAGGAAAAGAGAAGATTTAATTATTTGGCAAAAACTTCCAAAATATAAATCTAATTGTCAAAAGCTTTTATTTAACTTTCCTATATGGTACCTGTTCCTCAAAATAACTGAAAAAATCTTCCTCCAAATGGTCAACAGTTGCATTTCTCCCCCCAACTTTTAAAAAATGTTACTAAGAACACAGATGCCAGACTTCGCTTAATTGCGTTTTTATGTGTGGTCATTAACTACTGAAAAGAAGTAGCTTGAATGGAAACACTGACATGAGCCTCATTACACTGGCTCCAATGTGTTGCTATCATAAAGTATCCATCTTCTGTATGTGTATGTTTTCATAGGATGCTATTGAAAAAGTAATGGAAAATTAATGTTGCAATGGAGAATTTGATTCTGTGTATATATTTTTAAACACTCTAGCACAGTGTATGTTTACAACATCAAGGGGTTTATTTGGAATTAAGGTTTATCATAAACTTTATGATATTTAAAACATATTTTACAACTGGCCATATATTATTTATGCTCCCCATTTCGAAGTTTTTCTTCTTTCTTTGACAAAATATTTCTTATGTTTCTCTCTGTAGGCTGAACAGACTGTTTATACTGTTTTCAATAAGAAAAAAACAAGCCTTAGGATTTCGGAGTGCTCAATTGCACTTTCATAAATTTTTTTTGACATTTGAATTTTATTTAATTTTTAAAGATTTATTTATTTGTTTTATATATAAAGAGAGAAAGTGTGCATGCAAGCAAGGGGAGGAGCAGCGGGGGAGGGAGAGAATCAGACTCCCCTGGGTGTGGAGCCCTACACCAGTGTGGGACTACTTTGATCTCGTGATCTGAGATCAGGACCTGAGCCGAAACCAGCAGATGGATACTGGATACTCAACTGACTGAGCCACCCAGGTGTCTGGATGTTTAAATTTTAATGTGTATTCTGCCATAATGGAGTAGTGTGTCAAATTATAGGAATAGTTGAGTATAAAATAATCATTTATAAGATACCATTGTCATCTTTGTCACCATCATCATCTTTGACTTCATTGGAATAGGCACAGAAACTTGCCCCACATAGTTTTCATAAAGAAGGGAACCAAGGAGGCACGTGGGTGGCTCAGATAATTAAGCCTCTGCCTTCAGCTCAGGTCATGATCTCCAGGTCCTGGGATTGAGCCCCACGTCTGGCTCCTTGCTCAGCGGGGATCCTGCTTCTCCCTCTGTCTCTCCCCCTGCTCATGCCCTCAGTCTTTCTCATATGAATAAATAAAATCTAAAAAAATAAAAAAGAAGAAGGGAACCAAGGTGTGGGGAATGAAGCAATTGTCAGGACAGAGTCGAGACTCTGAAATCATTGTCTTGTCAGTCTAATAGTCGTGCTAAATATCAATTTGTAAAACTTGAGAAGTAACTTGAGTACTTTTCCTTTAGAGCTTTTCCACACAGTAGGTGCTTTGCAGGAAGGGGTTTGAGAGCTTTCATCTTTTTTTCACTGCATAAACCCCTGGACAATTTGCTTACCTTCTCTGTGATCTAGCTTCTATACCTGTAAACTGGGGATAATAATAGTGTCTAGCTGTAATGTTGCTGGGAGGCTTAAGAGGATTATTGCACAATAAGGATTCAATAAATTTTACTACAATTATTATTTAAATAATGAGCAGATTTATTTTGAGTTATTTTGAGGCAGAATGGCAGAGCAGTGTTTGACAGACTTGGGTTCTTCTCATCTTGGTTTCTTATTTAATGGTGTTCAGCTAAGCTACTGAATTCTCTGAGGCCTGATTTTCTTTGGAGTAACGTGGCATAATAATATTTGGCAGTCTTTTGGAAGAATGAGATTATGTATGTAAATTACCAAGCATGGAGTCACACCCAATAGTGGGTGCTCAGTGAATGGAGCTATTATAATTACTTACAAAAAACACAGTAATAATTAGATTGAGTGCCTAAGGACACTATGTCTTTACAAAATAGCATTACTTTATTCAACAACATAAAGAACAAAGGTCAGTGTTCTGAGAAACTCGTGTAGTTGAACATTAGCTCTCAGCCAAATGAAATATATTATAGAGTAAGTGGTTGTAAATGCTATGTTCTATTTATACATGATGAGGGTGTTGTGAACTCTGGAGCCACATTTTAAATATCATGTGTGAGGGCTTTCTTGTTTCTTACCTTATAAAATGTCCTTATTTTAAATGTCTCTAAGTGCATATAAACATATATAAAATAGCCCCAAACACTTGCTTTAAAATAAGCAAGATCTTCTAGACTAGACCATTTTCTTTCTTTTTCACTATTTTACTACAATCCTCCTATCAGGATTTTGTGTTTGATCTTAAAAAATCACAGATTTTTATAGCTGGAAGGGACCAGTCCAACACCCTAAATTTATGTGAGGAAACTATGACCTGACAAGTTTAAATGACTTGCCTAAGGCTATATATTAAGTTAGTAACACAACCCTGGTCTCTTGTCTCTAAGCCAGAACATTTAGGGAGGACAAATGACAATGGGATTCAGACAAAATTGAAGCTTTTATAAACATAGGACAGGTGGTTTGGGGATCCTACAAAGTGAACGTCAGCTCTGTGACATACAGCATATAGCTGAGGGAAACGGTTGGGGTAGGCTGGTGCTGGAGACCCCCACCTGGTGGCAGAGGCTGGCCGCTGTAAAATTACCCAGATGGAACCATACTCCATTTATGAAGGATATTGCAATCTCAGTTGTGTTCAGGTGACTGTCAACCTGATGTCAGGTTGAACCAGAAAGTCAAGCACCCAGGTAGATATCCAGGTGGTGTGGAGGTAGATTCAAAGTCAGAAAAGCAAGAGCACCTAAGCTCCAGGGAGGCTGTCCTAATCAATAGCTTGAGGAAGTCACTTCTCTTTCTTTTCTTTTCTTTTCTTTTCTTTTCTTTTCTTTTCTTTTCTTTTCTTTTCTTTTCTTTTCTTTCTTTCTCTCTCTCTCTCTTTCTTTCTTTCTAGATTTTATTTATTTATTTATTTGACAGAGAGAGAGAGATCATGAGTAGGTAGAGAGGCAGGCAGAGAGGGAGGGAAACAGGCTTTCTACTGAGCAGGAAGCCCCATGAGGGGCTCCATCCCAGGACCCTAAGATCATGACCTGAGCCAAAGGCAGAGGCTTTAACCCACTGAGCCACCCAGTCGCCCTGTCACCTATCTTTCAATACTTTGGTTTTCTCAACAGTAAATTGTGCTGTCATCAAACAATATAATTGTTTGATTAAAATCAATCAATATAATTTATCAAGTGAGTTTAGCATAGTGTCTTGCAAGTATAGGAACTGCTTAGTATAGTAACTATCACTAAAAGTCCAAGTACTCAGTCTTTTCTTGGTAGAAGATCTCTTATAGGGACATGAATTCTACTCCTTGAAAAGGTACTTCGAGAACTTACCTACAATGTTCTCAGGTCCTAACAGAGGCATCCACAGTTTAGGATAACATTCTAGTCTGAACAGATAAAAGGGAGTACTTATTAGAGAAATTAAGGCAGAAACCTTTTCCCTGAGCTGGGTAACAAGGTGGGTAATCAGTATTCTTGGGGAGTAAAACATCTGGAATGTGATGCTTTCCAAGTTATACAAGTGAGCTGGATATATCTCAGACTCAAGAGGCTCTGAGTCTAAGACACATTTCAGTGTTCTTATTCAAAAACTCAAAGAGCGCTGAGGGACTTTCCTCCTCCATTGTTTTAGAAACATGACTTTTAAATAATGTCAGGTTAATATCTCTTACAATCATCTACTTTAAAACTGACTGGTAACTAGTAGATCTTTTCTTTTAGATATGGCATTTTCTAATGTGTTTATTTATTTATTTATTTGTTTCTTTTTTGCTGCTGCTCCAAAATGAGTTGTCAGTGCTGTGCTGACTGGCTTCAGCTCTGTTTAGGGTTTAGTCTCTAAAATGTTGCTCCAGGTTTTTTTTTTTTTTAAAGATTTTATTTATTTATTTGACAGAGAGGAGAGAGATCACAAGTAGGCAAAGAGGCAGGAAGAGAGAGAGGGAAGCAGGCTCCCTGCTGAGCAGAGAGTCAGATGCGGGGCTCAATCCCAGGACCCTGAGATCATGACCTGAGCCGAAGGCAGAGGCTTTAACCCACTGAGCCACCCAGGCGCCCCTGCTCCAGGTTTTGATCAAGCCATATAACAATCCATCTCAACCTCAAAAATGTCAGCAACAAATTTGTCCCAACCACAAATTTCTAATGTATCCCAAGACCTGAAGATACATGGTTTGTCTTAGCTGTTTCTGTGGCTTAATTTCTGTCTATTGATCTTAGAATCGTATGGCAAATCTATGCAGCTTGAAGTAGCTCATGTAAGGAAATGATGTGGGCATACTATATGCAAAACCTGTGCACTAAAGATTTGTAGAAGAGACATAAATAAATTTATAGTGAATAAGAACCATTTATTTGTACATTAGTTCTTCCCAGGTTTTCTTAGAATGTAGACATAAACATTGCAAATTCAAGCCAAAAAACTACCATAAAAAGAAAATGTTGACACAAATAAGACAGAAGACATTTAATTTTAGTTAGCCCTCATATTTCTCCCTTTCTTCACAAGATTGCAAGCTTTTACATTAGACTTTTGGAAGTGTATTATTTGAGTTTGTATTCCCAGCGCCTAATATGGTACCCAGAAGATACAGTAGGTGCATAATAATTATGTATTGAATGAATGAATGTTGGTGGCTTGAATAAAGAGCTCTGGGACAAGGAATAGCCTAGCAAATATGGAGAACTTTTGGGTGTTTTGTTGTATGTGTAGAATACTCTCTTTTAGTTCTCTTAGTAGGAGAAGCTGTTTGATCAAATTAAAAAAAAACATATATGAAAACTCTTTACAAATTGCAACACACTCTGCCAAAAGTAGGCCTTGCCAATACTTTGAGAACCTGGAAAGACCACACCCTCTGAATAAAGACCAAGGTCTATGAGTAAAGAAAATACTGAAACAGACCAACCCTAACAAAGGCTAAAGCCAATTCATGATAAGATCTCAGGTAATTCAGAATGCTTACCATAACAAAACTTAACATAAGCATCCTGGAATGTTATAAGAAGTTAATATCAATCAGAAACTAAGCCATATATCCTTTATAATATTTAACCCATGACTGAAAATTTGGAGATGTGAAAAAGCTGGAAATCACTAGTAAGATAAAATCATCAATGGCAACAGACACACAGATGATCCAGATATGTGGATTTTTTTTTTTAAAGATTTTATTTCTTTGACAGAGAGAAACATAGCGAGAGAGGGAACACAAGCAGAGGGAATGGTAGTGGGAGAAGCAGGCTTCCTGCAGAGCAGAGAGCCCGATGCGGGGCTCGATCCCAGGCCCCTGGGATCTGACCTGGGCCGAAGGCAGACACTTAACGGCTGAGCCACCCAGGCACCCCCAGATATGTGGATTTTTAAAATTTGTTCAATTTTATTAATCATGGTTAATATGTTAAAAAAAGATAGATTAAATAATGATAATTTAAAAGACAGGCTCTTTCCACAGAAATGTAAAATGAATTAAATGGACATTGGAGAATACCAAAATATATCTGAAATCAAAACTCATTAGATGGATTTTATCACAGACTTTACACAGCAAGACAGAATTGGAAAATTCACGGACAAGTCAATTAAAGAAAAAAAATCCAAACTAAAGTTCAAGATAGAAAAAAGGGGCACCTGGGTGGCTCAGTGGGTTAAGTATTCATGCCTTCAGCTCAGATTAGGATCACAGGGTCCTGGGATCAAGTCCCCAGTCAGGCTCCCTGCTCTGCAGGGTGTCTGCTTCTCCCTCTGCCCCTACCCCCATTTGTTATTTCTGTCTCTCTCAAATAAATAAGTAAAATCTTAAAAAAAAAAAGATAGCCACAATAGCCAAACTATGGGAAGAGCTTAGATGTCCATCAACAGATGAATGGATAAATAAGATGTGGTGCGTGTGTGCGTGCATGTGTGCACGTGCACACACACACACACACACACACACACACACACAGGAATATTACAAAGCCATCAAAAATGAAATCTTGCCATTTGCAATGATGTGGATGGAACTAGAGGATATTATGCTAAGTGAAATAAGTCAATCAGAGAGACAATTATCATATGATCTTACTGATATGTGGAATTTAAGAAATAAGGCAGAGGATCATAAGGGAAGAGAAGAATAAATGAAACAAGATGAAACCAGAGACAGAGAGAAAACATAACAGATTCTTAATCTTAGGAAACAAACTGAGGGTTGCTGGAGGGGAGGGGAGTAGGGGGATGGGGTGGCTGAGCGATGGACATTGGGGTATGTGCTATAGTGAGTGCTGTGAATTGTGTAAGACTGATGAATCACAGACCTGTACTCCTGAGACAAATCGTACATTATATATTGATAATAAGATTAGACTTAACCTAATAAAAAATTGCAAAAAAAAAAAATTAAAAAAATAGAAAAAAGAGTAGGAAGAAGAAAAGAATATAAGCAGAAAAAAGTATAAGGTATAGATCATGTGCAGACACTCAGACATATGTGTAATTTTATCCCAGAAGGAAGGGCTAGAGAAGGGGATTAAGCAATGTTTGGAGAAATTTTGAGTGGGAATTTTCCTAAATTGATGAAAGCTATCAACCCCTTGATTCAAGAATCTCAGGCAATGAAAAACTTCAGGACATCAGAATCTAGTGAATCTTCATTGACTAAATGAAGCCAAAATAGGGGAAAAAAGATTACCTGTGAAGGAGCAACATAAAGAATAATGACTGATTTTTAAACAGAATCTGTGGAAGCCAGGATACAATGTGATGATATCTTTAAAATGCTGAAACTAAAGTGAAAAAAAAAAATCCCTATTTGTATCAGACCTAACATTACTGTGATGTGTTGCCTTGACATCTGGAGCCAGGAGAGCCTGGAATGGCCTAATTTCAAGTTCCCCTCCTGACTCTGCTCCCATGGAAAAAGTCCTCTAGCTGATCAACTCTCCTTATCAAATAGACCAGGCACAGCTCCTGCTGATTCCTGACTAGCATGTCTCAGTTTTCTGCCAGCCCCTGGAATTATCCAAATGAGCCAATCACATGGTTCTGTGGGAACTGGAGGGCACTCTTCCCTCTTGATCCTGCAAAGCCTGCTTCCCCCAGCCTGTGGTTATTCACTCTGTTCCTGAGCACAGGCTCCCCCACCCCCCTTGCATTGCCCTCTTCTCCTAGGCTGTGTGTACAAGTGACCAATAATTAAACCGTTGTTCTCATGTTCCCTGTTTTAGGTATCCTGTGCTTGAGCATCCCCTTAATCTTAGCACAGGGCATCCCACCGTCTCTAATGGGGTGACAAGGAGGTAATTAAAACAGACTTCTAACCTGTGATGCTTTATTATTGTACAAGGAATTATGCTAAGTACAGGGGCAAGGGTACTGATAAATGAGAAATCATCTCTTACTTCAAAGGGCTTATGATTTAGAGGGATAAAAGAGAATAATCAAAACCTTAGAAACAGGATTATATAATTAAAGCCAGGATAGTTGAGTCCTGCGATCAATTTTGGAGCAAAACATTAAGAGGAGTAAATTAGAAAGGAGGATCTTGAGGTTTACAGGGCTTAAAGCGATACCAGGAATGTTTCATAAAAATCGAAACCCCTGGCCCCCACCCTATCCCATTCTGATCCTGTAGATATTTAAAAGGCTTTCATGTACAGTGATATTAGACATGTCCTACAGTTAAAAACTACCTGAAGGAAGAACAAGCCTCAAAAAGACTGATTTGGGTTTAAAAATAAAGTCACACCTGTTAGTGGTCAGAAATACCTGTGTAAGGACTTGGTGGCCTTGGCTGGTACTGACTTCCACATCACTGAAAGTGTGACTGCACACACAAGATGGCCATCTTGTGGAAATTATGGAATTGGATTTCAGGCTCTTAAAGTTTAGAATACTGGAGAATATCTGATCAGTAAAGGTTTATGGAAATAGTGGTTGCTAAGGTATGAGTAGAAGGCATGAAAGTAGGAAGACATATTTTTCTTCAGAGAATGCCACATTATACATTTTGATCAAATCATACAATATATGTCTAGGAGTTGTGAGTGGTGAGATTGAATGGTGGACTTGGATTAAACTACGAGATGTTCCAGGTACTATTAGGGATTTGGTGATAACAATAATGATACTTTCTATGGTCTGAGTGTGCACCGCTCCTCCCAAAATTCATATGCTGAAACTTAATCTCTGAGGTGAGGGTATTAGGAGGTGGGGCCTCTGGTCATTAGGTGGAGCCCTTATGAATGAGATTGGTGCCCATAGAAAAGAGATCTGAGAGAGCTCCCTTGTGTGTTCCACCATGTGAAGAAGATACAAGAAGTTTGTGACCTGGGGGAGGGCCTTCACTTCACCAGGCTGGCACCTCATCTCAACCTTCAGAACTGTAAGAAATCGGAGGAGGGCAAGATGGCGGAGGTGTAGGAGGCACAGAGAGCCCTGGGAATCAGAAGTCCAGCTAAAGAGGAGGAAATCACTCTAAAAGCCGGCAAACACAACAGCAGAGAGAAGAGAATAAGAACAGCAATTCTAGGAGCAGAAAATCGACCACTTTCAGGAGGTAGGACGTCTGAAAAGGTGAATTTAAAGCGACGGGAAGAGAGACCCCGGGGGGAGGGGCCGGCTCCCAGCAGCCACAGAGCCGCGGAGCACAAAATCCGGGACTTCTGGTCCGCTCCGCTGAGGGACATCGCTCCAGAGACTAACGGGGGTTCAGCCCTCGCGGGAACAGTGTGGTTTCGGGACCCGTGGGGTCACTGAGGGACCAGGGGAGCCC
>CM053614.1:79709151-79744151 GCA_028646535.1 Procyon lotor
GATCCCAGGACCCTGGGATCATGACCTGAGCCAAAGGCAGCCGCTTAACGACTGAGCCACCCCGGCGCCCCAGGCATCATCTTTTATATACTATGTTTCCCCCATTCTCTGTGTTCTCTCCATCTATAACTGTAATTGGATATTTTTATTTTAACGTCCTTGTCTCTTAATATCACTTTAAAATTTTTATCTTTTCTTTCTGCTTAATTCTATCTAGCTTATTTTTCTAAATCTCTATTTTGGGCAAGAATTCTTATTTCATGTCTACTGAGCTTTAAATATCAATAATGCTTTTACTTTTAAAAATGATATTTTGTTCTTTGAAAAATGTACCTTTCTTAAGAGTAATTTATACTTTTCTCATATGTTTGAATCTATACCCCATTAAAAAATCTTAACCATGCTTATTTTATACTGTGTTTCTAGAAATACTGTTATTTGAAGATCTTGTGATTTTATTCTGCTTTTCATTGCTTCCAACTCTGGCTCATGGTAGCTCATTTCTGTATACATTGTATAATGTTGGATTATAGGCTCAAATACAACTGGACTATCTCAGTGAAAATCCCCTTCAATTTGGGTTGAGGGTTTCCTTCTAAGTAGGATTTGTATTTGATCTTGCATAGTACCCAAAGGCAATAGAAAGCAGGAACCCTTTTTTTGTTAATTTTTTGGCTTTTTCAATCCATGCCCTTACGGATAAATTTGAACCTCTCTAAGGAAAAGCCATGATTAGGATTATTCAGAGGAGTCTTT
This sequence comes from Procyon lotor, assembly GCA_028646535.1. Taxonomy (NCBI): domain Eukaryota; kingdom Metazoa; phylum Chordata; class Mammalia; order Carnivora; family Procyonidae; genus Procyon; species Procyon lotor. The sequence continues at coordinate 79,709,908 of CM053614.1, forward strand.
TTTTCTCCCTCCCTTTTCTTATGAATGGATCGTTCTCATTTACACTTTACTGGTGGAATAGCCCTTTGTGTGTCCCAGCTTTTTGAGGCTGTTTCCTTGGTGCAGTTTCCCAAATCATTCCTGTCCTGGTTTAGATGGTAGTTAAGTACCATCTTAAGTACCAGTTAAGTAGTTGAATTTTGATTACCAATTTTGATTAATTTAGTACAAGAGCTTAGAGGTGGGTCAGTATTAGAAAGAGAATTTCTATAGAAGTTATTGTTGAATCTCTGTGAGTGAGTGAGTTCACAGAGCCAAAGGATAAGGAGGAGGAAGAGAGGTCACCTGAGGATGAAAGATCAGGAAATCCCATAGAGTGGGAGGAGTTGGAGTCTGGAGAAAGTAGGATTGTATTGTTTCTCCCTACAGTAAAATGGGAGGGTTGGGGCCAAGGAGATAAAGAAAGGTGAGGACTTTGAGAAAAAAATTATGATTAGGATGTCATTATCCTAAAGTAGTTTTGCTGGTGTTCTGGGACAAGCACTATCCCAGGGATGGAAGAAAGAAGTGAATGGTAGGGAAATGGAAGCAGAGAGAGACTGCTATCTGATAAGCAAAATAATCTATTATACATAGTGTAGATAATTAGAAACTAAGTTTTGTTTTATTTTTTATTATTTTATTGAGGTATAATTAACATAGAGTGTTGTATTAGTTTCAGGTGTAAAACATAATGATTCAACAATTCTATATATAACTCAGTGCTTATCACAATAGATGTGGTCACCTGAATTTTAATTTTATAACATTTAGAGAGATTCCTGAAAAATTTAAACTATTTGGTCTTCGCAAACATCACTCTCTGCTCAGAACACCTGATTTACAAGATTTAAAGGTCATTTAAAAAAAAAAAACTGCCCTATCTAAATAATTAGCTATCATATTAAAAAACTGAGCTTATGGATTAAGGTAAACTAAGTTATAGCATTTTTCTTTTGGCATATAGCCAAAGCCTTTATTTAAAATTGCCGGCAGAGTTTATCTATTAGGGGGTAATATTAAATCAGACTTTAAGTAAACCAGTTAATTTGTGAAACTAACCCTAAAGAAAATGAAACATCACACTCATTGTCATTAACACTTTCTAGAACAGTATTAGTTTTGGGAAATACCAGTTTAAAATCTCTAGTTAAGAAAAAAAGTTTCAAATAAGTATAAGGACCTCCTATATATTAGGCTCTATGCTAGACAAATAGACATTGAGTCCATAGATATAGACCCAACCTTCTCATTTGCTGCTCCCCAGCAAGAGAACTCCAGTTGTATATTGATCCCAAATTTCCATCACACAGCACAGTTTAGGAAGTCTATGATTAAGTCTTTTTTGGTTCTAACAAACAGAATTTCAGTCAAACTAATTCTGGTAAATAGAGATGAGGTAGATATGAGGGAGGTTACCGTAAGGCTATAGAGATTTTGCAGAACCAAAAGCATAGTCTGGTGTCATGAGAATCAGGATACAATCAGACAGGGAGCAGTTGCTTGGGCCATATCCATTTCTTTTGCGTAGTCTCATATTTTGTCTCAATTGTGGTCTTTCTGAGGTTTTCTTACTTACTTACTTAAGCCTATTATGCCCATCTCAGCCCTATCACCTCATGACCATTTGAATTCTCAAGTTGGTGTAATTGATCCTCGTTCAGTAAATCTATTAGCTGGCTTGAGAATGGTATCCACACTATTCTAGTCAACCACGGATGAGAAATGGTCAGCCACATGAAGTGTGGAGCTGCTTCTCAAGTGGAGTTTAGGGTGGAGTGAAAATTAAACATATTTAATAACATTGGGATGAAGGATTGTAGTGTTTGAAGACACAGGGAATGGTAAATTATTTCCAGCACATTCTGTTATTATGCATTAAAATTCTTTTTTTTTTTTTTTTTAAAGATTTTATTTATTTGACAGAGAGAAACACAGCAAGAGAGGGAACACAAGCAGAGGGAATGGTAGCGGGAGAAGCAGGCCCCCTGCCGAGCAAGGAGCCCGATGCAGGGCTCGTTCCCAGGACCCTGGGATCATGACGATCTGTCATGATTGTCGGATCATGGGGATGATCCGACGGGCCGAAGGCAGACGCTTAACGACTGAGCCACCCAGGCGCCCCTGCGTTAAAATTCTTATGCAGAATAAGTTTCCACCTTCATTTACAGAATGTGAATCCCAGAGGAACTAAAATATAATAGTTATTCAAATAAACTCTAAAATAAAACAGAATCTCCTGCTACCTTTGACTTTTTAGCTAGTATGACCTGTTAATGTTGGCAGGGATACACAGAAGCACTAAATATCTTCTCTTTAAATGCTTATGGAGACCAGAAAAGAATTATTGCTTTCTTCACCTTCTGACCTATTGGAAGGACTTACTGAAAATTCTTTTCAGGTTGTTTGTAAGAATGCTGTGCTGTTAAGTTACTTTGGAAGGGACAGCCTCCTAGTTGGTCTAAATTTTGATGCAAAAGAACCTTTTGCATAACATAACACTCCCATGACCTCAGTCATGGTGTATGTGCTCATGTGAGTCCAACTTTTTTGGGTCACCAGTGATTAGAACAGGAATGTGCAGAATAATCAGAGTGCATCTTGTTTCTTCTTTTGTGAGAATTTCATGAAATGTAAATGGTTGAGGAACATTTTGAGATCTCTGTTCTCTAGTAATTCAGCCTGACTCCTGTTGAACAAGAAGGCTCATTTTCCCCTGTTTCTTGTAGCCACACATGGAAGACTCTACTGACCTTTCCATCAACAGATTCAGGCTTGACTCAGTATCCAGATGCATGAAGACTTGAGACAAGAAGTAATTCATCCATGCTTAATTCTGACAATTTTGCCTTCTGATTATTAGTTTCCCAGGGAGATAATTTACTGAACATTTAGCCTTCCAAGATTCTGGCTTCTAATATAGTTCTTTCTCACTCTACAATGGCAATTCATCATCTTGGTGTCTACCTTAATCTCACATACACATTAAATGGCCTGAGTTAGGCTCTAAGGTCCTAATCACCTGGAGAAGGAGTAAGAGGACCCGTCCAGACCCTGGAATATGGCAGTCTTAGAGAAGTCTGAATCTGTAGCCTACCACCTTTTCTATCACTTTCCTTAGTTAGAAATGTTTACAGATATTTAAGACAGAGCTTTCCCGTGCCCTTTGTCTAACCCATGCGTTGACTTGTTTTAGATACTTGGTTATCCAGTGAGAGGATAACATTTTGCCTCTTCCTGTGAGTTAGCAGAGCCTTCCTAAAGTGCTTATTCTCCACTGTATAGGCCTAGTAGCTTCCCATGATCTTTAGGCCAAGTCCAAAAATGTTTTGAGAACCTGTAGAGTTTAATTCCAAGCCTCTGGACAGGAACCTGTTTTATATTGGGTAGAAAATAAATTTCAATTCCAGTTCATGTCCAATTACTTGGTAGTAGCTATCTGGAGGGTTTGTTGGAAAGAACACTAAGGATGATCCTATATGCTTCAAGATGGAGTATCAGAGTTACATAACAACCTCTGTCATGGATACATGGATAGTGGCAGTATGAATGGATCCTTGCCTAATGGAGATGCTAGGAGAATTCTCTTCACATCCTACAGGATAGCAGCTTCCTTAACTCCAAACATCGTGATGGGTTGAGAAACCCTTGGCTATGAGTATTAGGGAGATAAGGGAAGAGATCTTTTAGCCAACTAAATGGCCTCTGATAAGGGACATATGCATGGGCTAAATTTTGACCATGGAAAGGAGGAGAAGTCCTTAATTAGGGAGACTAAGTCTCACATTGTTCCAATTATAGGACCTATATTCTCCAGCTTCCCTTAAACATTATCTTCACCTTTAAATTTAGGCAATCATCTGTTAGGAAGAAAGCTTGTGGTGGAAATCCATGCTTAGTTTGTTTGCTGTTCTCAGTACATGCCCATCTTTGAGTCCTTGACACTTCCTCATCTCTTCTACTCCATGCTGGCCAGTTTTGCCACCATGCCTTCTCTACAGTAATAGTTCCCAAATTGCCTAGTTTGCTGTGATCTAGCATTAACACACTGGCCTTGATTTAACAAAATGTATGAAGCGCCTGTCATGCCAGATATTGTCCTGGATGTTAGGTGTAACTACAGCAGGCTCTACATTCTTATCTTCCAACCATCCTGTCACAGGTCACTCTCATTGCTTTGTATGTCTTTGTTCAAAGGCTCAGGCTTCTGCTTTTGTCTCCATCTCTGAGCTCCTCATCTAGTTAACTGCTTGGTTCCTGTCCCTCTACCTTTTTGTTTTCACAATTTCTTGTGTGGGAATTTGGAGGAAAGAATTTGAGCCTCCTTCCTATCAGTGGGACCCCGTAGCTTCTGTCTGTACATCTCAGTGGCCAACTGCCTGCTATAGGACTTTCAAGAATTATTCGGTCAGAATTTGTTACCCTGTCCCCTACCTGTGCCCCTATACTTTACCTTGCCGACGGCTTTCTTGAGCTATGCTTATTCAAACCTTTCATACTCTGGGCTGAAATTCTGCTGTCACTGGACCTGTATCCAGTTCCTCTTCAGGTCTAGTGGGCAAGTGTAATGTCAGTGCCTCACCTTAACCCTGTTCCTACTGTGGATGCTCCATGTTTTGTCACTGAAAAATATTGAAATATGGTGGAATTAAGCTATGTTTGGAAAACCTTATTGGCAAGCCACTCTGTAATCCACATTAGAATATTCTTATTGTAAGTATAGTTCATATCCTTTTCTAGCTTGGTTTTTTGCTTGAAAGTGACATCTTGAATAAAGTTCTGGTTTTTGAATGCTTTGAACTAGTCTGAGATCAGTGTAAGCTTGTTGTCAGAAATAATATTTTCATGGATGGTCTATAACTAGTATGGGACTGTGATTGCTGTAACATGTTTGAGATAAAACAGAGAGCACTTTAAAAATGCTTAACACAGGGGCACCTGGGTGGCTCAGTCAGTTAAGCCTCCAACTCTTGATTTTTGGCTCAGGTCTTGATTTCAGGGTTGTGAGATTGAGCCCCACATTTGGGCTCTGTGCTGAACTTGAAGTCTGCTTGAGATTCTCTCTCCCTCCCTCTCTGCACCCGCCTCCCCCAAGCCACCACTTGCTCTCTCTTAAAAAAAAGTATTTAACCCAGTCAAGGAATTTTTACTTTGAAGTGCTCCTGAAAAATCAATATGGACTCATCCAAGATTTTTGTTGCTTGCCATTACGTGGTAGGTGCTTTTTGTAGGCTATTTCAAATAATCTGGCTTATTATTCTTTATAATGATATCAATTCAGGATCATCAAAACCAGTTTCTGGCCCATACCTTCCAGTAAAAATAGCACCATGTGCCATCTTTCATTGTGTCCAAGATGCATGATGACTGCCTTTTCGAATAACAGCAGGTGTTCATGACAAAGGACTTCTTTTATAAGAAAAATAACACCCATTGACAGTTTATGAAGTATATAGAAACATTAAGACAGTTTCCATTTTCTTACTTGCCATTGTCTCCATATCCAATATGAGAAACTGCGTGATTGAGGACCATAGATCTGTTTGACTTGAAGTGAGATTGAATTGATTGGAGAACCTCAATTATATTTTTGAACATTCAGATTTCCTGTGGAATTGGAAAATCTCAGCCTAGATCTAGGGTTGCAGGAAATCGGCACATCATGTCTCTCTTGAGGCTATTCAAAAATTCAAGGTCAGGGTTTGTATTTAGAAATAGGTCTTCAAAGTGGCTTGTTCAGGATGATGAAGGATGTCCAGACAAAGCCAAATAGTAGGCGAGATGAGGGACTCCTGGCCTTACTTAACCACTTGTTTCAGGGTCCCATCTCATGGAGGACACTGTTCTTGAGTTGTAAGCAGGTTTGTGCCTCGTTACCATCTGGCTCAGCCAGCTTCAGCACCATAAGGTGAACTGAACTGTTTGTGGTAGGAAATAGTGCTCTATATTTGTCACGATGTACTAGCACAGACCCAAGTCAGTAACTGCTTGACATTCCAGGAAACATTCTCATGGCAGTGAGTTAAACTTCAGGGAATGTCTTTTTCCAGTGAATGATGAAGTCATTTAGCAATAGTTACCTTTTGTGGAAGAAAATCTTGCTAAGACTTAGGTAGCCCCTGGAAGTCCAGGAGTTTGTGTTCTTGTTTTTGAAGTAGATGCTCTACCCATTGTGTGTACTTTATTTAGACCAGAGGAAATACTGATGCATCAATATGGTAGCTTAAGAGGGTGACACAGAAAGGTTCAGTTTTATTTAATTTTTTTTTTTCATTTTCCACTTGACCATCTGATACATTGAGTTGCTGCAGAAATTCTGGAGGTCTTTCTGTGGTTTTATCCATAGCCAGGGGAATAAGAGATCATCCTTCCAGGTTAGCATGCCTGGAAGCTGGAAAAGCAGAGCATCTAGGAAGCAATAGAAAATTCCAAGAGCAATGGGAATTCCAGATTGACCCTCTTATTTCTCTGACTTCATGCCTGCTCAGTATTCAGTTCCTCTGCTCTAACCAGAGGAACTGAACTCTGACTCCCCGTGCCCTCTTGTGTTTATGTTTCCCAAATTGCTTGTAAGTAGTGCAGTTTCCTTGACATGGCTAATCCCTTGCTTGACACATCAGTATTTTTCTCAGTCTGAGAAACACCTCCTTCCCCAAGAGAGGAGGTACATTGTGACTACAATGTAAAGAAAACCGTGCAGTTTCTGTGCGCTCTCCCCTACCAGTGACACTTGTCACCGTTGAATCAGCACAACCCCCAGCAAGGAGCATTTCTTTTCCCGGGAATAATAAATCTGGTGTACTAAGAGGGATGACTTGGGTTTGGCCTCGTCCTTTTAAAACTGTAGACATTGGCCCCTGTTGCCCTCTCCCCCATCATTTCATGCAGAAACAATGGTTTCTTTTCTCCTGAGGCCTGAATTCCTTATAAGAGAACACCGCAACCATGAGAGCTTGTAGCCCAATTAGATGCTTTTGATGCAAATTCCCCCTTGATGGAAAGCCTGCTAGCAGTATGTGTGTATGGCATGTTGTCACTTGCTCAGTATGGAGAGTGAGACAACTAAGGTAATAAGGAGAGAGACAGGAGTCATTTGCAGAGTAGATGAGCCCTAGAGTCAGGATCTAAGGGCTTAGAGTACAGTAGGAAGTTTCTTTTAGGTAAATGCAGTATATTAGTAATTATTTAATAATAATGCTATCTTTTGAGTCCTACCTTTTGGCAACAAGTCTATGGATCTTATACAGTGACTCTCATATCCCACTGGATCTGGTTCATTTCAGCAAGCACCAAATCAAGTATTTTACATTGTGACCATCCATGGTCTCCTGTTCCTCCATCTTGGATATACAACCATTTCCATCATGACTGTTCTTTGTCTTCATCACGATTTCTTATCCACTGACATCTTTCCCTTTGCCCTATCTATAATCTCCCATCTTCACCATCTTTTTCCATATCTAGGTAGTCCATGGCCCATTACACAGTAACATTCTGGCCAGTTTTCTGGTTTTCCTGCATCTTTATCTTTTTGTTATTTTCATCTGATAATACCCCAGTAAATGCAAATATCCATTTATTCTATGTCTGTGACTGAGAGATGATGGAGAATATCACTCAGTGGGGCTTTCAACACAACTATGTATATCTGGTCACTCGGCTGTTCAACTCTCTTCAGTGGGATGTAAGAACTTGTCTACTCTTTTCAGGCTTCCATTTTCATATATTCCAACCCTACTCTCAGTTGATGGCCTCACTTCTTATTTCATAAGAATGTAGAAGCATCCAGTGGGAACTTGCTCAGCTTCCAACCACCACCATACCAACACGGCGCCTGCATGTGCTCAGTCTGTGTTCTCTGTGCTTTGCTGATCCTTCTCCTTCACAACCAGATTTCTCAAACAGATGTTTGCATGTGCTCTCCTCATTTCCCTGTTACTTAGTCCCTGATTCACTTCAAAGTTCATTCGGTCCATACTGTGACACCAGAACAGCGTTTGCTGAGGGAAAGAAAGACCACCTTGTGGGCATTCTTTGGTCCTTTTCTTACTCCTGTAAGAAGAGGCTAACTCCTCTTCTACTTGGACTTGAGATGGGGGTGACTTTCAGACTTATCCCTTGGCTCCCCCCTTTTTTTCCTATTCAGCTGTTGAACTCTCTTCCTAAATGACTTCATCTGTGTGATGGCTTCAGTTATAGATTATAATAAACAACTCTCAAGTTCTATCTACAGTTCAGACTTGCATCTGGTCTCCAAGTTTTGTTCATTTGGAATTTCCACAAGAGTATCTCAAAAGCTCCTCAGAAACCTAAAGCTTACCGTGACATCTTGCTCTCCCCCAGTCTTTAGCTCTTGACCATCATATTCAAGTCATTACCAACTATAGCAGATTTTACCACCTAAATACATATTTGAAGTTTTAATTTTAATTTCAGTTAATTAACATACAGTATTATACTAGTTTCAGGTGTACAATATAGTTATTCAGCACTTCCATACATCACCTAGGGCTCATCACAAGTGCCCTCCTTAATCCCTATCACCTACTTCACCCATTCCCTCACTCCTCTCCCCTCTGGTGACCATCAGTTTGCTCTCTATAATTAAGAGTCTGTTTTTTGGTTTGTCTTTCGCTCTCTCTTTTTTAGCTTTGCTCATTTGTTTTGTTTTTTAAATTCCACATGTAAATGAAATCATATGGTATTTGTCTTTCTCTGACTGACTTATTTCACTTAGCATGACACTCTGTAGCTGCATCCATGTCATTGTAATAAGATTTGATTCTTATTTTTATAGCTGAATAATCATTGTGTGTGTGTGTGTGTATCTTCTTTATCAGTTCATCAATTGATGGACACTTGGGCTGCTTCCATAATTTGGCTATTGTAAATATTTCTTGAGGCTGTTTCTTTCCATCTCTGTTGTCAGGGCCCTAAAATGATCACTTAAAAAAAACCTAAAAATTTTTTTTGAGATAGCTGTAGATTCACATGTATTTTAAGAAATAATAGAGATGGATCTTGTGTACCCATTGGTCAGATTGTATGAAACTATAGTGCAATATCACATTCAGGATACTGATACTGATACTGATTTAGTCAAGATACAGAACTTTATCATCACGACAAGGATGATTTCTGCTGTCCTTTTTTTAAAAAACATAAATTTTAGTTTTAAGAGCAGTTTTAGGTTCAGAAAAAAACTTAACGGGAGGTACAGAGATTTTCTGTATACCTCCTTCCTTACACATGCACAGCCTTCCCCCATTATCAACATCCCTCATCAGAGTAAGTTATATTTGTTATAACTGATATAACTACACTGACATAGTATAATCCTCCAAAGTCTGCAGTTGACATTAGAATCCACAACACACAACTTGGTGTTGTACATTCTGTGGTTTTGAACAAATGTATAATAACATGTAATAACATATAATAGGCATCATCATAGTATCATACAGAGTATTTTCACTGCCCTAAAATTCCTCTATGTTCTGCCTCTTTATCTCTTCCTGTTTCCAATTCCTGGCAACCACTGATCTTTTTACTATATTCATAGTTTTGCCTTTTTCAGAATGTCATATAGTTGGGATCACACAGTATGTAGTCTTCTGAGCTTGGCTTCTTTAATTTAGTAATATGCATTTAAGGTTCCTCCATGTCTTTCATGTCTTGATAACTCATTTCTTTTTAGTGTGGAATAATATTCCATTGTCTGGATGTTTATTTATCCATTTACCTACCGAGGGACAATCAGTCAGTCACCTGGCCACACCCTTGGTGATTTCTTCTGGCCATTCTTTCTCACATTTTACGATATGGATAGACTGAGAATTTTCTAGATTTTCAATTTCTGGTTCCCTTTTCCAGAACAATTCTGTCTTTAAGTAATCTCTTCTTTCACATTGTACTATAAGCAGTCAGAAGGAGCCACATTGCACTTTCAACATTTTGCTTAGAAATATTTTCAGCTAAATACCTAATTTCATCACTTGCAAAGTTCTACCTGCTACAAAAAACTGGAGCATGAACACGATTCAGCTCAGTTCTTTGCTGCTTTATAATAAGGATTGCCTTTCCTCCAGTTTCCAAACACATGTTCCTTATTTGCATCTGAGACCTCACCACAATGGCCTTTCCTATCCATATTTTTAAACATTTTGTTCAGCATTCCTTAGGTATTCTCTAAAAAGATTGAGACTTTTTCTTTTCCTTCTGAGCTCTCAACATCTTTGAACAGGTTCTTCATGGGGCACCTGGGTGGCTCAGTGGGTTAAAGCCTTTGCCTTCGGCTCAAGTCATGATCTCAGGGTCCTGGGATCAAGCCCCACATCAGGCTCCCTGCTTCCTCCTCTGTCTCTACCTGCCTCTCTGCCTACTTGTGATCTCTCTCTGTCAAATAAATACATAAAATCTTAAAAAAAAAAAAAAAAGAACAGGCTCTTCACATCAGTGTAGACTTTTTCTAGCATGTACCTCAGATCTCTCCCAGCCTCTACCCATTTCCTGGTTCTAAGTTACTTCAACATTTTGGGAATTTGTTACAGTAGCACCCCACTTCTCAGAACCAATTTCTTAATTCTTAGGCTGCTATTACAGAATACAATAGTCTGGGTGACTTGAACAGCAGACATTTATTTCTCATGATGCTTGAGGCTGGGAAGTCCAAGATCAGAGCAGAGGCAGATTTGGTGTCTGGTGAGGGCCTACTTCGTGCTTCACAGATGGCCGTGTTCTTGCTGATGTTAATCTTAAAAATAAACCTGGCCATTATTTTTCCAGGAAAAATAGGTTTATTTGGGAATAACAGAAAACTGCACCTCAGGACATGCCAGCTATGGCAAAACCAAGGCAAGTCCAACCAAAGAGGGAGAGGAATGTTATTTTATGGAGATGAAGGAGGAAATTGGGAGGGTTTGTTTTGAATGAAAGACCTTTGGAGGAAAGCAAGAGTTCAGGATGATGATGGTTTCTCATTGGCTGAGCTGAAGGGACAGTTGATTTCACATAGAGCATTCAGTGGACAGGTGGCCTTTGAACAACATGAGTTTGAACTGCATGGGCCCACTTATACTTGGAAATTTTTCAATAAGTACAGTATAGTACTATAAATTTATTTTCTCTTTCTTATGACTTTCTTAACATTTTTTTTCCTTCTAACTTCCTTTAATGTAAGAATATGGGTATATAATATACCTAAGATTCAAAGTATTTTAATTGACTATTGATGGCATTGGTAAGGCAATGACCAATTGGTAAGGTCAACAGTAGACTATAAGTAGTTAAGTTTTGGGGGAGTCAAAAGTTATACATGGATTTTCAACTGTGTTTTGGGACATTGGTGTGGTTCAGGGGTCAATTGTTTATCTTTTCCTGTGGGACCTGTAATCGGTCATTCTTTCCTATTGATGATTCTTCCATTGGGGTCTGTAATTGACAGTTCTTATAATTGATACCGAGTGGTATGACTTCTTTCTAGTCTCCTGACTCTATGTTAGTGAGGTTTCCCTTTATTAATTTCTACACTCAATACCATCATATTGAGGTTAGGATTTCAGCCTGTGAGACTTGGGGGGACATAATTATTTAGTCTTTAGCCAATAATATTGTTTTAATTTTTTACTTAAAATATATTTATTAAATAAAGCCTATAGCAATAGCAACAGGGAACAGATAAATATTTAAAGAACTCAATCTTGGGTGCTTGGGTGGCTCAGTTGGTTAAGCAACTGCCTTTGGCTCAGGTTATGATCCCAGAGTCCCAGGATCCAGTCCCACATTGGGCTCCCAGCTCCACGAGGAGTCTGTTTCTCCCTCTGACCTTTTTCCCTCTCATGCTCTCATTCTCTCTCTCTCTCATAAATAAATAAATTAATAAATAAATAATCTTAAAAATATGTATATATATTTATAAAGAACTCAATCTTACTCTCATCCTTATAAATCTGTTTGGTGATCTTTAATTGCATTTGGTGGCTCAGCTACTAGTCAGTCTTTGTTTTCCTATGATCATTAACTAGTTCTCTGTGCTCAAAATTTTGCAAATTGTTTATTGGTAAAGATACATTTCATGGTATAGTTAAGGCTTAAGGAAGAAACACTTCTTCATCAATTAAAAGGAAATGAGGATCTCTCAAAATGTAAACTTGTTGAATATCATGTCACTAATCTAAAATTTTTTCACATTATACTTGGTAACACACATTGTTACTTCAAATTACTTATCCACTCCCCAACTCAGTTTTTCCTTACAAAACCAAACCAAACCAAACCAAAACATGCAAGCAAGCAAACGTGTGTACCTTCATAGTTGTCAACTCTGTTGTTGAGACATCACTGCTCAAAATCCTTTGCCCCTCACTAACAGCTCCATTGCAAATTCCCTTTCTGTAGTTTGAGAAACACTAATGCATTATTTATAACACTAACTTTGTTTTTTCCCTGTGAGCCGGGAAAACAATCATTTAAAATAGTTCATGTGTTATCTTTTGAGTAGCATTCATAACCAAACCAAGCAAAAATGTAAATAGAATAAACCCCATTATAGTGTTTTGCTTGAGATCCATTTTAGCCACAATCCTATTATATGGAAGCAGTTATCTGATTCAATATTCATTATATTTTACAACCACTTACTCACTGCCGAACATTTTTCAGATATCATGTTAGGCCTGGTAGGTAGAATAAAAAGAAAACCTACAAACTACCAGCTTGAGTCTCCCTGCACCGCACCGCAGGACTTTGATCAATGATGGAAATGCTCTCTGTCTATGCTGATATGGCAGCTACTAGCCGCATGTAGTTATGGGATACTTGACGTGTAGCTAGTGTGTCTGTGGAGCCAAACTATTTATTTTAGTTTTTCCTAATAGCATTTCTATTGAGATAAAATTCACATGTCCTATAATCCACCCATTTGAAGTATATAGTTCGGCGATTTTTGGTGTATTCACAGAGTTGTCCTGCCATTGCTACAATTATGAAACATTTTCATCACCCCCACAAGAAACCGAGTACTCATTAGTAGTTACTTCCCAAATTCTCCCAATGTTCTCAGCCATAGGTGACCGCTAAGCTTTCTGTCTCTATGGATTTGCCTATTTTGGATATTTCATACAAATGCAATCATAATATGTGGTCTTTTGTGACTGGCTAATTTTTTTATTAACATAGAATGTATTATTTGCCCCAGGGTACATGTCTGTGAATCATCAGGCTTACACCTTTCACAGCACTTACCATAGCACATACTCTCCCCAATGTCCATAACCCAGCCACCCTATCCCTACCCCCCACCCCCAAGCCACTCTCAGTTTGTTTCATGAGTTTAGAAGTATCTTATGGTTTGTGTGACTGGCTGATTTAATTTTAGTTTAATTAAATTCAATAGCTGCATGTGCCTAGTGGCTACCATTAGAAGGAAGTGTAGTGAAAGACCCCATACAGGTCTTTAAGGAATGCTGAAGGCTAAGGAGAAGAAAATCATGAAAAGGGGGCATGTAGAATACAGGTCAGAGAGATTGGAGATGAACCCTGATGGAGCCTAGAGATAAGATAGGTTCCTGGAGGAAGGGATGGTTAACAGTACCAAATAATACAGAGGGGTCAAGAAGGAATAGTGTCAGTGTAGTGATGGGGTAAGAATCCTGATGACAAAGGGCATCAGAACATGGTGTTGGTGAAGAAGTAGAGGCAGGTGGAACTCTTATATGTTTTAGAGATGGAGAGAAGGAAGAAAATTTCAAGGTAGTTTGAGAAGCATGTCAGGATTGATGGAAATTTTGTTTTGCTGCTGTTAATATTTTTTGTGTAGGCCTGAGCCTAATTGTAGGCAGAGTAAAAAGACCCAGTGGGAATGAAGAGATTAAAGATGACCGAACAGGGTTCTGGAGGATATGAGTGGAGGTGGGACCAGGGTAAGCATAGGAGCAAGCCCTGGCAAGGAAGATAGAGGTCACCTTTCTCAGAGGCAGCAGTCAGTGAAGAAAAAGTAGGTGAAGATATAGAACAATTTTTACTAGAAAGGAAGGGAACTAAAGGAACTCATTTACTTGGGGAAAAATGGGAATGAGGCCTTCTGAGGATAAAGGTTGTTTTCTCCAATCAGCCCTGTGATCAAACCTGGAGAAGGGAGTTCTCCAGAGTGTCTAGGGCTCTGGGAGGTGGGAGTATCAATTACTTATATTCTTTTTGCTGCTCAAAGGAATATGTCTCCTAGAAGCAACAAACATTTTTCAGGTACATAAAACCACATGAGGTACAGAGATCCAGATGTGCCAGTTTTCACTGAAAGAAGACTGATGATTGTCCAAGAGTTTACACTTGAGATCTTCAAAGATGAAATCTATCAGCTTATGTGGCCTCCCTTCCATCCTCTCATCCTCCCTCCCTTCTTTCCTTCCTCCCTCCCTCCCTCCCTTCCTTCTTGCCTGCCTGCCTGCCTGTCTGCCATTCTTCTTATACTTTGTAGAAAGCTACTTACGCTCTTGCTCTTCGCCCTCCAAGGGAAAATGGAAACAAACAAAACACAAAACTTTGGAATAGCCAAACAATCCATACTATATCGAATGTAGAATTTCATGTTATGCATTACAACAAAATTTTTTTAGTTTAGTTTAGAATTTTCTTTACTTTTATAAGTCCCCCCACCCCGCCCATGTTACAACAATTTGTGGAAGAGCCAGGAAGTGCTTTGAAAATGCCACATAAAAATAACTATGCAAATATAAAAGTAAAATATACTAATTAATTGATATGGATTTAATTAATAATGTTGCTTTAGAGCATGCTTTAGAAGTTTTAGAAATTGAAGTTTTAGAAATTGAAGCTAACTTCTGTGGTATTTTCAATATATAAAATTAGATATTTATGTATTTATTTATTTATTTTAGGCGTTTAAAACCAAGGATGGATATCTTGTGGTTGGAGCAGGAAATAATCAACAGTTTGCTACTGTGTGCAAGGTAATCTGTAATCACTGGGATGGGCCGATGATCTATGCAACGACTCGTTTTGTTGAAAGCCAGGAAAGTTCAGTTTTACATAGAACAATGTCATTAGGTCTATAGCCAACTTGAGACCCCCTGCCTTCTCCCCTAATCCATTTTTATACTCACAAATGCTAAGGACATGGTCTGAATTAGCATTCTGGGGTTTTTTTTTTTGTTTTTTTTTTTTTTGAGGTATCTGGCTGTATTTTGAAATGAAGCATAGTACATAGTACCAACATGACCTGGACTAGTAGTCCAGTGAGGAAAGGGAAAGAAAAAGAATTCATTTTAAAGGCATTTTTAACACCAGGACATTTTTCTTTTGCTTTCCTTTTTTTTTTTTTTTAAATTTTCTTTATTAACAACATGAGACCTAATTAAGCCCAAATACAATGTAATACCAATTTATTGTTTTAGCCACTAGAAAACTAAACATTTTTTTTCAAATTAGCCTTTGTTTAATGAGTACCTTTCTGCAGAGTTCACGTTTTAAGTTTTAGTAATTAAGGTTATATTAAAAATGTTGCTCCTCAATAAGATTTTTTAAAAAGGTCTTGGAGTCATTAAGGATAATTTTATGTTGAAGATTTTGTTTTTGGCATCACTTGGATATTTTTTTATTTTATGTTTTTACTACTAACCTAGATTTTTGGGTTTTTTTGTTTTTATTTAAGTCTTTAGGTTCCTGTTCACTTTTTCCAGTTCTAACCCCAGAAATATAATCTAGCTTTAAAAAATCTCTATTTAAGTTTTTGTTTTAATTTCTCTTACAGGTAGGGAAAGGTCTTACCTGTTAAGGATGTTTTTCTGATGGGGAGTTTATTATCTTGTACTAATCATAGATTAGTATGAACTAATGTTCACTATGTTCATAGTTCACTATGAACTTTCAGGTTTATTAAAGATGCCTGTGAATTCCTTAGGGGAGCCTTCTTTATTGCCATTAACTTCTTATGTACAAAAATTATTTATTACTGTGGCTGTTTTGTATGAGAGGTTAATGAGCACAGCGAAAAACCACAGCAAATGGGTGGGAAGTGCTATGGAGAAGGTGACAAATGGAGACAGTTCCTATTGCAGCAAAGGCTGGAACATCTGAGGTGGGAAAGAGGGGAGCTTTCATAACGGTGACTCTGAGTAAGCGGAGAGAAAATGGATTCAAACATTTGATCTAGGATCAAAGAATCTTTATTATGAACGGTCAACGTTAAAAATATGAAACATACGGAAGCCGTTGCCTGTGAAGTCATTTGCGTACTCTTGCTGCAGAGATGTAAAAGCCAGTTCATTGCTATAAATGAGTACAGATTTTCTTTCTGGGCCATATGTTTTGGAGTTTTCTCTCTCCAGAAGGGGGGGTTGGGGGGGTAGAAATTACGGGTTGACATATTCTTCACTGTTGAAAATAGCCGTACTGAATTCTTTTTATTTTTGATTCATTACTGCTGATCAGTTTGAAACTTTTGAACTTCCTCATAAATATCCATAAGAACATTTTTGAAAAAGATTTTTATTTCAAAGCAGAATATTTGCCATAAGTTTGAGTACTAAAATATGACTTATTGTGATGGTGCATTATGATACATTTGTTTAAAAGGAGACCATCAGAGGGCCTTTGAGAATGGCATACTTGACCTTGCTTTTCCATATGTGAGTTATGAATGATTATCCGTGTTATGAGCCCTTAAGACAATGTCTATCAGATTCTTGGAGATACTCAAGAAAAGTTTTATGTGTGGAGGATTTGAATGTTATTTCCATCATTTACTGGGCATCTTGAGCAAACCTTGCAATCTGATTGACTTTATATATCCTTACATGTAAACTTGCCTTAAAAACCTTTTAACCTAAGAAAAATGGTCTGTTTCCTTATTCCATATATAGTGGATTTCTTCTCGTATTTTTTGTTCAGATTTATCTGTTACTGAGGGGCTTGTCATTCATACTGGCTTTGTAGAAGATGAGGTCCCCAGTTTTTTACAGTAAGCCCATCAATGGTTCTTTTGCCAAGTAAATAGTGAAAGATAGGGCAGCTCTCTCTCCTAGGGAGAAATATAGCAGTATTGTCTGTGATGAATGTGTAATTTACTTAGGCCCAGTCTCTTTCCAAAATGGAATTTGATATACCGGCTGACTAATGCTTCTTGGGGACGGGTCCTATTAAGGAGCGCTTATTGTCAGGAATTACAGTGAGAACAAGAACAATGGGTTCAAGGCTTGGAGTTCAGAAAATCTTTCTGCATATAAAGTGAACCTTGGCTTAGAACAAATCCTATTTTATGTCTCTTAACATGATACAGAAGAGTAGGGAACAGGAGCATATGTAAGCTATTTTAAGCTGATTGATGCCAATACTAATGGGTATTCCTATTTGAAGTACATTGATATCCTTTTAAAAGTCATTTAGACTGAAAGTTTCTTTTATTGCAGGCAATATGCGAGGTTCTCAACTCCCTCTCAACAGAGGGAATCTCCTTGAGCTTCATTCCCAAAGATTTTGACTTAGTATGTCTGAAGTGGGATATAGGAAACTCCAGTCCGAATAAGCATTGTTGTTGATGCTGGAGTGGGTGGTCTGAGGACATGATAGCATAATTCTAAGGCATACCATGAGTCTTGACACTAGTCAGGTGACCTCTGGTGAGGCACTTAATCTTGGCTAAGCATCTGCATTCTCAGTCAAAGATTATAATACATAACTCTCCTAATACATAACTTTTAGAGTTTCATAAGAATTAAATTGGATAAGTAAAATACGCAGTCCAGGCCCGGCTCACAGTATACACTTCGTAAATGGCCTCTGTAAAAATTAGGTTTGGAGATTCTGGTTCTGAGTAAGATAGAGTAAGCACACTCTCCCTATCTCTTCCAATGAACATAATGATAAAACCTGGAGAGAATGTATGGACCAACTCTAAGAGGATTCTGAAAAGTAAGTAGTAGTAGGTGAACTGGGAAAGAACACCAGAATTTAAAGTACCTCTGGGGGAAAAAAAGTACCTCTGGGACTCCTGGGTGGCTCAGTCAGTTAAGCCTTTGGCTCAGGTCATGATCCCAGGACCCTGGCATCAAGCCCCGCATCAGGCTCCCTGCTCAGCAAAGAGTCTGCTTCTCCTTCTCCTCCCTCTGTGCGCTTCTTCCCCCCCCCCTCTCAAACAAACAAACAAACAAATAAATAAATAAAATCTTAAAAAAAAGCCAAACTCCCAAACCAGAAGTAAGTTTACCATATTTTCTACAATGATTTCTTTACATTGAGCTGAAAACATGGAAATGGGCACTAGGAAACAGAGCTGAGTCCTAGGAGATGCCCTTCATGCCTTGAGTGAGGAGCACGAAAGTGAGCTCTAATAGTAGAGAAAGTATGGAAATCCTGCATCTTTGCTTGCTGTCTGTTTTCTCATTCCCTACCCCACAAACAACCCTGTAGTAGGAGCAGGAGATGAACAGGAACTAAAACCCTGAGGAAGGAGAAATTTCTTCATTATCTCTGAGCTGTGCTCCCCTGAAAAAGGGGTGAATCTTTATGGCTTTTTCCTCTGTCCTCCCATTGCTTGGCCTCCACCCTGGAAGTATGCTGGGAAGTAGGCTAACTATCGGGGAGCCCCAGGGAACTGGAGGGAGCCTGCAGAGAGGGATGAATTTGGAAAGTGAGCTTTGAAGGTGTTTGTGAACTTCTCTCAGCCCTGAGCTGCATGTACACTGATCTGATCCTATCCAGCCCACCAAAGAGGTTTCGAACCACTTTGAAAGTTAACACACAGAATACTGCTCAGGAGGCAGCCTGACCCTTAAGTGGGACACATGCAGGATGGATTCAAACAGCATCACAAGGACTTTGAGAACTGAACTAACACTAGAACCAAAGCACATGGAAGGCGGGTAGGGGCTTGCGGCCTGGACCTAACCAGATCAGTTGCTTACTAAAAACAATAACAATAACGTTGCTGTAGGGTTTAAACAAGACCCAGAGGCTCATAATATAATATTTAAAACATCCAGGATACAATCCAAAATTACTCAGCATATGAAGAACCAGAGCTTGCATGAGAAAAGACAGTCAATAAATGCCAGCGCCAAGAGGACACAGATGTTGGAATTAACTTACAAAGACTTTAAAACAGCTATTATAAAAATGCTCCAACAGGCATCACAGATACTGTTGAAATAAATGGGAAAGGAGAAATGTCCAGCAAAGAAAGAGAAGATAGGAAGAAGAACCAACTAGAAACTGAGGAACCGAAGAATACGACCACCAAATAAAAAAAAAAAGAAACCCCTCAGTGGGTGAGCCCAATAACACAACGGAGATGGCAGAGGAGACAGTCAAGGAATTTAGAATAGGTAAATAGAAATTATTCAATCATGACAGAGACAGAGAGAGAGAGAGAGAGAGAAAGATGATCCCCTCCCCCAAAAAAATGAAAGAAAGAAAGAATAAATCTTCAGGAGCCTTCGGGATAGTAACAAAAGGTCTAACATTGATATCATTGAGATCCCAGGTGGAGAGGATGAAGAGTACATTCTGAAGAAATATTTAAAGACATAGTTGCTGAAAACTTCCCAGACTTGTTGAAAAATAAAAACCTGCAGATTTCACAATTTCAGCAAACCCCAAATAAGATAAACCAAAGTAAATCCATGCCTAAACACACCCAAGTCTTCCCACTGAGAACGAAGGATCGAGGAAAAGGTGTTGAAAGCACCTGAGGAAAATAATAGATTACCTGTGGGGGAAGATGGACTCAGCTGACTGCAGATTTTTTGTCAGAAACTGGGAGTTCAGAGCCAACTGGCACCAAAGGGTCAAACCAGAACGCTAGGTCCAGTAGAAACATTCTTAGGAAATGAAGGTTCGTTAAAGACATTCTTCCCTCCCCCTTCCCTTCCTCCCTCTTTTCCGTCCTTCTTCTTTGAACAAACCCACCCTTCATTCTTTGAGGGGGTGAAATAGCACCTCGTTGGAATACTTCACATGCACTTGGTGCTCAGTGTGTCAGGCACTTTCACTGACATTGCTTCATTCCACCCCAGGCAACGCTTTTCTCAAGCATGGAAGGGATGGCTGTGGTCACAGCCCTGGAAGCAGTCTCTTGAGAAACACTGGGAACGGCAGCGTGGCTGAGGACAGAACCATAATTACTTTGACCCACTGTTTCATACCAACTTGCACAGAGAAAAGAGGTGCGATGAGTCATTCAGAGAATGACATCTGAGGGCGTCCCAGTTACCACTGAGTACAATGACTGAGCAGCTTTTTATCCAGCTTACACTATTTCTGGGTGAGGCCAGATTTGCGGGTTTAACCTGTGATTTGGTGAAGTCACTTGCTTCTTCCGGGAAAGTCTTATTCACTCCTAGGGAGGGGAGGGCGGGTCTCCATTCCTGGACAAGCCTGGTGGCCGCTTCTGGAATCAGCTGTGGTGACAGGGAGGTTTTTAGAAAGGGTGCTCTATATGGTGTTGCTTTTTAAAATCTGGGGGAGGAATGCTGTCTTTATTATTCCTCAAGGAAACGAGTAAGTGAAGCCCATGAAAGAGAAATGACACATGGAGATGCTCTCTTTACTCCAGGGAACCTTCTTCACTTCTCTGTCCTTTGTGAGATGATTAATGGATTGATTTTATTTAAACTGTAGGAAACAAATGAAACCATTACATGTTTATATTTCAAGTAAATACATTACTCGAGGTAGTGAAGCTTTCTGTAGGCCACATGGCCTGCCCCGAGCCCATAAATGCTCCTTCTGACTTTCCAACACAACTGCCAAACACTGCCTCCACACATTCTTTATAAAACATCTTTTCCATTCCAAATCCACTTGGTACTTTCATTATGGTCTTGTTAAAATTGCAAGATGTCCAAAGGGACTTGCAAGATAGATTTTCCCTTTATTGAGGAGGAGCAAAAGAGGGAGTATATAAAAGTATTTCTATTTGTTATTCCTTCAGGGAGACATAGTAAAGAAAAATAGTGACACTTCTATAGGAAGAATATCTTTTAATTTGACATTGTTTTAATGGCAAGCATTTGGGGCAAATGTATATGCTTTTCCTTTATTTTAGCACCTTGTACAACATCCTGGATAGGGCTTCTGGGACAGATAGTATTATTTTATTTATGTGTGGAACAAATAAGTGGACATACCTACAAGATCTATGTTGATTATGGGCTCCGTGTAAGTGCAGACATGTACTTATGATATTGGTTCTTAGAACTAGGTCAGTTTTATCGGGTTTTGTATCTCTGTATCTACTCTCTCTAAGCAAGACTTATTATGGGGATGTAGGTATGTGCCTGCAGATGGGAGCACAGAACAAGAGTTCTGTAAATGTGGTAAAAACTTCTCATAAATGACAAACTCAGTCACAGCATTACCCCCTCTGATTGCATGATCCTTCCATCTCTGTTCCTTTGTTGCTCCATATGCCTCTGTCTGGAAGCCTAAAAGTCAGCAAGGAATGATCCTGGGGAGCCTGTTGGTAGGCCCAGAACACTTGCACTCACAGGCAGGTACATGAAAAATTGTGAATTATATATTAAAATTATTTTTCCTTTTTAGATCTTGAATGTGCCGGAACTGATTGCTGACTCCAAGTATAAAACTAACCACCTTCGTGTACAGAATAGAAAAGAACTTATCAAAATACTATCTGCACGGTAAGCTT
Source organism: Procyon lotor (assembly GCA_028646535.1). NCBI lineage: Eukaryota > Metazoa > Chordata > Mammalia > Carnivora > Procyonidae > Procyon > Procyon lotor. The sequence goes on from CM053614.1 coordinate 79,731,587, forward strand.
GCATCTACTGTGGTACACTTAAGAATGAATATGTCCTTAGCACTTGCCTGATTTGTGTATGTGTACGTGTGTGTGTGTTCTTTTTTGCCTTTTTAAAGATTAACCTATAATTCTCTTCCATCTCACAGAATGGGTTAGTGGGAAGATATTTCAAAGCTGTGTTTTTTTCTTTATTTGAAAGCATTTTATGTGTCTTAATGAGTACTGACTTATAAGAATGATATCGATAAGAAAATCACTATGGTTTGAAATAGATCTTTTCTCTATAGCATGTATAAGTTAGTATAGTAACTAACTTTGGGTTTGGGTTTAGTCTATTATAAATACTATTAGCAACAATACAACTATACAACAATACAATTGCTAATAAATACTATTAGCAACTATACAACAATAATTTAACAATTTAACAATACAACACAATTTAACATTTTTTTTAAACAGCCTTTGCTGTTTAAATGCTCTACATACATGATCCCATTTAACCCTTACAGTCATCCTGTGAGGTAAATTCTATTCCCATTTTACGTATGAGGAAACTGAGACAAAGAAAGGTAAAGTTGAAAGTTCTCCTGTGAAGTCTGTCATAATGATGTTTTGAAAATGCCAGCTTGAGTTATGGGTCATAAGGGATTAATGTTAATCAATGAGAGTATTTGATTTCTAGATTATTCCATTCATGTCAGGTTATACTTTTATTAAAACCTGCATCAAATCTTTCAAGTTTCCCTCAGAAAAAAGGGTACTAATTCTTACTCTTTCCAGTTTCACTTTGGTTTATATCTAAACTTCTCTGTATAGAGTAGGCATTGTGTTTTTTGCGGATCTAAATGCCCACATGAGCTGTTCTTCAGTGTGGAATATTTTTTTTTTCTCATCATGCCCATAAATGAAGTACTTTTGCTCCAATATTATGTCTTGTCTTTTGAAAGGGCTCTTGTTTTTCTCTGTAGTGTGTATCAAAGTTCTGAGACAATAAAATTCTGCTACTATAATTTTTATTTCTGTCCGCCTGGGATTGGGGCATCTCTGGGTGGATCAACAACGTTCATTACCTATTTGCCCTTTTCTGGACTGCTTGCATCTCTTCCTTGTGCCCCAGACTCTTTGATCAGTGGGGGCTCTGTGTGGGGCTGATGCTCAGAGATCACGGGATGGGGCTCCCCTGTCCTGGTCATTGGTGCAGTATCAGTCTGATTCTACCACAGAGCCTAAAAGTCCTCAATCATTAACCTTTCCTCACATGAGAATTGGCCATTTATATATGCTTTTTGCCTCTTTGCCTTTCCAGCAGTTTTTAATCCATTTAATTCACTGATAGGACTTTTTCCTTTCACACCATGGTTACCCAGTTTCAATAATAGGCATTTGTGAGAGCCTTATCAAAAGCCCTTTGATAGTCTAAATAAATCACACCCATGCTGTGAGAAGAGTGGACCCAAGAAAAAATCCAAAACCTCGGCAGATACAAGTGTCATCTTGTTCTTTAGATGCCGGCACTTTTATAACTTCAAGAACCACAAAGTTAAGTTATTGGTGTCTGAGGCCCTGAAACGTTTATTCCTGGCTAACTTCTGTCCTAGAATTCTGCTGTGAAGAGACTTCTAGTGGCATCTGTAACACATTAATTTCTGTTTTTTCTCTTCGGAGTGAATTAAGTCATTTGCCACCTTTTCCTTCTCCTGTTCTAGACGCAGAAGTGGAAATTTCATCATTTTGGAACCCTTCAGGTTCTTATGTCTTAATTCAGATGTAACAAGGAATAAGGAATCGAATCCCGTAGAAGAAACGAGGGGTAGCCTGAGGAGAGGAAATTGATAGGGGAGGTCACACTGTCCTGGGTCCTGCTGTTCAGACACAGACCACAGAGAGCCCGCGCTGCCCAGAGGTTGGCTTGCCTGCTCCCCGGTGCTAGCATGTTGATGGTTTTTGGTGCTCTCCTGGGGTCTGTGGTTCTTCACTCTCTGTCAGCTGAAGTCTCTTCTGCCTGGTGGATCCAGTAGTGATGAGGAGGGGAGATTAGGAGGCTATTCATTGCCGTTTACAACCCTGTCATTTGTTTTCCTCAGCAAACGTCCCTGGATTCATTAGTACTGTTCAGTGCTTGGCATTTAGAATTCAGAAGTCTCTGTGAACGTGCAAACAGGTATCTTTTCCACGAGATGATTCTACGTTTTCTGTGAAATATTCAAAATGTTTCGTGGCTCTTGATTATCGGATTAAATCTGGTCTTTTTAGTCTGATGTCATGGTCTTCCACAGCCTGACATGATCTTTTCTTTCCATCTTTTTCTCGGCCTAAAGCCCCTCCTAGGGCCGCACTCCCTTCTGTGTCTTTTGTTCTCTCTCTGGAATGCTTCCCAGACTTACTATTATTCTGAACACACTCATGCTTCAGGGTCCATCCTACAGCTTCAGGAAACCATCCTCAGACTATTTGAGATCCCGGCCAGACGTCAACCCTTTCAGAAAAGAAGTTGTCCCTGAGCACTGATTCAGCTCCAGTCTACCACTTATCTGACCCAAACAGGATCTGCTTTACCTGCTGTGGGTAGTGCTGTTCCACGTGTGTGGAATATACTGTTCCTTTCACGGGGCAGCTGTTTCGGGCCCTGTGAGTCACAGACCACACGGATGCAGGGAGAAAGGAAGGGGAGGAACCAGCACTTATTAGACGCCTTGATGTACCAGAAAAGAGTTGTTATTCCCATTTTACTGATGAATATTCTAGTAGGGAGGTTAGTCCCAAGGTTCCACACGTAGTGAATAGTTAGAATTCAAAAGGCTATGTTTCTTTTCCATATGTCCTATTGTGTCCCTAAAGTGGTACCTGAAATGTTACTCTGTCTTTATTTACTCAATGAATATTTACTGAGCACTGGGGATAGAGAATTAAATGAGACAAAGTAAGTTGGTGACGAATAATGCAGGGATGGAAAATGAGGAGTGCCAAAAGTTGGTTATGAGGCGGGCCATTCCATTTAAGCTGGTCAGGGAGGGCCTCTCTGATAAAGGGACATTTGTCCTGGAGTTGGTGAGGGATAGGGCCTGCAGATAACTGGGAGAAGCTTTTTAGGCAGCAGGTGCGTGGGTGGGAGTTTAAGGAGTAGCAAAGAGGACAATGAGCCTGGAGCTCAGTGATTCAAAGAAGAGTAGGGGGGAGGTGAGTCCAGGGAGAGAGAGGGAGGTGGGTCGGAGGAAAGGGAGTGGGCGGAGGAGGGGTTAAAGGAGGGGGATGGTGGGATGGGTAAACAGGTCTAGGGAGAGAGTGGGGGAGGTGGCCAGAAAATCATGTTGCAAAAGTTATGATACACTTTATAATAGTTTCTTAAACTTGTGAAATAAAGGAATTATTTTCATCATAAGGTGAGTTTGCTTTTTAGCAACCACTACTTTCTATTTAGCCTGTGCTTAACCGACTGAGCCACCCAGGTGGCCCAGAAGACACGTTTTCCCCCCAGTTTTACTGAGACATACTTGACATATGACGTTGTATATTTTAAGATGTACAACATAATGATTTGATATTTGTATATATTGCAAAATGGTCATCACCATCAGTTAACATCTGCCACCTCACATAGTTACACATTTCTTTTTCTTATGATGAAAAGTTTTAAAATCTACTCTTAGCAACTTTCAGATACACAGCACTGTTAACTACAGTGACCTTGGTGTTCTCCTATGGAATCTATAGACTCAGTTTGAAAGCCTACCAGAAATGTCAGTCACTTACCTCACTTTTCTGTTATTCTTGCTAACTGCGGTCTGATGCTCCTCTCCGAGAGCAGCCAGGCTCATTCAGAAAGGCAGCCGCATGTTTTTGTCATCAGTTGAGTTGTCCACAGCCAGCACACACACAGCTCCCCTCAGGTGCTCTCAGGTGTTACTATTCCCCAAATGTGGCTGTGAACAAGTTTTTTTTTTTTTTTTTTTTTTTAATTTAAAGGTGAAGACTTTTCCCTTGAGCTTGCCATTTTATCCAAGGTGTTGCAGAAAGTCTGTTTACCCAGCTGCAAAGACTGAAAACTATGCAAAGCTGAACTATGTTAAAAGTCCCCAGCTAAAATACAGAAGAGATATAGTAGAGACTAATCCAGGGCCTGTTAAACCCCTTCTTTGCTATGCCAAGGAGCAATGTCTCCTAAGCCTGTGCTGCTTATGCCCTGGATCAGCATTTTTGCAGTTGTAAAGACCTCAAGGGAGAGATTGAAAATCATGGTATGCGTTGAAACCAAGAAGAGAAGAATAAAGATGTAGTGTTGGGAGTTGGGGAAAAATAATAGGGAGACATGAAATGAGGAGGAAGAAAACGAGAAATGACAGAAAAAATAGACATACAATTCATTTTATTTATCTCCTTTCCTTTCTTCACTATTACTGGCCACTGACCATGTGCACTTGTCCTGCAGCTATAGAGATGGAGGGAGACATCTAGGCTCTTGAGGAGTTCATATCTAATTAGGAAAATAAACAAGTGAAGCAGTGGTTTGAGTAGTGTGTGCTAAGTGCCACGGTAAGCAGACAAGGTGCTGAGAGCCCAGAGAAAGGGCAGCTACCTCAATGTGGGCAAGTCAGGGAAGGCTTCCTGGAGATGGTGCCACCTGAGATGTCTTAAAGGACAAACAAATAGGTGAAGAAAAAAAGATAGTACAAAGGAGGAAATATTGGATGGAGTGTAATTTCCTAGGGAGAAAACATAATAAGTAATAAAAGAAAAAAAATAAAGTAGCTTGGAAACAAACTGATGACAACTATTAAATTGCTTCTTGAAAAATACTACACATGTTCAGCAAGTGTATGTCAACTATTTTAAGAGTTGGTTACACTAAGAGGATATAAGTAAAAATTAATAGTGTAAGATAAATTTACCTTTTATTTTTTTTTTAAAGATTTTATTTATTTATTTGACAGAGAGAGAGAGATCACAAGTAGGCAGAGAGGCAGGCAGAGAGAGAGGGAAGCAGGCTCCCTGCCGAGCAGAGAGCCCGATGCAGGGCTCGATCCCAGGACCCTGAGATCATGACCTGAGCCAAAGGCAGAGGCTTTAACCCACTGAGCCACCCCGGCGCCCCGATAAATTTACCTTTTAAAATGCTGTGGCAATTCCTTTGCTGAAATAAATTTTTTTTGGTTTTGAATGATCTGATTTTTATTAAGCTTCTGATATATAATTGAATATTTACTTATTTTTAGAGTTTACTGTATTAAAATGCTGTAAAATCAAGTGCAGAGTTCAGAGTCTTCTAAACGGAAGTGCTAAACAAGTATTTGTTGAACTCAATCAAAGGTTTGTTTGTCAAAGACCTTCATCTTAACTGATTACTTCCAAAACTTGGTGTCAAATTATTTTTAATTGGCTTGTTCAGAATATTGGAGAGTTGGACCTGGAGCATTTTTTCACTGTTGAGAGGATCGTAATGTCAGAGGTGCCTCAATATGATGTTAATTTTTAAAAACTGACATCAAGCAAATTTGGTCCTTCTGCTTCCCTGCCTAAGTCTTTCAGGGAGTCTCCACAGCTTTGAGGAGAAAGTTTAAACTATTTTTTTTTTTTTTTTAAGATTTACTTACTCATTTTAGAGAGGTGAGGCAGAGGGGCAGAGGAAGAAGGAGAGGGAGAGAGTCTCAAGCTGACTCCATGCTGAGGGCAGTCAACCCCATGACCTTGAGATCATGACCTGAACAGAAACCAAGAGTCAGATTGTGCCACCCAGGCACCCCTAAACTATTTACCTTACCACAATGTAATTGCCTTCTGCCTTGTTGCAACTCCTTATTGTGTGGCCTGGTGTTTTAACCCATTGTGTCTTCCCATCTGTTCATTGGTTTTCATTAAAAGGATGAAATTTCTTTGTCTCCCTGGCTGCTACCTTCAAAATGATCTCACAATTCAGAGCTTTTCCTGCCTCACTTGTCTGTTTTAAGCAGCCCCTCCCATACCGCTGTGTCTAAGCATCTACTGTCTTCAACTATCATCTGTTGTCCTCCTTGACAAGATGGTCAATTTCTAAATTTCTTAAATAATCTTGAAATTTCTTAATTTCTTACCTTTTTAAAGACTGTGTTTTTAGAGCCAGTTTAGGTTCACAGCACTATTGAGAGGATGGTACAGAGAGTTTCCATGTGACCCCCACCCCCATCTGCCCCCACCAGAGAGGGACATCTGTTGCGATCGATGAATCTACACCGACGCACCATAAGAGATGGTATCTTTTTTGATTTTCTGATTTTTATTTCTAATGTCTCTTTGGGTTTCCAGTGCTCAAAAAAGAAATGTTCTTGGGGTGCCTGGGTGGCTCAGTCATTAAGCATCTGCTTTCGGCTCAGGTCATGATCCTGAGGTCCTAGGATCAAACCCTACATGGGGCTCCCTGCTCAGCGGGGAGCCTGCTTCTCCCTCTCCCACTCCCCCTGCTTGTGTTCCTTCTCTTGCTGTGTCTCTATCTGTCAAATAAATAAATAAAATCTTAAAAAAAAAAGAGAAAGAAATGTTCTTTTAGTCAGTGAGTTGGAGTCAATGAAGGACTGAATGTGAGGCTGGAGTCCTCCACTGACTAACTCTGTGGCCTTGAGCCGTCCTCTGATTCCTCTGAGCCTTGGGTCCTCATGTGTATATGATGTGTATGACAATTCCTATATCATCCTGAGAATTAAAATCCAGAACACACATGAAAGTAGCCTCACAACACTCAGTACACAGCAGAGCTCATTCTGTTTTAGGAGAATCTCAATCCCTCAGCATCCTATATTACAGTTCTCCAATTTTTTTTACCATCAAATTTCTCCTGTATCTTTTTTCATAAAAAAGATTGAACCCCCTATTTTTGAGAAAATTTTCTCTCCCAAGCTGTAAAGCGTTCGTGAGTTCCACAATTTTTATTTAATAAAGTTCTATGTAACTGCCAGTCAAATCCCAATTAGGATGATATAACGAGTATTACTGTATTGATTTAAGTCCAGCAACAGGAAAGCGTGATATTGTATAGTTGGCCTGTGTGGCCTTGTTGCAGCTAAGTAAATGATTTCTTTTAAACACTTTTGAAATATTAAAAATAGCTCACAAGACCTGGAATACATTTAACTTTGTACAGCATTCTTAATAAAGGCTATTAATAGTGCTTTGTTTTTTTTAATTGAAAGTGGTCCATTCCCTTTTGAGAGACACTTGTTTCTCAGTGTGTGCAATGAATTTGGAACTTGTGAACACTCCACTTAAATTATTCCTGCATTTGTGGCTGTCCCCTCATGAAGAATGAAACATTTTGTGTTCCTTAGTTGCTATGCAGTGTTAATAGCCTCTATGAAAAAAACTTCAGCTGGGGCCTTTTAACTGGGAAGTAAAATATACCTACAAGTTCCCTGTGTCATTTTTACGGTTAAGTTTTTCAAAGTTTCAATGGATATTTTTGGCCTTCCTGAAAGCTGTTGAATTTAATTTTCTGTTAAACAACATCTGTAATTTCCTTAATTTTTATTCTTACTAGAAAATGAAGCTACAGTTAACCCTTGAGCAAAACGGGTTTGAACTGCACAGGTTTGCGTGCATCTTTTATTTATTTATTTATTTATTTTGTAAATACAGGACAGGACGGTAAATGTACTTTCTCTTTCTTGTGATTTTCTTAACAACGTTTTCTTTTCTCTAGCTTACTTTCTTGTAAGAATGTGGTATATAACACACGTAATGTACAAAATATGCATTAATCAACTGTGTTATCAGTGAGGCTTCTGGTCTATAGTAGGCTGTTAGTGGTTAAATTTTAGGGAAGTCAAAAGTCACACACAAATTTTCAACTTTATGAGGGGTTGGCACCCTTAACCTCTATGCTGCCCATTCATTCATTCATTCATTCATTCATTCATTCATTCATTCATTTATGATTGAGAAAGAGAGAGCACCAGTGGGCAGAGGGGCAAAGGAAGAGAGAGAGTCTCCCCACTGATCCGGAAGCTTGATGCAGGGCTTAATCCCAGGACCGTGGGATTGTGACTGGAGTTGAAGGCAGACACTTAACTGACTGAGCCACCCAGGTGCCCCTAGGCTCTGTGCTGTTTAAGAGTCAATTCTACTTTATATTTCATTTCTAACAGCTATCATTTACTCCTTCCCCTTGCTGATTTCTTAAATCCCTAATTTAGTCCTTCTCCTATCTTTCTTTCCTGGCTCCATCTTCCTATCCTTACCATATCTTTTACAATTTGAATTGTTTCAACACAAAATTACAAATGGATATTATGTATCACCTTCCTTTCACTTATTTGCATGAAGGCTTCATTGAATAAGTGGTTTGCTTAGGGAACAGGGAGGATTTTATCAGTGTCCACCTATATGATAGAATTTAAAAGGGCTAGAAGGAACCTCTATTCCATGGAATATAACCCTTCCTTATACATGGTTTGCTGATTACTACCCTAAAGAGGCTAGAGTCAACTGACTACATGAGGTGGATAAAGTGATCTTTTCCCAACTGCCCAAGCTCTTAGTTAAGATTGGATGTTCTGGCCATGGCATAGACATTATTTCCTCTATAATGCATATCTTCATCCCAGTTTATAAACATGGCCTGAGCATATTTCACAATTTCCAGAGTGACCAGCAGGCTAATGGGGAAGAGATTGTGGTACAAGATGATGAACACCAGTAAGTCAAACCCTAAGCTGTGAGAGCTGAATTCCTTCATCCTGATATACCAAATGCTTTCTCCATACCATTCATTCTAGAGTATGGGTCCCACACAGCTCACCAAGGACATGGCCAGGAGCAGGAGGAACAACACCAGAATCTGTACATTGGTCACCTTCTTAACATTTGATCTCTTGAGAGGCAATTTGATAGAATTCTGCATGAATTTGGTTTCAAATCCAGTGTAAACAACGATGCCAAGGATCCACTGAGTATTTTTAAGTTGTGTACCTCTTAGCAAGACCTGATCAGGTCCAATTGGAACAGGGCTTTCACCACGTAGATACAAGGTTCCAGCAAAAGTATTGAAATGACGATTAGGTCCTTCACGTTCTATTTTTCCAGATAGGCTTGACAATTGTTTTTCTGTTTGCGTTTCAGCTGTTTCTAACAAAGTCTCTCATATTTTTAGGTTTGTCTCCCCATCCAGATTAGATGTTGCGACATAACATGTTACCCGAGGTTCACTGGAAGAAATCAGAACCTTGTCTGCAGGAAGGAACTGTCCGTTAGAGACCTTCACAATGTCTCCCACATTTACCTCTTTCCACATGATCATTTTCCATGTATTCTCTCTTAACACTATCGCAGTCTTTGTGTTAACTAATTTGTCTGCCATGTGTCGTCTCTGATCCAGTTTTTGCAGAAACTGTTCTTAAGGGGCTCATTGAGGTAAATGGTATGGACTTTGGACACATCTGATTCTTGCAGAGACTGTTGCCAGCCCATCTTTTGCTTCACCTTCTGACAGCCCGAAGAGAAATGGACAGCTCAGTTTCAAAGGCTGGGAAGGCCACGCTCAAGTCACCAGCATAGCAGTTTTGGTGAGGGCCATCTTCCTGGTTCACAGCCAGGGCATTCCCATCATGCCCTCACCGTAGGGAAGGGCAGTGTAAGTAAGTTTTCTCAGACTTTCTCCTCAGAGAAACATGGAAAAAGTGGAGAAATCATTAAAGCTCAGGCTGCCTAAGGGAGGCAAAGAGCAGAGGAATAGGCTGAGAGCAGTCACAGTCTGGAGCCCCAGGGATCAAGTTCCCCTCGCTGATACTTCTGCCAGGGCTGGGAGGCTGGGGAAGTCTCTTTTAACTCTGATTCATTCCTCTCCTCTCTAAACCTGGCAACTATCGACTCTCCCATGTCTACATGTTTTTAATATATAGAGAGAAACTTATTGTTTGCTCCCTCTGAAACTCTTTGGTTGGTCTAATATTCTCTTTCCCATAATGATCACATTTTAAAATCTTCCTGCCAGCCTTCCCCCCCCCGCCTGCCTTGACTTCTACTAGTATCTTATGAGGCTGCATTTCATGTGATTTATGTATATCCTCAACCTACATGTTTAGTTTATTGCAACCTCCCTCCTGACCTCTTATAGTGCTTTGAATCCTATTCTTGTAGGTTTATCTGGCATTCAGTGCAGAGGGCTGATTGGGATAAATGGATCTGATGTTTTGGTGAGGGTCACATTTGTTTTTTTATATGATCCATGGCAGCTCGGCCATTATCAGCTAATAGATGGGTCCTTGTAAAATGTCTATATTTTATGTGGTACATTTTCTGAATGTTGGTTCTTTGGAGATAGATTTAAGTGGCTATGTGTTGTTACTATAAAATCAGCCTGGAGGGAAAAAGAATGAAAGAAACACAGCCCTGGAATGTATCCTTTTGGCTTACAGGATGCAAGGGGAACTACTGCAACTCCAAATAAGCTCCTCGTGACCAGGGCGCTTTCCACCCTGTTAAGAGAATTCTTTGTGACTGAGAATCAAATGATGTCTTTAAATGAGTCAGGATGAAACGGAATGGCATCTCCCTCCTCCCCGCTCCCCCATTTTTTTTTTCTTTCCAGGAGGGCTATAAACCATTCCATGTTGCCTTTTAGTATAAAGAATTAGATGGTGGTGGTGGGATATTTATATGTATGTACTGGGGCGGCGGGGGCGGCTGCAGGCGGGGAGGGGGGTGATGGTGGTGGGAGGGAGTCCAGTAAACTCTGTTTCCCTGGATAAAACATTTAATACGCTCATTTCTCCATTGGAACTTAATGTATATTTTTGGATTTATAGAATGTTAGAGTCCTAAACACTTGGGGAGCTGGATAGAGCTTCAGATAGCATCAGACTTAACCCCTCCCAAGAGTAAGAACTAGAAATTTAACAGCATCATGGCTGGAGGCTCTGTGCAATCTGGTGGGAGACTCTGCAAAGCTAACTCAAAAAGCTTTCCTTTTGGGAGAATGTAGGCACAGTTCTCCAGACTTTTCTGGCTGACCCTATTTTGCTCTTGACTTTCGAATTGGACAGAGAATCTGGAGTTTGATTCAGTCTCTTGACACTCTGGTTTGCTCCTCAGACCCCTAGACTCATCCCTGCCCTGCCTGATTTCCTGCCTGCCTTTGGCTCAGACCGAGTTCTGTTCGTCATCTACTTTGCCCCTGCTTGCATTCTATTCTTATCTCCTCCGAGGTTTGGTGCTCTAGCACAGGCCTCCTCTGGTCTTTGATCTTTCTATAGACTGATGTTTCTGGTAAGAGCTGACTCCACCTCTCCCCCAGTGCTGACAGCTGACATCCCTGCTGAGTCTTGATTTCCACCAGCTGTCCAGCATCCCGGACCATTTCCCTGGTGACCAGCTGCTCCTGACCGCCTTCACCTGGACGGTCCACAGTAGTCCTGGCAATCTGCTCACTGCTCCCCCATGTCGGACTAAACCTACCCTAGTTCCAGTTGCACATGTTTTGGCCAATAACACACAGCTCATTGGTGAGGCTCACATTGGAAATCTCCTGATTATCAATGCCTTTTCCATAGTACTCACAGAATAATGGCGTTTTCCTCTTTTCTCTGACTATAAGTGTTCTATTTAGAATATTACTGGCCAGGGAAAGAAAATAAGTGTACTTTCTGCACCTCACCCCTCACATTTACAAACACACACGCAGACACACACACACAACTTTTAATCTCTGAGTTTATAAAATTTACATTTTCCATTCTTAATGATTTTTCTTTCCTCTATTGTGAATTGTTTTTCTTTTTCTCATTTGCTAACTTTGGAAAGAAAAATCCAGACATTGGAATGTCTGAGTTTATTTAAGTCTCAGTACTCTGTTCAGTTTAATGAAGGGAAACAAAAAAGGGAAAATCAGAGTGCTGGCCTGGATCTTCATGGCCCCGAGGTTGACCCTCTCTGGCGGTCATTGATATATACTGTATCTGCGAAATAAGAGTAATTGATTGTTCCAAGCTATTTTTAAACATGTCAGGGTATAGAAATATACTCTAGAATATAGAAAGAACTACTAGAAAGTTAGAAATTGTGAGAAACATAATTGTTTTATAATAATTTAACATGCTATTTTCCAAAACAGGTTAAAAAAGAGAAAGAGGACTTATTTAGTATATTAAATGAGGTGGAAGTAGTAGATATGTCATATTGCATACCCAGCTAACAGAGAGCATGGTCTTTTCTAGTGTCTATGGAACATTTACAAACACTGGTTATAGACTAGGTTACAGAAAAAATCTTAGTAAGTTTCAACAAGGAAAAGTCAACTACAATGAAATATTTTAAAAATCAGTAATAGATTTAGAAATACAAGTATAGATAAAACTATAAAGCACAGTGTATAAATAAAAAAAATTTAAATAGGATTAAAATTTTAAAATCTTAGTTAACAATCGTGGTAGGCAAACCATCCTAGAACTTAACGCTTTAAAACGAATCAGCAAACTGTTTCTGTAAAGGGCTAGATAGTAAATTAAATATTTTTGGCTTTGGAACTAAATGATCTGCACCACAGCTGCTTAACTCTACCACCGTAGTGAGATAGTAACCATAGACAAGATTTCAATGAACGAGCATGACTGTATTCCACTAA
>CM053614.1:79746651-79750210 GCA_028646535.1 Procyon lotor
TTTGTTGCTCAGAGTCCACAGTCTCTCATGGTTCATCACCCCCTCCGATTTCCCCCCATTCACCCTTCCTTTCCTTCTCACAATGCCCTCCATGTTTTTCCTTATGCTCCACATGTAAGTGAGACCATAAGATAATTGACTCCACTTGACTTATTTCACTCCACATAATCTCTTCCAGTCCCGTCCATGTTGATACAAAAGTTGGGTATTCATCCTTTCTGATGGAGCCATAATATTCCATTGTATATAGTGCCATATCTTCTTTATCCATTCATCTGCTGAAGGGCATCTTGGTACTTTCCACAGTTTGGCAATTGTGGCCATTGCTGCTATGAACATTGGGGTACATTGGGATCTTGATATAGGTTGCACTGAATCTATAAATGGCTTTTGGTAGTATTGACATTTTAACAATATTAATTCTTCCAATTAATGAACATGGGATATCTTTCTGTTTATTTGTGTCTTTTTTACTGTCTTTCATCAGTATCTTATTTTTTTGGAATAGAGTTCCTTCAACTCCACAGTTAAATTTATTCCTAAGTATTTTTATTGTTTTTGATGCTATCATACATGGGATTTTTATTTTTCAGAAATTAATTATTTGTGTATAGAAACACTACTGATTTTTGGATATTAATTTTGTATCTTCAACTTCACTGAATTCATTAATTAGACCTAACAGGGTTCGGTTGAGCATTTAGGATTTTCTGTATATATAATCATGTCATCTGTAAATAGATAAGATTTTATTTCTTTTCCATTTCTGAAATTTTATTTCTTTTTCTTACCTGATTGACCTAGTTAGGATTTCTAGTATTATGTTGAATAAGAGTGGTAAGAGTGGGCATCCTTGTTTTGTTTCTGATCTTAGAAGGAAAGCTTTTACTTTTTTACCATTGAGTTTGATGTTAGCTATGGGCTTGTCATATTTGGTCTTTACTATGCTGATATGGTCCTTCTATGCCTAATTTGTTAAGAGTTTTTACCATGAATGGGTGTTGATTTTTTTCAAATGCTTTTTCTGCATCTAATGAGATGATCATGTGATTATTTTCTTTCATTCTATCAGTGTAATGTATCACATTGGTTTATTTGCATATGTTGAACCATCCTTGTATTCCAGGGAAAAATCCCACTTGATCATGGCATATGATCCTTTTAGTGTGCTGATGACATCAGTTTGCTGATATTTTCTTGAGAATGTTTGCATCTACTTTTATCAGGGATATTGGTCTGTAGTTTTCTTTCGCAGAAAAAATTTTTTTCCTGGTTTTGGTATTGGGATAAAGCTGGTCTCATAAAATGACTTTGGGAGTGTTCCCTCCTCTTTGATTTTTTTCAGAGTTTGAGAAGGATTGGTGTTAATTTTTTAAATACTTGATAAAACATCTGGTCCTGGTCTTTTCTGTGTTGGGACATTTTTGATTACTGATTCAGTCTCTGTATTAATAATTTGCCTATCCAGATTTTATATTTCTTTCTGATTTGGTCTTGGTAAGTTATATATTTTTCAGAATTTTCTCATTTTTTTCAAGATTGTCTAACTTATTGGTGTTCATAGTAGCCTCTTATGGTCTTTTGACCTTCTGTGGTGTTAGTTGTAAAATCTGCTTTTTCACTTATAATTATGTTGCTTTGAGTCCTTTCTCTTTTTTAACTTGGGTATCTTAGCTTAGGGTTTATCAATTTTGTTTATCTTTTCAAAGAACTAACTCTGAGTTTGGTTAATCTTTTCTAAAGCTTTTCACTTCTCTCTATCATTTATTTTTGCTTCAATTCTTTTACTTCTTCTGCTTACTTTTGTCTCAGTTTATTCTTCTTTTTCCAGTTCCTTCAGGCATATGATTAGGTTGTTTATTTGGGATCTTTCTTGCTTCTTCTGTGGCCTTAATTGTTACGAACTTCCCTTTTAAAATTGCTTTTGCTGCATCTCACAAGTTCTGATATATTGTGTTTTCATTTTGTTCCTCTCAAGAAACTTTGTTTCCACGTTAATTTTTTCTTTGATCCAGTGGTTGTTCAGGAGCGTGTTGTTTAATTCATGTTTTCGTGAATTTCTAGTTTTTTTCCTTGTCATTGATTTCTAGTTGAATGCCATTGTGGTCAAAGAAGATACTTATTATAGTTTCAATCTTCTTGAATTTTCTAAGATTTGTGTTTTGGCCTAAAATATATCCTAATCTAGAATATGTTCCATGTGCACTTGAGAAGAATGTATTCTGCTGTTCTATAGACTGTTCTCTATATATCTTTTAGGTCTGTTTGGTTTAAAGTGTTATTCAAATCTGCTGTTTCCTTATTGATTCTCTATCTGGAAGATCTTTCTGTTGTCAAGAGTGGTGTATTAAAGTCCTCAACTATTATTGTATCACTGTTTATTTCTTATTTTGTTTTTATTTTTATTTTTTTAAAGGTTTTATTTATTTGACAGAGAGAGACACAGTGAGAGAGGGAACACAAGCAGGGGGAGTGGGAGAGGGAGAAGCAGGCTCTCCACTAAGCAAGGACCTGATGCGGGGCTCGATCCCAGAATCCCGGGATCATGACCTGAACCAAAGTCAGACTGAGCCACCCAGGCACCCTATTTGTTATTTTAGCTGTGTTAGTTTTCACTTTATATGTTCATTTGCTTCAATATTGTGCACACATATATTTACAACTGTTATGTTTTCTTGATGGATTGACCCCATTAGCATCATATAATCACCCTCTTTGATTCCTTTTACCATTTTTAGTTTAGAGACTATTTTGTCTGATATAAGTATAGCTAACCCTGCCTTTTTTTGGTTACCATTTGTTTGAAATGTCTTTTCCCATCCCTTTGCTCTCAATCTATGTGTGTCCATAGGCTAAACTGAGTCACTTGTAGGCAGCATATTGTTGCCTACAAGTTTTAATCCATTTAGCCATTCTATGTCTTTTAATTGGAGAATTTAATCCATTTACATTTAAAGTAGTTATTGATAGGTAAATAAGGACTTAACTTTTGTCTTCTGTTGATTATTTTCTGGTTGTTTTTGGAGATCTGTTGTTTCTTGTTTCTTGTCCTGCTGTCTTTGTGTGTGTGTGTTTTATTTTTTTTTAAATTTTTTTAATTAACATATAATGTATTATTTGCCCCAGGATACATGTCTGTGAATCATCAGGCTTACACATTTCATAGCACTTACCATAGCACATACCCTCCCCAATGTCCACAACCCAGCCACCCTATCCCTACCTCCCCATCTCCCAGCCACCCTTAGTTCGTTTTGTGAGTCTAGAAGTCTCTTATGGTTTGTCTCCCTCCCCATCCCTTCCTGTTTCATTTCTCTCCCCCACCTCCCCACAAACCCCCGCCTTGCCTTTCAAATTCTTCATATCAGAGAGATCGATCATGTGATACTTGTCTTTCTCTGACTTATTTCACTTAGCATAATACCCTCCAGTTCCATCCACGTCATTGCAAATGGCCAGATTTTGTTTCTCTTGATGGCTGCATAGTATTCCATTGTATATATATACCACCTCTTCTTTATCCATTCATCTGTTGATGGGCATCTAGGTTCTTTCCATA
>CM053614.1:79750710-79852733 GCA_028646535.1 Procyon lotor
GGTACGGCAGCCCTATATGGACTATATGTCTCTGTTCCTATAGTCCAAGGTAGGCCTATGCGGCGCTGCGCGGCTCCTTCTCTGCCGCTGGCTTCTCCGCCCCAATACCTGGGAGCTCTGCCGCACTCAGGCTCCCCTGGTCCCTCGGTGACCCCACGGGTCCCGAAACCACACTGTTCCCGCGAGGGCTGAACCCCCGGTTAGTCTCCGGAGCGATGTCCCTCAGCGGAGCGGACTAGAAGTTGTGGATTTTGTGCTCCGCGGCTCTGTGGCTGCTGGAAGCCGGCCCCTCCCCCCGGGGTCTCTCTTCCCGTCGCTTTAAATTCACTTTTTCCACTCCTACCTTTCTGAAAGTGGTCGATTTTCTGCTCCTAGAATTGCTGTTCTTATTCTCTTCTCTCTGCTGTTGTGTTTGCCGGCTTTTAGAGTGATTTCCTCCTCTTTAGCAGGACTTCTGATTCCCAGGGCTCTCTGTGCCTCCTACACCTCCGCCATCTTGCCTCAAAATCCTAAATTCTGTGTTCTGACCTAGTTGGTAAACATACCACCAATTTTTTTATAAGTGTTTGGTCAATGAAGGCCAAGAATAGCACAGACCATAGAGGTGAAAAAAAAGGTAAGAGGTTAATGCTATTTAAGGAAATGCCCCCTGTCATTAGTTCATGTTCTCCATTACACTTGGTGTAAATATCAAAATCAAAGATATTTTTGATTTTTTCTAACCTTAATGTTATTTTTCAGTGGTGGAAAGAATATTTTGATGAAAGACAGTCAACCAATGAATTCTGCCATAAATAGCAGAGTCTCCTAAAAATTTATGCATGCTTTTTGTGGTTGTTTACGGTGTTGTTCAATAAAACTTACATATTTGTTGTAACAGGAACCATATGAAGCATCTTATAGCAACATGTACATGCAAAAACTGTATATTTGAGAAATGTCAATAATTTTATGAGAGCGTGTTACCTTATTTTTTCCATGCAGCAATAGCAGTAAAAGACAACATGTAATTTTTAAAATATTATTTTCCAGGAAAATAAAAAAATAGCTACAAATTAAGATTGCATTTAGGACACTTTCCCAAACAGCCTTTGTTTTTCCCATTTCCAAGCTGTTTCGAAGCCTGAATTGTTCATTCTATAAGATAGCAGTGCCCAAGGCATTACTGATTTATCAGCCACACTGCACTGCCTTCTAAAAGTACTCCTGGAAAAAAAAAAAAAGTACTGGAGTTAGAAAAGTGCAACTGTGATCTACAAATGCAGTAACAAATGGTGGCATGATTTAGGTTTCCAGGTTGCCAGCCCGGGTTGATTTATTTTTTCTAAGTACTAGTAACTCTCTTTGAACTTATCCAAAAGAAAATGATTTCAGGAACTCATGCCTTTCAGAAATGTTCCTGAGAATGAGGCATCCTGTAATTTGGTTCTGGGAGTCCACTGGTGGGTGATAGGGTGGGTGAAGACCTACATTTCACTTGAGTTATAGTGATTAAGTTCAGAATTCCTTTCTCATATACCTTTTCCATTATTTTGCCATTTTTTCTCTCTTAAAGCTATTATTGGGTTTAGTTGGTGACCTAAAAGAAATTCATGCTAACCCCTTTAATTTTCCCCCAAGACATGCTCTAGTTTAGCTTATAACATAAAACAATCAAAGCACATATGATGAATGGCAGAGCTATCCATGGTATAATTAAAAAGACAAATTACTTAAATTCTTAAAGAAATTAAATTAATTACTTAATTACTTGAACTTAGTGGAAGACTTCCCAGTGACTCACAAATAGCATGGGGTGGTATCTTAGTTGGGTTTCCCCCAAAGCAGACCCTGATGCAAGGACTTGGGTACAGGTAGTTTATTAGGGAAATGAGCTCATGAAACACAAATAAACACAGGGAAAAATAAGACAGAGAAGGGTGCATTGATGAGTGGGTTGCCCTTGAGGTCAGCTGGGACTCAGTCATGCTGAGAACATTGAAAATAGTGTGGAATATGCTTCAGAATCCTCTCACCAGAGAATGGGGATACTGGTCTTTTATCACCATCTTGTATCCCTAGTGCTTGAGTATTGCCCCCACAGGTATGGCCCAGAAAATTCCTGTGCCATTGGAGAAAACGCACAATGCCAGAGTGGAAAAGGGGTTTCCTATGTCAGTTGCCTTTCTCAGGCTGCAGAGAGAGTCAACGCAAATGAGTCATCAGTCAGTTGGTCAGTCCATTGATCCATTCTTCCATTTATATGTATATTCAACAGCTGTCATTGCCCACCTGCTCATTTACTGAAGAGGAACAGTGCAGGGGAGGGGTGGGAAGAGCATGGTTTCTGAAGCTCCTGCGTACTCTCTGGGTTCTCATCCTGGATCTTTTACTGTCTGTGACTTTGCCAAGTCACTTAAACCTCTCACTGCCTCAGGTTCCTCATCTATCAAATGGGGACAATAATAGTATTTATATTACAGGGTTGTTGTGTTAAATGTGTAAATCCATGTGAAGAGCTTAAAACAGCTTCTGGCAGAGTATGGTATGTAAATGTCAGCTTTCAAATGGTAGGCTCTGCCCTGGTATAAGTATAAGGATACAACAGAAAATGAGCCAGGCCCTTTTCCTGCTCCATAGTACTTAAGGTTAGTGGGGATCCCCGTATTCTTGAGACTGCTTTAATCATCTTGGTTTCTTTTAAGGATTTGAGAAATTTTGAAGAAAAAGAGAATATGATGAACATTTAGTGCTATTTATATCTTGCCAAATTGTTTTGTGAAGTTTTGTTAATGTATATACATAATTAGATATAATTATATGCACATACAATTGTGAGTTCTGTTTTTGCATTTCCTAATGTATTTTTGTGTATATTGTATAAAGTATTTAGTGTATATTGGCTATATATTTACTTTAAATTGCTTATGTACTAACCTGTTGTATAAATATTCTGTAGTATACAAAGGCATTTTGCTGTTTTCTAGGCATTTAGGATATTTTTACTTTTTTACTGCATTAGAAGCTTTTGATTTGAATATCACTGTACAAATGGAATCATTCAAACTGCACGAACAGATTTATAGTTCTTATTACTTCTTAACAGATTGTTTTCAAGAAAATCTGAGTTAATTTGTAGGACCTCAGTAATATGTAACCATACTTTTTTCCCATTTCTTACAGTGTATAATGATACCTCAAATCATTTAACTTGCATTTCTTAAATTACAAGTGGGGCTGAGCATGTTTTTCTGTGATGATTTATTTTCATCTTTTCCCTTTGAATAAAATGTTTTTCTCTACTGATGGGTAGGTTATGAATTGTTAAAATTCTTTATATGTGCCAAGTTGAGGAGTAGGTAAAGGATGTCAGGGTGTCTAACTTAGAGAAGAGAGGACATGATGGAAGGCCATGATCTGCTGTTTTAAAATATTAAATGACTGGTGTGGGGAAGAACATGGCGTGAGGCTCCTCGAGACTCAACAAGGATCAATGGGAAGATGTTTCCAGAGCCAGATTCTAGGATAGATGTGAACAGTTGTGTTCTACCGTTTATAGGATTGGTTCTCAACTGGAAGGACTCTTAGGCTCTCTGTCTGGGAAAGGAAACCAGGGTCGATGGAGCTAGGGAGGATGAGAAAGGAGCAGAAAGACTGGGAAGCTAGAATTGTTGCTCAGAGATTTCCAAATGCGAAGTGAGTTCCTTTTGGAAGTACTGTCTTCCCTGGCGGAGTACCTCCTGTACTATCGACATGGAAAAGCAGGTTGGATGACCAGGCTTCTGGGTCCTAAGGTTTGGAGGACATTGTCAATACTACTCATTCTACCTCTGGAATCCTTTGGAATAAAAAAAAAATAGCATTCTCTATCCTATAACTCTTTTCCTTCATATCATTTTCATGTCAGTGTGTTGTGTACGGTAACAAAATAATGTGCCCTTTCCTAAGGAGTAGAATTTCATACTTCATTTTAAAGTATCTTTTGTTTAGTGAGTGTAAATCAAATTCAGTAGAGATATATTAAAAAAACAGCGTTTTTAAACAGGAAAATTAAAGAGCAGTTGCAGGCATTCTGTGGTGTGTTGTTTTCCATTACTACATACCTGGATTTAGAGTATGTTTGATATGACACTGATGGTCTAAATGTTTATTTTAAGTAAGCAGAAGAGGTGCACATCAGTAATCATCTGGGTTATATGGTTCAGTCCTGCTCGGGAATAGTAGCAAGCAATGAAAAGATGCCTAACGGTTAGGTGATAAGAGATTGAACTTGGCCAGAAAAAATAATAAAAATTGAATCATGAATGAATTTCTTTGCAGCTCAGAATGGCACCTGACTTTCAATCTGTATGAAAGTTTCTCCATATTTCTTAAAAAGTAATACCCTTGAATTTCTGGGAACATGGTGGTGGCAGTGGCCGCATTGTCTTTGGCTCTCCCAAATCTCCACATAAACACTGAGCTATTAGAGAGCAAAATGAGAAAAAAACATGGAAAACATTTACAACAAAAGGACAAGGAATCTTCTTGAACCCCAAAGAACCTCTATCAAAAGCTATGAGACCTGAATAATAGCAACATCTCTCTGTAGGGGAAATAATAGTGGGTGGCATTGGGGAGTCTCTCATAGACTTCGGCGTGGATCCAGAATGACCTAGAGGTGTTCTTCAGAATGGGAAGAGCAATTCTGAGAATAGCAACTGAAACTAGGAGCTGAGTGCAGAGCGTTCCTGATAAGCTCTGAAGAAACTGGAGCCGTATAGCTGCTCTGAATTGTTGAAAATCATCCTCCAGGAGAGGGCTACAGGCTGAAAAACTGCAGGGAGTGAAATAAAAATTGATCAGGATATGGACATGAGCGATAAGGACAGTACATACATATAAAAGAGGGGAGGACAGAGCCAGGAAATTTTGGAAAACACACTACCCTATATATTTTTTTAATGCTACACAAAAAAACCAAAGATGGACTTCTTTAAGTAGCTCAAGAAAACTAATTTTAGATAAAAAAGAAGAAAGTAACAGAAAAGTGCTGAGATTCAAATCCTATACAGACTTATTATAAAATTTAAAAAAGAGAATAAGCAGAATCATTCTGGGCAACAAATATATGCCAAAAGACATACCCATACAACAGATAAAAATGAAGTAAAAGACACTAAAAATGATAGAAAATATGAAAGAATAATTTTGAATTTGAAACATACAAAAATTAAGTGAAAGAAGTCAGGAAAATATTAGGTACAAAAAAAAATCAAGATTATATTAGAAGGAACACAAGGGGGAATCAACAGAGATAATTCTTCAGGAAAACAGTAAAAATAAAGAAAATTGTAAAAATTAAAAAGCAGTGGAAAAATATATTTCAAGCAAGAATTTGAAGAAAGCACCAAATGTTGAAGATGATGGGGGAAAAATGACTAATAATAGGACTATTAGACTATTAGACTAATAGTCTCCAAGGTATGAAACTAACAGGAGAAAGAAACAAATAATAGAAACAATAGGGTGTTTATAAAGTCTGAAAACACAAACTAATGTACATCATATCATAAAAGACATTTTAAAAAATATAGGTAAAGGGTGACTCAGTTGGTTAAGCATCTGCCTTCAGCTCAGGTCATGATCCTAGGGTCCTGGGATGGAGCCGCGCATCTGGCTCCCTGCTCAGGGGGAGCCTTCTCCCTCTCTGCTGCTGCTCCCCCTGCCCCCTGTGCCAAATAAATAAAATTTTGAAAAAAATAAAAACATTAAATAATAGATAATATTTATTTAAATTTTGAAGCAAAATTATCAATGAATGCCCACAAAAGAACTACTTATTCAAAAACCAGAATGTGAGTCCACCTATGTGTTCCTAACCTATGTCATCTTCCTGTTGCCTCCTGGGAAGAAGGAGCTACACTGAATTTTGTCGTCTTCACTTCCTTCCTTTCTTTATGTGGTTTCCTCACATATTTGGTAGCCTATGCAAGAGGTTGTTTAGTTCATAAAGGACATTTTTAATATTTAGGAACATAATAATATCTGTTCCCAGACTTTTAAGATAGCCATTGTAATTAAAGAATATTTCCAGGGGCTAAAAAACATTATTTGAAGCTATATATTGCAATAGCTTACCATGTGCCTGAGAGTATTGACTCTAAAAAACAGCACTAAGATGTAGTAAAATTATTGGGCTTTAAAGAAAAAGAAATCCTTCAAGTCTTTAGGCAAAAAGAACACAGAATTTATAAGGGAAAGAATTTATATTATCAGATTTTTTTTTTTCAGGAACAATATGCCAGAAAAGGAGTAACATTTCAAAGATACTCAAAGAAAGAAAACTAAGGATATTCATATCCACTAAACCTACCTTAAAGTAAGAAAAGGATACAAATTTTTAATAATTATGCAAGAATTCAGTAATCTACGAAAGACTGAGCTTCAGATTATAAAATTGACTGTAGAGATATTAACCTAAAGACTGGAGGCAAGCCTTCATATATGTGAAATATATATAAAATAACCAAATGAGAATTGAAGGGAAAGAGTATAATATACAGTGGCAATGTATTCTGACTGTGTAGATATATAGATACAGAACATTAAACATGAGGGTAGAGTTGGGGCTGCATAGTCAAAAAATTTTTTAAAAATCATATTTGCAGTAGGATTAAAATAGTTATTCTGAGGTTATTGTGCATGTGATGTAGGGTAATGCAAATGGGTAATTATGGGTTCTTCTAATTCTATTGTCACTTATGTCCTTGAGAATCAGAATTATTCTAAAAATTCCATACATTAAAATTCACCACAAATAAAAGTTAAAAGTAAATACAAAACTTGTCAAAACCTTTCACACATTAATGAGAAAGAGGAAAACCAGTAGAAAATTGTTGAAAGAATATTATCAGCCATTTCGTAAGTCAAGATACACAAATAATCAAAAGTGTTAGTAACTAGCAAAATGCTTTTTTTTTCCTTGGCTTTCTAAATTGGGAAAAAGGAAATCAAATAAAAAAAGTACCAAATTTCTGAGTTGCAATACCACATATGCATCTATACTATGCATTTGACTACATTTATTCTTTTCATTGAGACCTCCTTAAGTCATCCTACTAACAGTGCAAGCAGTCATGGAAAGGGTTTATTTTCTGCTTTACTTTTATCCATAGCACTTCCACAAGTAATATAGATTTTACTCAGTTATCCTCTTTCCTAGGCAAGCTTCAAGAAGATGAGAATTTTTGTGTTTTCTTCACTGCTATAACCCTAGACACTTCCTAACACTTAGTAGAAACTCAGTAAATACCTGTTCAGTGAAGGAAATATAAAAATGTTCTGAAATTGTGCACATTAAAAAGTTTTTCATTTCTAGGAGTGAATCCTGAGGAAATAAGATCATGTACAGAGATTTAGCTGCAAGGGTGTTTATTGAAGCAATATTCACACACCTTAGGAAAATAACACAAATATCCAAATGCCATAGTAGGTAACTCTTCCTTGACCATTGGACATACGATTGCCAGGTTTGAATGGTTGCAAAACGTTATGAACCATTTATCCTTCCATGGACACTTGGGTTGCTTCCACTTTTTAATTATTGTGAATAATGCTGTTATGAACACACATGAACAAATACATTTTTGAGACCCCACTTTCACTCATTTTGGGTATACACTCAGAAGTGGAATTGCTAGGTCACATGGCAATTCTACTTTTAATTTTTTGAGGGATATCCATGCAGTTTTCTAGGTGACTATATCATTTTACATTTCTACCAATGGCACACAGGTGTTCTAGTCTCTCTACATCCTTTTAACCCTTGTGGTTCTGTTTTATGTTTTATTTTGTTTTTGATAGTAGCTATACTAATGAGCATGAGGTGGCATCTCTTTGTGGTTTTGATTTGCATTTCACTAATGATTAATGATGAGCATCTTTTCATGTGCTTTGGAGAATGTCTATTCAAATCCTTTGACCCATTTTTGTGTAGTTTTGTCATTGAGTTTTTGGAATTCTCTGTATATTCTGGATATTAATCCTGTATCAGGTAAATGTTGCAAATATTTTCCCCATTCTGTGCATTGCTTTTTTACTTTATGAATAGTGTCTTTTGGTGTACAAATTTGTAAAATTTTCATGAAGCCCAATTTGTCTATTTTTTTGTTGTTGTTGTTACCTATACCTTTGGTGTCCTAACCAAGAAATCATTGCCAAATCCAATATTGTGAAGCTTTTGGCCTATGTTTTCTTCCAAGAGTTTTATTGTTTTAGGTCATACATTTAGGTATATGATCCATTTTGAGTTAATTTTTGTATATGGTGTTAGGTAAGGTCAACTTCATTCTTTTGCATGTGGATATAGTTTTTCCTACACTGTCCTTTCCTCCCTTGAGTGGTCTTGGCATCCTATCAGAAAATCATCTGGGTTGTAAATGTGAGGGTTTATTTCTGGGCTTTCTGTTCTATTCCATTAGTCTCTATGTCTATCTTTATACAAAAAGCACACTGTTTTGATTACTGTAGCTTTGTAGTAAGTTTTGAAATCAGGAAGTGTGAGCCTTCTCTTTTGTTCTTTTGTAGGATTGTTTTGGCTATTTGGGGTCCCTTGAGATTCCGTATTAATTTTAGGATGGGTTTTTCTATTTCTACGGGTTCCTATTTCAACAGGAAATGCACTGAATCTATAGCTTGTTTCAAATTAATATTGATATTTTAGCTATACCAAGTCTTCTAATCTGAGAACATGGGACATGTTTCCATTTATATAGGTCTTTAATGTCTTTCAGAAATGTTTTGTAATTTCTAGTTCGTCTTAACAAGGAAGGAAATTCTGCAATATTCTTGACGTGGGTGAACCTTGAAGACATTACGCTAAGTGAAACAAGCTAGCCACAAAAAGACACAAACTGTGTAATTCCATTTATATGAGGCAGTTAGAGTAGTCAAATCATAGAGACAGAAAGTGGAATGGTGGTTGCCAGGGCCTGGAGAAGAGGAGAGATGGGAGGTTAGTGTTTAATAGGTATAGAGTTTCAGTTTTATAACAACAAAAGAGTTATAGGCATGAATGGTGGTGAAGGCTGCACAACACTATGAATGTATTTAATGCCATTGAACTGTACAATTAAAAATAGTCAAGTCAGTTAAGTGTCTGCCTTCGTCTCAGGTCATGATCTCAGAGTCCTGGGATGGAGCCCCATGTCAGGGTCCCTACTCAGTGGGCAGTCTGCTTCTCTCTCTCCATCTGTGATATCTTTCACTCTCACTCTCTCCCAAATAAATAAATATATTTAAAAATGGTCAAGATAGTAAATTTTATGTGTATTTTAATATAATAAAAAAGAAAAAAAGCATTATGATCCCTTTTAAATTTCTTAAAATGTATATTCATACAAAAATGCTGAAGGATGTGTATAAACTAAAATTATTTCTGTGTAGTAAGATTATCACTGGTTTTATTTCTTCTTTTGTGTCTGTTGATATCTAAATGTTTTTTCTACAGTAATTGTGTATTGCTGGACTAGTGGTTCTTCACAAAGAGATCTCAATTAAGAGGCTTATGTTTTAGTGTGAGAAACCTTCCTGTAAGCTATTACTACTGGACCTTGGCAATGTGGGCAACTTCCCTGCATCATGTTTGCAGTGATGCTGCTTGGGCTGTGTGGACAGTCACAGCAAAACCGTTGCTAACAGGTCAAACTGTTGTAACATACGACCCGCACTTTGTTGAAAATCTGTACAAAACAGACTATGTTTACGAACTGTGAATGATCATTTGTATGGATGATCATTCACTGAATTGTGAATGTGGTAATAATTTGTGTGAACCTTAAGAAATAGTGGCTACTCAGCCTGGAAAGTGTCTTGATGTGTTGAAGAGAAAGTCATAGGAAAAGTTCTGAGTGGCCCTGCACTGGAAGGCAGTGACTGGATTTCCTGGATGGACTTTACCCTGTCTTTTGTAGGGCCTGTGGCTTGTCATTCAGATGAGGAGAGAGCTAGTGAATGCTAGAGGGAAAAAAAGGATAACTTTAACCATAATTTATCAGTAATAGTAGAGATAAATTCCTAAGAGGAAATAAGGTCTGAGAAGATTACAGGAAATATTAAATCTGTGGTTCTGTTTACGGTAGAAACACCAACCAACTAATTCCAGCTGTTTCTCTGTGGGTTATAGAAGTGTCACAGGCCTGTTTATAGTTAATGCATTGTAGACTTCAGCCCAGATCTTACAGAATCCTCTTGCTTTGGTTTGATTTTGCTCAGATTTGTCCAAAGAGACATTATCTGTAGGCTATACATTTATGAAATGTAGCTCTGTACCAAATTTTTGTTTCCAAAACTTCTAGTTTCTTCCCTCTCCTTGCCAACAGTTTGCCTTTTCAGTACTGTAAGTGTAGTTTTATTTATTTAATGTAACATATGTAGCACTGCCTTGTACCATGCACTGTTAAATACACCTTTCCATTTAATTCCTCATGACAAGTTTACAAGCCAGATATTACTTCTTAAATCAACATGAAAAGCAAAAATCTTACAAGACAAGAATCATGATTTGTCTGCATCAAAATTAATAGCTTCTGTATGAAAAGGTAAATAAGACTAAAAGATGAGCTATAACCTGGAAGAAATTTAAAGAACATAAATCAGTAAAAAGAGAAAAATAGTCCAACTGAGAAATGTGCAAAAATACAAAGAGGAAAGAAAAGAAAAAGAAAACCCATCTAATAACCTTTGAGGTTGTGAAAAGATGTTTAATTTCTCCAGCTGTGAGAAATGCAACTTAATTTAAAGTAACCATGAGATACCATTTTACCTTTACAAGATTGACAAAACTTTAGTCTGACAATAACAAAAGTTGATGAAAATGTGGAGCACGAAAAAAGCAAAAATCAGGACCAATCTCTTTGGAGAACAGTCTGGCAAAATCTAATACAACTGCTAATGTGTCTACTTTATGACTCAGCAATTCTGCTTCTCTGTATATACGTTAGGGAATCAATCCTATTAGAATAGAGAGAGAAAAGTATAAGGTTCCATTGAAGCCTTGTGAGTAACAGTAAGAGACTGGAAACAATGATGGACCATAAATAAATAGGAGGAAAGGTAAACTGTGGAATATTCACACAGGAATGTGCCCAGTGGATAAAACACTTGAGCCAAATCCTTATGTATGTAGATAGATAGATCTTAAAATTAAAATGTTCAATAAGAAAGCAAGTTCCAGTATAAAGTTTGAAAACCCACATGATACCTTGTATCTCTCGTGTATTAATCCAAACAGATATATAAACATATGTAATAGGACAATGTTTCTTCTGAAGAGAAGAAAAAGGACAATAAGGTAAAGGAGAGGTACAAAAGGGTCTTCACCTGTGTTGGCAACATTTTGTTCTTTAAAGATGTGAAGCAAATATGCTAAAATGTTAAGATTCTAATGATGAGGGTGGGTGAGGGAACAAAAGTATTTGTATTATTTTCTTTTCTATGGTTTTCTCTTTCATAGTTTTCATGTACTTTTTAGCATGTTTGAAATATTTTACAAGAGTAAAATAAAAGATAAACTTAATAATATAAGAACTCTAGTGGATAATTTTTTCTGAATTTTCTTTTAAAAATCATAAGGAAGCATTGCTATGATATTGAAATAAACTCTTCCAAAAACTTTTGTGTTATGTGGACAGCATATCTTTATGAAGTTATATTCAGTTCTTACTGTCTTCCAGTGTAATGTATTTTGCAATTCGCCATTGTTTTTGTTAAGGTTCTGAAGATATTCAGATAAGATATTTATTTAGCTTTCTGGTTTTTTTTGTTTTGTTTTGTTTTTTGTTTTTGCAAAATTACTTGGAGTTTAAAGGCACAGTCTTTCGTAAATCAAGAAGGTGGGGTGTGAAGAGAAGTTTCTCTGCTATTCTGGAGAGTCACCCTTAGGGGAAATCCACAAATGTATTTATATTTATTTATATAAGGGGATAGAACTAATGTGTACACATTTTAAAAGAGTGTGGGTTCTGGGTATATAAAATTGAAATTTATTTTCAGAAAACCACGGTTGGCAAATCTACAACTCTACCATAGAAATAGTATAGCAAAACGACCAGGTATATTTTTCTGCTTATGCAAAAATGTGAATTTTTTTTTGCCAATTGATTCATATTTCCAATTATATGAATAAACCATTGTGTGCCTTGAAAATTGCTTCTACAACATAAAGTTGTATTCCAACGTTAGTTAAGTTACATTTGGGTTTTCATATAAAATCTCTCTGAAAATACAACTAACTAGAACCTCCAAAATAACTTACATTTTTGAGTCCTGAATTTTTATGTGGAAGAATGATTGAGGGGATTCAAAGATTTAAAATCTTGTCACAGAGTCTCTGCATATAGTTTATCCTTGAAATACTTTTCTATTCTGACCCAAAAGTGGGGAAAGATTCATGAAACCAAGAGGGATATGATTTTACTTTTGCCACAAATCTTGCCATATTCTCTGCTCAAGAAACTCTGAAAATCATGGAAGAAAGTGTCCTTGAGCATCTCACAAAGTCTAGTGGGAGGTGAGGATAAAGGGCAAAGGCTCCCAAGTTGCTGTCACTGACTTTTAAATCACCACATTTGGTGCAGGGACACCTAAGGATCTTTTAGGGAAATGGGACCTCACCTAGTTATAGACATAGCATGATTCCCAGTAGGCATTCACTTTTATCACCGACAGGAATTGAGACTTTGGACTTCCTCTGAACCACAGCATGAGACAAAAAAGATAAGATTTAACCTCAGTGGCTTCTCTACAAACTATATTGATGTTGGTACCTCTTTAAACTATTTCAACTCTCTTGGGTGCTAGCCTGGTATTTGCTTTATTACTCTCTGCTTAGCCTGAAATTTCTGCATTGTCACTAGCTACTATGGGATTTCCATGTGTAATGAAGACCAGTGGAGATTCCTGACACTGATGTCATCACCAATCCCCAAGAAGCTTCAGTTATAAACACTGATATTTTCTAGAAAAAGAAATAACAAGTAGCAAGTATATACATTTTAGAAGTCCCAGAGACTTTGGCTATTTATCTTTAAATTAAAAACAATTTTTGATTAAGATATACAGTTGACCATTGAACAATGGTGGGGTGCCAGACCAGCACACAATTGAAAATCTGTGTATTAACTTTTGACTACCTCAAAATTTAATTAGTAATAACCTACTGTTGACTAGAAGCCTTACTCATAACGTAAATAGTTGATTAACTCATTTTGCATGTTATATATATTATATACTATATTCTTAAAATAAAATAAGCTAGAGAAAAGAAAATGTTATTAGAAAATCATCAGGAGGGAGCATCTGGGTGACTCAGTTGTTAAGTGTCTGTTTTGGGCTCAGGTCATGATCCCAGGGTCCTGGGATCCAGCCCCACATCGGGCTCCCTGCTCTGCGGGAAGCCGGCATCTCCCTCTCCTACTCTTCCTGCTTGTGTTCCCTCTCTCGCTGTCTCTCTTTTTCTCTCTCTGTCAAATAAATAAATAAATCTTTCTTTTAACAAAAGAAAATCATCAGGAAGAGAAAATACATTTACAGTATTATATTTATCGAAAAAAAAAATTTGTGTGTAAGTGGGCCCACACAGTTCAAACCAATGTTGTTTAAAGGTCAACTGTAATTGATGTATAACATTATATTAATTTTAGGTGTACAACATAATAATTTGACATATGCATGCTTATACTTTTATAACCATAGAATATCTTGAGAGATTATCAGCAATAAATAGGATCTGCTACATAAATTGTTAAAATTCCTTCCTTGGATCTGCAATTTTAGACATTTTATTATTGTATTTATTTTTAGTGTAAGTGACACTACTAAGTGAAATAGCAGTTACTGGATACTACGTGCTAGGTGCTGTGTTAAGCAACCTACGACTATAATTTTCTTATAGCGGATGAAAAAATTGAAGCTCAGAGAAGTTAAAAAACTTACCCACCGTCACAAAGGTAGGTGAGGTTAAGAAATACATTTAATTTATTGATTTGTTTGTTGATTATCTTTCATAAATGGCAGCAGTGCATAGTGAGATGAGCTCTGAGCCTGGAATACAAAGACTGGAGTTTGAGTCTCAATTATGCTTTAATTTTTTCATCTTTGAAATAGGGATAACTTATCCTTTCTCATAAGATTATTGAAAAGATCAGATTGGAATATGGTAGTCAATATTATGAGACATTATAGGACCGTAGAATTGATCAATGGTCAGTGGGAAAGAAATTGGGACTATTAAAGCCTAGGTGACTCATCCAGTACAGGGTTAACTTCCTTCTGTCCCCCAGCTCTGATTTGCCATGGCCCAAGGGTAGCACTGTGTGCTGGACCTGATTGGGTTGATGCTGACTTCTAGCTGGTCTACCCTATTGAATGAGCATAGGAAAAGACCAGTTCAAGATCCCACCAGCTGATAGATTTGAGTTGGTAGATTTCTCTTACATATACCTCCCTACTTGGCTTTTCTATGCCTTAATTTCTTTAGTCATCAGAATCATAAAATTCATCTCACAGGATCATGGTGACTAGAAATAATATATGTAAAGTCTTTCCAATGATGTCTGGTACATAAAAGGTTCTCAGTTAATAGTAAAGTCAAGATGCTAGGCTTCAACCACTCCTTTTTAAGCCCTCTGTGGGACTGGTCTTTGGCAGCACATGAGTTACAGAGCTTTGTCTGGTCCACTTTCCTGGATTTTGCTACCTAAAGTTGAGCAGTAGAAAGTGGTGGTTAACACATGGGCTTAGAACCCAAGAAGGTTACTTAAACTCTCCTAAACCTTGGTTTGCTCGTGTTTCAAATGAGTATAATGATGGTGCCTATCTCACAGGATTGTTGTGAGAATTAAGATTTGATCTGAAAAATTGTGAATGTTATTAAATGATATTTTTATTGAGGTCATACAGGTGGGAAGTGCTGAGGCTGTGACTCAAACCCAGATCTGTCCACTTCCTGCCTTTTCTATTGTAGCATACGTCCTATGTTTGAATACTTTCAGCATTTGGGCTGCCAGTATCCTCCTTATTAGTAGAAATATTTTCAATGCACCTAATAGGATGATTTTCTTTTAAAGATTTTATTTCTTTATTTGAGAGGGACAGTGAGAGAGAGCATGAGAGGGGAGGTCAGAGAGAGAAGCAGACTCCCCATGGATCTGGGAGCCCAATGTGGGCCTTGATCCCGGAATTCCGGGATCATGACCTGAGCCGAAGGCAGTGGCTTAACCACCTGAGCCACCCAGGCGCCCTAATAGGATGATTTTGTAAAACACAGAAAACAATAGATTTATTTATTGATTTGACAGAGAAAAAGAGAGAGAGGGAGAGAGAGGGGGGAGAGAGAGAGAGAGAGCGAGCATGCACAAGTGGGGGAAAGGACAGAGGGAGAGAATATCCAAGCAGACCCCACTGAGCATGGCAACCGATGCTAGGCTGAGCCATGTAATTAAGATCTGAACTGAGACTAAGAGTTGGGTGCATAATTGGTGGAGCCACCCAGGCACCCCAAACAATAGATAATTTTTAAAGTCTTTAGAATTCCTAAGATCTTACGATTTTCTGGATAACATAGTCCCTAAATTGAAATATTATGTCTGTAAGTTAGTTGTTGGGAGCTTGAAATTTATTTTTGATAAGACATATTTCTATGAAAAATTTAGAGACCAGTGTGGAAGAAGAAAGAGAAGAGGAGATACTATGATATTGATTTAAACTGAAGACCCTCAAATTGTCTTCCTTCTCCCAGCTACAATGTCTAAATAAACTTAGTCTCAGGAAGATTTTGGGATAAAGTAATCCACCCCATTTATTCAAGCTAATGTGACCAAGACTCTCTAATTCTGACCAATTAGTTGTATATTCCTTCAGCAAATATTGAGTGCCAACTGTCATCTAAGTTATGGATGTATAACAGTGAGGAAACAGTTTCTCTCATGTGAAATAAGATAGTAATCCTTGGGAGAGAGACAGTTGGACAGATTTGAGATAACTAAAATTCATTTTACTGATAGGAGGAAAATTAGAGACAATAAGTTTTATTTTTTAAATTTAATTTTATTTACATTCACTTAATAAACATATAGTGTATTATTAGTTTCAGAGGTAAAGTTCGGTGATTCATCTGTTGTGTCTAACACCCAGTGCTCATTACATCACATGCCCTCCTTAATTCCCATCACTAGTTACCCCATCCCCCATCCTTTCCCCTCTAGTAACCCTCAGTTTGTTTCCTATGATTAAGAGTCTCTTTTGATTTGTCTCTCTCTCTGATTTTGTCTTATTTTATTTTCCCTTTCCCTATGCTCCTCTGTTGTTTCTTAAATTCCACATATCAGTGAGATGATATAATAATTGTCTTTCTCAGATTGATTTATTTCTCTTAGCATAATACCCTCTAGTTCCATCCATGTCATTGCAAATGGCAATATTTCATTTTTTGATGGCTGAGTAATATTCCATTATATATATATACACAACATCTTATTTATCCACTCATCTGTCAATAGACATATGGGCTCTTTCCATAGTTTGGCTATTGTGGACATTGCTGCTGTAAACATTGGAGTGCAGGTGCTCCTTTGGATCACTACATTTGTATCTTTGGGGTCAATACTTACTAATGCAATTTCTGGGTCATGGGGTAGCTCTATTTTTAACTTTTTGAAGAACCTCCATACTGTTTTCCTGAGTGGCTGTGGTAGCTTGCGTTCCCACCAACAGTTCACCTTCCACATTCTTGCCAACATTTGTTGTTTCCTGACTTGTTAATTTTAGCCATTCTGACCTGTGTGAGGTGGTATCACATTGTAGTTTTGATTTGTATTTCCCTGATGCTGAGTGATTTTGAGCATCTTTTCATGTGTCTGTTGGCCATCTGGATGTCTTCTTTGGAAAAATGTCTATTCATGTCTTCTGCCCATTTCTTGACTAGATTATTTGTTCTTTGGGTGTTGAGTTTAATAAATTCTTTATAGATTTTGGATACTAGCCTTTTATCTGATATGTCATTTGCAAATAATCTTCTCCCATTCCATAAGTTGTCTTTGGTTTGTCAACTATTTCCTTTGCTGTGCAAAAGCTTTTTAACTTGATAGCTCATTTTTGCCCTTGTTTCCCTTGGGAGGCAATACATTTTTAATTAACTATTGCCATAGCCCAAGGGTGATGAATCAAGGGCCTGAATTGTGGTAGGAACAGTGGGACTAGATAAATAAAACTTAACCATTGAAAAGTTGATTCTACAGGCCAATTATGTGTAAGTTACAGGAGGTGATGAAAAGAAAGAGTTCCCAATTTAGCCAAGAGTATGAATTCAGGCAAGGGAGAAATACAAGGTTTATGGGGGAAATGGAAATCGTAGTCATCCATGGGCATGTTGTGTTTATGGGGGTGATAGTGGATCTGAGTAGAAATATCCCATGGTAGCTAAGAAGAGGGACTTGGGGAAAGTAGATTTGGGTATCATTTGCATGGAGATGACAAGATTACTTAGATGAGTGAAAGAGAACAAAGGAAATTGGGACTGGAAGGAAAAGGTAAAAGAATTAATAAAAGTAACAGAAATGGTCACAGAGGTATTAAAAATCCAATAAGTACAATAGCATAGAATATAAAGATAAGATAGTCAACAGTATCAAATGCACAGAGAGCAGATAGGATGCGGACTATGAAAAGAATATTGGGTAGTGGTCTCTGAAGACTTGGTGATTGGGAAAGAAAAGATGTTGGTAACAAGTCAAATTTCAGAGCCTTAGGGAGTCATGGCAGACTGGAAATGGAAAATAGGATAGGAACAAAAGAGCTAAGGATGCCAAGAAAACTTTTTTTTAATGAAAAATTGTTATTATTATTTGAAAGATTTTATTTATTTATTTGAGATAGAGAACAAGCGGGGTAAAGGGTAGAGGGAGAAGCAGACTCCCCAGCTAGCAGGGAGCGCAATGTGGAGCTCAATCTTGGGACTCCAGGATCATGACCTGAGTGGAAGGCAGACGCTTAACTGACTGAGCCACCCAGGTGCCCCCAAAACTTGTTCATTATTGACAATAACATGGAGATATTGATAGAGGGGGGGATTTAAGATGCATCAGAGGGAGAGTCTGTTGCCTCCTGTCAAGTTTCTTTGCCTGTGGTCTCATCTGTATCCTCCCTGTATTAATACTGATTATGTCAGCCCCCCACTGAAAGACCTCTCTGGGTGCCTCATGGCCAGTGCCAATCCAGTATCCTTAGCATAGCAGATAATATGCCTTGCACTCTGGTTATAACCTTCTTTTCCCATTTTATCCTTCACCACTCAGGGCACAGGAGATTTTAGATTCTTTCCAGGTTGGGTCTTTGTACACATTGTTCTCTCTGGGAGACTTTCCATCTGCCACGTGGAAAATGCTAACTCATCCTTCAGCAGCTGGCTCAAATGTCACCTGGCTTTTGAACTCTTTCCTGACTCCCCAGGCCTCGTTCAGGTCTCCTTCTCCGGTACTTTAGCTGTAAGCTGGACACTCATTTTTGTCTCAGCGTCTTGCATCGCAAATCATCAATTTCCTTAGCGGCGTTCTCCATTAGACTGTATGATCTTTGAAAATAGGGACGTTTTTATTTTTGTAATTCCCATGCCTGGGACAAAACAAACTCTTGCGAAAAGCATCGGAAATGAATGAGTGAGTATTAGTGCAAGGAGATGTTTCTTGAGGTATAGAGGACGGAAGTGCTAAATGAAATAAGCCAGACACAGAAATACAAATACTGCATTGATCTCACTGATGTGTGGAATCTAAAAAGTCAAACTCACAGAACCAGAGTGTTGAATGGTGGTTGCCTAGGACTAGGGTGTGGGGGAAATGGGCAGAAACTAGGTATCAGCTTTCAGTTATAAGATGAAAAAGTTCTGGGAATCCGTCGTTGAAGGCAATGCCATATTTCATACTTAAATGTTCTTAAGTAGATCGTAAATGTTACACCCCCCCACACACACATACGCAAATGGTAACCATGAGGCGAAGGATGTGTAAATTAATTTGATTGTGGTAATCATTTCATGATGTGTATGTGTGTCAAGTCACTGCATTACACCGCGCTCTAAAAAAACACGTTGTACAAAGTAAATATATACAATTTTTATTGGTCTGTCATGCCTCAAAAAAGTTTGATGGGGGGGAAGCTTATGAATTAGAGCAAGCTAATTTCTCTAAACCTGAGTTTCCTGTTGGTCATAGGAGAATAATACTTCCCTTACAACGTGCTTGTGAGGAGAAAAGCTACAAGATATAGTAACTAGCATTTAGTAATCATTAATGTTTGAGGAGGGCATGTATTGCATGGAGTACTGGGTGTGGTGCATGAACAATTAATCTTGTAACACTGAAAAAATAAAATAAACATATTTGGGAGAAAATAAATAAAAAAAAGAATTATTTCAACTTCACCTTTATGGCCTGTATCTCTTAGTTTCCCTCTCTCTTTTTTTTTTTTAAAGATTTTATTTATTTATTTGACAGAGAGAGATCATAAGTAGGCAGAGAGGGGGGAAACAGGCTCCCAGCTGAGCAGAGAGCCCGATGCGGGGCTCGATCTCTCAGGACCCTGAGATCATGACCTGAGCTGAAGGCAGAGGCTTTAACCCACTGAGCCACCCAGGCGCCTCTCTTAGTTTCTCTCTTGTCTTGGATTTGGTTGCAACTTTCGTCCATTTTCTAAAGAGAAGTTTTTTGTTTGTTCTCTAAATAACATTTTGAAGCTAAGAAATTTAAACTTAGGTCCATCGTCACGTACTAATTTTATATCTACCTAAATGATTCAATTGACAGCAAGTGAATCCAGCAAAAATCTAAAATTGAATATATGGGTTGATTTAGCAAGTTCACAATGAAGTCTGACTTGTTTTAGGAGTTTTCCAAGTAACTGCCCAGAGGAGGCCAAAGCTTTGAGGCTCCCTACTCTGCATCGAAAGACACCCTTCCTGTCTTATCCTCAGTACTGTTTTGCCCTAAGTGATTTAGAACAGCTCTTTCCATTTTTTTTTAAGCAGCATTTTTGTGGTTAATAAAAACATGTGCTTACAGCTTTTTTGCATAGATAAAGGAAAGGATTCCACATCAGATTTAGATCAAGAGATAGATTTTCAGAAGAAAATGAGGGATGTGTCCTCTGGGAGCAGGAGAATGCCGCAATGTTCCGTCTCCGGCCGCTTGAGCTGAAGGCATTTATGAACACTTCCACACCCACACCCACGCACATCCATAAACAGTGGTCACCACTGCAGCTCCAGGCACTGTCTCGCTCCCCAGTCTCATTTCCAAATGCATCCGCTGTTTTCCATAACATGAAATAAATCCCCCTCTCTTGCCCAGTGGTGAAAAGCTTATATAAATACTAAAACTTCAACTATTCCCATGGGTTTTCTGTTGGCAAGCCTGCAGCTATGGGTTTGTTGGGATCTTGACATGCATTTTCTGTGCAGATCTTTGAGGCCACTTGGGTGAGTCCGGTGGTGATAAATTCACTTGTCTTGAAAATTTATCAGGTTAACCATGATAATGCTCTGCTTGTGGAAACTTAAATGATTGACACCCAGATTGAAAGGGCTCCAGGTTCAAAGTATCTCTTTTATTCTTTCAGCATATATCATTCTGGTGATATATATGTCTTAGGAAGTCTTGGCCAGGAGATGATTTTAACAGTCCTTGAAAAGAAAATAAAGATCTGAAGAATCGATTAATGTAAGACATTTCATCTTGCATGGTGGTGTTCCCATGAGAGAATGTAGAAGTAAAGTATTTGATTGTGTACTAAGTAGTTAGCATAGTTAGTAGCATAGTTAACATTACTGGCTGTAGTTAAAAGGGACAATGAAAAATCTTTATTCATCAAAATGGTGAGATTAGAAAAGTATCCTCTTAGTATTGATACTGTTTTCACCCTTGTTGTAAATGGTGGAAGAAGTAGTGCATTCTCCATTATAATTTCCCAAGGAATCTGCAAATCTAAGATTAATTCTAGCTATGTCTAAGATTGCTAAGTAGAAGTCCATGAATATTATTTCTACTATATTTCCACTTGCCCTCCCATTCCTTCTGAAGTGAAGCCTTCTGCTCGCTGCCAACAATCTAGTTTACCTAGTGCTTTTTAAAAATATCTTTTCACCTAGATTATTACTTAACTAGAAATACTTTGCTATTTTAACAATTAGTAATTCTAAATTCTTTGTGTATTACAAATTATGACTGTTGAGTTGTCTTTGAGGATCCAAGATTTTGCTTCTGTTTCACTGTCTTAACAAGAAGAAATATAAAACAGTGAATCTCATTAATGAATTAGGTCCCCTTTCCTTGAGACCTAAGAGAGAAAATAAAGTCAATAAAATAAGCTTTTTATCTGTGAAGTCTAATTGTAAATTATAGAAAAAACAAAACAGAGGAAAAAGAGTTGGCTGGATTTGAGTGTTGCTGTCTTAAACTGAAATATCAGTCTTCACATGCCTAAATTTGTTCTGATTAGTAAGTCATAGTGCAAATAAGTAGCTAAATTTGTGTTTAGGCCAATGGTTGTGGCTGTTAATTTTGGTGTATTTTAAATATAATGGAGGTAGAACATATAGCTTTCTCTTTTTTAAATTAGAGATTTTATCTATTTGAGAGAGACAGAGAGGGAGAATGCAGAAGGAGAGTGAGAAGGAGAAGCAGACTCCTTCCTGAGCAGAGAGCCCAATGCAGGGTTCGATCCCAAGACCCTGAGATCATGATCTGAACTGAAATCAAGAGTTGGACACTTAACCGACTGAGCCACACAGGCACCCCAAACATACAGCTTTCTTTTAAAACAACTACATTTGTTTATTTTTTGTTTTGAGGAATTTACCTTAAACTGATGTACTATGCCTGAGACCTAAAAAATACGTTGTACAATGACAATCTCCCCCAAATTGCAATTAGATTATTGTATTTATAAAGTGTTCAATACCACAGCAATTTAAGCTCAGTTAAAAGTATTTCCCACACAATCTGTATCTTCTCCAAGGGACCCTCTGTCAAAGAGCACACAGGGACAGAAATAGGAGGGATTATATCTCTAATTGTAGACCTTCTAACAATGGAAGCTGGTGGCTATTCTAAACCATTCCTGGGCAAGTCAAGTTGTTTCCGTTAGGCAACATTCTCAAAACTAGGACCAAAGAAAGCTTAAGAAACATATTTTTGTCGTTACTGGTTGCTTCAAAAGAGGGCCATATGAGAAAAAAATGTTGTGTTACATTCTTTGTAAAATGCATCTTTTTTGGGTCTGTTCCTAGGTTTGAAAAAGAAATGACCAGCAAGTGGTTATACCTCTTCGAAGGCAGTGGGGTTGCGTATGGCCCAATCAACGACATGAAGAATGTATTTGCAGAACCCCAGGTTTGGTTTTTGAAGTTTTTAGTTCAGGGCAGCTAAAAACACAAGAAATTGCCTCTCTTTATCCAGTTTGATTCACATAAATACACGTGAGCCATTGGTCTTGGGCTTCTGTCACATAATGTGATTTTTGATGGTGGCGTTAGATTATGGGTCTGAAGTAAAAAGAATCAATTTAGAACTGGCTGTCTACAATCATACTTTTATGTCCATCAGATCTAAGGTATTTCGCAGCAGTCTCTACATAAAGTTTGCAAAGTCGGAACATTTGTTTCTCCTGAAAAATGGGAAATGTAGACAATTGAGAGGTTGGGCTCAGGCCCTCAGCATTCTTTGTAGAAGAAAGTATGACAACTTTTAAAAAGTTAGAGCCCATGTCTTACCAGGTGGCTATCTTAAACTGTCCCAAGCAAGTCATAGTTAACTTTGCAAATGAGAGGCTTTTATATATAGTGATTAATAAAGTGCATTTGTGAAAAATCAATCATACTTGAATAGAGGTTTGTACTATACAATTCTTACAGACTTCTTCTTGGGCCCCAGGAGTAAGGATCACCTGAAAAAAATGAGTTTTTTTTCTATAACATTGTTCAAATTATTATTTTTAGATGCTATCAAAATAATTTTTGATTTATTACTTTAATTTATATCACTGCAAGCAATTTACTGTTTCTCAGAGTCCCATATTAATCCCAAAAGGTAGAGGAACCCTACTTTTCTATGAAGCTTTCACTATGACTATTCACATATCTTATCAGCTTCCAACACTTCAAAATTATAGGCCTAAAAATGTTCTTTATATTGTAACTGATTTTTCTTTGAAATGAATTACTGGAAATAGAAAAATCCTAATTTTTCTAAGGGAAGAGAACTTTGTTGAAAACTGACCTAACTCTTTAACTTTGGTACCTATCTTCTACATGAGTATCTGCTTCAAGGAGACTTGACGTGTATTTAATTCAATGTTGACAATATTTACTGGAGAAAAAAGTGAATGGATTCAGGAATTCTGCTTTGTGTTTTCTTCCTGCCAAGATCGTGAATTTGGCGAGGCTTTGTCCATAATAAAACGATGGCCAATAAATATTTGAGATAAGGGGGCCCACTGGATACTTACTGAGTTTATGTGACGGGGTCCTTGCTGCATCAGCGGGTTAATGTCTGGTGATCAATGCCTCCTTGCCCCGAGGCAGCAGTGTGCAAGCTCTGAAATGTACTTGACCGTGAGGACTAGTTTTCTCATATTGTAGCTTCGAATGAGGCCAAGCTTTGGCTCTAAGTTGTTGTGGGGGAAGGGATTGATTTTACTGTTATTTTCCTGCTTAAAAGTGGTACGGAGCTGCGTAGGACTTAGTATTTAACTCGATTTGGGGGCACATATCTCTAGAGATCATTCCTGAGAGTTTTATCATCAGCATTTCTGTTGTTCCACCTATGTTTCTTCAGGCATAAAGACACCAAGGTAAAGAACATTATTTTAAAAATCACTGGGTATCTTCCAACATTACCTATTTTCTAGATTTTGATGAACAAGGAACCAAGGTTCTACCCTTCAAATTGTTCATCTTATGGGCTGCTTCAGATTGAACATAGGGTAGGTTTTTTATTCCCAGTTTTCCCTTGTAGTTCAGTTTAATTACTTTAATTGTTCTATCACAACTCTTTTGGACCCGCTTGAGTTTCTAGTATTGGTCTATGGCATATTTTAGCACTTTAATCATTTTTCACATGGAGAAGAAGATTGATGCTACTTCAGCCAGGATACTGACTAGCTTTTGCTACTACCCCAGGAGTCTCTGAAAATTGCCTTCTTAGACAGCAAAAAGTAGATCCAAACTATTATCATCTAACATCAAAAATTCTTAATCATCCAGTGATAATTACTGACAGTTGTACCCAAGCTGCAGGAGTAGAGTTGGTCTCTTTAACATATAATCTTATTCTTTGCAGTTTAAATACCAAATGTACACATAAAATTTATCTGGAGTTTTAGAAAGAGTAGAGAGTAATGTAGTATTGTTACATCTTAAAAATTAACATGGACGACTCTGGCAATTATATGTAGGACTGTTTGGCACTACAGGTGAGGACACTTGGATCTTTTAAAAAGAATCCATATCATTTTGAATTTTGGAAGGAATGTAAAATGCGAAAAAATCAGGGAGTTGTGTTTTTGGATTACTTTGAAAAGTTCACTGGCCAAACGTTTATTGTACGAATATACCAAGTGCTAGGGATTTAGCATGAATTTAGTAATTCTCTTCCTTTCTGAAAAAAGAAATTTAAAATCAACTTAGATAGCAGATAAGCAGTAAATGTTGATGTATGAATCAGTGAATGAATGAGTTGGTTAACTTGCCAAGTATAGGTTTTCCAAATGATTAAGGGACTATTGTGCCCCCTGGGGTGGGGCTGACAACTTCTATCTATAGCCTTTGTTTGGAAAGCCTTTGTTGGGAAAGGGTTGCCAAATGGTTAAGACCCTTGAGTCCTAATTGGGCAGT
The DNA here is from genome assembly GCA_028646535.1 of Procyon lotor. Taxonomy (NCBI): domain Eukaryota; kingdom Metazoa; phylum Chordata; class Mammalia; order Carnivora; family Procyonidae; genus Procyon; species Procyon lotor. Next base: position 79,775,612 of record CM053614.1, read on the forward strand.
TTTATAAACTTCAGTTTTTTCAACAGTAAAGTGGTATACTGGGATCTTTTCTCTATATTGTCCTGTTACGTGAGATAAAGTTTATCAAGGGCAGCGTGGATTGCCAGAGGTAAAGGCTCAAGACATGGTATTAGCTCTGGTTATGATCGTACCCTTCTTTAAGGTAATATTTTGGTTAAAAAAAACAGCTTCTTTGGTGGCGACCTTTGCTAATGGTTATATTTTTGTTAAAAAACACCTTTGTTTGGTGGCTACAAACAAATTCAGTGTGGCTGTGGGGCTGGGGAATCCCTGGCTTAAAAATCAAGCTGTAATATTCTTTTAAGAAAAGGCATCAGTGAACTCTGTGCCCAGAACTTCTCAGCCCTTCATCATTTCTGATTGCTGCAACCCCTCTTATTTTTTATTTTCTGTAACAGTATCATTTCCATTTAAGGTGTCCTCCCTTGTTTTTCCCCGCGGATGAGCTGTAGAGTTTCTTGGCCCGGGTGCACAGAACTGGCCACTCTTGCCCAGATGTGGGGCCCTCCGCTGGCGCCTGTGGCTGGCTCCCCGCGGGCGCTGCCTCAGCACAGCTGCCAGATTGACTGAAAATTATTTGGGTGAAGTACAAGGCCTGGAACATGGCACCGGAAGTGGGGCTTTGATGAAGTGAAGAGGGGTATGTCTAACCAAAAAAAAAAAAAAAAAGTCAGAAGCATCAAAGTGCAGGAGAGGATTTTCTGGGGGCCTGCTTATCAAGTGAACCATTCACCTTCCATCTGTGGTTTGGGCTCCGTAGACAACAAAAATGTACTTGATGCTAGAAACTATTTCTAACCTAGATAGTTTCATCATGGCCTCATGTCCTGAGGAAACTTGATTTTTTTTTTTTTTTTTTGACTCAGCTGAAAGAGCAGATGATTTATTTACTTATTTTTCTTGGATAGATGCAAGGTTGTCTACCTTTTAGCCTCTGATTTTCTGCTGCAGACCCTGAAAGGTTGGAGGGATCCTCTAAGCATCCACTGTTAAAGTCAGTCAACAATACTGTAGGGGTTTTGGTCTGTATTTACTGATAGCTCAGAGAAATTGTGATTCAAAGCCTTTTAGTGGTAGTTTTATTTTTTTCTCCCTCGGTGATAAATTATCTGTAGAAAACTGTGTATTCTGCAGAACTGTGTAATATTGATTATCTGCATATAGATTTTAAGAATCATTTTTTAAGTGCTCTCTTAAAATATCTTTTTTTAATCAGGCCAAGATTGTGCAGTACATTAAAGGAATTCTTAAAAAGTTTAAAAAATTTGCTAGATGACCTCAGTATGGTCCTATTTAACATACCCTGGGGAACATGTGCATGAAATACATTGTGGTTTGAGGTTTTCCAACCCAAACAAACTTAAAAGAAAATGCAGCTTTTAATAGAAACTATTCAGATTCCTGCAATAATAGGTATGGATCCCACCAGTGAGAGCATTTAACAGCATCATTATCTACCATGAGAATCAAAGAGATTGTGTTATCCTGTTTTTTGTATTTTCCTAAAGACTGTGTATCTGGCGATTCTAAGTGTATTCTTCAACTGAACTGTGCAATTAAAAAATACATAGATATGAATGACTGAATCTCTGATTAATATTTTGTTTTTGTTTTTTTCTCCTTGATGCCATGACCCATGGGTGGGGAAGAGAGGGCAAAGAGTGTCGCCAAACTGGTGTTATTTAACAGAGTCTTCACATTTCTACCACACAAGTTGAATCCATCAGGTGTAAGACATCACTCTGAAGCATCACTTCTGAGAACTATTGGGAGGGAAGTATCAGAACTGAAATATCACAGCTGGCCCTGATTTTAGCTGGTGCCAAACACCTGCAGGCTCTAAAAGGACACCAAAACAAAACCCCACCCCGTGGCAGCAAGCCATCCCTTAACAACCCTTCCTTAACTTTGTATCACCATCAAAATTAATTTAACATTTTCTACAGAAACCTTCTTCCTGTCCCAGAAGGCCATTACAACTCCTTTAGCAAATCTTTTGTATGGGATAAATATGTCATAGAAGCAAACAGAGCAAAGTATTGAAATATTTGATAGCTTAAAATTATCTTGTTTTCATATCATTATTTGTGGAAGCCTGTGAAGTTGGAGGTTTTATTAATCTCTAGGCTAGCTCATATTCTCTAAGCAATTTGTTTTTTTAGCACATTCTGGCAAACTATCTGAGCATCTGGAAAAAAAAAAAAGCTTTCAATATTCATATAGTAAGTGTCAGAAGCACCCCAAAATACAAAGCTGTTTTTCAAGCCCTTTCTACACTCACACGTGCACACACTCCTGCACGTGTGCTTGCACACACAGGCACACACACATGCATTGTTGATGCATTTTAAAGATTGCCTTCTCCACATTAGCTAATATTTATTGAAGTGCAGTTGTATAGTCCTGGCGGGCTTACATACCTCAAGCACAATTATGTGCTTGCACAGTGCTTACACTGCTGGGAAACACACACACATACAGTGCTCCCTGCAACTGGAAAACAGTTGATGAAGATCTAGACAAAACAGTATGTCTGGAAATAATTCCTGGTAGGCAAAGGAGGTAAAAAAAATGAATTTTGTATGTATTTCCAAACATACATGATGCGCTTTAGGTGGTAAACAAATTCAGATATGTGTGTGTTTGTTTTATGATACCTGGGGATAATATTTTAAATTTTTGAAGAAATAATGTGCTTTATGCTTAAGGGATTAAATGAAATAAAAATAGAGAGTTTAAGCCTTCAATTTTGTATTAAAATATAAAGTATTAGGCAGTAATATCTATTTTTATTTTGTTGCATTTAGAAGAATCCTAATGCAAGAAACCTCATCTCTTATTATGTAAGAGGAAACCCACTGAAATGTCAAATAAAAACTAAGGATGTAATACAACATAATTGGCATTTTATGCTCATTTTTAAAACATAGCTAAGAAATTTGGAGGCATCAGTTTCTTTGAACTATAACACAAATATATTTAGCTATCTAACTGAAATGCCTTGGACATTACTTGATTGATGTTGATGGAAATAAGATTGTAGAATTTGTGTTAAAGTAAAAAGCCTTCTTTTGATCTTTTTGTGAAAATGTGAGAGACATGGTTCAGGGCAAAGGAGAATGTAATCACTTATTCACTCAGACATCCATTCTTTCATTTAGTAAATAATAATTGATGGCTGTCATGTGCTTGCCTTCTCTCTCTCTCTCTCTCTCTCTCTCTCTCTGTATGTGTGTACTATACAAGACTATATTATGTATACTGTATTATACACACAGTCTTGTATTAGGTATTTGGCAAGGGGAGGGTGTGACGGAAAACAGTGAGTCAACAAAAACAAAGCTATGAGGCGTTCAAGGAAGTCCTACAGTCTAGTTTAAGGTAAAGTGTGTCCAGTGTCACAGAAGAGTTACACAGAAATGTTCTCCGTATTTTAGCAGTGAGAAGTAATAGGCATAAGGAATCCTATTTAATGAATTAACAGGAGCTTAAAAATCTGACAAATGGTTGCAAAATGTCTTAATCACTTAAGCACTATCATAATACCACTGACTATATTCCCTATGCTGCACCTTTTATTCCCATGATTTATTCATTCCAGAACTGGAAGCCTGCATTTCCCAACTTACCAAGGAACTCTTTATCCTTTTAAATACTTCTTGTAGTCAGTTTGTCATATCACTCATAAGTTCCATCTCAGTGATTAAAAGGAATTTAATGGAGGGTTTCCACTTTTATTGTTCAGTGATTTTGAAATTATTTTGACCCGAGAATATCCGAAAATTTCCTTTTTTTTTCTTTTTGTAAAGTTATTCTTTCTGTATACGTTCTCTCTCTCTCTCACAGCCAATATTAAAGGTTATGATTTCACAGATTTATTCAAATGAAAACATTTTTCATTATTGTTTTATTGTAGTTATTATATTAAAAAGCATTTTAGTTGTATTATTGGCGATGCTGAACATGAGCAATGATTGACAGGGACTGAGCACCTCTGATGTTTGAAGAACTTTTCTAAAATGATTAATGATAAAGGAGAAAGAGATACAAAATGGTGCATTCAAAGCCTACAGAGACCTTGAAATAGAATTCTATATTCTGTAAGAACTAATCAGTTAAAGTTGAAGCCCGAATTTGTAGTTTGTCTCTTTTACTTGTGCTTTAGGTGTTGTACTAAGAAACCATTGCTGATCTAAGAACATGAACATTTACACCAATATTTTCTAAGAGTTTTATAATTTTTACATCTTACATTCAGGTCTATGATCCATGTTGAGTGTGTGTGTATATGTATGTGTGTGTGTGTGTGTGTGTGTGTGTGTGTGTGTGTGCGCATTCTTACGCTATATGGCGTGAAGTCTAACTTCACTAATGGAAATATCCAGTTGTTTTAATATCATTTGTTAAAAACACTAGTATTTTCTCATTGGATTTTCTTGGGACTGTTGTTCAAAATCAATTAATCATTAATGTAAGGGTTAATTTCAGAATTTTGGTTATTTAAAAGTGTTTTTATTTATTTCCACATTTGTATATATTTCTCAAATGTTCTAATATTGATTTCTGATTTCATTAATTGTGTTTGAAAAACATACTTTGAATGATTTCAGCTCCTTTGGATTTATTGAGGCTTATGTTATATCCCCAGCATGGGATCCATTCTGCAGAATGTTCACTGTGTTCTTAAGAATGTGTATTCTTGGGGCGCCTGGATGGCTCAGTCGTTAAGTGTCTGCCTTCAGCTCAGGTCAAGATCTCAGCATCCTGGGATCGAGACCTGTATCGGGCTCCCTGCTCAGCAGGAAGCCTGCTTCTCCCGCTACCATTCCCTCTGCTTGTGTTCCCTCTCTCGCTTTGTTTCTCTCTGTCAAATAAATAAAATCTTAAAAAAAAAAAAAAAAAAAGAATGTGTATTCTTTTGGAATATGCTATAGATGTCTGTTAGGTCTCGTTTGCTTTTACTGTTGTTTAATTCTTACATTTTCTTGTTCATCTTCTGCGTAGTTGCTATACACATTATTGAAAGTTGGGTGTTGAAATCTCTAACCATTATTCATGAATTGCCTGTCTCTCCTTTCTGTCAGTTTTGCTTCATATATTTCAGCCTCTGTTGTTACATGCATATATGCTTGCCACTATTATATCATCTTTAAGAATTATTCCTTTATCATTATAATATAGAGATGATTCTTTATTCCTAGTAAGATTTTTATTTATTTATTGTTTATTTATTTTTAAAGATTTTATTTATTTGACAGAGAGAGACACAGCAAGAGAGGGAACACAAGCAGGGGGAGTGGAGAGGGAGAAGCAGGCTTCTCGTCGAGCAGGGAGCTTGATGCGGGGCTTGATCCTAGGACACTGAGATCATGACCTGAGTCTAAGGCAGACCCTTAATGACTGAGCCAGCCAAGCACCCCAGATTTTTTATTTTAATATCCGTTTTCTGATATTAGTATAGCCACTGCTCTCTCTTTTATGATTTTCGTTTTCATTGTACATCTTTTTCATCCTTTTATTTTCAATCTGTTTGCGTGTTTGAATAAAAAGTGTCTCTTATGTAGACAGTATATAGTTGGATCCTATTTTTTTAATTCAAAATAAAAATGTGTGCCTTTTGAATGAATTGTTTAAACTATTTATGCTTTGTTACTATTGATATGGTTGGATTTACACCTGATATTTTGCTTTTTGTTTTCTATGTGCTTCATGTGTTTTTTAGTCCTCAGTTCCTTTCATTGTCTTCTTTGGTATTAAGTAGATATTTTCTAGTATAATATTTTAATTTCATTCATAACTTTCAATGACATTTTGAACTTTTTTTTCTACTAGTTTCTTTAGAGCCTATAATATATACCTTAACTTTATCAGAATTAACTTCAGCTTCTTTTTATTTGAGTATAGTTGACACACAATGTTACATTAGTTTCAAGTGTACAACAGAGTAATTCAGCAACTTTATAGATTATGCTGTGTTCACAAGTATAGCCACCATCTGTCATATTCAGCACTATTACAGTACCATTGACTGTATTCCCTATGCTGCATCTTTTATTCCCATGGCTTATTCATTCTGTAACTGGAAGCCTGTATCTCCCACTACCTTTCGCCCATAATTCCACTACTAGGTACCTACCCAAAGAAAGTGAAAACACTAATTCAAAGAAAAATATGCACCCCTATGTTTATTTAAACATTATTTAGAATAACTAAGATATGAGAAGCAAGACAAGTGTCCATCAATTAGATGAATGGATAAAGAAGATCACACAAACACACACACACACACACACACACACGCGCGCGCGCACACAATGGAATATTACCCAGCCATGAAAAATATGAGAGCTTGCCATTTGTGACAAGATGGACTGACCTAGAGGGTCCTAGAGAAAGATAAATACCATGTGATTCCATCTTTTTGTGAAATCTAAAAACAAAACAAACAAAACAAATTAAGTATTTGTGGATGAAAAGCAAAATCAGACCTATAAAGAGAGAACGATCTGATGGTTGCCAGTCAAGAGGGGTGGGAAGATGGTCAAAAAAGAATTGACTTCAATTTTATATAGTTTTGTTATAGTGAAATATGGAAGCTTTATTTGTCTCTCTCTCTAAAACCTGCATATATTAATAACTCAGCAATACACTATTATAATTATTACTCTAAATAATATGTTATATTAAATATTTGAGGACAGATGATAAAAGAAATGAGAGCAAATAAATACTTATAGAATTTTTATATTAATTTTTTTTTATCTTGTTTTCCTAATTTCTACTTATGGATTTGAGCTACAGATTTGAGTTGGATCTGATGTCCTTTCCTTAATCCAGTACACTTATTTGCCCTTTGTGCTATAATTGTAAATACATCACATTTATATATTATAGGCCTAACAGTACACTTACACACAGATTGTATATTGCAAAAGCTTTTTAAATCAGCTGAAAGAAGAAAAGGAAAATATGTAATTATATCATTTTTATAATTGCCTATGTGATTATTTTACTGCTATTCTGTTTATCTGTGTGTAGATTCATAGTGCTGTATGGTATCATTTACTTTTAGTCTGAAGAACTTTGATATTTATTATAATATAGGTCGGCTACCAACAGATTCTCTGTTTTCATATAACTGGGATTATCTTTAGTTTGCTTTCATTCGTGAAAGATAGTTTTGCTGGATACAATATTCTTGTTTGACAGTTTTTTACTTCTGACACTCTTAATATGTTCCCTTCTGACTTCCATGATGTCTGATGAGATGTTGTATGTTAATCTTAGTTAGCTCCCTGGTATGTTATCAGTCATTTTCCTTTTGCTCCCTTCAGGGTTTCCTCTTTGTCTTTCAATATTTTGAGTGTTTATGTCTGGGTGTGTGTGAGTCTCTTAGCATTTATCATACTTAGAGTTCTCTGAACTTCTTGGATCAATAGACTAATGTTTTTCATGAAATCTGCACAGTTTTAAGCCATTATTTCTTTGATATTGTTCCTCTCTTTCTCAAATTTCCTTCTGGTACTGCTATTTATGTGTACGTTGGTGCTCTTAATGGTGTTTCACACTTCTCTAAGGCTCTGTTATTTTATTCCTCTTTTTCCCCTCTCTTCTTCAGATTGCATAATCTCTATTCATTTATCTCTAAATTTGCTGATTCTTTCTTCTGACATTTCAAATATATGGTTGAGCCCCTCCAGTGAATTTTTCATCTCAGTTATTGTACTTCTTGACTGCAGAATTCCCATTTGGTTCCTTTTTATAATTGGAATATTTCTATCTCTCTATTGATATGATATCTTTGATGAGACATTGTCCTCATATCTTCTTTTAATTATTTAAGCATGGCTTCCTTTTGTTCTTTGAACATATTTATAATAGCTGCTTTGAAGTTTTTTCTTGCTAAGTCCACCATCTGGGCCTCTTCAAAGGTGGTTTCTATTGCCAGCATTTTCTTTCTGTGTAGTGGTCACACTTTACTGTTTCTTTGCGTGTCTCATAATTCTTTGTTGGTATCTGGATATATTAGATACCTTTTGACCCCAGGAGCTGTTTTGTTTTCTTCTTAATAGGTCAAAGAGCAGCGACTTGACTGCAGCAATTCTGTGAAGTTCATTTTTCCTGCAATGCACTTAACCACAGAAGTCCCAGCTCAGATGGTTTCTACCTGCTTTTATCTTTTACCTGAAGGTCTCTCCTGAGTTGGCATAAGCCTCTTATTGGGCAAAGGTCATTTTAACCAGTTAGATTTGTATCCTTTGTAGTTGGTTGTGTGTATGACTTGGAAGCTGCTATTACAATACAGGAAATTTTTTTTTCTTTTTCCCTCCTTTCAGCCAGGGACTAATAGCTTGGAGATTCCCTCTGTGATTTTCTACTGAGAGAGCACAACCTTGGGCACTCAAACAGTTGCTCAGACTTCCAAAGATAAGTGTGATTTGATTTTTAAGCATAGCTTCCTAGGCATCACTCCTAGGTCAGAGTAGCTTACTTAAGTCAGTGTCTAGTAAGAGATTGTTTGAGCCTGTGCCAGTGAAGCTTTTGACTTGTTGATGGGTCAGGATGCAGCGTGGTGAATGCTTTCAGATCTGTTGCCACATCTGGCTGTGATTGCTCCTAGTGGGCATAGCCTAGCATGCATGCACCCCTTCCTTACCATGAAGAGTTGACTGTGATCCCAGGAAGGCTTTCCCCAAAGTTCTTTTTCTTTGGTTCTCTCTTTTAAATTTTTGGTGATTCTCTGCTCTTTTGCTGGGGTTCTGGAGCTACCAGATTTCTTTTAATTGCTCTCCACAAAGAGCAATTTTCAACAACCCCCTTAGGTCATTAGGAATGGAATTTCCATCCTTTCTCTGTCTTTCTCTGTCTCTCTCTTTCTCTCTTTTTAAAGATTTTATTTATTTATTTGACAGAGAGAGGGAGATCACAAGTAGATAGAGAGGCAGGCAGAGGGAGAGGGGGAAGCAGGCTCCCTGCTGAGCAGAGAGCCTGATGCGGGGCTAGATCCCAGGATGCTGAGATCATGACCTGAGCCAAAGGCAGAAGCCTAACCCACTGAGCCACCCAGGCACCCCTCCATCCTCTCTTAACAAAAGAAGCCAGTCACCTCAGGGAGAGCTGAGGAGCTCTTTATTTTTATGACCTACTATGTCCTTCTGGCTATGCCTGCCTGGAATATAGTTTTGGGAAGTCTAAGGGAAGTCAGAGATACAGTTGCCTGTCCTAAATGTGATACAACTGTAATCCCAGAGTGAGAGTTTGGCTGAGAGGAAGCTCCCATTATCTTGGCCTCACCTGCTTGGAGTAGAGTGCTAGGTTAAAGCTTTCATCACATGGAATTCTGGAGCTTGGTGGTGGTGGTGGAGAGGGCACATCAGCAGAGTGAGCCATGGCTCCAGTGCCAGACTCTCACTTCTTTCTAAGATTGAGTAGATTTTCTTGATAGAATGTTTCTTCATCTGCTGTATGCCCTTAAAATAATTTCCAGGGACTCTCAATTATATTTAATAATAATTTTCACATGCTAACTTGCTATGTCATTGGGAAAAGGGTCCACTGAGCAGTTTACTCCATCATTTCAGAATCCTACCCCCTTGCATTCCACCCTACCCTTCTGGGGCATCCTAAAGTTCTTTGCCCTGTCAGAATATCCATGTGTTAATTTCTTTTACTTTGTACTTTGTCCTCACCTTTAAGAAGGTCTGACTTCTCTGTCTCCTTGTCCTTACCTGGGTTTGGTCTCCTATTTATTGCTCCTTTTGAAAGACAAATGTAAAAGTTTTATGGTAGTGTTTTTACAGTGTGCTCCAAAAGAACACCTGGGTTAGAATCATCTGGGGCCTTGTTAAAATTCATATTTCTGGAACTAACCAAGCCCAGTGGTTTTTAATGTCTTTGGAAAAGGTTCAGGAATTGGCTTATGTAGGTTTCCCAGAATTATTCTGGTACAGACTGTGTTTTTAGAATCACTATAGGGGATGGTAGGAGATTAAGCTGGAAGTGTAACTTGGGTCCTAATTGTGAAGCACCTCGAATATTACTCTAATGGATTTGGATTTTCCCTGTGGGCTAAGTGTTGGAAACAAAAATGGCCATATATATATATAGTATCTTCTGTGTCCTCTTACCTTCCTTGATGTACCTCCCTTTCTGTTAGAGACACTTTGTGTGCTCCTCAGTCACTCACTAAGGACTTAGAGTCCTTATCCTTTTTTTTCTCCCAAAGATTTATTTATTTTTCTTATTTGACAGAGAGAGAGAGAGAGAGAGAGAGCACAAGTGGGGGGAGCAGGAGAGGAAGAAGCAGGCTCTCCGCTGAGCAGGGAGCCACATGCAGGGCTCCATCCTGGGATGCTGATATCAAGACCTGAGCCAAAGGCAGACCTACCTTACTGACTGAGCCACCCAGGAGCTCCTAAAGTCCTCATCTTTTGATCTTAAAGCATCATTTTGTTTCTTTCTCTTTCAAATAAAAACTTTAAAGACTATTTCAGCAAACCATATGAATTTCTAAACCAGATCCTGTGTGTAGGGAGTTATTTTTAATGTGATTGCCTCTTCTACCTGCTTCTCTGCACTGCTTTCCACTCATGCCACAAGAAAAAGGGACAGTAACCTTGTGCCTAAATTCCAAAATATTGTCAACTTCTAAAATTCTTAAAGATTGTCAGCCTAACATAGGCATTGATTAAAAGTGAAGACTTTTTTTTAACAAAGCCGTGTAAATCAAAAACTTCATATGTAGGAAATAATAATTTGGATGCCAAGTGCAAGATGATTTGATGGGTACTTTTAAAACCCCAGGAAAGAAGATCTTCTAGAAAGCTTTTGCCATAGATCAATTAGAAGATTATGTTGCTGAATGATTCATCTAGGCATCAGGTGTTAAAACCTGAACTACAATGATATGGTGGGTCTGGAGAATAAGAGATAAAAGCCACACTAAAAAGAAGTGATTGGACTCAGTGACTACTCAGTGATTGGGAACCCTACAAGTTAGAGTGAAGGTACCATAAGTATTTAGTATCCAGAATATAAAAGAATTTCTACAGCTCAACAATGAAAGGACAAATAACATAATTAAAAATGGATCAAGGATTCAATTAGACACTGTCCAAAGAATATACAAATGGCCATTGAGCTCATAAATTATTAGGGAAACATAAATCAAAATTATAGTGTGATATAACTAGGGTGACTGTAATGAAAAAGACAGTAACAGGTATTGTTAAGTGTGTAAATGAATTGGAACCCTCGCACAGTGCTGGTGACAATGTGAAATGGTGTGACTGCTTTGGAAAATAGTTTGGCAGTTCTTCAAAAATGTTAAAAATGCAGTTACCATTGGATCCAGCGATTTCAGTCCTAGATATAAGAATTGAAAAAATATGTTTGTACAAAATGTGCGCACATATGTTCATGGAAGCTTTATTTGTACTATCTGAAAGGACATCAGCAGATGAATGGATAATCAAATGTGGTATATCTATGCAATGGAATACTATTCATCCATAAAAGGGTATGAAGTACTGATATATGCTACAGCATGGATGGCCCTTGGAAACATTATGCTAAGTGAAGGGAGATACACATAAAAGGCCATCTATTGTATGATTCCATTTATATGAAATTTCCAGAATAGATAAAATCCATTCAGAGAGATAAAAAGTACTTTAGTGGTTTCCAGGGACTGCGGGAAGGAGGGGCACAGAAGAATGGTTGCTAAGGAGTATGGGGTCTCCTTCTGGGGTGATGAAAATGTTCCGGAATTAGACAGTGGTGATGGTCGCACAAACTTGAGAATATATTTAAAGTCGCTTTAAGAGGATGAATTTTATGTTATAAAAACAAAAAGATACCCTGAGAGTTAGAAATTCATTGTTAAAGAACAAATTAGTGTTGGGAAGATTTAATTTGTTACATGGGGAGCATGGAGAGTTAGGTCTTGAGTTTAACGATAGAGTAGGATATCTCATACGCTCCCTTAAAGTTGGTTCCTTTGTGTTTATTGGTATTTGTGTCCCTAATTACAAGCACAACGTAGACCTACAATGTAATTGTAAACAGGATGAATAGACTATTCCTAGATTCTTATTGTTGCCCCATAGATCCCTGAGACTTTGTCATTTTTATTCAATTGTTTTACCTTCTGTTTTTCACATGACATTGGTCATTTCAAGGTGATTGGGTTCAGACTAAGTTCTGGCTTAGCCTTTGAAGGGAAATAGTCCTGATGTCAGTTCAATTTTCTAAGCTTTTGAAGAGCTATTCAAATCTGGGGGTGTGTATATACCACCTCTTAGCCAGTCTGGGTTCTGGGTGGCATTGTATCTGTTAATTCAGTTCTTGAAGTGTGATTTGTTGAACTTGATGTATGCATGTGTCCAGGTGTTCATAAATAATGTAATGCAGTTATATTCCCAAGTTCTTCTCTCAGGATCTCCTTGGACATTTCCAGTTTCCTGGGGTACCTTGTTTTGATTCTCCAGCCGGATATGATGGCTTTAGTTATGTTCCTCTCCTGTTCACTTTCACAACTGAACCTGTCTTTGGGGCCAAGTGGCAACAGGACAGTGAGGGAAAAAGTGCAATCAGATTTGAGTCCACCCTTTGAAACTACAGTTCCATCAAATGTCAAGGAACGTTCCCTTCTCTTAGAATTCTGGCTTTTACTGGTTCCCATTGCTTCTGCTTGACAAAGTTGCTGCTACTCTGTTAGCACAGCATTGCCTGAGCTGGGGTGGGGGGAGAATAGATAAAAGGGAGAGAAATAAATGGGGGGGTGTCCACATTCTTGTTGAGTGTGCTTTCCCTTTCCCATTCCTTGAACCAGAACTAAGAGGCTTCTCCCTGTGCTTTTCCTGTTTGCATCTATCCTAATCCATTTGGGCTGTTATAACAAAAATACTATAGACTGTGTTGCTAATAAACAACAGGAACTTATTTGTCACATTTCTGGAGGTGGAAAAGTCCAAGATCAAGATGCTGATGTATTTGGCGTCTAGTGAGGATCTACTTCCTGGTTCATAGCCTGCTGATTTTATGCTTTGTCCTCTCCTGGCAGAGGAATGAGGGAGCTCTCAGAGATCTCTTTGATGAGGAAGTTAATCCCATTCCTGAAGGCTCCACCCTCCTGACTTGATTTCTGCCCCCCTCCCCTCCCAGGATTCCACCTCCAAATACCACCCTTTTGTGGACTGGATTTCAACATAAGGATTTGGGAGGGGGGAGGCAATGGGGGGTGGGCACAAAATGTTCAGCCTATAGCAAAGTCCGGGCTCTCACTTCTTTGTTTCCTATGTAATGAGTTCAGACCAGGGGATACAGCAGTAAAAAAATTGGTAAACTTACTGCTTCTATGGTGGTATTTGAATTCTGTTCTTCCTCAATCCATCTGCTGCTGTTTACTTTTGAATCCTCAAATAGCTGTTCCATGTATTCTGTCGAGGTTTTTTAGCCACATTCAGTGGGAGATAGTGTAGAGTATACTTATTTCTCTATAGTACCCAAAACCTGAATGTTTCAACTTTAAAGCAAATTTCCTTACTATTTTTAGAAGAGTTCCTAAATAATTTTCCTTGAAGAGAACTCTAACATAGTTAATAGAAGTGCTCATATACTTTGCAACTATTTTGTCATGCAAATGAGGATTTTCATGAAATGTGTAATCAAAACAAAATATAGAAATAGAATGGAAAAGGTCATTAAATAACTGAAACTATAATATAGAATCCCAATTTTTATACCGATTGTAAATTAAGCAAATGTTATAGTTTTGAAAATTGTATTTGTATTAATAAACTTACACTAATACACTATTGCTTTTGAATGCTTTATATATGGGGCTTTATTTATTTATTTTTATTAAGATAAAGGGTTTTCTGCTAAAGAGAAAGAAAATCTTTGGACCTATAAGAATGAATTGTTTGTTTGTCCTTAAGCTACTTTCCATAAATATCAATTTTCTGTGTCAGGCATTTGACGTGTATCTAGCACTTCACTGTTCTCTGGCAAATGAAATATTTTAGAGTATGAGGGAAAATAGAATTTTCAGAAAGAAGAATAAAGTATCAGAGCCAGCAATGGTCAGGGAGACTGAGGGAAAAAAGTCTATTTTCTCATTTCTGAGCAGTACTAAATCTTAAATCATTCACCCAATTTTTCACGGCAAATATAGTATAATTTTCATCATGTGATGACAGTGAGGAAGTGCTCACAAAATGATGGGAACATGAAAGAAGTATTAAAGAGCCAACTTCAAAGAGTTCCCAGGGGTTAGAGTGGGACAATCTGAGTAACAAAATAAATATAATTATAGCAATGAATCGTAATCCATAGACTATCCACGAGTCCATCCTAATATAAATAAATAATTGAATCAATAAATAAATACTGAAGAATGGAAACCCCTGGTCAGATTGTAGGATCCCAATTAGTAAACATGGAAGGACTGAGGGAAATTGAAAATTACCTTTGAATCCCAGTAAAAACCATTGCAGGGAAGAACCACTTGATGGAGGCTAAAATTACAATGAAAAAGAGGATGTTTGTAGAATCTCAAAGTATCACTTCATGTTCTCAGTCACAAAGGAAAAACGAATAACTTTAGGCTGAAGGAGTCTTACCAATACCGTTTAACTAAGTGATCCAAGTTAGTATCACCAGTAATAAGATCTATCAGCATTGGGGAGCCTGGGTGGCTCAGTCGGTTAGGCATTTGCCTTCAGCTTAGGTCATGATCCCAGGGTCCTGGGATTGAGTTCTGCATTGGCATCAGGCTCCCTGCTTAGCGGGGAGTCTGCTTCTCCCTCTCCCTCTGCTTGCTGCTCCCCTGACTTGTGCTCTCTCTCTCTCTGACCAAGAAAAAAAAAGGTCTATCAGCATCATGAATCCTTTAAAATGATTCATAACATCACCTGCTTGCCCCAAATGTGTAATTTTATCAGATAGAGACTGAGGAACTGTCCCAGATGGGAGAACACTAAAAAGGTATGGCAGTTACATGCAGTATGTGGGATTCTGGATTGTCTCCTGGTCCATAGAGAAGGGCCAGTGTGATCCTTGTCAAAATTCAATTTCTCAGTTAGTAAGAAATAGAGTACCCATGTACAATGTTTGGTTTTGATAGTTTTACAATGGTTATGAAAGCTGTTAATGGTAGAAGCTGGATGGAGTGATATTTGAGGACTGTGCTTTGCAACTTTTCTTTTGTCTAAAATTATTTCCAAATAAAAAGTAAAAAAACCCAAAAAACCCATGCAAAAAATCTGATTTCAAATACCTCACATTGTCTAACTGCGAAAACAATGGGGCTAGCGTTAAAAAAAAATTAAAGTCGGGGTGCCTGGGTGGCTTAGTGGGTTAAAGCCTTCGGCTTAGGTCATGATCTCAGGATTTTGGGATTGAGCCCTGCATCGGGCTCTTGGTGGGGAGCCTGCTAACCCCTCTTTCTGCCGACTTGTGATCTCTCTGTCAAATAAATAAATACAATCTTTAAAAAAAAATTAAGGGGTAAAGAGGCAAAGGGGAAGTCGTCCCTAAATGAGTAAAGTAAAATTTCAAATTTCATTACCTTCCCTCAGATTTCTGCCACTTTAAAACAATGCTTATTAAAATGTCAGAGGACTGTTCTATGCCATTGTTTGTGTTCTCTCACATTTCAAATGGACCGATTATAATAATTCTCCCTTTACCATTTTAGAGACATAAAACACTGAGTAGCTGAAGCCTGAACTATTCCTGATATTTCTGCATCATAGTTGAGATTTTATGTCTGATGCCTGAGGACCACTAAGACAGCCACACACTCAATCAAATGTTCAGATCTTCTCCACCCAATTGTAGTTGATTCCTTGTCAAAAATTTAAATGAAAGATAATTTAAATTCATTTTTCTTTACAAAACAGATTTTTGCTAATTTATAAAATGTAATTAAAATGTTACCAGAATGCAGTTACTCTTGGAAATACTTCTCTACAGATTCTCATTTTTGCAAAATAGATATGTCTCATTTAACTTTTATGAAAAATGGTTAAATTTTCAAAATTGGTTTCAGATGCTGTCCAATTTCTTCGTGGTACATGGAAGTGTCAATAGTTGTTGTAGGCCCTTTTATATCGTCAGGCAGTGATTCTTAAACAGGGTAGCATTGGTCACCTGGGAACTTTTTCAAAATAGAGATCCTACAGTTTCCAGCAGCAAGGATTCTGATAACAAAGGTTAAGTATAGAGTTAAGGATATCTAGATTTTTAAAAGATTCTCCGAGGGTTTTATGGTAGAAGCACAGAATGGTTTGGAGGGAGGAGAGTGTTGTTTATGAACATGGTCTTTATAGTTGGACAGAACTGTCTTTTATTTGGGATATGCGGCTTCCTCGTGGCGTGACTACGGGCACCACTCAAACTTTCCATGCCTCAGCTTCCTCCTCTGTAAAATGGAGGTTCTAATCATTTCCGCCTCATTAATTAAAAAAAAAATACTTCAATGAGGTAGTGCATGTGAAGGACTTTAAATGAAGGCACTTTTTATCGATTTTTTTTTTTTTAAATGACAATATTATCTGGAAAATGCAATGGTGGACGGGAAAGTATTTCATTCAGGCAGAAGCATTAACCAAGCAAAGAAATGAGCGATGTGGAGCTGCCTGGAAGAGGGCGGGTGTGAGAAGCTCAGGTGGTGGGTCACGGCTGGAGCCTGGCACGTGGAGGAGATACCGTAGGAGATGAAAACCGGAAACCCAGGAGTCAGTTCCTGGAACACTCGATCGCCGAGCGGTATCCAAAATGGCAGCCCACGCTGGTGTGCTGCTGGCTCCCGGAAGTGGAGCCAGGAGTTCCCACGAGCAGGCTGGTGATCCTGGGGAGCAGTGAAGCCCAGGCGGATGCAGGGCGTAGGTGTGCCTGTGGACAGCCATCCACGACGAATGTAGTTTATCCGTTTCGTGGTAGAAATTAAGGATAGAAGATAGAATTCCTCAGGTCCACGCCGTAATTGACAGAGCCTATCCCCAAACATGCGTGGTAAGATCTAGTCGAAGCTTTTCATTCTTTGTTTTATATCCTGTCAGCCAGATCTCTGGCCCTGAACCTCTCATCAACTCTAATTCTGGCAATAATCCAGCTATAGATGACCTGTGTGTGAGCATTGTGAAGTACTCCCCAGGTTACAGGAAATAGGCTACCTTAATGATTTTAGACGTGTGGGCGTCTTGGGGACGTCTTGTCCCCAAGTGTTGGGGACTGTGTTGCAACTGGACTGACGGATCTTATTTTAAGCCCAGTTCCTAGCCATCTCGGATGGTCAAATCTGTTTTAAAGACCTTTCTCCAGGATATGATTCTGTTCCTGGTCCCATGGAGATCCATCTTACTTTTCCTCAAATTGTTGCTACAGTCGGGGGAAGCCAGGACATGTGTATGCAGGAGCATACAGTAGGCTAAGTACTGAGATGCTGTTCTATACTCTGGGGTCCTCTGACCCAAGGCACATAAAGACATTATATCATGATGTTATTGAAAAAGTGGCTTTTTGTTTTGTTTTGTTTTTTGTTTTTTGTTAAGTGACTTTTATTCCAAACAAGTTTATGAATACTACTGGTGCTTACCTAAGTTACGAAATTCTCATACAAATAGTGGCAGTTGCATGGTATTCAGGCTCAGAGAAGTATATTTCTGCAAACTATCATAGAAGTACAGGGAAAGAAGGACTATATTTTTTCAGAGACTGAGAAATTCATATGTGGAAAAGAATGCTTTGGGTTATTGTGATGTGTCATTGTGGATTATTTGTAAAGATGTAATTGGTGGCAGATGTTGATAATGGGCTATGCGTGTGTGGGGGATGGGGAGAAATGGAAACTCTTTGCACCTTCTTTTTAGTTTCGCTGTGAACACAAAACTGCTCTAGAAAATAGTCTTTAAATATGCAGAAAGGGAAATGTCCTAACTAGAGATCCCTGGTGCCTTTAGACGATGCTTCACAGTAATGAAATGGAGGTACCACAGCTGTTTGCTGAGACCTAAAGATCACAGTTCATTCATAGTTAAATAGTTCTTGAGTTTCAACTGTGTGCAAAGTATAAAGCACCAGGGAGAAAGAATTACAATACTAGGTTGACTCTAAACAAATAGGAGCTTAATCAATAAAAACGAATACCAAAAAACTGCTCCGCAACAAGAGATATATTTGCCTCAAAGTCTGTAATATGTTATATCTATCTGCCAGGGTGTCTTTTTCAGGTATTAAGGAACTCGTTGAAAAGCAGGTTAATCATTAGGACATTGTTGACAAAGATTGGATTCGAAGACCATTGAAGATTTTTAAAATATTTTTTTCACTTTTTCTTTGAAAGAATTAGATTCCCAGGAAGTTCCAAAGATGATACAGAGAGGTCCTATGGACTCCTTACTTGCTTCCCTCAATGATTACATCTTACTTACATAATTATAGTCTAACAGCAAAACCAGGAATCTGATGTCAGTAAAATGTGTGTATATATAGTGCATGCTGTTTTATTACACGAATGTGTAGAGCTCTGTAACCATGACCACAATCCAGGCACAGAACTGTTCCATAACCACAGCGATCTCCCTTCAGCTGCCTTTTTCGAGTCACATCGACCACTGCCCCATTCCTAATGCACGGCAACCATGAATTTTCCTTCCATCTCTATAATTTTGTCATTTCAAGAAATGTTAAATAAATGCAACCATACAGTGTGTGACCTTTTTAAAAACTAGGAGCTTTATTGAGATATTATTCATATACTGGAAAATTACCCTTTTAGAGTATGTAATCCATGGTTTTCAGCACACGCACAGCATCATGAATTCAGTCACCACTATCTAATTGCAGAACATTTGTAGAGCCCCTGAAAGAAGCCAATTAGCATTTCCTCTCCATTTTACCCTCTTCCTAGCTTCCAGTCACCACTAATATACTTTCTGTTTTTATGGATTTGCCTGATCTGTACATTTCATATAAAAAGAATCATTCAACATGTGTCTTTTTGTGAGTGGCTCCTTAGCGTAATGTTTTCAACAGTCTTCCATGTGATAGTATGTACTCCATTCCTTTGTATGGCCGAATAATGTTCCTTTGTATAGATGCACCACATTTTACTTATGCATTCGTCAGTTGGTGGAGATTTGGTTTATATCCACATGCTTTCTATTATGAATCATGCTTTTATGGAAATTCAAGTACAGGCTTTGTGTAGACATATGTTTTAATATATATTGCGTATATAGCCAGGAGGGTCATACAGTAACTCTGTGTTTAACTTCTTGAGGAACTGCCAAACTGTTTTCCAAAGTAGCTGCCCCATTTTACAATCCCACAAACAATGCGTGAAGGCTGCAATTTCTTCATGTCCTTGCCAACACTTATCTTCTTTCCTTCCTTCCTTTCTTCCTCCCACTCTTTCTCTTTGTTTTTTTCTCTCTCTCTCCCTCGTTCCCTCCTTCTTTCCTTCCCATCTCTCTGGAGAGGGAGACTTTCTTCTCTTCCTCTTTCCTTCCTCTTTCTTTCTTCCTTCCTCTTTCTTCCTTTTTTCCTCCATCCTTCCCTCTCTCTCCCTATCTTTCGTTCTTTCTTTTGTTCTTTCTTTCTCCCTTCCTTCCTGCCTTCCTCCTCCTTCTTTCTTTCTCCCTCTCCTTCCCTCCTTTACTCCTTTATTTTTTTCTTTCCTTTCTTCTTTTCATATCCTTAGTAATGAGTATGAAGTGGTATCTCACTATGGTTTTGATTTGCATTTCACTAATAATATGATGTTGAAAATATTCTAACGTGATTATTGGCCATTCGTATGCCTACTTTGGATAAATGTGTGTTCAAACGTTTTGCCCATTTTTCAGTTGGGTTATTTGTCTATTATTATTGAGTTATAACAGTTCTTTTTGTCTTCTGGATACAAGTCCCTAATCATATATATGACTTGCAAATATTTTCTTCCATCCCATGGAAATGTCTTTATATTTTCTTGATGGTTTCTGACGCACAGATGCTTTTAATTTTGATGAAGTCTCATTTATTTTCTTTCTTGTGTTGCTTGTGTTTTTGATGTTGTATCCAAGAAACCATTGCCTGATCCAAAGATATAAAGATTTATGATTATGTTTTCTTCTAACAATTTTATAGTTTTGTTTTTTTTTTTTTTTTTATAGTTTTGTTTTTTACATTTAGGTCTCTAATCCATTTAGTTTAATTAACTCCATGAGTTAGTTTTTGCATATGGTGTGAGGTAGGAGTCTACCTTTTTCTTTTTATATAAAAATAACCAGTGGCCCACTACCAATTATTGAAAGAGGGTTCTTTCCTGCATTGAATTTTCTGGCACCCTTGTTGAAAATCAATTCATAGTAAATGTGAGGGTTTATTTCTGTTCCATTAATCCGTATGTCTGTTCTTTTGCCAGTAGCAGACTGTCTTGAACTGTGGCTTTGTCATAGTTTTGAAATGAAGAGTGAGTACCCCAACTTTGTTTTTCATTTTCAGGAATTTTTTCCCCCAGTTCCCTTGCATTTCCACATAAATTTTAGGAGTAGCTTGTCAGTTTCTGCTAGTTAGTTGGGATTTTGTTAGAAATTGTGTTGATCAGTTTGGTAGTATTGCAATTTTAACAATATTGTTTGGTAGATCAATATTGGTAGATCGGTTTGGTAGTATTGCCATTTTAGCAATATTGTTTTCTGATCCCTGAAGATACTGTCTTTCCATTTATTTCATCTTTAATTTATTGCAAGATGTATTTTGTAATTGCAGTGTGCAAGTCTTATACTCCTCTTGTTAATTTTGTACTTGAGTATTTTACTTTTTGATAATATTGTAAATGGATTGATTTCTTAATTTTAATTTTGTATTTTTAATTAATCCTACATGGACATAAAATAGATTTTTCCTTCAGTCATGTTGAATTCATTTACTAGTGCTAAGAAAATATTTTAGGGGCTGATGTGGATTCCTTAGAAATTTTCTGTATATAAGATCATGCTATTTTCCTACATAATCTGGATGGCTTTCATTTCAATTTTTGTCTGAATTCCTTAAGTAGAACCCCCAGGACTATGTTGGATAGAAGTAGTAAGAGCAGACGTTCTTGCCTTGTTCCTGATCTAAGGAACAAAGCATTCAATTTCTTACCATTAGGTACAACATTTGCTGTGGTCTTTTCATAGGTGCCTTTTATCACAATTGAGGAAGTTACTTCAAATTTGTTGTTTGTTGAATGCTTTTATCAGAAGAGAGTGTTGCTTTTCTGTATCTTTTGAAATGATCTGTATTCTTTGTCTTTTTTACTGATATGGTGTATTACTTTAATTGATTTTCAGATGTCAAACCAAACTTGCATACCTGAGATAAATTTGAATCAGTCATGATGTATAATCCATTTTATGTGTTACTATATTTGGTTTGCTAGTATTTTATTGAGGATTTTTTTTGTTTATTTTCATAAAAGTATGTATGTATGCATGTAATTTTCTTACATCTTGTTCAGTTTTTGTTTCAGGGTAATACTGGCCTCATATAATAAGTAAAAGAGTCATATAATGAGTTGGTCTCATATATGTATATGTTTAATAGGGTTTCTTTTATATTTAGGTAAGAGGAGAAAGAAGAAATATACAATTATAATGTCTTTTATATTTTGATATTTGCCTTTACTGGTTTTTCCATATGCACTAGAACAACTTCCTTTAATATGACTTATAAGGTCTGTTAGCAACACATTCTGTCAGTCTTCATTTATCTGGGCATGTCCTTAGTTCATTTATATTTTTTAAAAAGCTATATTTATTTATTTTAGAGAGGGGGAGGGGCAAAGGAAGAGGGAGAGAGAGAATCTCAAGCTGAGTCCTTGCTGAGCATGGAGCCTGAGATCATGACCTGAGCTGAAACCAAGAGTCAGAAGCTTACTAACTCCACCACCCAGGTACCCCAGTTCATTTACATTTTTGAAAAACTGTTTGAAAAATAATTATTTTACAAATAATTTTGTGAGATGTATGTATGTAAGATTCTTGATTGATTTTTTTTCCAAAAAATTTTAAAGCTTTTCAATATAATATCCCCCACCTTGCTTGCATTGTTTCTGATGAGAAATCACCTGTCAATCTTACTGGTATTCCATTTTTGTTTCAAGTTCTTTTCCTCTTGATTTCAAGATTTCCTTTTTGTCTTTGGTTCTCAACATTTTGATTAAGATGTGTCTGGGTGTGGATCTCTTTAAATTGATCCTAGTTGGAGCTCATTGAGCTTCTTGGATGTGTAGATTGATGTTTTCATCAAATTTGATGAAAATTTCAGCCATTTTTTGTTTAAATATTTTTGTGCTCCTTTCTCCCCTCTTCCCTGGTACACTCCCTGTGCCTCTGTTGTTGTATTTAATGGTATCACATTTTTCTCAGTTTTTTTTATTTTCCTTCATTCTTTTTTCTCTTTTTCAGACTGCATAATCTCTTATCAATTTATCTTCAGTTTCACTCATTCTTTTACTTCAAATTTACTTTTTAGCCCCTCGTTTTAATTATTGTACTTGTCGGCTCCAGAAGTTTCATTTGGTCCTTTAAAAATAATTTCTTTCCCATTATTGATATTCTCTTTGGCAAGATCTTTTCATCGTTCTTTCCTGTAATTCATTAGCCATTACTTTAGTTTTCCTTTAATTTTCTGAACATACTTATAAGGCTATTATGAAATCTTTATCCATTAGGTCTGACATCTGGATACTCTCAGAGGTCGTTTTTATTGCCTACTCTCTTTCTTCTGTGTGTGTCACATTTTCATGTTTCTTTGCATGTGCCATCATTTTTTTTGAAAACTGAACATTTTAGAGAATGTATTGTAAGCAATTTGGGATACAAATTCTCTTGCTACCTCTCTACAGTGCTTGTTGTTATTTCTTGTTTATTTATTTAATGACTTTTCTGGTCTGATTCAAGAAGGGCTCTCCTCCCTCTCCTCTCTTACAGTTTGAACCCTCTGATATTTATATCAGAAGGTGTCACCTTGGGCACATATATTCTCAGCATAGGATTACAGTGGTTTTAGCAGAGCTCTCTTAGATTTTCCCTAATCTCTCTGTTAAATTGTCTGCCTTGATTGATATCATATCTGGGTGTTAGGCCCCATTAATTGCCAGGTTTTCCTGTATTGTTTTTAGCAATGCCTCTGGACATGAATAGCCCCATAGTCTGATCCAACTAAATTGGTTCTCCTTTGCGGGGATAGTTTTGGCTTGTTCTGACCCAAACTATCAGATAGTTTTGGCTTGTTCTGACCCCTAAGTGGGTCTATTTAATTTTCTCTCTCTTTGGTTCTCTCTGATAAATAAGCTGGCCTCCAGTTTACTTTTGTTTTCCTTTCATATAGCTACTATCTTCCTAGTAATTGCCTACCAGCAAATCTTCATTATTTTTTAAATTAACATATAATGTATTATTTGTTTCAGGGGTGCAGGTCTGTGATTCATCATAATTCACAACACTCACCATAGCACATACCCTCCCGAATGTCCATCACCCAGCTACCCCATCCCTCCCACCCCTCTCCCTTTCAGCAACCCTCAGTTTGTTTCCTAAGATTAAGAGTTTCTTATGGTATGTTTCCCTCTCTGGTTTCATCTTGTTTCATTTTTTCCCTTCCTTCCCCTATGATCCTCTGTCTTCTTTCTCAAATTCCTCATAACAGTGAGATCATATGATAATTGTCTTTCTCTGATTGACTTATTTCGCTTAGCTTAATACCCTCTAGTTCCATCCATGTCATTGCAAGTGGCAAGATTTCAGGGGTTTTGTTTATGGCCGCATAATATTCCATTGTGTATGTGTGTGAGTGTGTGTGTGTGTGTGTGTGTGTGTGTGTGTATATAGATATATATATATATCTATATATATATATATCTCACATCTTCTTTATCCATTTATCTGTTGATATTTTTGAGAGCATCCTTAGTCCTGAACTTCTCCACCCTCTTTCCAAATACAGTCAGTTCCTTTGGGGGAATTGTTGATCTTTTCATTCTTATTACTTCCTTCTCTCTGTGGGCAAAGGGGCAAAGTCTCTGAGGCACTGTTCTGGAGCTGTAGGCAGGGATGGTGGTAGGTTCTCAGAATGATACCCTGCTTTATAAGCAAGGAACTTGATGGGAGTGATAGCTTCTGGTTTTGTTTTTGTTTGCCTTTCCCAGTATGGAATCTCTTTTCTATGAGCAAGATGGGACAAGAGTAACTGGGATCTCAGTATTCTTGGCCTGTCATACCTAGGGTAAAGCCTCTGTTCTCTAGTCAGAACTGGGTGGAAAAAGACCTCTAACATTTCTTGCCTGAAATAGACTTTGCAGTACTGATCTGGGGGTGGTTGTGATGTGGGGGAGGGTTAGTAATGAGAAATACCATTGGCCTGTACCTTCTGGAGAGATATTGTCTTTGGCTGGGGGCTAGGTGGATAGAGAGTCCTCTATTCTTGGAAGTACCCACTGGGAGTAGAGCTTCTGTCCTGCTGATCTCAGGGCTGCCTAAGAGAGAGGTGATTTGTGGAGGGGGTGGGTTGTGGCCCACATGCCACAGATTTTGCTCTTCCTACTGAAAGTTAGTAGATTGTATTATATTGAATAAATATTTCTTCTTTTGCTATATATCCTTAGGATAATTTACAGAAACTTTAAATAGTTGTTCTTAATAATGATTTTTATCAGCTATGATTGTTTTATTGAGGAATGATTCCATGGAGCTACTCATGTTATCATTCTGAAAGTTGCCAAACCACCCTCCCATCTCCACCCTCAACACACATGCGTGCACACACACACACACACACACACACACACACCAGGTAAATTTTAGGTTCATTTTGCTATATGAAGGCAGTTAGGCATAAAAGACTTCATATCATGTAATTACATTTATATAGCATTCCAAAAAGGCAAAAATACAGAGTTAGAAAACAAATTGATGATTGATAGTAGTTAAGAGCTGAGGGAAAGATTGATTACAAAGGAATTTTGGGGGTGATTGCATTGTTCTGTATGGTACTGTGGTGGTCAACACAGAAATTTATATCACTCAATAATATGAAGAGTATGTGAATTAATAAAAAATCAACCAGGATGCTAAAAAGACCAAAGATGCAATTTTGACTGTGACACATAAATGATAAACTACACTGAAAGGAATAGGGAAGGAAGGAGCTGACCTAAGTGACTTTGGAAACCAGTTTTTTGACTGGATACTGTAAGGCTAAAGACAAAAATGATGACACACAATGCATTGTGGTTGGTAACATTGTTTTTCAAGTGGGCGTGGGTTAGCAATTCTGAAACTACTTTACATGTATGATAGGGTTGAACAGATAAGCAGATCTACTGCAGATAATGAAAGCCAGGTTTCTTTTGCTGTCAAAGCATTTATAAATAAACATAGTAATAATAGAATGAGCCCTGTGGTACTAGGTTGAAGTCAGAGATATCAATATCAACCATGTTTTTTTTAAATATATACAGATAAATAAATGCAGAAATGAGTACAGATATATCTGCATGCATTAGAAGATATTCATACATGTGATTCCATAGTAGTCATGAATATACTCCCGTGTCTTGCTTTCTAAATATTATTGTCTTATTAAATAGTATCAGAGCTTCTTGGAGTAATAGTTGATTCCAGGGCATGTGGAGGAAAATTTTAGATAAGCCCAGACATCCAATGATGTCAGAAAATATGGAAGTACTAAAACAAAAAGTGTAGGGACACTATCCACCAAGAGGATATAGGAGCTAACCTGAAAAAACTTTCAATTGCCCGAGTTAGAACAAATGGAATAATAAATGATCCAAGTAAGGGCATAAAATCCCTAAGTATTTGAATTACAGCTCAAATAACAAAAATATTTATTTGATCACACTGACCAATGAATGATTAAATACATGAATACGTGAGATGAAGGGACAACTCTTTCTTGCAGAAATATTTCAGTTAATGGGTGTAGAAGGGATGAAGGATATAGAAAATCACTGTTAGAACATCACAATAGTAACTACAGTAGGCAAAATCCACCAGTGAATGCTTACATTGATGGGTGAATGTTTAATGAGAAGTAGAGTATTTTCAGAACGTCACCATTCCCCCCAAATATTTATGAACTATGGTAGGAAGAATAATAACTTTACAGCAGAGAAAACTGGCAGACACACTTTAACCCTGCAGCCTGGTACGATCACCAGTGATGATGATAATGTAATCCTGAATTAGATCCTCATGTAGGGAAACGACATTAGGGCAAGAACTAGTAAAATCCAAGTAAAGCGAAGCTAGGTAAAGAGTAATAGGATCTTTGTAACTCTTCTCTATGTCTGAAATTATTGAAAAATAAATAATTGTAACAATTAAACAAAAAATACAGTGAAACAACACTGTATAAAAGAAGTCTTGGGGCATCTGGGTGGCTTAGTCAGTTAGGTGTCCAACTCGTCATTTTGGCTCAGATCATGACCTCAGGCTCATGAGATCAAGCCCGTAGTCAGGCTCCTAGCTCAGTGAGGAGTCTGCTTGAGATTCTCTCCCTCGCCTTCTGCCCTCCCCTGAGCTTTCTCTGGCTTTCAAAATAATTAAATAAAATCTGAAAAAAAAAATGATTTCACAAGATGCCTTGTGTATGGTAGATACAAAAAAATTCTTTGAGCTGAGAAAAGGAGAAGAGTAAGAAAAATCCTGACAGCATATATCTGAATTAAATCTCTGAAACAGATTGCCAGAGAAGTAGAATTTGTAATAAAAAGTACTGTGATGGTGCCACATCATAAAGAAAAGACATGCTATTGATAAGTTTCATTAGCTTATAATAGCAGACAGATTATTTTTGCTTAAAAATACAAGTGGATTTTCCTTCCAGTAAGGGAATTTTATTTTATTTTATTTTTTGCCATTTTAATCTTTTTATTTTTTTAATTTATTTTTTATTAACATATAATGTATTATTTGCCCCAGGGTACATGTCTGTGAATCGTCAGGCTTACACATTTCACAGCACTTACCATAGCACATACCCTCCCCAATGTCCGTAACCCAGCCACCCTATCCCTACCCCCCCCATCTCCCAGCCACCCTTAGTTCGTTTCGTGAGTCTAGGAGTCTCTTACGGTTTGTCTCCCTCCCCATCCCCTCCTGTTTCATTTCTCTCCCCCACACCCCCCACAAACCCCCGCCTTGCCTCTCAAATTCTTCATATCAGAGAGATCATGTGATAATTGTCTTTCTCTGACTGACTTATTTCGCTTAGCATAATACCCTCCAGTTCCATCCATGTCATTGCAAATGGCCAGATTTCGTTTCTCTTGAAGGCTGCATAGTATTCCATTGTGTATTTTATATATATATATATATTATATATATATATATATATATATATATACCACATCTTCTTTATCCATTCATATCTAGGTTCTTTCCATAGTTTGGCTATTGTGGACATTGCTGCTATAAACATTCGGGTGCACATGCCCTAGTAAGGGAATTTTATATTGTCAAGACAGAATAAGTGTGAATTTGAGGGAACTCTAGTGCAGAATTAGGATAATTTATAAAGGGGTCCAACAAACTTCAACTTTGTTGAAAACTTCATTCAACAACTTATTAATTTCAGATACTGTGACTCATATTATCTGATACTTTGGAATTTGGACCATCTTTAAAAAGAGGAAGTTCTGATAGCTTCTAGTTTTAAAGTTTAGAAAACTATAGGAATAACAGTAGGAAACAGGCTTACTTAACACAGACAGAGAGAATAATCAAAAGGAGATAATAGGGAATTTTTACATTGAGTTAAAGGAAAAGAGAGGTCCAAATAAGAGTTGGTACCCAATTCACATGTAGAAGGTACTAACAGCAAGTTTCCTAGATATATGAAACATAAACAAGATACTAAAAAGCACATGATATCCTTACAATCCTAGAACATCTGTAATTTTCAATATATAGCATTGAATATGATTAGAAAGGCTAAAGATGAGACAGGTTGAAGAAATTGTGGAGGCTATTGAAGTTAAATTTTCAAGGGTCTTTCATGGTTTAGAAGACATTTGGGTGGGAAAATCTTGTTTTCAGTCCCATAATCTTGAGTAATAGTAAACCTCAGCTTCATAAATTGTGAAATGGTAGTAATATTGTTCTCCTAAGGTTATCATGAGATCAAATAAAATAACTAATATGAAGGACTTTGGCTAAATATTAGTATATTTTTAAGAAAATGCTATAAAACTCAAGTTTCAAAACCTGAAACTTAAACATTCAAGTCATTTGCTCAGTAGGAAGAAGAATAAAACCAATTCTTGGCCTGAACAAACAAAATTGGAGGTGAGATATTCTCCAGTCCATGTATGCTCTCACTTCTCTAATACTTAATAGTTTGTGGACAAATGTATCCTAGGTAAAATAACTTGAATCAAGGGTTTTACTTTTCCCTTATTCATTGGCAGTACACTGAGGCATGGCTGCAGAGTCCCCAGAGAAGGCATTTACTGCCGCATTTTAGATGGCTGGAGAAGGGATGGAAACATTTATAAGGGACATGTTCTCTTATAGTTATCATTCGGATTGGCAGGTACAAGTTCTAAAATTTTGGTTCTAAAACAAGATTTCAATCCAAGAGGTCGTAAATAATTTTGTTGCAAGAGTGGCTTAAAGGATTTAAACTACCTGGAATTGTCAGGCATGGAGGAACACAGGGGAAAAACCTAGATTGTGGAAAATAGGATAGCTGTAAGTAGGATGGGGAATGATGGGGAATGGTAAAGTTACAGGCCAAAGTTTTGTTTCCCTTGTTCTACATTTAAATGGGGTGCATATGAATTTACTGTTGAAGGGTCTTTAAGATCAAGAATTTTGCCATTACTAACTGAACTGTTAAATTTCAAGGACTGACTTCTCTTGTTAACACCGTTCTTCCTTCCCTCCCTCCCTTTCTCCTTTACTAGTCAAGCATGTGGCTTTTTGAATCAGACAGTGGTAACTGTCTCTGTCACTAATTATGTAACCCTAGACAAATCACTTCTCTCTAAACTTTAGTTTCTTCAATTGTAAAATGGTTGACTATGATATTGGCCATTGTAGGCTTCTTGTGATGCCTCAATGAGATAGCATGAATACTACTTAGCACAGTATGGGCACATGTAAGGCCTCAGTAAATGCAAGCTATTGCTATAATTACTACTACCATCACTATTAATTCCTATTTTTGAGTGTTTCCTATGTACTACTGATTGTTGCTGGGTGGATTCATGTATTTTTTTAAATAATCTAAGTGGTTCTAGAAATAGATACCATTATAAATTCTCCTTTATTTGGGAACTTAGAGAATATACTGGACGTAACTTTGGCTTTGCTCATCCCGTCTCTGCATACTTTGATACACGCATGACATAAACATGACCTTCAGTGACATTACCTTTCCTCCTTCCACTCCTCTCTGTTTGGTCAGCTCTTTTTGGTCTTTTTTTTTTTTTTTTGCCACCCACCACTGTCCCCTCCTTGTCCTTTGATGACTGTGCTGATCTCCTTGCAACTCCTGGCAGGCCCCAGTGATACTTGGTTACTATCTCCATGTCTCAGCTAAAAGGTGATAAATAATTTCCTATTAGTTTGTTTTTTAACCTTTTGCCTTGTCTGTTTAGCTCTTTGCAACATTGACCTTGGTGAAGAGCCTCACTTTTAATTTTAATTTAAAATTTTTTTTATCTGTTTTATTTTTTTAAGATTTTATTTATTTATTTGATAGAGAAAGCATAAGCAGGAGGAATGTCAGAGGGAGAGGGAGAAGCAGGCTTCCCACTGAGCAGGGAGCCCGATGTGGGGCTCCATCCCAAGACCCTGGGATCATGACTTGAGCTGAAGGCAGACGCTTAACCAACTAAGCCACCCAGGCACCCCCAGTTTTTATTTTTTTAAAGATTTTATTTATTTTAGAGAGAGAGAGAGAGAGAGAGAATGCAAGGGGAGGGGCAGAGAGAGAGGGAGAAGCAGGCTCCCCATTGAGCAGGGAGCCCGACACGCAGCTTGATCCCAGAACCCTGAGATCATGACCTGAGCTGAAGTCAGATGCTTAACCCACTGAGCCACCCAGGCGCCCCAAGAGCCTCACTTTTTAAAAACTAAGGCTTTGTTTTTGTTTTTGTTTTTTTTAGCCTTATTGATAATGTAATCATGTCCTTTCTCTGTTTCAGTTTCATACAGGTTCCTGTTCTTTCCACATAATGCCCTTTAAGAGACACTAGAATAGTGAGAGATTGTGTAGGCTAAAATAAAACACATTTAGGGGAAAGTTCTTGCTCTTCTGTGACTTGGGGCAAGTTACTGAACTTCCTTGAAATTGACAAACTTCTCTAGGCTTCAATAGTCTTATTTATAACCTATCACCTCCCTCCCAGAATAGGTATAAAGTGTGAAGATATTTGCATCCTATGTTTATGCTCATTAACGGCTCTCAGGCAAACAAAATGACACATTTTTTTTTAATGGATGTGAGTGAGCCCTGCTCACTGGGTCCGTGCACAGCATAGCCATGGTGCAGGGATAGAGGCTGTGGATGGGCTCAACAACACAGATTACTACTCCACAAGGGTTAGTGCTTTGTTTCTTGCCTACTCTTCCAAGAGCAGAGACCACTTTGTGGTG
The DNA here is from genome assembly GCA_028646535.1 of Procyon lotor. Classification (NCBI taxonomy): domain Eukaryota; kingdom Metazoa; phylum Chordata; class Mammalia; order Carnivora; family Procyonidae; genus Procyon; species Procyon lotor. Next base: position 79,806,292 of record CM053614.1, read on the forward strand.
GGTTGACTACTTTGGACCCATGCCATCATGGAGGGGTCACGATTTGTCCACCAGTACTGATATGTAATCCTGATACGGATTTGCCATCCCTGGCCCTAATGCCTCTGCCAGGACTGCCATCCATGGATTCACAGAATGTATTATCTATAATCATGATCTTTTTGCTCAACATTGGCAGCATCTCACAACAAAAATGTGTAGCCATTGGCTCCAGCCTATGAAATTAATGTGTCTCACCCCTTGTCTCATCACTCAGAAGTGGCTCTCCTATTAGGCAAGTGGAATGGAGACAACCGCTGGAAGGATGGGCGCTATCTTCCAGAATGCAGTTACGCTTTGATTCAGAGTCCAGTGTCTCGTGCTGTCTCTCCTGTGGCCAAAATACATGGCTCAGGAAATCAAGGAGTTAGGAATGGCTCCATGAATGGTAATGTCTGAAAGCCCATTCTCAGCATTTGGCTTCTCTCTCTACAACTTTAAGCTCTGGGGGTTTGATAGCCACGCTTCATAAGGAAAAAAAGCCTCTACCAGGTGACACAGTACCAATTCATTGAATTGAAGATGAGGCAGTCACCTGACTTTTTAGTGATTTAAATGCTACTGCAGTGACAAGTAACAAAGGTTGTTACTGCTGGCTGGAGTAACGGATCCTGATTACCAAGGGAAAATAGGGTTTGTAACCACACCATGAGGCCAGGGAGGACCGTGTCTGAAACCCAGGGCATTTTTTTGGGAGCCTTGACTTAGTACTTCTATGTCCAATTATAGAAGTTACAACAAAACCAGACTCAGACACATCAGGAACGAAAGTTCAGATTACCTCACCAGGTAAGAACATTGAAGTTTTGGTTGAGGATAGAGGAAGCTTGGAAGAGATAGTAAAAGAAGGAAGTTATAAATGTCAGTGACAGCCTTGTGACCAGTTGTGTAAATAGCATAGAAGCTATGTGTATTTTCCTCTTCGTATTTTATAGCTTTTTTGAGATAATTTTCCAATTAGTATCAGGTAAGAGAAAATTCAGATGGGACTGTGGCCAAATTTGGGGAGTAGCATTGCATAGGGATAGATACCAAGGTTGTTGAGTTTTTGTCTCCATTGATTTTGAAGGGAGGGTATCTTTGCTTATACTAATACAACATCATTTGAACTAATACAAATTCATTTGCATCTTGTTATGTGCAAACAGAGCTGTGTTGCTGGTGTTTATAGGAAAGCATATTGGTGGATGTACATCATTGATACGCTGAACCAATTGCTGAGATGTTTCTCAGGGGCACATCCATGTTTTTGTGTTCTGCTCTGTGATGTTGGAGTTGGGACTCTAAACCACATTGCTGCTTCACTCCCTGACTTCCTGTTTGAATCTTGTACAGGGGAGACCCTAGAAGGAGTCAGCAAGGTGGGAAGGGGACGAAAAGACTTTCTCTTGTCTATTTTTCTGTTTTCTTCCCATGGACTCCAGGTCATTTGGGATTCCTGTGCTTATCATGCCAGCAACACCCCTCACCCTCTGCTGTAGGAGACTTTTCAGGTGGTAGCAGCCGAGTCCAATTTGAAGTTTTCTTACACTTGCAGAATTCACTTCAGAATATCCTGTCTCAGAGAAACCATCTCTCATTGGCCAGCACCTTCTTGGAGATCTGAGCTTTAACTCCACAACTCCCATCTCTAAGGGCCCAAGTTTAATAATTCTAGCATTTTCTTTTGTTTCCCCTGGTCCCTGGAGTGCTAACTCCTTCTCATAGCCGCTACTTTTGTAATAATACTTTAGAGTTTTCTTTTTATCTGTTCAGTTACCTCACTACCAACTTTAGGGGGAATGCTTTTTTTTTTTTTTTAAGATTTTCATTTATTTATCTATTTGACAGAGAGAGAGAGAGAGATCACAAGTAGGCAGAGAGGCAGGCAGAGGGGCGGGGGAAGTAGGCTCCCTGCTGAGCAGAGAGCCCAATGCGGGGCTCCATCCCAGGACCCTGGGATCATGACCTGAACTGAAGGCACTGAACCACTCAGGCGCCCCTGAACCACGCAGGCGCCCCTGCTTTTTTTTTTTTAATTTAATTTTATTTTCTCAGTGTTTCAAGATTCATTGTTTATGCACCACACCCAGTGCTCCATGCAAAGGGACTACTTTTTATTCAGTTATTTCTGAAAAGAGAAATGGTGTGATTTCTGCCTCTTGACTTGACCCTGACTGATGCTGGAAGTCTCATAAAAGCACTCTAATTTGGAGAAAATTTTGTATAGGAAATGTAAAATATGCCACAAGGGACAACATCTCATAAATATTTGAAACTTTCCATCAAGGGAGTGACTAGACTGAGTTGTCCTTTTCCCTCTTAGTTTTGGCTGATAAGAAGAACTACTTGCAGTCCCTGCAGGAGCAGCCCCACAGATGACAAGCTAACATACTTCTTCCCACTTGCATATTCACAAATCATTTCCTGTCTCTGCCCATAAGGGCTTCAAGGACTGTTGTAAGTGAGGCCCTAACACCTGTGGGCAGTGCGCAACTCTCTTCCCCAAAGGGAAATTCCCATGTAGTTTATTTGTTAAAATCCATTTAAGAAGTTCCAACGGACACAAACATTTTGCTTAGTTTCTAAAAATTTCATGATTCAAAAGTCTATTACATAAACTATGTTTTTTGCATAAATGCTCAATAATGTATTATAATGAATGTCTGCCAAACTCTTAAGTGAAGCTGACAGTGAAATAAAGAAACTGAACATCCCTTTTATCCTTTTTTAATAATAAATAATTTTATAACATTACCTTTAGAATTTAGCAAGACGTGAAGAATGCCCTAATAGACTGAGATATTTAGGACAAAGTTGTAAGTTTATTTACTCTCAGCCAATAATATCCAACCACCAATGTCAATTTTATATAACATGCAGGCGTCTACAGAGTTCCAAAGTGACACTGTATCAGCATATATAATGAAATTATGCATAATTAAAAAGAATCAGGGAGTCTTATAAATTGACATTTAGTATCTATCTGAAGAATTATAATTTGTATCTATTTCCTCTATTGGAAGGACCGTGATCTAGGCAAGAGCATGTGTTAGTGTCTGTATCACCTGATACAGTGTCTGATTGCATTAGTTTTCAATTATTGCTAAAACAATTTTTTTACATAACTATTTAAAACAATACAAATTTATTATCTTATAATTCTGGAGGTCTGAAATCTGAAATAGGTCTCACTGGGCTAAAAGTCAAGATGTCTGCAGGGTTAAATGCCTTTAGGGGCTCTAGGGGAGAATTAATTTCCTTGCCTTTTCCACCTTCTAGAAACTGTGCCTATTCTTTTGCTCAAGGCTTCCTTCCATCTTTTAAAGCCAGCAATGGACATTTGAGTCTTTCTCATACTATACATCACTTTGAAACAGATTTCCTCTACCTCCACTTTGCTCTTTTAAGGACCCTTGTGACTATACTGGGCCCACCCAGATTTCCCAGGATAATCACCACATCTCTAATTCCTCAATTTAATTATACTTAGAAGGCCCTTATTGCTGTGTATAACAACACATTCACAGTTTCTGGGGATTAGAGTGTGGACATCTTTGAGGAGTAATTTTGTTTTTGCCTACTGCACTGGTCTGTAGCAGAGAACCATTATTGACCCAATGGACACAATAAAGTTGCACATTGTACCTAAAAATAGAGACAGAGAATTTCCACGTAAATATTTACTATGCAGTGGTTAAGGGTATGCAGTGTTAGGCAATGTGGTCAGTATTTTTAAAGAAATTATCTTTAAAGAATTTGTTTTAAAATCATTATTTATATATGTTATGATACTAATGATGAATTATTTAAATATTTAACTATTGTTAAAGAATGCGCATGGATATGTGGTAGTAACAAATTTTTTTAGATGGCACATATGTGACTTGAAATGTTTAGATGCACAGAGTAAGACAATGTGCAAGTTTTTTTAGAATAAATTCCTTCAATGATGATTTCCAGTTGGGCAGGTAAGCACAGTTTAAAGTTCAGTAAAAACTACCTAAATGCTTCCCAAAAGGCTGTGGTGTTTTATACTCCAATCAAAACTGAATGGAGAATGCTTTGTTCTCACACCATTGCTGATACTAGATGTTACCAGTTTCTGCTTTCTTTTACTAATCTGTTTCAAAAAGAGGTGACATTTGCATTTCATAAATGTTAGCACTTATACTTTCATTTCCTAGATTAAAACTGAGAATGGGAATTTTTTTGGTTGATTTGTCTTAACTGTTAAAATTCTTTGCCTATTTATCTATTAGGTTTTAAGAAGCCCTTACTTTTGTATATTATGGATTTTAACCCCTTGTTTATTTATAAACAGTAAATTTTTCCCCCTGAGCGATGCTTGCTTTCTAACTTGCTGCTGTTTAAAAAATCCTTATTTATTAATTTACTAAACAGGACATTTTAGTTTTTGATGTCGTCAAATAAGTCAGTTTTTTTTCCTTTATGGCACCTGAGCTTGGTGCCTTCCATAATATCTGCCCTCTCAAAGTCATTAAAATAGCTGTATTCGTTATTTCTTTGACATTTTTATAGCTTTGTTTTTAGCTCTTTATTATATCAAGAATTTCTGTCTACAATGTGAGATAAGATTATAAAATAACTTTATTTTTCATTTTAAACCACGTAAAAAAACCATGTATCCCAATGGCAGTGATTGTTGTTAGTCTTCTGTTTCCTGCTGGTTTGAAATAGAACCATTATCATGATAGATGTCATATGTGCATGGATCTTTTTCTAGATTCTCTATTCTGTTTACAGTTCAGTCTATATATCTCTGGATTAGTTTCTTGCTGATTTTTAGTTACCCTATTTGCATAGTATGTCAGGCCAGATTTTCTTCTTTTTTAAGATGACCTTGCTGGGACATCTGGGTGGCTCAGTGGATTAAAGCCTCTGCCTTCAGCTCAGGTCATGATCTCAGGGTCCTGGGATTGAGTCCCACATCTGGCTTTCTGCTCAGCGGGGAGCCTGCTTCCCCTCTCTCTCTGCCTGCCTCTCTGCCTACTTGTGATCTCTGTGTCAAATAAATAAATAAATAAATAAATAAATCTTTTAAAAATATGACCTTGCTGATTTCATGAATCTATTTTATATAGATTTTAGAATGACAAGGAATTTTTGTAAATCTATAAATTAATTTGGGGCAAATTCACACCCTTACAATATTGAATCTTCCTAACCAGGAACATGATGTTTCTCTAGGATTTAAGCCTTATTATAAGTCCTTGGTAAGATTGACAGTTATTCTAAAAATATCTTTTGCACATTTACTTTATCTTTATGCTTAGTTATTATGTGAGTGTTACTTGAATTCTGAATGAAATCTTTATGGACTTCGTCTTCTAATTTGTGATTGTTAGCATGTGAGATAGCTACTGATTTTCGTGTTGATATTGTTTCCATCTGGCTTAGTAAATTCATACGTATTTTAATAATTTTCTAAATGTTTTTCTGGACATCACACTGTTGGCAGGAAATGCTAATTTTGTTTCTTACACTACTTGCTTGATTCCTTATGCTTTTTTCTTAGTGTTTTTGCCAAGACCTATTTTTTGTCCTTTTTATTCTACTTTGAGAGACTTCTTATAATCTTCCAAATCACTTATTAAAATTTTTCTCATATGCATATCCACTTTACTATTTACTCATCTGTTAATATGTTTTATTTCAGCCACATTGTTTTTAATTTCCAAAAATGCTGATTCTTACCTTCTTTCTCTTCCTCCCATTTCTTCCTATTCTTTCTTTTTTTTATTAAAAAAATTTTTTTTAATTTATTTATTCGACAGAGAGGAGAGAGATCATAAGTAGGCAGAGAGAGAGGGGGAAGCAGGCTCCCCGCTGAGCAGAGAGCTCGATGTAGGGCTCCATCCCAGGACCCTGAGATCATGACCTGAGCCGAAGGCAGAGGCTTTAACCCACTGAGCCACCCAGGCTTCCCTCTTCCTTTCTTATCAACTTTTTTTTTTTTAAAGAATGAAGTATTTTCTTTAGCCTCATTGATTATAATAATTATAATCCTTTGAAAGTTCTTTTTATTTCTTCCAGAAATTCTTACTTTTTAGGGATTAGTTCTGTTTGGAACCCTTTTTTAAAAAAGATTTATTTGGGGTGCCTGGGTGGCTCAGTGGGTTAAAGCCTCTACCTTCAGCTCAGGTCATGATCTCAGGGTCCTGGGATCGAGCCCCACGTCGGGCTCTCTGCTCAGCAGGGAACCCGCTTCCCCCTCTCTCTCTGCCTGCCTCTCTGCCTACTTGTGATCTCTCTCTGTCTAATAAATAAAAATCTTTTAAAAAAAAAAAGATTTATTTATTTGTTTGAGAGAAAGAGCATGGAGGAAGGGGGTAGAGAGAGAGAGAGAGGGAGAATCTCAAGCAGGCTCCACACTGAGCGCAGAGCCCGACACAGGTCTCAACCCCAGAACTCTGAGATCATGACTAGAGCTGAAATCACAAGTTGGACGCTTAAGTGAGCCACTCAGACACCCCTGGAACAATTTTATCACTCTATTGGTTTCCCTTAAATGTTGGTGATTCTTAATAGTTTTTAATAGAGTTGAAGGACTCTGTTGATTGGTTTTGGTAGTTGGACGGTTATTTCCTAAGGGACAAATAGGAATTCCTATTCCTCCAGCAATGAATTTGGTCAAATCCCAGGAACCTTGGCTATGGTGGTGCTTCTGTGGAGAGAGAAGGACGGAGTTGGGTATTTGCTTCACGTCATGACTGTGAGCCTCTGGAGCAGAAGCTTTCTTGTGAAAGAAAGTTAAAAAGAAACTTTCTTTTTCTTTGTGAAAGAAAGTTAAAAAGAAAGCTTTCTTTCTTTATAAATGTTTTTATCTCCGGTATCTGAAAGCGCAGGTTTGATATTTAACCCAAATGCTGCCCTATAAGTTAACCAAAGACCTGTGTTAAACTTTTAGGCACATGCAATTTTCTCCTAACAGTTATAAATTCAATATGGTAGAATAATGAAATTAGAAGCACTAATTTATAATCACATCCCGAAGAGTAAACAGACGTTAATTTATTCTGTGCTTTAATGCCTGTTTTCACTTTGCATTTCACCTCCATTATCTTTTGTCTGAAGCTGTGGGGAGAGATGAAAAGTTGTTGGAATATCACTGACATGCTTTGGAGATGATGAGTGTGGAATAGCGATTCGAGTTTAAGATTCACATGAGGAGACCATTGGAGATAAGCTGGAGCCAGGCTGTGAAGATGTTCACATTTAAGTTTGGGGAGTTTGGACTTCATCTTGTCACTAAGGGAGTATTTCTGATGGGGTTTGAGCAAGGAAGTATCGTGCTAAAAGTAGTTTTGAGGCTGGTCTCCATGATAAATATGAGAAGGAGATGCAGACACCATTGTGGTCATCCAGAACAAGATCATAAGGGTCTGAGGTAAAGTAAGGGAAATTAGAATGGAAAGAAAGTGACATATTCAAGAGTGTGAACAATATTATTTTTAGGCTTTGGTGATTTCTTGGATGACGGAATGTGGAGAAAGGAATGCTCTAAAAGACCTCAAGGTTTCCTAGGTCACTACACAAGGTAGTAGAACTAAATAAGGGAATAAAAAGAGGCTGTTAGTTTTTTTCCCTGATTTTAGCTGTCATTTAAACACTTCAATCCCATCATCTTTATCTTTATTTTCATCTATTTTTTTCATCAGACGATTCATGCTTAAAAATATCAAATGATCAGAAATGAAATTATTTTATACTTTCTACCCCCCAATGCTAAGAATATCCATTGCTTTCCTAAGGTTGGGGGATTGGCCACAGGGATGGAATGTGCTGGTACCTGACATCCTACTTACCACCAACTCTACTCAGTGCGTCTGGCAGGCTGGCCCCAGTCCAGATCTCATTCTGGACCAGAATAAAGGCTATCAGAGTGGAACCAGTTCAAGAAGTTGATTCATGAAAAAGCTAGACCTTGACCCATTTGCCTTCCCAAAGAAATTTCAAAATTTTTGGAAGATTTTTGCCAGTAAAAGTTGCTTCACAGGTGTGTGAAAATCCTCTCTTCGGTATCTGAAAGCACAGGTTTGATATTTAACCCAAATGGGTTAGCACCCACGTCAGCACCCAAAGACACCAGAAGTTCCACGATGCCCAAGTAGCCATGGATAGAGGCTAAATGCAGACATGTGTGCCCTAGAAGAACGATGAAAAAAGTATAACCACTTGTTTCAACTCTCAGCTCTCAAGTACAGCTTTTCCCCTATTCTGGTAGGGAGCAAATGCTTCTGATTTTGGAGCACCCAGAATCTGGGCTCTGAATAAAGTTTATTAAGGCATCAAAAAAAAAACAAACAAACAAACAAAAAAACTTCCGCTCTGAAGCGGGTAGGTTTATGCTCTTGGTAGGTCTACATTCAAGAAACCCACTGTTCTCATAAAAGCACTCTTTTCTTGGGAACTCAGTTTCACTGTGCCTTGCTGAGCGAGTGGGTGGCATGGGTATAGCAGCTACAAGGTTGACATAAGGGTTAAATGAGTGAATGTAAGTAATATGCCATGCAGAGCTTTGCTCACAGTAAGCATCAATAACTGCTATTACAACTGTTAAGATTCAAGGGCATCTCTTCTTTTTAGTGATCATGTTGTGACATTTAAGGCTGTGGATCTCAAACTTCAGTGTGCACGAAGATAATCTTTAGGACTTATGAAAACACAGATTACCAAGCTTTATCCCCAGAGTTTTGATTCAGCTGGTCTTAGGTGGAGCCTGAGAATTTGTATCTCCAGTGAATTCCCAGAAGATGTTCCTGTGGCTGGTCGGGCCCTGAGTTTCTGAGAACCAGCAGTTTGGGGTTGGGATGAGGGTAATGCGATTTCTATTCGTAGTGGAGTCAGTTACTTTGCCATTAGGAATTCCGTTCTTTTCTGGCTGTACATTCTGAACCCTGATCTGATGTGCTCTTTGTTTTATGAAGCAGCAGAAACCAGTCAGCAGGTGACAAATTTCATTACTTTCCTTTCCTTGAATTTTCCCAGGGATTACTAAGTATACCACTGTTAGTGCTGGCACTTTTCTGTTATTTTAAGGATTTTTTGGTTTTTCCAAGGTGGTTTTCCCTCGACGCCAGAAGATGTGAATAGGAACCATCACATGGTGATGCTTGGTTCTGAGTTGGTATTTGCTATCCTGTAGAATGTATATGTTTCACTTAATATCAATTTTAATCCATGCTTTTCTTTCTCGCATCCTTTTAAATTCTCATTTAATTAGTCAGAATTACAAATGGCATCGCTTATAATAAACATCCTTGTGTAAGCCGAGAAATGTGGCTTTCGGCATCTCCGTAATGAAAGTTTAAACTACTTGGAACTCGAGCTTACATTCCTTTAAGTCTTTATGATCTAAATATTCTTTTCCATGATGCCAAAAAGGTTCTGTGTGATCATCTAAAGTTTGAAATTCGTTTTCAGATTAAAGGCACTGCCAAACTGAGAAGCAACTGTGTGAAGAAAATGTGTGGAAACACCAGTCATTACAGGTTGGTTTATAAAAAGAGTTGCGGATTGATCAGTCTTTGAAAAATGTTTGGTGACACGAAACTCTTTCAATCAGTTCCAAATCTGGCAACTCTCTTGTTGCATTAGATTTTCTTTCCTTCACTTTTCTTCTCTTTCTAACAGAGACAGACACATCCCCTTTCCTGCGTCCCATTTTAGATGACTGACGGAAAAGTAAACACCAAATATGAGCATGTGGGGATGGTTTATTTCTTTTTACATTGACTAGAAGGCAGTGTTGAAAGGGAGACACTGCTGTCATTTCACAATGTAGGAAATTTAGAAAAGGTGTGAGAGCTGTTTTAAATAATTTTCTATTTTTGGATTATGCCATTCATGAGGGTATGTAGTTTTTCCTTTAGAGAAGGAATTTGTTGAAAGTATATCTGAGATCTCTTGGTGACAAATAAACAATGTGTTCAAAGAAGGCCTTGTAATTTTTTTCATTAGATGAATCATGCTTAAAAAAATGTCAAGTGATCAGAAATGAAAGACCCAATGATCGGGTCATTTGAAACATATGGTTTTGGGATTTATCATGCATGCCAACACTAAATATGGGATCTCGGTCCCTTCTTTTGTCCTTGAAAGACAGCAGAGTCCTTGGTGCCTGACTCTTTTCTCCCATCTCACATTCAGTGTCCTCATGTTTCCCTCACCGGTGCGGCTGTGCCAGCGTCCGTGGTGATACATAAAGACATTGCCACATAATTCTACTGCTTAGCCTTTGAGTGGTGGTGAGGGAGCTGCTTGCCTTCCTGTGCCTCCGTTTCCTAATTTCTCAACTCAAAATGGGTACCCTTACCTTGAACTGTTACAGCAAAGGTTAAATAAAATAACAGCAGTAATGCCCTTAGAGCAGTTCCTGGCATATAACAGCAGACTCAGTCCACATTAGCTGTTGTTATTTACTTTGTTTGGACTTCCTGGTGTGATCAATTATTTCCCCAAGAGAAGAAAGATTGGAAAATCCCTGTAAATTGCTATTTGGGATATCATTTGGGAATGGTAGAGAGTTAAAATGGCTCAAGTATTATAAAGTCAGAACTATCTTGATGAAAATTGAATAATGATATTTTGGTCTTGAGTTCTATTTCTGCAAATTAGAAACCATATTCTATTATAGTAATTGCTCCATACACTAATAATGAGAAATTCTCTTATGCCAGTAGATTTCAGGTTCTTTTGTTTAGTGAGATCTGTGATTTTATTTCTGCTTTGTTTTTTCTGATGAGTTAAAAGTTTGTATAAAAAAAAATAATGTTAATTCCATTGAACCATTAAGAATGCCTCAAGTTAAATATAACTTCATAAGAATGAATTCTTCTGAATGTATATATATTTGGACTTGAGAGGCACATTGTATCATATGTATCAGATTTCTTATCCGAAGTTCCTACTTGTGCCTTGGTTCTTCCATCTCATTAAATCAATAACATCCATTACTTCTTGGGAACGAAAGCCCCAGCTGAGAACAAGAGAGTCATAATTTGACTTTGAACTTTCAAATAGAATTTGTCACATTGACAGCAAGATCATGGTCTTGAAGTAAGCACCTTTTGTTTACAAAAGCCATTCTTTCTTGAGAAAAAAAGAGAGAGGTGTACATAGTGATTTTCTCATAAATCAGAATTTGGAGGCAAGATTGAGGAGCAGAACAGAGCAGAGCAGTGAAGTTCCCACAACATGAGGAGGAGCAAATGTCTCAGTGCTGGAAGGAGTCCCTGAAAGGGGACAGAATACCTTCACTTTTTTTTTTAAGCTTTATTTATTTATTTGACAGAAGGGGGTGGGGAGAGAACAAGCAGGGGAGTGGCAGGCAGAGGCAGAGGGAGCAGGCTCCCTGCTCAGGGATGTGGGACTCAATCGCAGGACCCTGGGATCATGACCTGAGCTGAAGGCAGTCACTTAAACAACTGAGCCACCCAGGTGTCCCCAGAATACCTTCACTTCTGCATCCTGCAACCTTCCAGTGGGATCTAGAAACTGGGAAGGGAGAATTAAATATTAATAAATCTGTCTGAATTTGAGAACATTCAAAACCAGCACTCACTTTTACTTGAGGAAAGCCTGGGAAGGTTGCAGACCCTTCCTTCATTGCAGCAAAATGTCCAAAAGAAAGCAGCTGAAGCCTTCTTCCCCATTCCCTCTCCACCATCACCATTCTGAGAAGACCAGTGGACCAGAGGAGGATGTGGGATGAAGGGATCACACTGCCAGCCACAGTGGCAAGCTTCATGGTCATCAGCAGTGGGTGCCAGGTGGATACCATAAAAATCTGGGCCAGAGAAATCAGTCTCATCAGTAGAGGCGTCCCAGCAGACGGCAGATCGTGGGATGTCTCAGCAAAGCCAGAACCCAGAGGCAGAGGGAACCAGATGTTCCTCTTGACACAGACAACACTGTCTTGGGAAGAAGGATTGAGGGGGTTGGGGGAGTCTTCCTTTTAATGGTCAAGTTAAAAGGTTTTTTTGTTTTTTTGTTTTGTTGTCAGAATGAGACCTGAAAGGAAATATTATCAGAGATAGAAGGTAAAGTAGGTGAGTTTACAACAGAAATTTCACCCCACCACAGAGAATATTAGTCGAGATCATGATTCAGTATTCAAAAGTGAAAGGTGGAGCTTTCCAAGGCCTGGAAATGTGGCAATGTAAACACAGCTCATTCAGCCCCAGGATGGACCACATGCCCCCAGAGTCCCGCTGTTGGGAGAGTTTTTAACCGAATTGCTCACCTGACTCCAACTTCTCTCTTTTAAATTCTTTCCTGCCTGTTTCAGAAGCCTCTTTCATCAAATAAGTCCCTAGCTTAGAAACCTCAGTGATGCATGTGTTTGTATAGGTATAAGATACTGTGATCCACTCTTATGGTTTATTTTTTGATTTATTGCTATTTTTTGTTCCTTCTGAATGGTTCTAATTATAACATATCAAGTTGGTCTGTAATTTTTAGCTATAGAAAATGACTATTTGGAATCAGTTCTCTTTCTCTGCCATTACTGCTATTCGAAACATAATATGTACATTTTGGCGTGAAGATATAATTGTTTTAATGAAGAAGCATATGAACCAATAGCAGGAGATATACATAATCCTTCAAATTCTACTGCTAAGCACTTGAATTCAGTGACCACATTGAAACTTGAGAAAAACGTGCTTACCATTTGGCTTTGTGGTATACTGACGTCTTGTATGTCAGTTTTCCTGTTTCATGGGATTTGTAAGCTTGAAAGACCTTGGTGCTAACTTAATACAAACAAGATAAAACGTTCTTAACAAAGTGTGCTGACCATATGTGGGGTTCATTTCATGGTGATTTTCATTTTCTTTAGAAAACATCTCAGGAACCCTAGCGGTTATTGTTCAGAAGTTTAAATTGCAAGACTGAAGGAATATCATGGCAACCATAGGCAACAACATCTCTAAATTTCAGATTGTGCTAAATGAATCTGAATCCATACAGATAACCAAGCCCAATGCTTTTCTGTATGTCATACATTCATTGAATCGTCCATCCAGTTCCTCCCTCCTCCCCCGCCCCCACTGTGGGTTAGGGGTATACTAGGAGCCAATGATGAGATGGAAGAGATGGAAGACATAGTTTAGGAACTCAAGGGATGTATAGTGTGGTCAGGGTTAGGGTTAGGTAAATATTACATTTGTACCAGTCAATCTTGGGGCCTAGAGGATGAGCTGATTCAACTTGGAGATGGTCAGGGAAGGGTTCCTTGAGTGTTGATGAATTAATCCATATTATCCAAATGGAGGAAGAAGATTTTCAAAACAAAGGGGTAGAATGAAGGTGACACCTTTAGAGAACCTCGAGGAGTTTGGTGTGACCAGAACATAAGATGCATGTTGAGAAAATATAAGGGTAAGGACTGAAAATTAGGGGGGAAGTCAGGCCAGGCCATAAACCATCTAGGTTAAACCCCTTAAGAACTCTGTCCGGTAGGTGGTGTTATGTCTGTTTTAGAGATGAAGAAACAGACTTGGGGAGCTTAGACATGCTTATGGTCACACAGTGAGCAGCAGAGATGGGGGTCTTCTGATTACAAATTCAGCGCTATAGCCGTGGAGTTTATTGGATTTTTTTTTAGTCTCCTAATGACCTCTTTTGTTTTTAACAATATAATCAGCCATAAAATGTGAGAAAATATTAAATTAAAATTGCTTTGTGGTTGTGAACAATGGTATTTAGAAAATTAAATTACTGGAAAATGCATTAATAATAATAATAATAATAATAATAATAATGTGGTTTTTGCTCTTATTGTAATGGGCAAGAAGTTACTAGTCACCTCCATGGTGGTTTGCTCCCAGTTTATACTGAGCATGAGCATTTTATTTATTTATTTTTAAAGATTTTATTTACTTATTTGACAGAGAGACACAGTGAGAGAGGGAATACAAGCAGGGACAGTGAGAAAGGGAGAAGCAGGCTTCCTGTTGAGCAGGGAGCCCAATGTGGGGCTTGATCCCAGGACCCTGGGATCATGACCTGAGCTGAAGGCAGACGCCTAATGACTGAGCCCCCCAGGTGCCCCAAGCATGAGCATTTTAAAAATGTTTCTGCCACGTGTATAGAACAGTCTCTAGCTCAGTCTAACTGAATATCCACCTGTGCAGAAGCCTGAGCGATGAGATCACATAGCTGAGGGAGCAGTCCTAAGGGATAGAGCAGACTGGAAGGGTGGCCTCATGTGGATTTTTATATGAGGTTGGCTAAAATCATTGCATGATTTCTTCGGGAATAGGAAGCCCACACTACCAAATGGTTTGATGTTTTAGAGTGACTTTACTACCACAGAAACATTATAAGAATTTATTTTAGGGCACTTGGGTGGCTTAGTCGGTTAAGCATCTGCCTTCAACTCAGATCATGATTCTAGGGTCCTGGGTTCGAGTGCCGCATTGGGCTCCCTGCTCAGTGGGGAGTCTGCTTCTTCTACTCCCTCTGCACCATCCCAGCCCCCCCAACCCCCCACTCAGGTATGTGCTCACTCTTCTCTCTCTCAGATAAAATCTTAAAAAAAATTATTTTAGAACTCTTACAAAGAAACAAAGCAAGTCAAAACAAAACTAAGCCATGTCTTACGATTCTTTGGGGACCAAAGAGGGAAAATCATCTTTTTTGAAGGGAAAATTGACTAATCTGGGGCCCATTCTCTCTAGGAGAGAGCCTATGTTAGGCTTTAGCCAAGGGTGGGTGTGTATATGATACATCTGAGATAGAAGAAAGGAAGCTATAGGATTCCTTATGTTCTCAAAGGGACCAAATAAATCAGGAAACATTAAGAACCATTTCAAGTGTGCCACCCCGAACTGAGTGTGTGTGTATGTGTGTGTGTGTGTGTGTGTGTGTGTGTGTGTGTGTGTGTGTGTGTGTGTTGGGGAGAGTGGCCTCAGATTACTTTTAATCTGTAGTATTGAATTTTCCAGATTTGATCCTAAGCAGGCAAGAGGTTTCAGAAGACATTTCGTATTAGCATTTGACAAAATAAGGTTTTATTTTTTTAAATATTGAGCAATTTTCATAGAGTAACATATCAATCCCATTATCTCATCCAAACAATAGTATCAATGTTGTTCCACAGAAATAAAACTTATGGACCTATAAATGAATGTTTACTATGTGAATTATAACATTATTTTAATTATGAAATTAATCAATACTACATCATCCATCTCTCAGCTCATATGAATGAATAGAACAGTGGTCTTTAAGTTCCGTTGAACTTTAGTTAGCAATTCTTGCTTTTTAAAATTTGTGACAGGATACTAAATCTCTGGATAATCCCTCCTTTTAATCTCCAAGACTTTTTCAGATAATTCAGAGTAGAATATGAGTTGCTATAATAACTGTACAAACTAAAGTAATATGCCATGCAGCAGCCATGAAATGTGGGGTACATTATTATGAATTTTATATTAAATAAAGAGCCAGAATATGTAAAGGTAATTCAACCATAAATAATTTAATTTTATGTTATCGATAAAATTAAAATCTGAGAATCATGCTTGTAATCATCTGTAGGGCTTTTGCATATCCTCAATTGTTTAAGTGTTATTTCTTTTAAAGAGTAGCTTTTTTATTTTGCCCAAATTATTGGTCTCAAAAGGTAAATTTAAGTTGAATAATTTGCATCTAATTAAGCAATACGTATTTCAGAATAGTAATTAAGTATCAATATTTATTTTTATGAGCTATGGAGAAATAGGTAAATCAAAAGCTGTAGTCTTATCTGAGAAGGTTTTGTTAATCTTTACATGTTTGGAAGATTTTTTTTTATGCTTTCCACTCTTTTGCAAATCTATTTTGAAACGTAGCTAAAGATAAGGAAATGTCTATGATTCTGTTTAACCTTTTTAGAAAGAAGTCTTCTAACTCAGCATATTATGAAGAAATTTTGAGCCCAGCATAAATTCAGATTTGCAGAAGAATGTCACCAGATCCCTTGATTTATCGGCCACTTCTTTGATTGAGAAATCGTTTTCTACAACATCCAGTGTTCTCATAGCTTTTGGAATATTTCGATCACACCTAATAATGCACTATAGTGCAATTCCAATGTTGCTTTTAAAAATCGTGTAGCTTCTTGCACATTATTAATCTCTACTTGTTGATATTTTGAAAAAAATGGCCAATCCTTTTGTGGATGCGTACAAAGAATTGCTAGTATTGG
Source organism: Procyon lotor (assembly GCA_028646535.1). NCBI lineage: Eukaryota > Metazoa > Chordata > Mammalia > Carnivora > Procyonidae > Procyon > Procyon lotor. Next base: position 79,822,529 of record CM053614.1, read on the forward strand.
GAACTGTTTGCAATTCTTTAATTGCCATCTTCTCTGAGAACTTCATCACTTCTAAATCCGAAAGATATACAGGACAGAGTAGATACACTTAACATTTTGCAGCAAAATGTCTACATATGTCAATGGGATGATGTTAGACTTAGTTTAAACATTTCAGAAAATAATTTTGAATTGGTATAATTGAAAAACAACTTATGTAAGATGATCCAGCTGTTTTCTACTGTCTCCCTTTCATCTGATTTCTGATGTCAATTGCATGTATCTGATACAAATAGATACTGTTTTTATGGTAGACCTGTTGTCCCTTCTGATACTATCAAAGAAACTGAAGGACATTAAGTCTCATTAACAGTATTCAGTATGAATTTGATCTTTGTTATACCAGTGCTTTTATATGGAATTTCGGCAAGTTTATAAGAATCAGAGACTTAATTCTTTTTTTAAATTTATTTTTATTTTTTTTTAGATATTTTATTTATTTATTTGACAGAGAGAGAGATCACAAGTAGGCAGAGAGACAGGCAGAGAGAGAGGGGGAAGCAGGCTCCCCCCTGAGCAGAGAGCCCGATGTGGGACTCAATCTCAGGACCCTGAGATCATGACCTGAACCGAAGGCAGACTGAGCCACCCAGGCACCCCAGAGACTTAATTCTTAAGTTAAAACAATTTTCTTTATCTTTCATTCTGATTTTCAGTAATTTCCAAAAACCTTCAATCGCAGTTGAAAAATTATTTATGCCATCTTAATGGTAAACATATTTTTAAGAAATAAGATGTTCTCAACCATAAGTTTCACCTACCCTCTGTTTTTCTTAACATGTTTTTATAATTTATGGGTGACAGTTGATTACAAAGGGACTCATTCCAAAACTGCAACGATTTTAAATATAATTATTTGTATGACTTATGAATATTTTTAGTATTTTGTGAGTCACTCTTCTCTATAGACTTTTGATGGCATGACAAATTTCTATTGATTTAAATGTAATATCCTAATTATCATTTATCTAAATATTGAGATGTTTTAAAATTTATTGAGATTTGTTTAAAATTTTTATAATATAGAGATAATTGTGTGCATACTGTATCACTTATTTTTATGCATTTCACACTATGCAGAATCTGGGTTAAATATAGCGCTGTTGTCTTTGAATATGTTGATGGCAGATCTACATTAACAAAATATTTCAGTTGTTTGATCCTTTTGCCATTAACACTGTCTTGACTTCCCCATTTTAATGAAATATCATAACACAGACTTTCACTTTAACATTATTGCTGAGTTAGCTAAGGCTAGTAGGAACCCCGCATCAGTGACCTAATATTGACTTATAAGTTTGCCAAGTTGTGCAAGTGCTTGACAGGTGTTGTTTATGCAGAGAGGTTTACTGTGGAATGGGAGAGGCAGAGCCCCAGTAGCATAGGTTTAGGTGTTCATGGGAGTAAGTCAACCAGTTGGATTGATCTTCCCAGGAGCTTGGCAGTTAATGGAAGGCCAAAGGGATGATTAAGAAAGACGTTGGATCAACGATGGGAGAGCCTTGCACACTTCCCAGAAGGTACAACCATGAGAGAGGAAAAGGTTGCACATTCTAGAGAAAGAAGGAACAGAGCAAGTGGAGTAAGATCTTGAACATGCACGATATGGGAAGGGAGAAGAAAGAGAACCAAGGAGAAAGGCACTTTATGCCCTTAAACTGGCAGGAAGAAGGGGGAGATGGATGGTGTGAAGGTGAAGGAATAAGAAGTAGAGGGAGTTCATGGCTTTGTTCATTTCCTCACTTCAGATGGAGGCAAAATGATTTGTGAATGATAAGCGGGGAAAACAAGGCAATTGTGAGGAATGTGAGAATGGAAAATTTCGGATGGCTGTTCTCGGAATTGGAGGTGAGCTAGCCAGCCAGGACCAGTGAAGTAGTTAGCTGTAAGATGCTGAGACCCATTAACTTAGTATTTCCTGAAGGCATGCCACATATTAAGGACTTGGTTAGGCTCTGGGGATATAGAGATGAAAGACCTAGTCCTAGTCCCTAAGGAGTTTACAGACATGTAAATCACTAGTTACCATGCGGGTGCTGCTGTGGGAGCAGAGAGAGGGATGTGTTTCTCAGCAGCAGAGAAGAGAGAAGCTGGAAAATTTTCTTTTAAAGGAGAGCTTCTTAGGCTCTTTTATGTGTCTGGTTAGCTTTACTTTATGCATTTCAAAGAAGATTATCTAGTTTTCAAGCAAATTAGCAGCAGAAAATTCTAAGGTCTAAGTTACACTCTAAATGACATCTGACAAAACAATAGGAAATAAGCCACAAAACCAAAAAAAAAATGAGTACCAACATCTTAGAATCTTTAATTGGTTAGTGACCAAAATCTAATTCAAAGTGGATTAAAGAGAAAAGAGTGAAATTAGAGATTCACATCATTGCCGAAGTCCGGGAGGTGCTCATGGGGTCAGGAATGGCTTCATTTAGGGGTTCAAATAATATCATTGGGTCTTGGTCTTTCTACAATTTTTGAGAAAGGAGCCTCTTCTTTACTCTGACAATTTCACACCATGGTACCATCAAGCCTGCGTATTTCTCTTTGGGAAGGAAACATTTTCCTTTTGTGTAAGCAGTGTGGCAGATCCTTGAGCTTCCTGGTCAGGAAAGCTGTGTTTCCTATCAATCTGAGCCAGTGAATCTGATGGGAACATTTTGCCTTCCCGTGACAGTAACAAAAAAAAATTTAAAGCTATTATTCATATTTTGGTTAAAATTAGGGGTAAAACTCTAAAATCCACAATTAAACTTAGGACTTTGTTTCTCCTGTGGATTACTTGAGTATTTTTTTAGGCTTTATTCGTTAATCCTGAAAGCTTCATCTTTATTAACTAAGTAGCCACTAATTACTTTGATATAATTCTGAATACATCCCATGTGCATTCCTGGTGTTCAGAGAGAGTAATTTAAACAGCAGAAAACAGAAATATACGTTAGAATCTTTGATGTAGATGTAGACTAAATCATATGTGCTTGTCTGAGCAATAATTTTTGTGGTCATACAGCTCTGAATAAGGCACTATAAAACCTTTACTGTGGGGTTCCCTCTATATTTGGATGTGCTGGCCCCTTGACAGAGATTGTAAAGATTTTGAATTTAATATCATCCAAATGACAATTAAGCACTTTTCATAATAATGTTTAGTACAGATAGGAAATTTTCAGGTGGTGAGAATTTAATATTCCTGGAGATTAAAAAGAAACAGTAAAAACACAGTACCATAAAGCTAGTTTTAGACTGACTACATCATGAGCAAAGGAGTTTCTATTTGGGGATGTTTAAAAAATAACAAATACATGTTTTATGTAATTAATCAATATGAGTCATTTTAGCGTGCCCCATTGCATCTCTTTGAATTTCTCTACTCCTTTGTTGTTGTTAGAATAATAACCAGGGATATCTACAAAACACTCTTTCCTTTACCTGATTTCCTAACTCTTTTACAATCTCAGTGGCATTCATCTATAGGTGATCAACTTAATTTGATTATTGGTATTGCCTTATAAAAAAAATCAAGTAAGGAAATGTATCCATAGTGAAGCAGCCCATATTGTGTTTGGGTAGTTCAGTTTTATTACTATGTTTAATGGCGATGATAACTATTATTATTTTTGTATCATTTAGCATTGATATTTTTTGACATAAGAAGCCATCACCACCTATTTGTCCACTTAGCGTTAATTGTAATGCTTGGATTTTGAAACTCTGTGGGAAAGCAGTTCGAAGGATGCAAATGTTAGGATTATTACTGCTTACCAAATAAATGTTTTGGCATAGGAGATACTAAGCAATATTAAAAAGTTTAAAGTTTGTGCACAGCCTACAGTGGAAAGTGAAGGCCTATGATTTGATCTTTGCAGTCAAAATAATCCTCTCCCCTCCTTCCTAAAATATTCTGAATCAGATAACAGTTTTGTTCCCCAAGCTTTTTATTTATTTTTTTTATTAGAGCAGAGGGTGAAGCTATGTAAAACAAAATAAACACCATTGTTATATAAGCGTTGCATGTAGACAAAGCATGTGTAGCTTTTAAGATACTTTAGAATATTAAAGACTAGAATATGAAAGCTGGTAAGCTAGGTACTTTTTTCAAGAAATGTTTCTCTGAAAAAAAAAATTCCAAAGTTTAAGGCTCAATGTTGACAATACGAAGGAATGATAAGAAGCAAGCATTAAAATTTCACCAAGACATTTTCTTGATTAAGAAAGAACATGTAAGACCCCCACACCCCGTGCAGCTCACCCTGTAAAGTGGGTGTGCTAGTAAAGAAAGACCTAATGAGATGCTCTGGGACTGCCTAGGGGCAGGAGGAAGACACACCGATAAAAGGTGGCACTCTCCTGTCAAAGTTCTAAAGTAAAGCCCCAAAACTAACTCTTCCCTAGTTATTGAGATTTTCCTGTTTCTTTATTTAACTTTCTTCCTCAAGAAGATAAAAGAGCAAAGAGGAAAACCTGGGCAAAGAAAGGTATGTGTACAAATAATAAAATATGCCTGGAAAGGGTTGAGAAGACAAAATCCAAAATGTTGTGTAGTCCAGCACATTCAGAAGTGACCTCAACTTTTGGTCTGAGATTTCTGGCAGCCAGCAAAAAGAAGGGAACCAAGATCATTTACAAGCATCACCATTTTCGTAAAATTAAAATAAACCATTGGTCCAGACAAGCAAACTTTTTCACTGACATTGTAAAAGAGACATTTTTCTTGTTAGTCCTTCTCGAGTTAGGGAAATGGTAGTTCCTTGTCTTTTGTCTCAAATGTTAGGCAGAATCTTCTCATTTATGAGGTACCAAGTAAAAGTTGAACATCTCTCAATGATAAGGTAAAAGGGAAAGGATTTGCCAACATTACATCATCCCTAGAAAAATGCTTCTGACATTCTGAGTCATAGAATAGGTTATTGTTTTAGCACTAACTAAATGCCGGTAAAAACTAAGGTGCTGTCAGACTTTGGAAATTAACATATTTTATGCTATTCTGTAAGTTACATAGTGTTTTCACATTCATTATGAGATCAAATTTTTTCAGCATCTCTGTGGTGTAGATAATACTATCTCTATCAACGGTGGTCTGCATCCTGGTTTGAGGTTAAGGGACTAACTTGCCTGAACTTACACAGCAAGAAGGTGGTATAATTAGGGCTCAAACTAGAACCAAATCTTTCTTTCTGAAAATAGTATATTTTCCCCACTACAGCACGTGCAATTCAATTTTCAAGGACAACCTCCCACTGAATCATTTCTCATAGGTATAGACATTTCTTTCTAATACTTATTTCATGCATTAGCAGCGTACTTTCATCTATTGCTTTAATCTTGATAATGTGGAATGGGCTGAGAAAAAAAATAATAGGCATAATAAAATAGCCACCATTTGTCAAGCACTATACCATTATTTCATTTCGTTATTAAAATAGCCCTATAAAGCCAGCGTTATGGTCCACATTTTGCAGATGACAAAACTGATGTCAGAAGAAAAAAAAAGTAACATAGCTGGTATGCAGCAGTCAAAATTCTAACCAGGTCTGTTGGACTCCAGTGACCTCGTCTTGATCACCAGAATGTGTGGCTTCGCAGCTCTCATGATATACACCCAACAAGTGTTCATGAAGAAAGTGGGAGACCACTGTTGCTCTGTCCTTACCAGAGAAGTTCTAAGAAGTTGAGCTGTCTGCATTGGCGACTGGAGTAAATGCCGACTTACTCTCTAGGACATACTCCTGCTGGCAAACAGGGTGTTTTTCTTAACCAGTCTTCGTACCTGTGTTTAAGAGCAGGGCTTTGGGACTTATCAAGATGAAGTTTCCAGCCTGACTTCATTAGGTCCTTCAAGTGAGTAGTGGGAGAATGTGCTTGCACTCTGACTAGTATGTGTCCCTGTAGAATCCCCACTTTAGAATTCGGCACCTTCTTCCCCTCCTCTCCGGCTGCTGCCATTCTCAGTTCAGCTGGCCAAGGAAAATAATGGTTTTATTTATTTATTTTTAAAGTTAACATATAATGTAGTATTTGCTTCAGAAGTACAGGTTTGTGAATCATCAGTCTTACACAATTCACAGCACGCTCCATAGCACGTACCCTTCCCAAAGTCCATATCCCAGCCACCCTGTCCTTCAGTTTGTTTCCTGAGATTAAGAGTCTTCTATGGTTTGTCTCCCTCCCCAGTCCCGTCTTGTTTCACTTTTCTCCCTCTACCCCTCAGGACTCCCTACCCTGCCTCTCAAATCCCTCATATCAGAAAAATCATATGATAATTGCCTTTCTCCGATTGACTTATTTCGCTTAGCATAATACCCCCTAGTTCCATCCACGTCATTGCAAATGGCAAGATTTCATATATGTATATATATATCTATCTATCTATATATCTATATATAGATATATATCTCACATCTTTAGCCATTCATCTGTTGATGGACATCTAGGTTCTTTCCATAGTTTGGTTATTGTGGATGTTGCTGCTATAAACATTCGGGTGCACATGCCCCTTCAGATCTATACATTTGTATCTTTAGGGTAAATACCCAGTAGTGGGATTGATGGGTCGTAGGGTAGCTCTATTTTCAACTTTTTGAGGAATCTCCATACTGTTTTCCAGAGTGGCTGTAGCAGCTTGCATTCCCACCAACAGTGTAGGAGGGTTTCCCCTTTCTCCGCATCCTCGCCAACATCTGTCATTTCCTGACTTGCTAATTTTAGCCACTCTGACTGATATGAGGTGGTATCTTACTTTGGTTTTGATTTGTATTTCTCTGATAGTGATGTTGAGCACTTTTTCATGTGTCTGTTGGCCATTTGGATGTCCTCCTTGCAGAAATGTCTCTTCATATCTTCTGCCTATTTCTTGATCAGATTATTGTTCTTTGGGTGTTGAGTTTGAGAAGTTCTTTATAGGTTTTGGATACTAGCCCTTTATCTGATATGTCATTTGTGAATATCTTCTCCCATTCTGTCAGTTGTCTTTTGGTTTTGTTGACTGTTTCCTTTGCTGTGCAAAAGCTTTTGATGTTGATGAAGTCCCAATAGTTCATTTTTGCCCTTGCTTCCCTTGCCTTTGGTGAGGTTTCTAGGAAGAAGTTGCTGTGGCTGAGGTCAAAGAGGTAGCTGTGTTCTCCTCACACATTTTGATGGATTGCTGTCTCATATTAAGGTCTTTCATCCATTTTGAGTCTATTTTTATGTGTGGTGTAAGGAAATGGTCTAGTTTCATTCTTCTGTATGTGGCTGTCCAGTTTTCCCAACACCATTTGTTGAAGACTGACTTTTTTCCATTGGACATTCAGGAAAATCATGGTTTTAGCAAGAGGGTGAACTATATCCAACTTACCTTAAAATTCAAGACATTCATTTTTCTCTGTGAATTTTTCCTATCCACTCATATTTCCATGCTTTCAATTTGGTTTTGTGTCTATATATTGTCTCTCAGGTGCTGCGGTAGGCAATGTAATGACAGCAAAAATGAGCAAAAAACAAATCAAGTCAAAATAAACCCACCTGAAAGGAATTTATGATCTTGCAGAGAGCAAGAAGAAACAAGCAAGTATTTTAGTTTAAAAAATATCCAGGCTGGGGGCACCTGGGTGGTTCAGTGGGTTGAAGCCTCTGCCTTCGGCTCAGGTCATGACCTCAGGGTCCTGGGATCGAGCTTCGCATGGGGCTTTCTGCTCCGTGGGGAGTCTGCTTCCCCCTTTCTCTCTGCCTGCCTCTCTGCATAATTGTGATCTCTCTGTCTGTCAAATAAATAAATTAAATCTAAAAAAAAAAAAAAATCTCCAGGCTGTGTAAACTAATTGCCTAAGAAAAGTAGAACCATGAAAAATAAATACATTAGTAAGCAGAGAGATGCAAATGAAAACAGTGTAAACTGAATAAAGTAGTTTATACTACTTTTTACTTTTGGCTACTTTACTATAATAAAGTAGCCAAAAATTAGAAAACTGGATAGAGCCAAGTGTTGACAGAGATACGGGTGTATAGTGGCACTTTTAGGAGAGTGTGTATCCATGCAGACATTCTGGAGGACAGTTTGGCATTACTTAGTTTCTTGTGACCTTGCAATTCTTCTATTCAGTATATATCCCAATAAAATTCCCAAACAGGTCCATATGGGGTCATGTATGAAGATAATCATTTCTAGTGACCAGGAGTATGTTGTCAAAAGTGTAGGTGAAATGTGGGCAGTTCATATCAGGGAGTATTTTTTTTAAAGATGTAAAAAAAATATTTGAGAGAGAGAAAACAAGTGGGGGGAAAGAGGGAGAGGGGGAAGCAAACTCACTGCTGAGTAAGGAGTCCGATATGGGGCCCTGAGATCATGTTCTGAGCCAAAGGCAGACGCTTAACTGACTGAGCCACCCAGGTGCCCCACATCATGGAATATTATGCAGCAGGTCAAAATACCATTAGCAACATGAAAGGATCACAGAACAGCATGGAACAATAAATGATGCAGTATAAAACTTATCATGGCATCCATTTCAATAAATTAATATGCATGCCTAAAAACAGTACATATTTTCCAAGAATGCTTCATAAAAAGATATATATTTATTAGAATGGGTTTTCGTGGGAAGAGGAGAATGGAAATGGGAATGGGGAGTAAAAGGGAAAAGAAATACAACACGAGGACGATCCGTTAGCTAGTCTTTACAACATGACATGCAACAAGGAGTGTGTTGAATTCAATGGTCTACAACAGGAAAAACAAACATGGAGATTCAAGGTGGTAAGATGTTACAACCTGAAGCGTTGAGGACATACTTCATAGAAAAGTGGCATTTGACTTATGTCCTAAAGGATGGAAAAATCTGGACAGAGGTTAGGGAAGATGGGAAGCTAGTCCAGGGGGTAGATATCAGGATATATAAGAAGAGCCTTTTGGGGAAAATAGGGCCAGCAAATGCTTGGGGTCCAGTGAAGAGGAAAAGGCTCACTCTGGTTGGTAGATAGGGTAATATTGAGGCACTGTAATAATAGCTGACATTTAGCACCAAGTGTCAGGCTAGGTGCTGAGTCCTTCATGCACCTTATCGAATTAATCTTCATGATGGTCACATGACATTCATCATCTACTCCTGACCATCATCAGTCATCATTATTCACTTCACCAATAGGGCAACTATGTCTTAAAGAGGTAGGTCACTTTCCAGCCTCGAGTGCTGCGATTGCTAGATTCATGACAAAAAGCCTGTGCCCTTCACCCCCACGCTCGACTCCCTTCCAAGGAAGTCCTCTGTCAGTGTAGATGCAGAAGGGCCTGGTAGTGAAGTGGTTAAAGTAGTCCAAACTTAGCCCTATGCTAGGTATGGCTTTAATTACCCTTACTACTGATTAGTTTGATAGCAAAAGGATATTCGAGAAGGAAGCTGCCCATATTATAAAGTTCTTCCTATATTTTAGAGGCCTTTCTGCTCATGTGTCTCTCATTGACATGATGGAGGGGCTCTGCCAACATCAAGCTAAATAAGGACAAAACATTTATAGGCACCCTTTTAACCCTGTTGGAACTATGCATTCCGAAATCCCTTCAAGTAACTAGTAGGTAAGCACAAAAGGGGTGAAACTGGCCCTTTTTAACGACAAAGACTGAGGTTTAAGCTCTAGTATGCTGTTTATCACATTGCATTCATTAAACTCCAAGCTTCTATGCCATAAAGATAGGAGCAATGGCCCTGTCTATATGGTAGAGTTTGGAGTCTTGGCTTGCTGAACTGGAATGCAAGACAGATCATTCAGGTCAACAGAGGAATAGAATTTGGTTTGTTGGAAATGAATGGCCAGATAAACAGTAAGGACAATTACTATGACAGTTTCCATGTTTCGGGAAGTGGCACTTGCAACATGATAAACAGTGAGGTATAGAAGCCCACCAATGGAAAACAAAAGCCAATGTGTTTAGAAAGGGTTTTTAGTGACAGACCCAAGTGAACTGAAGTTTCAGCAGGTCTGTTTTTTATTTATGCCTTCCTCTTTCTTGCATCCCCACCCATTTCTCAAATTCTTCCTTTGCTATTTACACATCAAAACATCTGGGACTGGGCTTGCAGCACCTGCTATAGGAAGCAGAGATTTTCCCTGCTGAAAATACACTTCTCAATGGCAATGTTTAAATTGATACTCATTTGGTTTCAAAAGAATGTGTTTTAAAGTCTGGTTCTAAGCAAATACCCAGCTTATGAAATGAGAAGAAGAACTCGATCATCCTAACAAAAGAAATACCCGAACCTGAAGATCTTGATAAAGGAATAAAACAAATGAAGGATTCAACGCACAGACTGAAAACAGACTCTTCATAGTTTAGACCTGGAAGACTCTACGGTACATCTGTTTAGCATCTTACAAGCTGAAGAACTCTGCCTTGAAAAAACCTTTTGTACCAATGACACACAGTATGAAAGGTTATGTTATGACTTTCAGATGGAAACCTGCAAAAGTTTATCGCTGGACGGGATTGTTAACTCTTACTACTTCTGATTCCAACTGCTAAAGAAATTTTTCATGTGCAAATTCTAATTAACTTAAGTTTCTATCAGAAACACCCGAAAGAATTTTTGTGTGGAGAGAGCGAACAGGCCATGGACTGACTAAAATGTTTTAGTTGTGATGTCCATATGGAACTAGAATCCCCCCAGTAGAGATTTTATAGAGTGTGTTTTAATAATAAGCATATAGGTCTATATATTGGGTTGGGAACAGAAATACCATATTTGAAATACAAGCATGTTACAAAGCCTCTATAACTGGTAACAGTCATTGGAAGTTTTGAGAGCTAAAGGAGGCTATTTATTTCCAAGTGTGGGTGCAGAAAAATGCCCTTAGATTGATGTGGCAAAAATCATACTTGCTAAGGAGGCACCGTCATTTGTCATAAAGTTGTGGAAAAATTAGAAAAAAATCCTTTTGGCGATGAGTTTGCTACCAGAGTTGTATTGTCTTTGCAATTCACTTGACCGAGGCAGGAGGGGGGAGGGGTGGTGGGTAAAAATGAAAAAGAGCAGTTTCCAGGCACACCAACTTCTCTCCCCTGCTTAGTTTTCCTGTGGATGGGCTTTTCTTGACCCATAGGGAGGAGATGCTTTCTTCTTCCCCAACCACATGGGAGGATCCCTGCCAGCCCCTTTGCCTTGGTGCCCCATGGCATCCAGCAGACGCATCTCAGAAACTCTATTTGAAGTTCTCTGTGCAGCAAGTGGGTGTGTGAGCAAAGAAGAGGTATCATTTCCTTCAGAGACATACACACCCTCCGACCCAGACGAAGGAAGAATCTGCTATGCAGCAGGCTTGCTGCAAGGGATTTTCCATGTGCATTTTATTATGCTGAAGCTGACTGTGGTGACAAGCTTCACATTAAATAGCTATCTGTCTTTTCTGAAATTTCACATTCTCTTCTCTTTTGTAGGGAAAGTGATGTAATACCCTATTGCTTGTGTAAACAATATCATTTAATTAGAGGGTGTCTGTTTTCTCTTGCATATCGTGAACGCTGCATTCTCCTCGCCTGGATGCCATTGTGCACTTGGTTGCACAGCGATGACCTGTGGTCTTGGGGACAGTGAGGTGCGCACACGGACACCATTAGTAGCCAGAAGTTTTCACTGGGGAAATAAGTTTAGGACACTGTTATTAATTTGGTTTAGAAAATTGCTGCAGAGCACTCTGATGAATAAGACGTAGCTGAACACATGGTCTTCGTTATTCAATAACTATCCCTCTGCAAAGGAGACATGGTCTATTTCCCATTTGAGAAGGAGCTTACAACAAACTAGTAAATATGGAAAAAGGGCTACACATGTACTATAATTTTATTGAAGAGTGCTCCTCATGCACTTACGTAGCCCTCCTCCACCCCGACACACTCACACAACTTGTCCACATCGATGTAGTCCCAGCTGGTATTAGCATAATCATTACCACATTATAAACAAGCCTGTGGAAAAATAGCCTGAGAGATTTAGATGGTTTGTTTTATAAATGAAGGCAGGTGGGGATAGAGAACCAGATATTTTGGGAACAAATTCTTTTTTTTCTCCCTCTTTAGAAATAATAGGTTAGATCTCATAAACCTCAATTAATAGCATGGATTGAGGAGGTGGAGTTGAAAGAGTCATGACACATTCAGTATTCCTGGATCGAAGTCAACCAAAGGCTTACCATGGAGCCCCTCCACTGGAAGAAGTTCTTGTTTGATGATGGAAACGTTGAGCCTCCCTGTTTTCTTTCCTACTGGACCACAAATGGAGTACTTTTCCTCTAGTTTCATAGAGTTCCTGTTGGTCAAGATCTCTGGCTCTTTCTTTCTTTCACTATTGTACTTTTTCCTGGAGTTGACCAGATGAGAAATCTGGACTTAATAGCTAATTCCAAGTTTACTGCCAACACCAGAAATAAAATATGATGTAAAATATGGCCTTACCTGAAAGCTTCAGGACATCAAATGCTGTTAGATCCAGGTTTAATTGTAACTTTTTACCCAAGACAGGGGAAGGAAATGAGTTTTATGAAAGTAAGAGCCTGGTCCATGTGTCTAGGTTCTAAGAGATCAGACAGCAGGCTGATAAAAGATTTAGCGTGCTCTCTTTTTTTTTCCTCTTGCTCTTATTCTATTGATTTTTACAGGCATACAGAGAATAAGTAAGTATGCTAGCCACGGAAGGATCATGGATGTGTTCTTTCTAACTTCTGATGGGAGTAGTACCCAGAGAACAGTATGATTAGGATAAAGATGGCATTGGTGAGTGTGGTTGAAGCAATAATATCCTCTCTGTGGGCTTATTACGTCTTCTGTGGCCTAGTGATTTGTTTGTAAGTTGCCTTACTTTGATCAGATGGGCTTAACATCTGTACCTATAAAACTAGAGTCATATATAATATAAATCCCAGGAATTTCAACATCCAGGAAGTTAATCTTTGAGTACAGTACTCAAGTAAGTGTCTCTCAATTTTGACATGAAATTTCTAGTTGGAATGAAGTTAACAAGGCTCTCTGTTCCTAGGCTGGCTGGGACTCAGGTATAGGCAAACATTGTAGATAGCAGACCTATGGGAAGGGAATGCCCACATATCAAACTGGCATGACCGTCTGCTTTACTGGAACCTCACTTAACACCCATGCAATATCCTCAAATTGCATCAAGTGCTGAAATTACTTAGTATTTCATTATAAATAAATTATCTAATATGAAATGTGTTATTCTCATAAATTGGCTTTTTCCATGATTAAGAAAGAGAATTAGATGAAAAATGGGCCTGTTTTAAAGTGACATGGCCAGTTTTCCTTTATATATTTGCTAAGTTAATAAAGTAATTGCTGTTGCAAAGACTTGGCCAAAAGGCAGGGCATTTTCAAGCCTTACAATTAAACCATCATGTCCACAAGAGCTTGTTTAATGTATTATTTATGGAGCACTGATGGGATGGGTATTCAGTGTAGTGTAAGAACAAAGTGAAGCCATTGTATCCACAGTGTGAGCAAAAGCATCTGAGTATTGTTTTCTATTGATCATAGAAGCTCAGATTTATAGAACAGAAAAAGACCCTGGAGGATTTCTGGTAACAACTCATTTTATAGATGAAGAAGCAGAGGCTGAGAGAGGGGGAAGTGACTGACTTACCCCAGGGCAGAATAGCTCTGCTTCAGTTAGAACTCAGCCTTGTTGATTCTCAGAGCACCAGAGCTGTCCTCTCCCACTGGCTCCACCCTAAGCCCTCTCCTCATTATTTTTGCCCCACTTCTGAATGATTTCAGAAGTTCAGAAAAATTCAGAAAAATTCAGAAAAATTCTGGCTGGATTCTGAGCCCTTGACCTTCCCCCACTGCAGTCTATCCTGCGTACCATTATAAGATGAACCTTCTGTAAGTCTCATTCTTTTAAAGAATCCTGTCTGTACTAGGATTCTCAAGAGAATCAGAACCAGTAGGAGACACATGTAGGTACCCATGGGAGGGGGTGTGGTGTAGTTCTAGTGTGAGTGTGTGGGCCACAAGTACTCCTGAGAGGAGGTGTGGTATAGCTCCAGTGTGAGTGTGGGGGTCACATGTACCCCTGGGAGGAGTGTAGTGTAGTTCTAGTGTGAGTGTGTGGGCCACAAGTACTCCTGAGAGGAGGTATGGTGTAGTTCCGGTGTGAGTGTGAGGGTCACATGTACCCCTGAGAGGAGTGTGGTGTAGTTCCAGTGTGAGCATGCAGGTCACATGTATCCCTGGGAGGAGTGTGGTGTAGTTCCAATGTGAGCATTGGGTCACATGTACCCATGGGAGGAGGTATGGTGTAGTTCCGGTGTGAGTGTGAGGGTCACATGTACCTCTGGGAGGAGTGTGGTGTAGTTCCAGTGTGAGCATGTGGGTCACATGTACCCGTGGGTGGAGGTATGGTGTAAGTTCTGGTGTGAGTGTGAAGGTGACATGTACCCCTGAGTAGGGCTGAGTCTGAAGGTCGAGGATCAGGAGAGCCAATGGTTAAGTTCCAGTCTGAGGGCAGGAGAAGACCAATGTTCCATCTCCAGCAGGCAAATGGGTGAAGCTCCCCCTTCTCCCAGTCTCTTTGTTCCATTCAGACCTTCAGTTGACTGAATGACGGCCACCACATTAGGGAGGGTGATCTACCTTATTTAGTCTGTGGATCCAAAGGTTAGTTTCATCTAAAAACATCCTCATAGACACATGGCCGTTTATCTTTGACCAAATATCTGGGAACGTCATGGCCCAGTAAAGGTGATGCATCAAATTAACCATCATACTTTCCTTAAGAACATATATTGACTATGTCTTGTTCTTGCTTTTTTTTTTCTTTTTAGCCAAGCTTTCTATTCATTTCAAAACTCTTTCTTGGACTTAATCTTATTATATCATCTCTTGGACACAGAGAGAAGAGAAGGGAAGGCTGACTTTAGTGCCAAATTGCTCTGAGGCACTACAAAAGTCTTTTAGGTTTTATTTCTGTTATAAAATAAATACATGTTTACATAAAAAATGCAGATACTAGAGATAAGCAAAAGAAGGAAATAAATGTTTTCCTTAATTCAAGAGGCAGAAGTAAACTCTATACCCTTTTAGACTTCTATGTATATAGTTATCTCAATGTTACCATTTTTCATTTACACACCCATATACCTATGAAAGGAATATTTTTCATTTTTTCACAGTATTTGCTTTATGGATATCCCATAATTTGTTAACTAATTCAGGATTGGATACCAGGATAATTTCCATTTTATACTGAGACACCACTTTGGACTTGCAGCCTTGCATACATGCCTAATTATTCTTTTATAAAAAACACAGGTGAATTTTTATTTTCCTGGTCACATCAACTCTAAAACCATTTTGCTTCATTTTCACCTTCTTTTTTTTAATATTTTATTTATTTATTTTAACAGAGAGAGAGAGAGAGAGAGAGCACAAGTGGGCAGAGAGTCAGGCAGAGAGAAGGGGGGGAAGCAGGCTACTTGCTGAGCAGAGAGCCTGATGCGGGGCTCGATCCCAGGACCCTGAGATCATGACCTGAGCCAAAGGCAGAGGCTTTAACCCACTGAGCCACCCAGGCACCCCTCATTTTCACCTTCTTATCCTGTGTTTTCTTCAACTTTCTAAAACAAATCTTTTAATTTAGTGAACTTAGTTTTACATTGTTGTGTATTCTTTACTTTTTCACATGTATTATTTTAGTCCTCCAGAGAAGCTACCCCAAGTTCTTGGAGGGAAGAATCATATTTTATATTTTCATATAAAGATATAAGTAAGTAATCACATAATTAATTTCAGTTGTTAATGAAATGTACTGTGGGTTGTTAGACTATTTTAGTTCAGTAGTCTAACACCTAAAGAAATGATCTTACAGAGTTCCTATGAGCTTTGAAAATTTGGTAACTCACCACTTAAATGTAAATAGTGAGTTTCTAAATCTTTCCATCATTCGACACATATTATTGAGTGCTTTGTGTAGATTATTGCAATGGTCATGTTTTAGAGTGCCATGAAGCACAAGAGACTGTTTCTACATCTAAAGATATAGCAAACAACCTAGGTCAAATTTAATAGGTTAAAAATTATTCTGGATACTCTTATGGAACATGATGTTCCATGAAGAAATTTTTCCATTTAATGAATAGCACGAAAGTTGCCCTTTGTGAATATGACATTCACTGTCACTTTATTGTTTGGATTTTTATTTGACATTTGGTCTGATAATGTAGACTTTCTATAGACTTGATTAATAAATTATGGATAGAAAGTATTATTGCATTCTAATAATAGAACTCTTCTGGTAATTATGAATAAATACTAATAGGCCTTGGAATAGTCACTAAATTTAAATTGAATATGAAATTAGAACAAGCATTTTTTTTAAAGATTTATTTATTTATTTGACAGAGAGAGAGAGATCACAAGTAGGCAGAGAGGCAGGCAGAGAGAGAGGGGGGAAGCAGGCTCCCTGCTGAGCAGAGAGCCCCATGCAGGGCTCCATCCCAGGACCGTAAGATCATGACACGAGCTGAAGGCAGAGGCTTTAACCCACTGAGCCACCCAGGAGCCCTGAAATTAGAACAAGCATTAAAGAAATGCAAGGGTAGGCTGAAACTTTGGGAGGAAAACACCTAGATGGTATGACTTTGCCTGAAGAGTTTATTATCCAGTAGGAGATTTGGACACATACAACTCTCTAGTATGTCACTTTACCAAGATGATACATTTAGGAGTTAACATCATTCACGTATATAAGCGGGGATAATTACTGTGACTAAGAGGATCAAGGAAGGATTCATTGAGAAAAAACATGGGAACAGGGGTTTGAGAGATAAGTAGGATTTGGTGTGTGAGTAGTGAAAAGTGAATTTTAACTGTTAGGGATAGCATGAAGAGCCAGTATAAATAAATATCTGAACATATTTATTCCTAGAATGTTGAAGGGTCTAGTGTAGTGGGGAAAAAAAGGTGAGGGAGGAGGAAAATGGTAGAAGAAACAAAAATGGAAATGTGGATTGGGGTCTGACTCTGAGGACTATTCAGTGTCACTCTAAGGAGTTCAGAATTCCTTCTCTAGGTATTGGAAGGCAACTCTGGGACAGGATTTTAAGCAGAGAATGACATGATTAGATTTATTTCTTAGGTTAATATTCTGACTGTCACAAAAGATAACTTGCAAAGGTTAGACACTTGAGGTGAGAAAACCATTGGGTTCTTTGAGAACCATTGGGAACTTTCTATAAACTCAAGTTCAGGATGACTATCCACAACATGAATTTTTATTTATAATAGTGGCTCTGCTACCTGATGAAGAGATATTTTAATGGAATTTAAACTTGGGGCACTTGGGTGGCTTAGTTGGTTAAGCGACTGACTCTTGATTTCGGCTCAGGTCATGATTTCAGGGTTGTGAGATGGAGCCCCGGTTGGGCTCTGCACTGGGTGTGAAGCCTGCTTAAGATTCTCTCTCTCCTTTCTTTCCTCCTTCCCCCCAAAAAAGAACACACAACAGCTATCTTGGATTTTATCTGTGACTTTGGATTTTCCAGTGCTTTTATGAGATATCAGTGCCTTTCGTCTTCCCTTCTGCTATTGGTCGTATCTCTCTATAGGAGGCTATGTTTGTGCTGTGATAGGTGTGCTGGTGGTACTCAGTATTTCTGCTCTCCAGCAGTCCAGATTTCATCTTCTCTTCAATACCAGTCTTTTATGAGTTTGCATTTGCTCTTGTGGACAGAGTCTTCTCTCTTCTACCTTGGATCTCTTTTGACAGGAAGGCAGGAACAGAGGCAGAGCCAATCAAGAGCTGTCCATTCCTGCTTGGGTGGAGAATGGCTACTGCTCACATTTGTTATAACAATATCCTTATGGGGTCTTATCCTGAGACTTAAAACCAACACAGATTTATCTGAGCAGCGTGTAATCATACACTGTGGCAAAAACATTAACTAAATTTATGAAATGACGGTATGAACATTACAAACAAATACATATGTACCAGTATACTTGTTCTTGGCCCTCGGGCCCCATTTACTGGGGAAAGCTCTCCCTCACCAGAACAGCCATGGCTCTTTTCCCTTCCTGTTACTCTCATGCTCTCTTTTCTGTCCTACAGGGTGCTCTCAATGTCTTGAAAGGTCCACATATGTTTTACTTCTGTCCTCAGGACCCATTTACTATATTCCTAGAGTTCTCCTGGCTAGGAAGTCTTATGGGGGCCCTTTGCCTCCTTCCTGCTTTCCTTTTACTCATTTCGCCTGTTTCCTTTGTGGAGCAGGCAGCCTGCTCCATGCCTTTTATCAGCTGTGTCTTTGCAGTGCCTTGGTGCTCACCAAGCCCTTCTCAGGCCCCTTGCATTCAAGTGGGCATGCTCTCTGGCTAGCAGGTACCCCTCGGAACCCCTCCTGATTGTTCTCTCAGGCCACTTTTGTTTATTTTATTTCAAACAAAGAAATGGTTCGGTGAATTCATGAGGAAGTACACAGTGTAAGCCAGAAGGAGAAATAAATATAGCACACTAGGTCATAATAAATATTGACAACCCAGACTAAAGTATATTTATTTGTTCACAGAACGCACACGAGTGGAACGTGATCTGTGCTAGATTCTGTGGACGTGAGGCAGTAGGAGGCATACTCTCCATCCAGTAGAAGTCAGGAAGTCAGTCTAGTTGGAGGGACAAGCATGCATAGGGATGATTACGGTGATTGTGGTGATTAGGTGATTATGGTGAAGTAGGATGGGTGCTGTGAGACAGACAAGGGAAGTAATCCTGAAAGCCCAGATAAGAATGTAAATTATTCTGACCCAGCCCAGGAAGGGGCTCTGCAGGGGTGGGGGGCTCAGTTAGTCAGCCTGAGAACCACAAAAAGACTGGAACCCAGGCACCCTCACAGCCCAGCGTCCCACCTGATTTGCAAGCTGTGACATGCCACTTTCAGCTCAATTACAGAGTTTATCGTAGTTGTTCAGCTTGAGCTATGGGACCTTGGAGAGCTTTCCCAAATTTCAGGGATCAACATTGTCCAGACAACAAAAGCATCTATGAGATGCTTGAGAGTTGTTCTCTAGAGGTCATGGGTCGCTGTTTCCCATGTCACGTCGACACTTTCCCTTGACAGCATGAGAGTAAAGCGGTAACATCTGTTTCTGTGTGACTCTGCTGTGAGTACGTTGAAGGGGACACAGGCCGTGGTTCAGGCAGGGCAGCCTGCGACTTGTAAGGAATTTCATATGGAGAGAATTCGACCCTGTGGTTCTGAAAGTAAGGTGAAGAGGAAGTTGCTTTTATTGCTGTGGCATAAAAGGCTCCTCTGTCCTCGATTTCTCTTTCTTTTTCTAATTTGTAACCATTTCCTGACTGAGGTTGGTGCTGCATGTTTTCTCACAAGTTCCCTGAAGCTTCCTAGCAGTAACTGGCCAGAGCTGCACTGGGTGGGCCTGGCGTCCCCGCACCTGCACTCAGACCATGGATAGATCACATGGAGGCTGGTGCTGGCTGGCCAGGCCAGATGGAACTGTTCAACCCCATGTCCTCTGCCACGACGATCATGTGCTGGGGGCCTGCCCATTCTGCTCCTCTCATTTTCCTTGTCAGCATGACCTAGATCAAAGTGGAAGACGGCTGCATAAATGATAACTTAGAACTTGGCCCTAACACGGAAGCTTCGAGCAGGGCAACGTCCCCCTTCACACTTTCCCCAAAGGCATGGAAGGAAAAGGGAAAATTATGTTTAACTATAGCCTTTCTCACACAGCCGTTTCCAAGCACCCCCCTCGCTTTGTTTCCTGAACCCATCAGAGTTGTATTAATCAATTGGTTCAGGGATTTGAGATTTCCTGACCTAATCATGGGATTTGGGACATACTGATTTCTGTTTATATGAAGCTGTGGCCATGATTGCAATGTCTGTACCTGGCTGAGCACACATCTGTCCTTCCATATTCAGGGATTGAGATGGTTCTAGCTGTTCTTCTGAAGAGTGGGGGTGAATGATCTCTGCTTGGGTTGTGAGCAGAAGATAATTTACTTCTGGAATGAGTTTTGTTTAAAATGATATTGATAAACAATGTTCATAATGGCAATGCTAATTTAGGGAAGTGATAGACAGGTAGTAATTACCTTTGGGCTTGTGTTCCAGATTTTAAAAAAAAAAAACCTCACAGAGTTTCTTAGTTTAAGCCATGCTATACTTCCTCTCTTCAAGATGAATATTGGTGTCTTAAAGAAAGGGAGACATGGGCTGGGGATATAGCCTAAAATTCGGGAATAACTGGGAGTTGAGTGAAAGGAGTCATTCTTTTAGGAAAATAACACAAGTTTCAGTTAGCAAAATTTCTAGGCTTGTTCCCTAGATGGACGTTGCCTCTGAGATAGTGTGTCATATGGAATGGGCCTGGAAGGTCAAGACCAAATAACACAGCTCTTGCTTAATGCCATCGTAAATGTTTAGTGTTTTCTTTATCAAGATGATTGATTATATTTTATAACAGGCGACAATTCCTCCCTGGATTTCCAGACATCCCAGCTAGTCCACATGACTATTCTCATCCCTTTCTGAAAACAGGAATCTCTATATTAATATCTATATAATCTCTAGCTCCGTATATCTACCTACATGCACACAGACCGATGTAGCATTAACCGATAGTGGAAAGCTGAAGTGTAGACACTTGCCACGCTACTGTCACCTTTACTAAGCTGCCACCTTTGTGTGCATGTACGTGTGCATGTGTGCATGCACTCACGTGCACGCACACTTGATCTTGAATGTATCTTCACTGCTGTCGGCTGGGCCACATTTCAAATGCTCTCCTTTCTTTCTCAGAAAATGCCAGTATGTTTTAGAAATACTGAGGAAGATCCCAGTGAGCACACACCAACCCAGGTAGTAGGGCAATGTGGCCCTGGGACTCGGACAACTTGGGTTAGATCTTGCAGGTGGATTCTTGGTGAACTGGATGTCTCATACTCCGCACCTGTAAAGTGGTGATACTAATGAGTACCACAGAAGGTTGTTTTTTTTTTTTAGCTTTAGTGATTATTTATTTTATTTATTTTGTTTTTTATTCTTTTTTCCCAAAAATGTTTATTTTATTTTTTCAGTGTTACAAGATTTATTGTTCATGCACCCCACCCAGTGCTCCATGCAATACGTGCCCTCTTCAATACCCACCACCAGGCTCGCCCAGCCCCCCACCCCCACCCCTCCTAAACCCTCAGTTTGTTGCTCAGAGTCCACCATGAGAGACTGTGGACTCTGAGCACAGAAGGTTTTTAAAAGGATTAAATTAAAAGATATAATGTATGGAGAGACATGGCTTTAGGGCTTTGAATTCTGGCCCTGGAGTTGGCATATATGGATTTGCATCCTGGCTTTGTTTCTTAAAAGCTGTGTAACATCAGATAATTCATTTAATCCTCTGTGTCTCAGCAAAAAAAACCCAAAAAACAAACAACAACAACAACAAAAAAAAAACCACGACATAAGACATAAGACATATAAAGAGCATAGTGCCTGGCACGTAGTAAGCACTCTAGAAATATTTGCTATTTTTATTAAATTATAACAGCTATGCAGATGTTAACTTCCTTACGATGGGCTGATAATAAGACGATGTCTGACTCTGAGGGTGAGTGGTTTCCTAAACCGATTCTAACAACTGATCTGGAGAATTTAGTGGCATGCCAATTAGCATTTTGTTCTATAACCTGTAGGCTTTGTGTTCTTCTGAAGAGTGGGGGTGAATGTGAGGGAGGGTACATATTTTCAGGTTTAAGCCAAAAGTGTAATCGCATGCATGTGTCTTAAGGACACCTGGAGTCATTCAGCTTGTCCACATTTCAAGAAAGCTTTGAAGCATTGGTAACTGTGAGAGTTCAGTAGCTACTGTACTAGCTGCAGGTCACTCTGCTGGGGGTGTAAACTTTCAGACAATTCTAGCGCTTCACATGTCGAGATAAGTGGCTCTAGGAGTTCCAGGTTAGTCCTCTAGAGAAAGTTAGAAATTCAGGTTGGTAAGAACAAAGCATATGGAAGCTAGAGGACAGATACACAGGGGTGGCAAATCTCCAAGTAGATCAAGGAGACGTAGCTTCTCGGTGGGGATAGTTTTAATGACTGTTGTTCTGCAGGTAAGAATGAATTTTCTGTTTCAGAAAAAAAAATCAAACATTTGTAGTGGAGTTGTATCACCTTAATTGATACCTGCAGTCTGCAGAAAAATGTTTCCTTGTCTTTACTTAGTTAAATATTTGCCAATTTTATCTCTAGAATTTCTTGTGTATTCTTCTACTTTTCCACAGTTCTACTTCTGAGCCTCCGAAGAAATTTCCCTTCTTCTGGGATCTTTTCTCTGTAATTCTTTTTGCATACCCTTACTAAAGCTCAGGCTCTATTCATTTCATGGCCAGGCCTAATGGTTCCTCATCCTCACCTAGGATGCTTATCCCCAAAATCATATTTTTATGACTCCTTTCTGCATATGCTGTCCCACTAAACTGTGCTAGTCTTTCCTAAAGCATAATTTTGTATATTATTATTATTATTATTATTATTATTATTATTATTTGGGGGCGGGAGAAAGGATGGAGGAGGAGCAGAGAAAGAATTTCTCCCTTTCAGGGGGACGCAGTCTCATGACCCTGAGATCATGACCTGGTCCGAATTTAAGTCAGATGCTTAACCAACTAAGCCTCCCAGGCACCACCATACTTTTATATGTTATATACTTATGGTCACTTCTAAACCATTTGTTTATAGGAATTAGGTGATCTTTCATATAGTATTTGATTTACAATTTCAAACTATGATGGTGCTGCCAGACCTCGTCTCCTGTTGGTATAAACTGTTAGCCTGTTGTTTTCTGAGTATGGTGAACCCCTGGAGCTGCCTCAGTCCCCAAGAAAGAAGGAGGAGTAAGAAGTTCTAGAGCTCCCCGGAGACGGAGAGGGGGAATGGCCCCCATGGCAGTCCACATCCCCCACTCTGATCAGCAAAATTGTTCCTCTGTCATTTTTTTTTTCATTGAATTGGCCTCATGTTTATGCAATAGCTGAGCATCAAGCTTGTAGGTCACAAAAGGCTGCTCTCCAGCGTGGCTGCCCCTTCTTCTAGTCTAAGATCCACTTTTATCCCTTGCTGTTATTTACTGAAGAGAGGGAGTGGGAGAGTGTGGTGCTGGGCAGGCAGCAGAGTCCCTGGCAGCGTGCAGCCCAGGGGAGCTTCTGCAGGGTGGAAGTTGAGGTGGTGGTAGAACATGTCCCGCCACCTTGAGTGTGCCTTGGAGTCACCTGCACGGCTTACTAAAATAGACTGCTGGGCTCCATCGCTGAGTGTCTGATTTAGGTAGGTCTGGGGTGGGGGCTGAGATTTTGCACTTTGAAACACTTTTTGGGGAACTGGATATATTTGGAAATACAGTGTTGCTGAACACTGCCTGATCGTTAAGGTGCTCTGTACTGTCATTATTCTGTGTGGCTGCTTATGTAGTTCAATCGACCTTGAGGGCTCTCCCCAAAGTTTGCCATCTGTAACACTCAGGTTGAATGCCACCTCTTTAGTGATCTTTTATGAGTCCCTCAGCCAGGGCATAAAACAGTTGTTGTATGGTCTCTTCTCTCCAATTTCTTAGCAATTTATTTGTTCCTCATAGTAATTATTACCTCCTACACTCTAGAAAGTAGGCATGTCTTGACTTTGTTACTTGAAGGCAAGTATTAGTCTCATTTATCTCAATTCTTTGTTTGCTACAGTGCTTTACATACACTAGGTTCTGCCCACATCTCCTTGATCTACTTGGGAGATTTGCCACCCCTGTCTATCTGTCCTCTAGCTTCCATATGCTTTGTTCTTACCAACCTGAATTTCTAACTTTCTCTAGAGGACTAACCTGGAACTCCTAGAGCCACTTATCTCAGACACGTGAAGAGCTAGAATTGTCTGGAAGTTTACACCCCCAGCAGAGTGACCTGCAGCTAGTACAGTAGCACAAAAACCCTTGCCTTCAAGTGGACACACACATACTCCACAGCTCTCACAAGATCGGGCTGAGACAGGGATCTCACCTGAAATCAAACGCCTGTTTGTCATCTCCTTCCCTATCCTGTCCTTCTTACTCCTTCAATGGGTTTCTCTTGGGAGCACTTCAGAATAAATCACTGATACATGAACTCTTGTCTCAGGGCCTGCTTCTGGGGAACTGGCAGGTATTGTATAAATGCCTAGTAAATGAGTGCTTGAAAAGAAATATAACATCATAGTCAGAGCTTGGACTCCAGAGCCGCACTGCCTGGGTTTGAATCCCACTTCTGCTATTTACGAACTCTGTGACCTTGGACAAGTTATTTAACCTCTTTGTGTTTCAGTCTCTTTATCCATAAAACAGACTTAAAATAGTTCTTTATGGGGGTGTTAAGAGGATTAAATAAATTAATACTTGTAGAGCATTTAGAATAGGGTAAATGTCAAGTGTTTATAAAAACAAATTAAAAAATAAATGCATTTTTTGGGGCGCCTGGGTGGCTCAGTCGTTGAGCGTCTGCCTTCGGCCCAGGTCATGATCCCAGCGACCTGGGGTCGAGCCCGCAGCGGGCTCTCTGCTCAGCAGGAAGCCTGCTTCTCCTGCTACCATTCCCTCTGCTTGTGTTCCCTCTCTTGCTGTGTTTCTCTCTGTCAAATAAATAAAATCTTTAAAAAAAATGCATTTTCATTTCTTTCAGAAATTAAAGAAAACATCAGTAATTCAAAGATATACTGCGTTCAATGATAGGAAGGCAATATGTAAATGATAATACTACCCAAAGTGATCTATGATTCAGTGTAATCAGTGGCCATCTATATGTCTTCCTTGAGAAATGTTTGTTCATGTCTTCTGCTCATTTTTTAATTGGATTATTTGGTTTTTTAGGTGTTGAACTGTAAAGCTCTTTGTATGTTTTGGATACTAACCCTTTATCAGATCTATCATTTGCAAAATCTTCTCCCATTCCATAGGTTGCCTTTTAGTTTTGCTGGCTGTTTACAAAATTCAGTGTTGATTTTGTATCACACTGTAATTCAGTGTGATTTTTTTTTTAAAGAAATGAAAGTACTAAAAGGACTCTGAATAGCCAAAATAATCTTGAAAAAAGAGAATGAAGTTGGAGGACTCACACTCCCAGTTTCAAAACTTATTACAAAGCTATAGTAATCAGGATAGTGTGATACCAGTATAAGGACAGACATTTCATGGCTGTCCCTCTTGTATGCAATAAACCCCTCAGTTACGTGATCAAATGTTTTTCAACAGAGGTTCCAAGATGTTTGGAAGGGCAGTCTTTTCAAACAAAGTCTTGCATATCCACACCAAAAAAGCTTGTACTATATACAAATATTAACTCAAAATGGATCAAAACCTTAAAATGTGAGACCTAAATACTGTAATACTGTTTGAAAAAAAGGGGGGAATCTCCATGGCTTTGGATTTGGCAATGATTTTTTTGGAAAGGATTCCAAAAGTACAGACAGCAAAAGAAAAAAAAATAGATGAAATTGACTTCATTAAAATTAAGAACCTTTATACATCAAAAACCACTATCAAAAGAGTGAACAGACAACCCAAAGAAGGGGAGAACATATTTAAAAATCATATATCTGATAAGGGATTAACATCCAGAGTATATAAAGAACTCGTACTACTCAACAAAAAACAATCCAATTCAAAAAATGGGCAAAAGACTTGGCTAGACTTTTCTCTGGAGAAGATATATAAATGGTCGATAAGCACATGAAAAGATGCTCCTCATTAGTCATTAGGGAAATGCAAATCAAAACCACAGTGAAATACCACTTCACACCCATTAGGTTGGCTAGTATAAACAAACAAAACAGAAAATAACAAGTGTTGGTAAACATATGGAGAAAGTGAAACCCTTATGCAATGTGGGAATGTAAAATAGTACAACTGCTGTGGAAAACAGTTTAGCAGTTTTTCAAGAAGTTAAACATGGATAATCTCATTTACAATTGCACCAAAAACAATAGTATATCTAGGAATAAACTTAACCAAAGAGGTGAAAGACTTGTACTCTGAAAACTATAAAACACTGAAAAAATAAATTCAAGATAAAGCAAAGGAATGAAAAGACTTTCCATGCTCATGGGTTAGAAGAACAAATATTATTAAAATGCCTACACCACCCAAAGCAATCTACAGATTTAATGCAATCCCTATCAAAATACTAACAGCATTTTTCACAGAACTAGAACAAACAATCCTAAAATTTATATGGAACCACAAAAAACCTCCAATAGTCCAAGCAATCTTGTGAAAGAAAAAAAAACTGGAGGTATCACAATTCTAGATTTCAAGTTATATTACAAAGTAGTAGTAATTAAAATGGTATGGTCCTGGCATAAAAACAGACACATTGATTCATGAAATAGAATTGAAAACTGAGTAATAAACCCACAATTATAAGATCAATGAATCTTCAACAAAGGAGGAATGCATATACAATGGGAAAAAGACAGTCTCTTCAACAAACGGTGTTGGGAAAACTGGACAGTCGCATGTAAAAGAATGAAACTGGACTACTTTCTCACACCATACACAAAAACAAACTCAAAGTGGACCTAAGACTTACATGTGAGAAACCATAAAAATCCTAGAAGAGAGCACAAGCAGTAATTTCTCTGATATTGGCTGTGGCAACATTTTTCTAGATATGTTTCTGGAGGGTAGTGAAACAAAAGCAAAAATAAACAAAAAAAACTGTATCAAATTAAAAAGCTTCTGTACAGTGAAAGAAACAGTCAACAAAACTAAGAGGCAACCTATGGAATGGGAGAAGATTTTGCAAATGACAGATCTGATAAAGGGTTAGTATCCAAAACATACAAAGAACTTTACAATTCAACACCTAAAAAACCAAATAATCCAATTAAAAAATGAGCAGAAGACGTGAATAAACATTTTTCAAAGAAGACATAGAGATGGCCAACAGACGCCTGAAAAGACGTTCAACATCACTTATCGTCAGGGAATTGCAAGTCAAAACTACTATGAGATATCACCTCACACCTGTCAGAATGGCTAAAATTAAATACACAAAAAACAAGTGTTGGTGAGGATGTGGAGAAAAAGGAACCCTCTTGCACTCTTGGTGGGAATGCAAACTGGTGTAACCACAGTGGAAAACAGTATGGAAGTTCCTCAAAAATTTAAAAATAAAGCTTCCCTACCATCTGGTAGTCACACTACTGAGTACCCTAAAAATGCAAAAACACTAATTCAAAGGGATACATACACCCCTATGTTTATTGCAACTTTATAATAGCTAACTATGGAAGCAGCTCGGATGTCCTTTGATCGATGAATGGATAAAGAAGTGGTATGCATATATATATAGAGAGAGGTGGTATATATATATATATTATGTATATATATATATATATGCATGTATATATAGTGGAATATTATTCAGCCATAAAAAGAATGAAAACTTCCCATTTGCAATGACGTGGATGGAGCTAGATAGTATAATGCTGAGTGAAATAAGTCAGTCAGAGAAAGACAAATACTATATGGTCTCACTCATTTGTGGAATTTAAGAAACAAAACAAGCAAGCAAAGGAGAAAAAATAAGAGACAAACCAAGAAACAGACTTAATTATAAAGAACAAACTGATTGTTGCCAGGGGGAAGTGAGTAAGGGGATGGCTGACATAGGTGATGGGGGAAAAGAAAAGAGAAAAAAAAATTAAACATGGAATTACCATATGGTCCATATGGAATTACTATTCCACTAGTAGGAACATATCCCAAAGAAATGAAAACAAACACTTAAAAAGATAGTTACACACCAATGATCACAGCAGCATTATTCACCATAGTGATAAGGTGGAAACAACTCAAGTGTCCATTACAGATGAATGTATGAACAAAATATTGTATACAATGGAATATAATTCAGCCATACAAAAGAATGAAATTCTGATACAATTATAACATGGCTGAACTTCAAAAACATCCTGCTTGGTGAAATAAGCCAGACACAAAAGGACAAATATTACATGATTTCACTTAGATGAGGTCCTAGAATAGGCAAATTCATAGAGACAAAAAGTAGACGAGAGGTTACAGGGGGAGGAATGGGAGTGGAGGGTTATTGTTTCATTGGTACAAAGTTTCTGTTTAAGATGATAAAACCATTTTGGAAATAGTGGTGATGATTGTGTAATGTTATGTATGTATTTAATGTGGTTGTATACTAAGAAATGGTTAGATGGTTTATTTTATGTTATGCATATTTCACCAGAGTAAAATGCATTCATTGCATTAATTATACTCTTTCCTAGTCTGTCTTTGGGACTTTGATTATCTGTCTCATTAACGTTTCTTTTCTCTCTCGTGAAAGAAAGACAAGTGACTTGTCTATGGGTATTTAAATAAAATGCTAGAGTAGCCATGAATTTTTAAACATCCAAATAAAAGCAGAGAAATGAAAAAAAAATACTGTGGATAAACATGAATAAATAAAAAAAGAAATTATTTGAAAATTCCTTAGGTTCAGTCAGAATTTATTACAACCCCATGAATGCAGCGAAAGCAGTCAGAGCTTAGAGTTTTCTTCAGCTTTACCATTTATGATTTTAGAAAAGCTGTCCATATGTGTCCACTTGGTTTGCGCTCATAGGCAAATTGGTCTCCAGCCAGATGCTCCATCTTCTTATGTATCACACCTCTCCGTAGAGCTGAAACGTTCCCCTGAAGAAAAACTTTTAAAAATCCCACAGACTCTAATTTAGATTTGGCAATTGCTGTGCTGTGATGTTTGAGTGTTTTAGACTTAGCAATAAATAATGTTTTAAAATTTCCCATGTTTGGTGTCTTAGTTGCTGTGCTGTTTGTATCTATAAGCAAAAACCCTAGACCTAAGAGTAAATGAAGTCTAATAGAGTCTCTCATTGGCTAAGATTGTTCTTCCCACCCCATCAGCTCGAATCCTCTTCATTTTTATTATAAATAATGAAGTGAAATGAAAGAGGTAAGGAGAGGAAGTTCATTTGTTCACCAGATAGCTTTCCTTAAGGAATCAGTCGACAAGTTCAAATAATCATGTTATTTACTCTGATATATCTTTGTCTTCAATTCTTACAACTTTTACATCTTTATTTTAAGACGTTTTGGCCTTCATCTGGCCAGTCCTGTGTTGGGGTCCGTGAGACAGAGAACTGACCCACTCAAATATATATTATCTTGCATCCAATTTCATCAAAAGGGATACAATAGGAACTAAAGGCCAAATTCCACTCAACAGTAACTTTTCATTTACAGTAACAATTCAGCCAGTCTCACGCTTATTCCAAACAAAACTACTCAAAGTCCCTTCTGAAACAAGACAAGACATAAAGAGACAAAACAGTAATATGTTGAACTATTTAATACAAAAAAAATTGAATATGCAATAGTATAGTTTTATCTTTGCTCCTTGGATTCACATCAGCTCCTCTTTTGTCATTGATCTAGGGTTCTTAGGCAAGAGGGGAGTTTGTTATAAATTAGTCTGTTTAAAACATCTTGACTGGTGGATCTTCTCTCAGAGACTATAAATATAATACATCTGTTCATCCACTATTCATGGAGTTAACTGTGATGAGAGGTGAGTAGAGTAGCCTTGAGTATGTAGCTAGGTTGACCAAGTGAGTACTTAGTCATTTACTCACTGGTTGAAAATCTGAGCTTTGGAAAGGGACACACATACATGCACACATATATATCCATGTGCACATAATACATACAGGGGCAATTATGTATATTTCCCTGAAAGTGACATGCCCGATGGACAGAGAGACAGGAAAAGCAATGGGCACAGGGCAGAGGGCAGCATTCATTAAAGTTTTGGTCATCAAATTAATTTCTGGGGGTTCCTTGCTCTCTCCACACAAGGCATAGAATTATTCTCATGGAGTTAACAGCATCATAGCAGTTCCCTTATGGCAAGCACAGAACTCCTGGAAAGTCTCTTAGGAGTGATATATCTTTTTTTTTTTTTAATAATTTTATTTATTTATTTTTTTCAGTGTTACAAGATTTATTGTTTTGCACCACACCCAGTGCTCCATACAATACGTGCCCTCCTCAACACCCACCACCAGGCTCGCCTAACCCCCACCCCCTCCCCTCCAAAACCGTCAGTTTGTTGCTCATAGTCCACAGTCTCTC